>OY726522.1:86617848-87817848 GCA_963383655.1 Bathymodiolus septemdierum | reverse complement strand
TTCAGAGTAAGAGCTCTGAACACACTAGTTTGTATCTTCTGAGTAAGATCTCTGAACACGCAAGTTTGTATCTTCCGTTTAAGATCTCTGAACATACTAGTTTGTATCTTCCGAGTAAAATCTCTGAACACACAAGTTTGTATCTTCAGAGTAAGATCTCTGAACACACAAGTTTGTATCTTCAGTGTAAGATCTCTGAATACACTAGTTTGTATCTTCAGAGTAAGAAGTCTGAACACACTAGTTTGTATCTTCTGAGTAAGATCTCTGAACACACAAGTTTGTATCTTCAGTGTAAGATCTCTGAACATATTAGTTTGTATCTTCAGAGTAAAATCTTTGAACAGACAAGTTTGCATCTTCAGAGTAAGATTACTGAACACACTAGTTTGTATCTTCTGAGTAAGATCTCTGAACACACTAGTTTGTATCTTCAGAGTAAGATTTCTGAACACACTAGTTTGTATCTTCAGAGTAAGATCTCTGAACACCACTTTTTACCTTCAGAGTAAGATCTCTGAACACACAAGTTTGTATCTTCAGTGTAAGATCAATGAATACACTAGTTTGTGTCTTCAGAGTAAGAGCTTTGAACACACTAGTTTGTATCTTCAGAGTAAGATCTCTGAACACACAAGTTTGTATCTTCAGTGTAAGATCTCTGAACACACTAGTTTGTATCTTAAGAGTAAGATCTCTCAACACACTAGTTTAAATCTTCAGAGTAAGATCTCTGAACACACAAGTTTGTATCTTCAGTGTAAGATCTCTGAACACACTAGTTTGTATCTTCAGAGTAAAATCTCTGAACACACTAGTTTGTATCTTAAGAGTAAGATCTCTCAACACACTAGTTTAAATCTTCAGAGTAAGATCTCTGAATGCACTAGTTTGCATCTTTAGAGTAAGATCTCTGAACACACTAATTTGTATCTTTAGAGTACTTTAATTGTCTAAAACAACAACTGTTTGATACAAGATGCAATAAAAAGAAACATGATTTGATTTGATTTTTGCCACTTTTAGCAATATTTCAGCTATATCATGGCGACCAGTTTAAGAGGCCGGTGTACCCGGGGAGAACCACCGACCATGGGCAAGCAACTGGTAAACTTGATCACTTGCGGCTGCGAGTCGGGCACACCCTTTTTTGTAATTTACAAAGCCGGGCACGAACCCATGCCGTATTGGTGATAGGCTTGTACGAGTTGTTAGGTAATCCAACTACCTAAACTCATTGAGCAACCCATGCCCTTAAAAGAAACAAACAAATTGAAAATCAATGTTTAATCCTTTGGGTTTTTCCTCAGTACTTTTTGATAACTACCATCTATAGTTAAAGGTTATATTAAATGGAGCATGACAGTCATTAATTCCTTTAGATTACATCTATATGCCCAGTAAATCAACACAAAGTTTAATCCATGGCAAGTATGAATAAACATACAAAATGTATGTGATGTATACATTTAAAATACATCTTAATCTTAATAAACATGTAAATATAAAAGACCCCATAAGATAGTAATGTCCAATAACAAACGAGGGATTATCTAGGTCAAAAACCTATATTTATTGTGCTAAATGGTCATCTGCACAATTCACAAGTTCAAGTCTATTACTACTACTCATGTTGAACAGTAAAGAGAAGTCATTGGCCTAAATATCCACAGAAATAATAACATCCAGGTAAATTATATAGGTCTCTACTTTAAAAACATAATCAACAGGTCACATTAAATCTGTTGCACCTTTACCAGGGATGTTTTTATTAATTATATGTAAGAATAAAACGTAGATATCAAATTTAGTGCGCACAACGTGTTTCTGGAATAACCTTCAACAGGTACGCTCAAAATAGAAAGGTTGAAAAGCCAAATAATTTAAAAAGTTTTGCGAGCAAGTAAACCAAATGGCCTAAATAGGATCGCCAAAATCGGCTAAAGTCACCTATGCCTGACGGAAGAGAACCTTAGTTTTAATAATACTTTTATTATTTAGAAACTGTAAATTTCAATAACACATATATCTATTAAGTCAGTGCCGAAGCATGATTAAGAAATCATGTTTGAATTAAATATCTTTTAAAGGAAGTGGTAAAGAAATAAATAAGAAAGAAATATTCGACAAAATAATCGGTATACCCCTCCTTTTTCAGAGAACACCCTAAATCTGTTGAATGGAATACCTATCTCTTGATAACTAGATGTACAGTGGACAAATAGGAACATCAATAACACAGCTGTATTATCATAGAAATGGTGCCAACATAAACATGGACACTACAGTAGCAGGGTCAATGACTGTCCTGTTTTCTATCTGACTCAGACTGTCCTGTTTTCTATCTGACTCAGACTGTCCTGTTTTCTATCTGACTCAGACTGTCCTGTTTTCTATCTGACTCAGACTGTCCTGTTTTCTATCTGACTCAGACTGTCCTGTTTTCTATCTGACTCACTGTCCTGTTTTCTATCTGATTCAGACTGTCCTGTTTTCTATCTGACTCAGACTGTCCTGTTTTCTATCTGACTCAGACTGTCCTGTTTTCTATCTGACTCACTGTCCTGTTTTCTATCTGATTCAGACTGTCCTGTTTTCTATCTGACTCAGACTGTCCTGTTTTCTATCTGACTCACTGTCCTGTTTTCTATCTGACTCAGACTGTCCTGTTTTCTATCTGACTCAGACTGTCCTGTTTTCTATCTGACTCAGACTGTCCTGTTTTCTATCTGACTCACTGTCCTGTTTTCTATCTGACTCAGACTGTCCTGTTTTCTATCTGACTCACTGTCCTGTTTTCTATCTGATTCAGACTGTCCTGTTTTCTATCTGACTCAGACTGTCCTGTTTTCTATCTGACTTAGACTGTCCTGTTTTCTATCTGACTCACTGTCCTGTTTTCTATCTGACTCAGACTGTCCTGTTTTCTATCTGACTCAGACTGTCCTGTTTTCTATCTGACTCAGACTGTCCTGTTTTCTATCTGACTCAGACTGTCCTGTTTTCTATCTGACTCAGACTGTCCTGTTTTCTATCTGACTCAGACTGTCCTGTTTTCTATCTGACTCAGACTGTCCTGTTTTCTATCTGATTCAGACTGTCCTGTTTTCTATCTGACTCAGACTGTCCTGTTTTCTATCTGACTCACTGTCCTGTTTTCTATCTGACTCAGACTGTCCTGTTTTCTATCTGACTCACTGTCCTGTTTTCTATCTGACTCAGACTGTCCTGTTTTCTATCTGACTCACTGTCCTGTTTTCTATCTGATTCAGACTGTCCTGTTTTCTATCTGACTCAGACTGTCCTGTTTTCTATCTGACTCACTGTCCTGTTTTCTATCTGACTCAGACTGTCCTGTTTTCTATCTGACTCACTGTCCTGTTTTCTATCTGCCTCAGACTGTCCTGTTTTCTATCTGACTCAGATTGTCCTGTTTTCTATCTGACTCAGACTATCCTGTTTTCTATTTGACTCACTGTCCTGTTTTCTATCTGACTCAGACTGTCCTGTTTTCTATCTGACTCACTGTCCTGTTTTCTATCTGACTCAGACTGTCTTGTTTTCTATCTGACTCAGACTGTCCTGTTTTCTATCTGACTCAAGACTGTCCTGTTTTCTATCTGACTCAGAATGTCCTGTTTTCTATCTGACTCAGACTGTCCTGTTTTCTATCTGACTCAGACTGTCCTGTTTTCTATCTGACTCAGACTGTCCTGTTTTCTATCTGACTCAGACTGTCCTGTTTTCTATCTGACTCAGACTGTCCTGTTTTCTATCTAACTCAGACTGTCCTGTTTTCTATCTGACTCAGACTGTCCTGTTTTCTATCTGACTCAGACTGTCCTGTTTTCTATCTGACTCAGACTGTCCTGTTTTCTATCTGACTCAGACTGTCCTGTTTTCTATCTGACTCAGACTGTCCTGTTTTCTATCTGACTATTAGTTAAGTATATTGGTACACTGTTTCTCTGATTACAGAATAAACTGCTTTGGTGGTGTAATGTTTCGCATGCACAACTCAAGTGTGTTAGATCATGGGTTTCAAGCCCAAGTTGGGTCAAACTAAAGATTAAAATTGGTAAAATTTTCTGCTTCTCCACTAAGCATACAGCTTTAAGGAGTAAGAGCAAATACTGGTTGGCTCAGATTCAGGATAATGTGTGAAAATGGAGCAATATGTCTACCTGCTGATTACTGTTTCTATGAGCTAACACTGAAAAGACCCAATTAAGTGTTAGTCTAGAACAAAGTGGACATCATCATTATTTCATGGAATGTAACTTGTTTCCACCATGACAAAGCTGAATAATTGCTCATTTAACATTAAACAACAATAACTCATTCACTCCCTATTATAAAATAAGTGAAAAAAAAAGACCAATATAATTACAAGCTCAATTCAACATACTAGTATCTGGATTAAGAATCTCCTAGGGACGATATCATCTACCCAGTAGTCAGTGTTTCTGCACTGAGATGATTTATTATATTTATTGTTGAAATTTACAGTTACTGAATAATGTAATTACAAGGTTATTTTCTCCTCCCTCCTACATAGGTAACATTAACAGATTTAGGCTCTACTGTTTAAGTCCTTTGTAGATATAGGCTCTACTGTTTAAGCCCTTTGTAGATTTAGACTCTACTGTTTAAGCCCTTTGTAGATTTAGACTCTACTGTTTAAGCCCTTTGTAGATTTAGGCTCTACTGTTTAAGCCCTTTGTAGATTTAGGCTCTACTGTTTAAGTCCTTTGTAGATTTAGGCTCTACTGTTTAAGCCCTTTGTAGATTTAGACTCTACTGTTTAAGCCCTTTGTAGATTTAGGCTCTACTGCTTAAGCCCTTTGTAGATTTAGGCTCTACTGTTTAAGCCCTTTGTAGATTTAGACTCTACTGTTTAAGCCCTTTGTAGATTTAGGCTCTACTGTTTAAGCTCTTTGTTGATATAGGCTCTACTGTTTAAGCTCTTTGTAGATTTAGGCTCTACTGTTTAAGCTCTTTGTAGATTTAGGCTCTACTGTTTAAACCCTTTGTAGATTTAGACTCTACTGTTTAAGCCCTTTGTAGATTTAGGCTCTACTGTTTAAACCCTTTGTAGATTTAGGCTCTACTGTTTAAGCCCTTTGTAGATTTAGGCTCTACTGTTTAAGCCCTTTGTAGATATAGGCTCTACTGTTTAAGCTCTCTGTAGATTTAGGCTCTACTGTTTAAGCTCTTTGTAGATTTAGGCTCTACTGTTTAAGATCTTTGTAGATTTAGGCTCTACTGTTTAAGCCCTTTGTAGATTTAGGCTCTACTGTTTAAGCCCTTTGTAGATTTAGGCTCTACTGTTTAAGCTCTTTGTAGATTTAGGCTCTACTGTTTAAGCTCTTTGTAGATTTAGGCTCTACTGTTTAAGCCCTTTGTAGATTTAGGCTCTACTGTTTAAGCTCTTTGTAGATTTAGGCTCTACTGTTTAAGCCCCTTGTAGATTTAGGCTCTACTGTTTAAGCCCTTTGTAGATTTAGGCTCTACTGTTTAAACCCTTTGTAGATTTAGGCTCTACTGTTTAAGCTCTTTGTAGATTTAGGCTCTACTGTTTAAGCCCTTTGTAGATTTAGGCTCTACTGTTTAAGTCCTTTGTAGATTTAGGCTCTACTGTTTAAGCCCTTTGTAGATTTAGGCTCTACTGTTTAAGCTCTGTAGATTTAGGCTCTACTGTTTAAGCTCTTTGTAGATTTAGGCTCTACTGTATAAGTCCTTTGTAGATTTAGGCTCTACTGTTTAAGCCCTTTGTAGATTTAGGCTCTACTGTTTAAGCTCTTTGTAGATTTAGGCTCTACTGTTTAAGCCCTTTGTAGATTTAGGCTCTACTGTTTAAGCTCTGTAGATTTAGGCTCTACTGTTTAAGCTCTGTAGATTTAGGCTCTACTGTTTAAGCTCTGTAGATTTATGCTCTACTGTTTAAGCTCTGTAGATTTAGGCTCTACTGTTTAAGCTCTCTGTAGATTTAGGCTCTACTGTTTAAGCTCTTTGTAGATTTAGGCTCTACTGTTTAAGCCCTTTGTAGATTTAGGCTCTACTGTTTAAGCTCTTTGTAGATTTAGGCTCTACTGTTTAAGCCCTTTGTAGATTTAGGCTCTACTGTTTAAGCCCTGTGTAGATTTAGGCTCTACTGTTTAAGCCCTTTGTAGATATAGGCTCTACTGTTTAAGCCCTTTGTAGATTTAGGCTCTACTGTTTAAGCCCTTTGTAGATTTAGGCTCTACTGTTTAAGCCCTTTGTAGATTTAGGCTCTACTGTTTAAGCTCTGTAGATTTAGGTTCTACTGTTTAAGCTCTTTGTAGATTTAGGCTCTACTGTTTAAGCTCTTTGTAGATTTAGGCTCTACTGTTTAAGCTCTGTAGATTTAGGCTCTACTGTTTAAGCTCTTTGTAGATTTAGGCTCTACTGTTTAAGCTCTTTGTAGATTTAGGCTCTACTGTTTAAGCCCTTTGTAGATTTAGGCTCTACTGTTTAAGGCCTTTGTAGATTTAGGCTCTACTGTTTAAGCCCTTTGTAGAATTAGGCTCTACTGTTTAAGCCTTTTGTAGATTTAGGCTCTACTGTTTAAGCTCTTTGTAGATTTAGGCTCTACTGTTTAAGCTCTTTGTAGATTTAGGCTCTTCTGTTTAAGCTCTTTGTAGATTTAGGCTCTACTGTTTAAGCCCTTTGTAGATTTAGGCTCTACTGCTTAAGCTCTTTGTAGATTTAGGCTCTACTGTTTAAGCTCTTTGTAGATTTAGGCTCTACTGTTTAAGCTCTTTGTAGATTTAGGCTCTACTGTTTAAGCTCTTTGTAGATTTAGGCTCTACTGTTTAAGCTCTTTGTAGATTTAGGTTCTACTGTTTAAGCTCTTTGTAGATTTAGGCTCTACTGTTTAAGCTCTTTGTAGATTTAGGGTCTACTGTTTAAGTCCTTTGTAGATTTAGGGTCTACTGTTTAAGCCCTTTGTAGATTTAGGCTCTACTGTTTAAGCTCTTTGTAGATTTAGGCTCTACTGTTTAAGCCCTTTGTAGATTTAGGCTCTACTGTTTAAGCTCTTTGTAGATTTAGGCTCTACTGTTTAAGCTCTTTGTAGATTTAGGCTCTACTGTTTAAGCTCTTTGTAGATTTAGGCTCTACTGTTTAAGTCGTTTGTAGATTTAGGCTCTACTGTTTAAGTCCTTTGTAGATTTAGGCTCTACTGTTTAAGCCCTTGGTAGATTTAGGCTCTACTGTTTAAGTCCTTTGTAGATTTAGGCTCTACTGTTTAAGTCCTTTGTAGATTTAGGCTCTACTGTTTAAGTCCTTTGTAGATTTAGGCTCTACTGTTTAAGTCCTTTGTAGATTTAGGCTCTACTGTTTAAGTCCTTTGTAGATTTAGGCTCTACTGTTTAAGTCCTTTGTAGATTTAGGCTCTACTGTTTAAGTCCTTTGTAGATTTAGGCTCTACTGTTTAAGTCCTTTGTAGATTTAGGCTCTACTGTTTAAGCTCTTTGTAGATTTAGGCTCTACTGTTTAAGCTCTTTGTAGATTTAGGGTCTACTGTTTAAGTCCTTTGTAGATTTAGGGTCTACTGTTTAAGCCCTTTGTAGATTTAGGCTCTACTGTTTAAGCTCTTTGTAGATTTAGGCTCTACTGTTTAAGCCCTTTGTAGATTTAGGCTCTACTGTTTAAGCTCTTTGTAGATTTAGGCTCTACTGTTTAAGCTCTTTGTAGATTTAGGCTCTACTGTTTAAGCTCTTTGTAGATTTAGGCTCTACTGTTTAAGCTCTTTGTAGATTTAGGCTCTACTGTTTAAGCTCTTTGTAGATTTAGGCTCTACTGTTTAAGTCGTTTGTAGATTTAGGCTCTACTGTTTAAGTCCTTTGTAGATTTAGGCTCTACTGTTTAAGCCCTTGGTAGATTTAGGCTCTACTGTTTAAGTCCTTTGTAGATTTAGGCTCTACTGTTTAAGTCCTTTGTAGATTTAGGCTCTACTGTTTAAGTCCTTTGTAGATTTAGGCTCTACTGTTTAAGTCCTTTGTAGATTTAGGCTCTACTGTTTAAGTCCTTTGTAGATTTAGGCTCTACTGTTTAAGCTCTTTGTAGATTTAGGCTCTACTGTTTAAGTCCTTTGCTTTTCTTGCTCCCAAATACTATCAACTTATTTGGCTTTCCAGTATTTTGATGTTGAGAATACCTGAGGAAGGTTTTTCAAGAAATGAGTCATGCTCACTTTAAAACAATTTTTTTGTAAATATGGTTTGGTTTGGTTTTTATGGTGTTTAACACCACTTTCAACAATATTTCAGCTATAAGGTGGCGGTCAGTTTTATTGGTGGAGGAAACAGGACTACCCGGAGAAAACCACCGACCTGTTGCATGTCACTGACAAACTTTATCATCTCGTCATGAATAGGGTTCGAACTCACAACTTTATTGGTGATAGGCACTGATTGCATAGGTATTTGTAAATCCAACTACGATATGATCATGACCACGACTGCCCCTTTTTGTAAATATGATAAGTATATTAAAGTAAAAAGTATTTCATAGCTTAGTTACATTTAAGCAAAAATGGAGATAAAATTCAAGATAATAGTCTTAAACATTTGTAAAATGAATCATATATATACATATATACCAGAAATTATTATGTCATAACACAAATATTACCCATTAAATCAGTTTAGTGTAAAAAAAAAAATCAGTGTTAACATCAAATCCTACTCATTGACCTAGTTTACAATATAACACATTTACTGTTAAACTTGGACTGGCTTTCTACTTGAAGTTAATTAGGTCAATATCAACTACATGTACTTTTGACTTCCTGGTAAAACACATCTAGTGGAGAGAGTATATTAAATTTGTTTATAAACATTCACATCAGTCACAGAGTATGTTTGTTTGTTTGATGGTGTTTATCGTCACTTTCAACAATATTTCAGTGATATCGTGACGGTCAGTTTTATTGGTGGAGGAAACCGGAGTACCCGGAGAAAACCAACGACTTGTCGCAAGTCACTAACAAACTTTATCACATAATGTTGTATAGAGTACACCTCTCCATGAACTAGATTCGAACTCACAACTTTAGTAGTGATAGGCACTGATTACACAGGTAGTTGTAAATCTAACTACCATACGATCAGTATCATCACGACTATGACAGCCCCTTTATAAACATGTACATCAGTCACAGAGTAAGTAGATACTATAATAAACATTTCAAACTTTTTAACTATTCTTCAACTCATACATTCTAGTTATTACAAAATATCATTTCTTGTAGATGATTGATTGATTTTGATTTTTGGTGTTTTAATGCCACTTTCAGCAATATTTCAGCTATATCATGACGACCAGTTTTAGTGATGGAGGAAGCCGGAGTACCCGGAGAGAACCACCGACCATGGGCAAGCAACTGGTCATTTCTTGTAGAGTTCTGTTTATTGTGTCATATAACATGATAACATGAGGTCACCCTTGGTTTGTAGTGGGGTTCGTGTTGCTCAATCTTAAGTTTTCTGTGTAGTGTTTCGTAGATCACTCTTGTCCTTTTGATCTTGTGTCTAGTTTTAAATATGCGAGATATAGGTATTGCTTTTCCTATTTGTCCTTTTTGGGGACGTCGTGGTCGTGATCAAATGATAGTTGGATTTAGAACTACATGTGCAATCAGTGCCTATCACCACTAAAGTTGTGAGTTCGAGCCCCGTTCATGGGGAGGTGTATTCGATACAACATTATGTGATAAAGTTTGTCAGTGACTTTCTCAGGGTACCCTGTTTTCCTCCACCAATAAAACTGACCACCATGATATAACTGAAATATTAAACACCATAAACAAACCAAATCTGTTGTTCTTTTTCTTGTGACCATTGCATTGTCTGTCCTCTGATCTATGGCTTCTAATTACTCCTTAGGCATCTTCAAACTTTTCTTACACATGTTTTTCTTTCATTTGCTTGAAAATATATTTGTATTTATTTTCTTGAACTCCTATTTTCTTTTTTGTAGAAGTACTTTAAGATAATTCTGAAATATTGATCAGAATGTCAGTCAGATTTCTGGCAGTGCCCTTCTACACATTGTTGGTTCTACATGGACGGTCAAAGATGAATGAAAGGTTACCTGACGTGACCTATATGTTAGATGTCAGTGTACACATGTATTGCCAAAAAAATAAATAAACAAAATAAAAACCAGAGGTTCACCTGAGACGATATCACTCACCTGGTTATACATACACAGTTCATGTTCAATTAAGTCTAATTTTTTAGAAACATTATTTTATTAATTTTCACATAGGTTCATGTTAAAACTTTAATCCATTAAAATCAGACTTGGTAAAAATTAAAAAAATATTGGGCATTGATCCTTTTTTGCCTCGTCATATCTTAAACTAGAGGCTCCCAGGAGTCTGTAATCGCTCACCTGGTTTTCAATTTGACATCTAAAGTTGATAGAAAATGGGGGTGTTACACATAATTTTGAAAGTGGGCCACCCAAAGATCATTTCAACACAAATTTCTGAGCAAAAGATTTTGATGTGATTTTTATCTCATAATATTCCTAAATCGATAAACTGGCTGAAAAAAACTCACAGAAAAACCTAGAATATATGTTAAATTACTCATTGCCATGTAGCTGCAGTTAAAATTTGAGTTCATTTTGATTTG
Source organism: Bathymodiolus septemdierum (assembly GCA_963383655.1). Taxonomy (NCBI): domain Eukaryota; kingdom Metazoa; phylum Mollusca; class Bivalvia; order Mytilida; family Modiolidae; genus Bathymodiolus; species Bathymodiolus septemdierum. The sequence continues at coordinate 87,807,181 of OY726522.1, read as the reverse complement.
TAATAAAGCAGAAATTGACAACTAAAGAAATTTCTATTTTTAGTAATGCCAGATTTCTTTGATGGAAGACGAGGCTGCAAGACAAAGTTTTGAAAAAGGACCATCTCAGGACCTTTCTAGTCAAGTTTGGTAAAAATTGGTCTGGTGGGTTCCGAGGAGATGGCGAAATTAGATTTGTCTATTTTAGTAATGACAGCCCTATTTCAAGGTAACGAGGACCCGTCGGAAACATAATTTTTAAGAGGACCAACTAAGAACCCTTTTAACCAAGCTTGGTTAAAGATGGTCCAGTGAGTTTTAGACAGGATGTCAAAAGTATGAAAATTTAAGGATGGAAGACAAAGATAGAGGACACATGGTCAGGTGAGCTAAAAGATCAAACATCTTAATATAAATTAAATTGCCTTGTGATTTATCATTCTATTTATACATTTTGTATGTATTAAGATATTCCTATTTATTATTATAGTAATAATATTCCTTTTCTGGTTGAATTATTGCATCCATTTTTTGCATTTTTTCCTAAATTTTACAATTTACAAAATAATCTTGAATCAATGAAATAAATATCTCTGACAAAAAAAATTTCCAACAATTACCATATGTAAAATTTGCAAGAGAAAAAAAATCCAGTATAACTTTAATATCCCCTGCTCTATTACAACAGTCTTTCCCCTAATGTGCCCCTCCTTAATGAAGATCTCAGTTTTTCCCAGGTGTCTCCCTTCATAACAGTACTCAAGTTAACACTGATCTACTTATTAATCATGTGTTGATAGCTGTAATTTACATCTTTCATTTTCTATCATATTTTAGTTACTAAATATGATTTCCAATCATAACTAACACAGCTTGTTAATAACTTCCATCCCTACTGAGTTATAATCTTACAATATGATCACACCTGGATAAAACAGCTGTTTCTATAATTACCTTTTAAATTTTTTTTTCAATTGATAGGGTAGCAAACATTTAAGACTTACAAGAAAGATTTGAAATGAAATGTTCATCACTTCCAAAGTTTAACAGTCGCCATGGTGATTTGTTTAAACATTACAGAATAACGGTGTAACAGATGACCACTCACTGACTGACATGTTCTGTTAAGATTGTCATAGACAGATTCCTGTTCTTCCTTTCTAAAATGTATCCTTCAAGCAAACCTGAGTTCAACCATGGTTTCTCAATGTTCCTGTGTAGCACTTTGTAGATCATTGTCCTTTTGTCATTGTATTGTCTGTCCTTTTGTCATTGTATTGTCTGTCCTTTTGTCATTGTATTGTCTGTCTTTTTGTCATTGTATTGTCTGTCCTTTTGTCATTGTATTGTCTGTCCTTTTGTTATTGCATTGTCTGTCCTTTTGTCATTGCATTGTCTGTCCTTTTGTCATTGTATTGTCTGTCCTTTTGTCATTGTACTGTCTGTCCTTTTGTCATTGTACTGTCTGTCCTTTTGTCATTGTACTGTCTGTCCTTTTGTCATTGTATTGTCTGTCCTTTTGTCATTGTATTGTCTGTCCTTTTGTCATTGTATTGTCTGTCCTTTTGTCATTGTATTGTCCGTCTTTTTGTCATTGTATTGTCTGTCTTTTTGTCTGTCCTTTTGTCATTGTATTGTCTGTCCTTTTGTCATTGTATTGTCCGTCTTTTTGTCATTGTATTGTCTGTCTTTTTGTCTGTCCTTTTGTCATTGTATTGTCTGTCCTTTTGTCATTGTATTGTCTGTCCTTTTGTCATTGTATTGTCTGCCCTTCTTCAATTTATAGTTAATTATTACCTCTTTAGTATCATTCAACTTTTCTCACAATTTCACCAATCAAAACATGAATGTTCTCTCAGATTGAAGAATTACATTACAACACATGTCAATTAACTCATCCAACTTATTAAGAAACAATGATATTATAATGAATTATACCACTATGTTGGAAATAAGATACCGGTACATGTATGATCCGAGTAATATCACATCACAGACAAAAAATAATAACGATTTTAATATGAGTGATGCCCCCTCCCCTATATAAGACTATCACATCACAGACAAAAAATAATAACAATTTTAATATGAGTGATGCCCCCTCCCCTATATAAGACTATCACATCACAGACAAAAAATAATAACGATTTAATGAGTGACACCCCCCTATATAAGACTATCACATCACAGACAAAAAATAATAAGGATTTAATAATATGAGTGACACTCCCATCCCTATATAAGACCAACTCCTTTCCTGACTGCATTGTGTCTTTATTGTCATTAGTTTACTGGTATCCATATATGTATGTGATTTCTAGGACTTCTGTTAAAGTTCTGGACAATTTCCAAGACAGGAAGTTTACAATATAGTTGAATTACTGCTAAGGTTGGTGTAAAACATCAATCAATCAACAAAGACAGGATAGGAGTGAATCAATTTTTTTTACTTTGTATTTTCTGAATTGAAAGCAAAATTAAGAGAAAAATACACATGTTCCTTTAGGATAATAGAATAGTCACCACCATTGTGATTTGATTTGATTTTTGGTGTTTAGCACCACTTTCAGCAATATTTCAGAGATATCATGGCGACCAGCTTAAGTGGTGAATTAAGTCGGCGTACCCGGAGAGAACCACCGACCATGGGCAAGCAACTGGTAAACTTTATCACTTGTGGCTGCGAGTCGAGTGCACCCTTTTTTGTAATTTACAAAGCCAGGCACGAACCCATGCCGTATTGGTGATAGGCTTGTATGAGTTGTTAGGTAATCCAACTACCTAACTCATTGAGCCACCCAGGCCCTTAAAAGAAACAAACAAATTGAAAATCAATGTTTAATCCTTTGTGTAATTTTTCTTACTAAGAACATAGAAGAGAAATTAAGAGATGTACAGTCTTTGCCTTCATTTTTTTCACGGTCTACTTGCTCCAAAGCCAAAATTAGAAAAAATTTCTATTTATTATTCCAACAAATTCTTTCACAATTTTCGCTTTGTCCGAATTCAGTTTTACTTGTCCCGGGCTTCAGGCAAGTGGGTTAGCGTGAAGACTGGATGAATATATAGAGAGTGATATATCCTAACATCATTTATCTTTCCCTGTAATCAATACAAGTAATTATAGGATATCCTGTACTAATTTCAATGTTGATTTCATTTTTATCATAGATCTATTTCCTCTCTACATTGCAATGAGAACATTATTACATGTTTGTTAATCAGTTAATCAGGGAAATCTTTAGTTACTCCCTGTGTCATGAAATTTCACTAAATTTACTTCTCTGTTCTAAGAAAATGACAAAAAAAACCTGTACAAATTAGTCATTTATAAACATTGCTTTTTTGTGGATTTGACCAAACTCAATATATCAACAACTCATATCTTATGACATAAATCTGTGAAAAACCAGAGACTCTCAAAATCTTGAACCATTCATCTCTCTTAAATTAACACTATTTATCAAACAAATATTGTTTATTCTGTAGTTTTAATTTAAACTAGAACTGTGAGTGTCCTCACTGAGTGATACCCCCCCCCCCCACTTGCAATACTATGATGTTCAAACTTTGGAATACAGGTATATTAGCAAGTTACCTATGAACCAGAGGCTCCCAGGAGCCTGTAATCGCTCACCTGGATCAATGCTGCTTTCAATAACAACGCAACTGCACTGTGGTTGCCATCTTGGCGGGAGAGCGCAACTGCCTGACACAATTTTGGAAAAGGACCATCCAATGACTATTCCATCAAAGTTTGGTTTTAATTGAGCTACTGGTTCCAGACAAGATGGTTTTTATGTGAATTTCCCATAGGGTCCTATGTTAAACTAAGCACAGCTGTGCAGCCATCTTGGTCAGAGGGCGGGGCCACCAGACACAATTTTAGAAGGACCACCCAAGAATAATTTCAGCAAAACTTGGTTGAGATTAGCCCAGTAGTTTCAGAGGAGGTTTTTTTTTTAATTTCATCCCCCCTTTTTTCTAATTTGCATAATCGGTCAAAATCGGCAAAAGTTCAAAGTTCATAAAATGTCCTGTAATACATGTTAAAAAGCTCATCATTATGCTTATACAGTTCAAATTTGGGCACATTCCGGCTTAAAATAGAGCAGTTTTGGCCTTTTGAAGAAATTTCTATTTTTAATAACGGTGGCCATCTTGGATACAGGACGGAGCTGACGGACACAATTTTGAGAGGGACCCACCCAGGGACCATCCCTGCCAGGTTTGGTTTAATTTGGTTCAGCGGTTTCAGAGGAGAAGATTTAAATGTGATCTTTTATCAAAATATGCCTAATTTGCATAATCGGTATAAATCGACTGAAAGAAAAATTTCAAAAAAAACCCCGAACATATGCTAAACTAATCCTTGCCATGTAGCTGCAGTTCAAATTTGAGCTCATTTTGACTTATACTAAAGCAGCAATGGACAATTGAAGAAATTTCTATTTTTAGTAACAGTGGCCATCTTGAATGGAGGACGGGGCTGTCGGACACAATTTTGAGAGGGACCCACCCAGGGACCATCCCTGCCAGGTTTGATTTAATTTGGTTCAGCGGTTTCAGAGGAGAAGATTTAAATGTGATCTTTTATCAAAATATGCCTAATTTGCATAATCGGTATATATCGGCTGAAAGAAAAATTTCACAGAAAAACCTGGAATATATGTTAAACTATTCCTTGCCATGTAGCTGCAGTTAAAATTTGAGCTCATTTTGACTTACACTAAAGCAGCAATGGACAATTAAATTTTCATCCCCCCTTTTTTCTATTTTGAGCTTGGTGGCCATCTTGGTTGGAAGTCGAGATCAACGGACACAATTTTGGAAGGGGGCCATCCAAGAATCATTTCAGCAAAGTTTGGTTGAGATTGGCTCAGTAGTTTCCGAGGAGAAGATTTTTTTTTAATTTCATCCCCCCTTTTTTCTAATTTGCATAATCTGTCAAAATCGGCAAAAGTTCAAAGTTCATAAAAAATCTTGTAACATATACTAAAGAGCTCATCATTATGCTTATACAGTTCAAATTTGGGCACATTCTGGCTTAAAATAAAGCAGTTTTGGCCATTTGAAGAAATTTCTATTTTTAGTAACGGTGGCCATCTTGGATACAGGACGGCGCTGACGCATACAATTTTGAAAGGGACCCACCAAGGGACCATTCCTGCCAGGTTTGGCTTAATTTGGTTCAGCGGTTTCAGAGGAGAAGATTTAAATGCGATCTTTTATCAAAATATGCCTAATTTGCATAATCGGTATATATCGGCTGAAAGAAAAATTTCACAGAAAAACCTGGAATATATGTTAAACTACTTCTTGCCATGTAGCTGCAGTTAAAATTTGAGCTCATTTTTACGTGCAATAAAGCAGCAATGGACAATTAAAATTTCATCCCCCCTTTTTTCTATTTTGAGCTTGGCGGCCATTTTGGTTGGAAGTCGGGATCACCGGACACAATTTTGGAAGGGGGCCATCCAAGAATCATTTCAGCAAAGTTTGGTTGAGATTGGCTCAGTAGTTTCCGAGGAGAAGATTTTTTTTAAATTTCATCCCCCTTTTTTCTAATTTGCATAATCGGTCAAAATCGGCAAAAGTTCAAAGTTCATAAAAAATCCTGTGATACATGTTAAAAAGCTCATCATTATGCTTATACAGTTCAAATTTGGGCACATTCTGGCTTAAAATAGAGCAGTTTTGGTCATTTGAAGAAATTTCTATTTTTAGTAACAGCGGCCATCTTGAATGGAGGACGGGGCTGTCGGACACAATTTTGAAAGGGACCCACCCAGGGACCATCCCTGCCAGGTTTGGTTTAATTTGGTTCAGCGGTTTCAGAGGAGAAGATTTAAATGTGATCTTTTATCAAAATATGCCTAATTTGCATAATCGGTATATATCGGCTGAAAGAAAAATTTCACAGAAAAACCTGGCATATATGTTAAACTACTCCTTGCCATGTAGCTGCAGTTAAAATTTGAGCTCATTTTGACTTACACTAAAGCAGCAATGGACAATTAAAATTTCATCCCCCCTTTTTTCTATTTTGAGCTTGGCGGCCATTTTGGTTGGAAGTCGGGATCACCGGACACATTTTTGGAAGGGGGCCATCCAAGGACCATTCCACCAAAGTTTGGTTGCAATTGGCCCAGTGATTTCTGAGGAGAAGATTAAAATGTGAAATGTTGAGGACGGACGACAGACGACGGACGAAAAGTGATGACAATAGCTCACATGGCCTAAAGGCCAGGTGAGCTAAAAATGAATGGATATGGAGTTATGTCAAGGAGACAACATCCCATCTCCAAAATAAACTAACCAAGAACATACATCTACGGGTCGCCAAAAGTACACGACTCCCCTTTTCGTGAAAGTATAAGTTGAATTATCTCCCCTTCTAAATTTAGACAGCAATGGTATTCCTTCATGCACATCTGCAGGTTGTTTACTACAACTGTGTAAAGTTTCATAAAAATTCAATAAACAGCTTAGTAGGAGTTGTGCGTACAAGGTACATGCCCCCCCCCTTTTCGTGAAAGTATAGACTCTCAAAATCTTGAACCATTCATCTCTCTTAAATTAACACTATTTATCAAACAAATATTGTTTATTCTGTAGTTCTAATTTAAACTAGAACTGTGAGTGTCCTCACTGAGTGATACCCCCCACTTGCAATACTATGATGTTCAAACTTTGGAATACAGGTATATTAGCAAGTTACCTATGAAAAATGAATGGATATGGAGTTATGTCAAGGAGACAACATCCCATCTCCAAAATAAACTAACCAAGAACATACATCTAGGGGTTGCAAAAAGTACACGACCCCCCTTTTCGTGAAAGTATAAGTTGAATTATCTCCCCTTCCAAATTTAGACAGCAACGGTATTCCTTTATGCACATCTGTAGGTAGTGTACTACAAATGTGTAAAGTTTCATAAAAATCTAATAAGCCGCTTAGGAGTTGCGCTTACAAGGTAAACGACCCCCCTTTTCGTGAAAGTATAAGTTGAATTATCTCCCCTTCTAAATTTTAGACAGCAACGGTATTCCTTCATGCACATCTGCAGGTTGTGTACTACAACTGTGGAAAGTTTCATAAAAATTCAATAGGCAGTTTAGTAGGAGTTGCGCTTACAAGGTACATGCCCCCCCCTTTCATGAAAGTATAAATTGAATAATCTCCCCTTTTAAATTTTGGACAGCAACCATATTCCTTCATGCACATCTGCAGGTAGTGTACTACAAATGTGTAAAGTTTCATAAAAATCCAATAAGCCGTTTAGGAGGAATTGCACTTACAAGGTACATTACTATTTTTAGTAATGGTAGCTATCTTAGTTTTAGCCATACATGTACATGTACAAAGAAAATTATATTTTTCATAATGGCAGCCATCTTTGATAGAGGCAGGGCTGTTAGGTACAGTTTTATATATAAATACTAGTCCACTGACTGAACTTGAATTAACAATTGACTTAGTCTAAAAGTATAAAATTAACACTGTGGATATTTCTTGCCAGAATTTAAGCTCTATGCATGCATTTGTCCTCCACACGAACGGGTCAAAAGTTGATGTGGATTATATACCCGAACTAGGTTTTTTGCTCTCGAGATTTTGGGAGCAAATATCATAACCTCTATATAAAGACTCCCTGTCTTATGCAACCTTTTTCAGAATTCCCTTTAATGGTCGCTATAGACAGGTTTGACTGTAATACTGTATTTGGACTATAATTGTTGTATTTAGTTAAAATGTTTCTGAAAACAACTATAAAACTCATTTAAAAAAGTAAGAGCCAACATGAAAATGAAAAATCCTTGGATCTTTTGTATATCAAATTGTATACTACTGTTTAAATTTTAATACTGAAAGCCAATATCTGTAAAGTGTAAGGTTACTTCCTTTATCTGTAAAGTGTAAGGTTACTTCCTTTACTTCTTTCTTTATATGCTTTGAATAACTTATTCAAACACTTCCTGTTTCTATTAAATAGAGAAATTATATGACTTTTTGATAACTGTTGGGTAGATTTTGCACTTTTTATTTTTATTTCAATTTCAAATGAAATTATCTTCCTGTTTACTTGTAAAATTAGATCCAATCATTTCTTATTAAATTTGTAAATCCATGGAACCATCATTTAATTGTCTGCAATCAACATGACATGTATTGAACTCAAAGAATTGTATATGTCCTATATATCTCATCATTCTGTAACATTAAATGTTCTTTTTTAAAAGAGTTATAGCTGAGAATGTATACAATACACATGTGCATTTAATCATTTTAAAAATTCACTGGGATTTTTGCCAAATATTTGGTTCCCTTCCTCTTTCAGAATCAAAAATGTACCCCCACCCCCCACACACACACCTTTTCAGATATGATTTGTCTCTGGTTCTATACATTAACTGAAACTTCATGTCTGTAGTGTCTGATAGCTGATGAAAAACTACATTACTTTATATACAGAATAGTCAAAAGAAAACATTTGTACCATCCATAAATAAACTCAATTCTATTCTTGATTCTGTAAATTAAAGCTATATTTTGTCATTTCTACAGAGGTTGATTTTATGAATATTGATTGCACAATGTAAGCAGTTTTATAAGACATGCCTTCTACTAATGCACAGAAAACATAATCTTGCATATTGTTCTGGACTAAATGACATAATCTTTTGAATTTAAGTTTACAGCAACATATTTACAGCTAAATATTTTTACATACATATATTCTCTACATATCTGTCCTAGATCTGTTAGTTCTAATAATAAAACCCTAAATGCTCGCTTACTCACAAGGGTTATAACGGGATGCCATTACATGTAATGGAGCAGCCGCCGAGATTTTTTGCGCTCACTTACAGAGTTTCTGACGCCTGCATTTATCAATAATAAGACATAACCTTTCCTTTTGTCCATTATTATAACAAGTTTTTATCACCTACCAGTATTTTAGAATGTAATTCCCACAAAAAAAAAATCTTCTCTCTGAACATTTTCAATTTCGTCATTTCCGGCCTCACTATTTGGATGTCAATACCATATTTGGCGATTAAGGCGTGAATGTTTACATCAGCCGTCATAAGCATCGTAGTAAGAAATACCATATTTAGAAAAGCTCCGCCTTCCGTAGTTTCCGGTTATGACAAACGATCGATAAAATTTAACAAGGTTGTTGCTACCTTTGAAAAGCATATATTTCTCAGCCAAACCGATTTAACAAGTAATAGTTATAATGAAATGTTTGAAGCGTAAATAGTGAGTTTTTATGTTTCAACTGCAATTTTGTTTTGCTCCATTGTGACGAATGGGACCGCGTTGTAGCTCTGCCGAGACACAAGTTTGTCACAGGAGCTACATTATTGCAGCTATAGATCTATGTGCTACATTTGGAATGCACTGTTCAGGGAGTTTTATTTTTAATGTCAGAGAACATAAGGAAAGTCCCCAACTTCCAATCTGAAATATTGCTGAAACTGCTACTGTAACATTTCAACTAACTTCTCATCTAATGCTTACAAAGACAACAATAAGAAAAACAGAATTTCCATCTGTCAGTTTCAAAATCTCGCTTAAAGATATATGTGTGTTGTATCATATATATTGACACTTGCTATCCAAAGCCTTCTTTACTCCTTCAAATATGGTACCAAAATAATTTAACCAATTTGATAAACTTGTAATATATGTATACATGTATCCATACTTCTAAGAGTAAGAGTATTAGTTGAAACATGTTCACCTTAAAAGATATGATTGTGAATACTATTCTATGGGTCAGGGTCCCATGGTAACAATGCCAAATTAACCTCTACAACTTAATGCCTAGAAAATGTTTCTTTCTATGATAATTGTCCTTATATGGTACGGTTTGGTACCCTAAATGTGACAAAAGAGAAATATCAGAAAATGCAATCTTGAGATTATATTCCTCAATGTTTAATTCAACAGATTTAAATAAATAACTGAATACTTACAAATTATAAACTTTATAATGGTCTTTGTGTTTCGTGTCTAAAAACCTGAAAAATATATCAAATTCTACAAATTGTAGACTTTTGAAAAGTAAAATACCTTTCAAGTCAAAACATTTTGTACCTTACATCACAAATCTGGTACATGTACAACTGAGTGCATGAAAAGTTACTCAAAAAGAACAGGAATACAGTGGAACCTGTTTAATCCGACACACCAAGGAACCAGAGAAATGTGTCGGATTGTATAGGATGTCGGAATACTCAGGTTTTATTTTAGTTAACAGAAATTCTTTGGACCCTAATTTTTTGTCGGATGTCGAAACACTCAGGTGTCCGATTGCACAATTCCCGGTAGTTTGGTTCAACATGTCTATGGTAAATACTAGTTAAATATTACAATTTAGAGACACCCAAAAACCAAAAAAACTGATTATACAAATGTATTGATAAAGAGCAATGGAAACAATGTATTTTTTGTATTACTATATCTTAATAAATATGTTATCATAATTTTGCTCTTTCATGAAACATACATCAAATTGGAATATTACAAATACAATAGAAAAAGGTTTATATAAATAAGTGACTTACCAGCTAAAAATAGTTGTTGAATATTAAAAAAATACTTTAGTCAAAAAGAAATTTAGAAAAAAATGTAGTTATGTAAGCTGATTCACAGTGATATTGATCTAACATAAACTTCTATCAGAATGTCTGTATCAAATATTGAAAGATAAAATATTTATGAAATGTTTCACAAAGATCTTAATTATACATTTCAGAATATCTATATTAACATTTAAACATAACAGTTTGCCAAAAAAAAAATTAAAAAAATTAATGCGCTTTCCCCCAACCTACCAATTGATGTCTTTACCAACAAATGATTGTTTACAAATTTTAAAATTATCTATTTTTCAACATTTTTTCCCTATCAAACCCTAAATGCTTTCTTGCATGTACATGTACATGTATGTACATCTTGGTTGAAAAAATAACTTGCCTACATCAGAAGTTGGTCAGGAAACAGCTAAAACAAATAGTTTGAAGAGTAGCCTTATATATCATGTTGTGCATAAAATAATCAAACTTACGTTACAACATCATCTATATGGTTTCTGTATACACCTTCCAACTTCTCGGCAGGAAATCCCATGGCAATGATATTTGGATAGATGTCTAAATCATAAGTTAAGAAATAATAAATTCTTACTCATAATTACTGACTTTCAGTCCAATTTTCTTATTTGATTCTGATTAGGCTACAGAACTGTTAATCGTTGTACATTTTTTGCATACAGTACACATTCCCTTCTATTGTCACATTGGTGGGGTAATTTTTAGCGTTCACACATCGAGTGCAAAATGGCGGTCTGGGTGGCTCAATGAGTTAGGTAGTTGAATTACCTAACAACTCATACAAGCCTATCACCAATACAACGTGGGTTCGTGCCTGGCTTTGTAAATTACAAACCAGAGGCTCCCAGGAGCCTGTAATCACTCACCTGGATCAAAGCTGCTTTCAATAACAACGCAACTGCACTGTGACGGCCAACTTGGTGGGAGAGCGCGACTGCCAGACACAATTTTGGAAAAGGACCATCCAATGACTATTCCATCAAAGTTTGGTTCTAATTGAGCAACTGGTTCCAGACAAGATGGTTTTTATGTGAATTTCCCATATGGTCCTATGTTAAAGTAAGTTCAGCTGTGCAGCCATCTTGGTCAGAGGGTTGAACCTCCGGAAAATTTTTTGGAAGAGAACCATCGAATGACTATTTCATCAAAATTTAGTTCTTATTGAGCAAATGGTTTCAGACAAGAAGATTTTTATGGGAATTTCCCATAGGGTCCTATGTTAAATTAAGTTTGGCTGTGGCGGCCATCTTGGTCGGAGGTCTGAAATGTCGGACACAATTTTGGAAGGGGACCACCCAATGATCATTTCAGCAAAGCTTGGTTGAGATTGGCTTAGTAGTTTCAGAGGAGAAGATTTTTTTTTAAATTTCATCCCCCCTTTTTTCTATTTTTAGCTTGGCGGCCATCTTGGTTGGAAGTCGGGATCACACACGAAAAGTGATGGCAATAGCTCACATGGCCTAATGGACAGGTGAGCTAAAAACGGAATATATGTTAAACTACTCCTTGCCATGTAGCTGCAGTTAAAATTTGAGCTCATTTTGACTTATACAAATGTACTAAAGCAGCAATGAACAATTGAATAAATTTCTATTTTTAGTAACAGCAGCCATCTTGAATGGAGGACGGGGCTGTCGGACACAATTTTGAAAGGGACCCACCCAGGGACTATCCCTGCCAGGCTTGGTGTAATTTGGTTCAGCGGTTTCAGAGGAGAAGATTTAAATGTGATCTTTTATCAAAATATGCCTAATTTGCATAATCGGTATAAATTGGCTGAAAGAAAAATTTCACAGAAAAACCAGGAATATATGTTAAACTACTCATTGCCATGTAGCTGCAGTTAAAATTTGAGCTCAGTTTGGTTTATAATAAAGCCGCAATGGACAATCAAAATTTCATCCCCCCTTTTTTCTATTTTTAGCTTGGCAGCCATCTTGGTTGGAAGTCGGGATCACCGGACACAATTTTGGAAGGGGGCCATTTTTTTCTTCAATCTAAATAATATACCAATTAATCTTCATAAAGATGGAAAAAGTATCAACAAAATAATGAAGATCTTATTTAGTCCTTGGTCCAGGTGGCTCAATGAGTTAGGTCGTTGGATCTAACAACTCATACAAGCATATCACCAATATGGCGTGGGTTCGCACCCGGTTTTGTAAATTACAAAAAAGAGTGCACTCGACTCGCATCCACAAGTGATAAAGTTTACCAGTTGCTTGCCCATGGTTGGTGGTTCTCTCCGGGTACTCTGGCCTCCTCCACCACTAAAACTGGTCGCCATGATATAGCTGAAATATTGTTGAAAGTGGCATTGCAAACATCAAAAATCAAAAATCAAATCTTAATTAGTCCAATTAAATCTGTATGCGATTTCCATGTAAATAGATAAAGCTATCATTCTACAACATTTTGATCAGTAATAGAAGCTTAACTACTTCATAATAATATAGTCTCAATTCAAAGAAACAATATCTTTGCACTCGAAAACACTCAAAAACAACACATACACAAACATATTATCATCAGTTCAAACTTAACAAGCAATAGTTAACATTATCATAGAGTAATAAGTTATTTTTCTCAAATGATTAAAAGTTCTAGTAATGGTGGAGAGTTCAACCAATCAAAACACATTGGGGCCATACACATGTACTCTTAATAAAAGCAATGACACAAAAAATGCAAGTTGCTGGAAGTCCTAGCATATGTGTGGGATAGGCACATAGAAGTGGTGGGATTAAACATGTTAATGAGATCTAAACACTCCCCTTCCAGTGTCCACTCAATAAAAAACAAACAATACAAAAAACTGCATAGAACTTTCATAATATTACATAGAATACTAACAAATTCAATGGATGCTATTTGATAAAACTTTTTATAATATTTTGTTCATATTTGTTGTATTTTATGTACTTCTAAGTTCTAATGGGGTACAACGCTTTCAACAATATTTTAGTTACCTGTATATTGTATCGGTTAGTTTTATTGGTGGAGGACACTGGAGTACCAAGAGAAAACCCCCACCCTGTCACAGGTCTCTGACAAACTTTAGCATATAAAGTTGTATCGAGTACAATGAGCAGAATTCAAACGAACAACTTTAGTGGAGATAGGCACTGATAGCACAGGTACAATGTAGTTGTATATCCAACTACCATATGATCATGACCATGCCAGCCCCTTGTTTATTTATAAATTATATAAATCAGTGTACATTTGTATATACCTGTATATACAATGTACATATAACATCAGGTAAGCTACAGGCAAATCATGAAATACTGATAGTTTATCTCATGATGTTAAAATCAATGAAAAGTGTATATAAAGTTCATCTATATTACTTTCATGATGAAATGATTCATAAAACTAGAGGCTCACCTGATCCTAAATCACTCACCTGCACAAACCTTTATCAAAGATGAAAATTGTACATTTCATTATAGATTTTGACTTAAAGGACAAACTCCTAATTATGCTTTTACAGTTAAAATTTAAGATTGGCCAATTTAAAAAATTTCTAATTTTAGAATTGTTGGCCATTTTAGATGGAGTTCGTATCAAACATTTTAGAGTGAGGACCACCCAAGGACTAATTCTTCCAAGTTTGGTTCCAATTGGTTCAAAGGAAGAAGATTTTTTAGCAATTTTTTACTTAACCCTTTCGCCAACAAGTCTCGAATTTTCGGGACTGCCGCTTCAGTCAGCTGACGAGTTCCGAAAAATCGAGATTCGTGATATGCCAAATATTTTACAAAAAAATGGGTAAAACTAATACAAAATATGCAAGATGTTATGGACATTTGAATATGGTGAAATAAAATGGTCAAAATTTGAGACAAAATGTTTAATACTGAAGATGAGGAGGCCTCAGAAAGTGAAGAATCTGATGACAATGTGTTGATGCTCGTCAGTATCGTGAAGGTGACGCTACCCTGGATAAAGTTTTAGAACTTTTAAATTGAGGATGGAGCATCCAACGATGAAGAATTTGAGGGTTTTTTTTGCTTGAGCACAACCCTGATCTACCATTGATCTTTCAAAATATTGAAAATGATCATGACCTGCCAAACCTTGAATTGACAGGCACGGTAGGGTCACATAGAGTGTTGGATGGCAGCAATACAGTTATTCAGTATTTCAGTTGTTTTTTACTGATGACCTTTTTCAGAAAATTTGAGAATGGACCCAAAAATTCAGTGACCCAGATAAAAATATAGGCTAATGAATGTCCCCAACCTTACTTTTATCTTTTATCTTTTATGGTGTTATTTGTAAAAGAGTTGAAAGACATTTCTGTCAGAAGACTGACCTATGGATATTTCAAACTGATCGATTTTCAAAAACAGTTGAATACCAGTACAATGTATTTTTAAGTTGCAATATGTTAAATGCATTTTATGTTACCTGTGCAAGGTGATACCATCAAAATTTAAAGGTAAATATGATGAAATAACATGGTCTTGAGTCATATCATTAAAATAAACAAAAAATAAGATGATAGCTTACATAATAAAATGTTGGTGAATTTTTTAAATAGTGTGGTCAAATTTCAGTAAATTTTCCCTGGAGAAGCCATCGTCTGATGTGTACTGTTGTCAAGGAGGTCATCAGTAAAATGGGTTAAATATGCCTTATTTCTATAATCTGCATAAATCAACAAAGAACCCCCCCTCCAAAAAAGAGAATATTCTAATTACTGTATGCTCCTATGGTAAAAATTTGAGAGATTCTGGTTTCATTAAGACAGCTTTGGCTAATTTAAGATATTTCTTTTTGTAGTAACTGTGGCCATCTTGGATTGTGTTCGGATCAATCAGATATAGTTTAGAATGGGGACCACGCCATGACTATTCTTCCCAGGTTATGTTCAAATTGACTAAATAGTTTCAGAAAAAAAGATTTTTAATGATGTTTAGCTTAAATATGCCTCATTTGCGTAATCAGCAAAAATCATAGATTTGATGAAGAAAACAGGAATACATGTTAAAGAGCTCTCAGTTATGCCAGGGCTCTACAATGCGACGAAAACTACTTTTGTAAAATGCAAGTAAAAATTCTGTATTGATAGCCAGACTGCGAGTTGATATTTCCAGAACATTTTCGTTCCCTTTCCGATAATATTTTTCAATTTAAATTCCGACGTTGATTATCCGGTCTTTTAAACCGCACAATTGACTCAGACATAAAAAAATTAAATCACATACTTTTAACGCTTGCAAAATGACCACGATGAGCAAAAATTGAAACCTTCATACAAAATTTTTCGCTAAAAATAAACTGGTTGAATCAACTGATCATGAAGCTGGCCTGTCTGATGCAACATCGACAGAAGTACGAAGCTAAAATAGTGATGAAGATTTGGGTTCTAAAGCTAAAATACACAAATTCCATGATGTCTGGAAGTCAGAATTTTTGTGACTCATTTATGATTCCTGTTGTTATTTTTGCAGAAAGGCAGGTCCAGATATTATCGACAAAACCGAATTTGTGGCCGAAAAGAAAAAGTTTAAACGTGAAAGTCTTGTTTATTAAAAAAAAGTTTGAAACATGAAAAATGTTTCAATAGGGTATCAGCAAAAGTCCATTCCTCAACTAAGCATCTTCTGTCTCGTTCAGGGAATTAATAATTATCAAATACATATTGGAGTTGCATAGTACGAATTGGTATCTTTTTTAATCTGGCAAGTGACATTTTTTTGTTGGTGAGTAAAAAATGTTTCCATACTAGCCAGGGCTAGTGGGGGCTGGTATAAATTGTAGAGCCCTGAGTTATGACCTTTAAAGTTACAATTTCAGATGATTCTGGCTTCAAATAAAGCTGCTTTGGTTCATTTAAGAATTTTCTATTTTTAGTAATGGTAGCCATATTGGATAGAGTTTGGACCTATTATAAAAAAAATTATAATGGGGACCACCCAAGGACTATTTCTGCTAAGTTTGGTTCATATTAGAAAGTGCGCATGCTTCTAAGATGATTTTGGCAACGAAGATGCCTTGTGGTAGTTGACATTGCTTTCTCATTGATCAAAAGCAAAATGCAAGTCTCCTTCCATTTTTGAACAGTTGCTCTATGTCACACAGGTATTTCTGTCACCTGTACATCATGTATGAAAATGGTGAGATTGTGTTTATTGAAACCTATTTGTTTCAATTTGTATTTTGACAGTGACTTTCTCAAAATGTATTTGCTTAGGATCAAAGCAACTTTCTATTTGTTCAATAACAAATAAAAATGTCGCCATCATGCATTTTGCTACGGAAAATGCTGAACGATGCTACTTTTGATTATTTTTTCTCATTATCTATTACGCAAAATCTAAGTTCTGATACTTAATATGTTTGTATATTGAAGGCCGACACTAATATTCATTGAAATGCACTGGGACGATTCTCATTTTTAATAATCCATATCCAAATATGATTGGTCTTTAACTTTATTTGCCAGTATGTACAATCAAACGTTAACTAAGATGACATATGTCACAGGAAAATGTGAATTAGATATATTTAGGTCAGAGATTACCCAAGTCTGTACTACATTGTACTTTACCAAACATTCGGTCTGGTAAAGACACCTCTTTCACCAGATCGAACAGATTTTCACAGGACCGAAAAAATATTGTCATAAATAATGACAAGAGCTAAGATATGGCCAATTTTTGATGGTATAACTCAAATTTATTGATTGATTCATTTAATTTACTCTCTTAGTCTAGAATACAAGAAAATGTTGCTCCAGTTTACTTCTTCAGCTATATAATCATCACAATAGTCCTCAATGCCATCTTTGTCATTACATATTTCATTAAGAATGTCTATTTCAATGTCATCATCTACTCCGTCATCGTCCTCTTTATCTAGTAGAGGAGTATCCAACTCGTGGTCACTTACTGCCGACACTTTGAGATTGGAACAACCCGATATGAAAGTATTTTGTCCAGGACCACCACTCAAGTTTTTCCAGTAATGGTTGATACAAACATTACATGCCATCATGTTGTTTTCAAGGAAAACTAACCAAGGACGGCCGGTTTTCCACTTCTCATTTAAATGGCGACCTTTCCTTTTCTCCTCATAGCGTTGTTTGCTTTCATTTGCATCTGTATCGGCCTTTCTCAGCATGCCCATTCACATACTGCAGTACGTGTTTCACGTAGAACAAAAATCATGCACATACAATTGAAAGAACCCTACGTGCGTGCACGTATAATTGCAAGAATCCTATGTGCGTGCACGTAAAGAACCCGTTGTGAGCACTATAAAAATTACCTTTTGTTTACAATTCACTTCAAAGTACGTAATAGAGTTGTTCTGATTAGTTAAATAACCATTTTTTTGTTGAAATTTAGAGTAAAGAAGGTAGAAAAACTGCATAATTCGTCATTTTATCGAAAATTTCAAAAAATGAAATACCGGAATCGGATTCCGGAACCGGGAACGACTATTTCTGGTTTGGTCTATAATAAAAAATAAAAATTAATCCCGACCGACCAACCCTAGATTTTTTTTACATGTGACAGTGAACACACTATATTTTTTTTTGGCCTAATATTTACAAAAAACAGCATGGTGCACGACCTTGTGTGGAGAAAATGCAGTTCATTTTCTTTGTACCCCCAAATGAAGAGTTAGAGGGTACATTGCACCCCCAAAAATTTGGATGTACCCCCAAAAATTAAGGTAAAAGGGTACATGTACCCCCAGATGAAAAAACCTGTGGGCATACTGCTTTCTTTTCAGTTTTTTCCCAGGGATTGCTCCCGCCATGAACTTCAAGCCCAACATTGGAAATGGCTTTAACATTCTAAGCATCGGAACAATACCGAACATCCGGTCCGGCGGAAACGAATGTTTTTCCGGACTGAATCGATTTTTACCCGATTTGTCCGTCGGAACAACGTGTTTGGGAATGTCTGTTAGGTGTGTTTATCAGCAAGATAAGTACTTCTTTGTATGTAATAATGATTACTGCATGTTCCTCGATCATTAAATCATGTTTAAAATCTATAGATTTTGTGACAAGTCATTTCAAACTTAAGCAAAACATTTTGCAGAACTTTTTAAAGGGAAATGTCCTGGCATTATCAACAAAACCTGGCAATCAATAAAAAAAAAATTAAAACAAATAAAAATGTTGAAAATGAATAACAAATGATAGGTTCTATGTACGGAACTAAGGTTTGTTTAAAAGCTCCTTGTTTTAATTTGAAAAGAAAACCATAAAACTTAATAGATATAAAAAGAAATATTTTTATGATCGCTAACACTTATTTTTATAACAGATCATCTATAACCACTTTATTATCTCAACACTTTAAATACTGGTTTCCCAATTGTTATAATCTGTCTACTCTACATTATATGTGTGAATTTTGCTAGTTGTCAGATCCTGACAATGGTTCGAAATTTTGTCTTATTTTAATTCCAATCCCTCATGAAAATGTTACTAGACTGTAGAATGGTATCGGGTCAGTTCGCCCCGAAAATTAAAAAGTATTTTAATGATGTTGATTAATTTTTATCTTAAATATGATCACTCTGATTTAAAGTAATAATTTTGGAAATCAGAAAAAAGTTAAATGTATTTTGGATATATGACTCAAAAATTTGTACCTAAATGTATGATCCTATTTTTAGTTATAATTTTTTTGTTCAGGCATCACACTTCAGGCATATACATGTAATCTTACCAAACAGGATAATCAGTTGCAGTTTATTTGAAATAAAAGCAAATGTATAATGGACACATACAATTTCTACAGACTCTCGATTCACTCATCATTACCTACTTTACTTATTCTAAAGGACTGAAAAGTTTAACTTTCCTCATTATCAAAACATACAATGTACACCTTAACATGCCCCATAATTTCATACCTGTTAATCCTCCCCCTTTTCGCGGGAGTCTCCCGCGTAAGAGCCTTATCTCCCGCATGGACTGGGTCTCCTGCGCGGGAGACATTAATCTCCCGCACACACCTTTTCCTCCCGCACGACCTCCCCCCAACAAAAAAATCAAGTACAATAAAATCTTGACCTACATTTTGCGATCAATATTTCTGGAAATTCCCCATTTGGAACTCCGTGCTGATGAAAAACGCCGAGAGATACGAATGGTAAAGGTGTTTAAATGATATCCGGTTATTGATCTGTTCGACACCTTTACAGGTAAATTGGGTCATGAAGATTAATTAAGGTGTTGATGATTATACAACAATTATCCACTGATTGACAATTAATTGGGGATAAGGAAGTGTGTTTGTGGCACACGCTTAGATGATTAGAAGTGTGATAGCGGCAATTAAAAATAGTTATAAACCGTTGTGCAAACAGGAGTCGGACAACCTTTGATGCCGAGGAAAACTTCTTATTTCGATCAAACGTGCAATGAATTCATCTCGGATTGAGTTGTTATGGCTTGTTTGGGACCAAAGCCGATCAAAGTATTATTTAAGGACTAAGTTCCAGGATGGAATTGATAAACCACAAAAATGCCAAAACGTATGCTATCACCCAACGCACCAGCAGCAAAGTGACTTTTTAATTTTAGTGCTCTATGACTTTATTGTTCAGAGCATTCTGTCTTCATTGTTATTGCTTTGTTATAACCTTATGATTATGAATGACTATGAATAAATTATAAATACAGTTTTTATCCTTCATTCATCATATGAAACACTACTAATAAGACAGAAATGTAAACAATATATATTGAAATGGGATGCAGTTGGTTCAATACTGAAACAAACAAAAAGAAAACATCAATTAACAATAAAAACATGCATCAAATACGTCGATAAAAAATCTCCAGTTATGAGACCAAATTTCCAGCCAAAAATTTACAAATCTCCAGTTGTAGCATAGCAACTCTATCACATGTATGCAACTACAAGGTACAATTTTGTGCATTTAAAGGCGACGCACAAAATCTCCCCCTTAGAAGAGTTGGTAGGGAGGAGATCTCCCCCCTAGCAGTTCCCAGAGGTTAACAGGTATGTAATTTATTATCTATAAACCATCAAATATTATTTATTTTTAATATCCAACATATATATAATTATCAGGGTGAACGTACCCAGGTTTAGGGAAAACGGACCCAGGGCAAAATAGGGCGAACATATATTAGGGTGAACGGACCCGGAACCCCGTAGAACCAACCCCAAATTTAATTCCTTTTAACTGAACAGGCAGAAAATTTACTCTCCAGTCTTTGGTCCAGTCCCCAATTTTGCAGTAGAAACATCATAAATTTTCACAAATCATATGAAAATATGGCAGAAGCATCATATATTTTTGCCTATTATATGAGCACATCCTAAATATTTCAGTTGTAATAACATCACAAATAAATCTTTAATAGCTGGAAAGCCAGATATCTCATGACAGGAGGACCTAGGTTATGACTAAACCAATAAAAGGAGAACTTCTTGATTCGATATTTACATCGAAATCTGTTGCTAATACATTTTAGCATATAAATATCAAAAATCCTGTTGGGTCATTATTTTGATATGGAGTTACCTCCCTTGCAATCAGATGGTTTGTTTCTTTAACACTAAAGGATACATGTAAGATCGAGATCGAATCCATCAACCTTGTGTCTTCTTTTGTTCTTACTAACCAGACTTTTAAGAAAGTCCATATTCCAAGCACGAGATTCTAACAAACTGCAGGAAAAAATGTCACTCAACAGGTCCCTTAAAACTTCAACAACGGTTCAGTCAAAAGAGAAAATTACAGTCATTGTGGAAAGGAGTTAGTAAATTTATCACTGTAAAATATAACATAAATGTCAACAAAAATTAATAATCCTTCTGTATATAGAATTCACAGTTTACATTTTGTCGCTGTTTTGCTATGGCGGCTTCCTGATTGAAATATCCTTCCGCTATGTAGTAAACGATGGAAACAGCTGAAGATTGATCTAATTGCAATTATGTCCCATTTAATTTTATTATTATATATCTTAAATAAGACTCCCTTTTATTAACAAAACCATAAACATGAGAGAGTTTGAATGAATACGAAAATACTGATATTTTCTAACCTGAAAACTGAATGTCAAAGGTCAACTGGTGTGTAGAGAACCTACTAACCCAGTAATTACTGACCTAGTTAGGAATACACATTGTCAATGTTATAAGCGGGTTATATTTAGCTCAGACATATTGGGGGACTGATCAGGCCTGGGTAGCGCGATTATTTAACAATTTCATTCAATCAAAGGAAGAAAAGGCGACAACGTCTTACTTATGAGACGAATGAACAAAAAATATACTGTACACAAATTAGTTGCTAAAAGCAAGGACGTATAAGAAAATGAGGATCTTAGTTTTAGGCATTGCGTCCTTGTTTTAGGAGAGCAATTTTATGCCGGTAGTGTTTTAATTACTCCCAGCTTTATGAAAGCATCTTTGCAGACGTTACCATTATGATAGCCATTTCAATATAACAAAATCGATATATCAGTGTACATGAATTCACACGAGTTGTTATTGACCAATATAACCTGGGAGTAATATAAAACACGTAAAAATTCAGCTTTTTCTTATAATGTTTTTTTAATTTTGGCTAAAAGGTTTTATTGCTTTGCGCCTAGTACAACTTTAGATATAAAATAGTTTAAATAACCAACTATGGTAGATATTTAAGCTTAATTTGAGATAAAATTAATCAACTGACGAGAAATAAGACAAGAAAAATATATTTATTTGGAGTTCATATGTAAGTCAGTGCAAATTAACGTAATGACAGCAAACAACGCAAGTCATTACCAGGACCACACTCGGGCAAGTCAATGGCTGCAAGTATATCAAATCAAGCAACTCTCCGGGTGCTAATTGTGAACTCTTGAAACTGCTAAGACTATTTCAATATTATTATCAACAGATCAATTGAGGCGGATTTCAACATTCAGAATTGCATTAGATTTTCCGAAGGTTTAATTTGTCGAAATTTCTGCCTAATAAATAAAGGACAGACACAATTTTTTTGGAAATGAGATCACCAACACTGAGTCACACCTGGAGCTGTCAGACAAGGACAGAGGGGGAAATGGTGCTGAAGATTACTGGCTTCATATGTGAAGCTGACGATGGGTAACATGAAATTTACATTCGCCAGCGGTGAAGTATACAGTCAAACCTGCCTTTAAAGGGCACCTCTTATAACAAATCACTGTCTATAAAGGGCAGAGTGATTTTACCCGTTAATAATTACCATCAACCATGTAGTTTCTCAGAGGATAATAATTAAAGTGTAATCAATTACAATTAAACAGTATATATGGGTCATAAACAACAATACAAATTTGACAAAAAAACACTCCCTTGTCCAATTTGTGTCATTTCGATCAGTGTGTTTTGGAGACTACGTAATTAGTGTGGTTCTCCATGAGCTCTCATGATCAACGTTTGTATGTTTTGGAGACTGCGTAATTAGTGTGGTTCTCCATAAGCTCCCATGATCAACGTTTGTAGGTTTTGGAGACTACGTAATTAGTGTGGTTCTCCATAAGCTCCCATGATCAACGTTTGTATGTTTTGGAGACTACGTAATTAGTGTGGTTCTCCATAAGCTCCCATGATCAACGTTTGTATGGTTTGGAGACTACGTAATTAGTGTGGTTCTCCATAAGCTCCCATGATCAACGTTTGTAGGTTTTGGAGACTACGTAATTAGTGTGGTTCTCCATAAGCTCCCATGATCAACGTTTGTATGTTTTGGAGACTACGTAATTAGTGTGGTTCTCCATAAGCTCCCATGATCAACGTTTGTAGGTTTTGGAGACTACGTAATTAGTGTGGTTCTCCATAAGCTCCCATGATCAACGTTTGTATGGTTTGGAGACTACGTAATTAGTGTGGTTCTCCATAAGCTCCCATGATCAACGTTTGTAGGTTTTGGAGACTACGTAATTAGTGTGGTTCTCCATAAGCTCCCATGATCAACGTTTGTAGGTTTTTTCCTTAATTTTACGGTTATTCATGTCTTCACCCAGAATACCCAGTATATCAATAAAATACAACTTAGGGTTTAGATTTTGTCAAATCTCCACATTTCGAAATAAATCAATGCTCTCGGCCATATTGTTCAACAAATGAGGTCAATGTACATTTACTGAACATAGTTTTCATGAAATGTGGCCAGAACATAGGTCAACGAAAGTATTTCATACCAAAATTTAAATACCAATATCTGGATACGCCAATTATTTTCTAAACAATGGCATGTTAAGATATTATAGTATCTTTCGAAAGCTGCACTTTTTTACCTATGAAATTTCATTACATTCAGTTACGATTATAATCGTTTTCAAAATAAAACCTAGAAATCATCTGTCAAAAGTATTCGGAAATGTAAAAAAAAAATCCCTATATAATCAACCAAAACCATATTTTTATTTTTTTTATTATGAAGTCATTTCTGGATAGATTTTAACAAATGTTACACCAAAGCATTCGGAATTGTCAATATTTTGATTGTTTATTTACTCATTATGTTGTTATATGTAATTTTTATTTGTATATAATTTAAACACAACAAATAAAAATTTACTTTGATTTTCCTATATATTTCAACTAAAAATAAATCCTAAAAATTAAAAATCATGGAAAAATTATGTACAAATAAAAACCACTCATATAAACATAATGAGCAAATAAACAAACAAAATATAGACAATTCTGAATGTTTTGGTGTAAAATATGTTAAAATTTATCCAGAAATGACTTCACAATAATTTTTTGAAAAAATATGGTTTTGCTTGATTATATAGGGATTTTTTTTACATTTCCGAATACTTTTGACAGATGTACTAAGATGTATAATTAGTTAATTAGTTAACAAAAATGAAACACTTTGAAGAAGACCACACAAGATTTACCGACACCATTTTAAATTTCAAATCACAGAGTATTTGTTGACCAATAAAGCATTATTTGCTCTGGCTGCCATGTTGAACGTTGGATCCGTACCAACCAAACGAACAATATTGTTCAAGTTTATTTCTGTTTGGCCAAGTATTTTCAGATGTCAACATAGAACGCCACTGTCGTCTTCGATGACGGATAAAAGTTAAAATACTGAATAGCTCTCGTGGTCCTTTGAACCAGATGAGATAAGAAGAGTTTGCAGATAACAAAGGGATAATCAGAAGTTGTAACTCGACGAAGTACCCACAATGCAATGACTAACAGAAAAAAAGGACAAACAATGGTCAACAAATCACTTCACAGAAAACAAACGAAAGATTGAGCAGACGACATCATGTGCTACGAAAAAGAAATCAGACGAAAGATTGATCAGACGACCTCATGTGCTACGAAAAAGAAAACAGACGAAAGATTGAGCAGACGACCTCATGTGTTACGAAAAAGAAAACAGCTATAGCTCCACCAGTGACACTCGTGCTGTTACTCATTTTAAAAATGTGATAAGTCGTGAATGAGGAAAACACGAGATAACAAGTCATTATGGCTATTGTAAAACTCTCGAAGTGATGACTTCAACTTCACCACTAGGAACCCCTGGTCCTGTAGCTAATGGAAATATGAATGTATCTCTCTTGTCGTGATGTTTCGTTCTCAATCGGCCTCTGTCGGTTTCTAGGTGAAGGTCAATGTATGAAACAGATCTAGCGCTTACCTGTGGTAATTCCGCATCATTTATCTCGAATTCAATGGGGTAGATACGATCAACATAATCATCAAATCTTTAGTGAAACGACACCATCTATATATCGGACCGCCCAACCTTTTTCTTTTCATTAAGAAGCCCTTGTATGAAGTTTATATGCTTCATACGAATAAAGGAACAAGTCGGTGAGCAGAGAAGCACAGTTGATCCCCATGGGAACACTGATCTTCTTTTGAAAAACACGTTCCTCAAACTTAACAAATATACATGCTGAGGCGGATTTAGAGGAGGGCGCGCGGGGCGTGCCCCCCTCCCCCCTCTACCACTTTTTGTTCTGTCCTCTACCACTTTTTGTTTTGTCCTCTACCACCTTTTTGTTCTGTCCTCTACCACTTTTTGTTCTGTCCTCTACCACTTTTTGTTCTGTCCTCTACCACTTTTTGTTCTGTCCTCTACCACTTTTTGTTCTGTCCTCTACCACTTTTTGTTCTGTCCTCTACCACTTTTTGTTCTGTCCTCTACCACCTTTTTGTTCTGTCCTCTGTGCTAAAATGACTATTTTGATGCAGAAACATTAATTAGTTTAACTGTTCAATAAAATTACCTTTCAAGATTGAAGGACATTAACATCTGTAGTCTTCTTATAGTGACAGTTTTATGACATTTTTATTAGAATTTAGATGCTTGTACATAGAAAATTGTTGAAAGACAGAGACTGGCGAATGTGTTATCATATATCTGGTTTACTTTTAATGTTCTATTAGTTTTAATTTTGAGTGTCCAAGAGTATAGAAGATAATTTTATTTGTAAAGTGGTGGCTCAGTATCAGTAGTTTTTTTTTTTTTTTTGAATACAAGTTGCACCCAGTTTTAGTTTTTATTGACGCCCACATTTTGGATAAAAGAACCCGTCTTAACACTCTGCCACCTTTTTGTTCTGTCCTCTACCACCGACAAGAACTTTACTGGACATGTCTGTGAGTAACGTAACACGACGGGTGTCTTATATGGAACAGGAACTGTCTATCCTTCACGTCCATGGGTTCATCCCGTTTTTTTGGCGGATTTTATGTTGCTCATCTTTTGAGTTTTCTTTGTAGTTCGTCTTCGTTGTCTCTTGTGTCCAATGTTGCATGTGTCACGAGGTTGTCTATTCTTCATTGCCCCTTAGGTTTTCTAAAAGTTTACTTTTAACGTCATTGTACAAGGAGATGTATTCAAACATATTTTAAGAATTAATTTTCAGAATCCACATCTGATTGACACCACCACTGCTACAAGTTTGTACCCTAAACACACCACCACAGTGCATGTCTATGTGATATATATATATAATTAACAAATCAAACATTTCGTTTAGGGAGAGATTTTGCTCTAAATCCTTAGCTCTGTGTGCTTAGCGGAAAAGCAACAAAACCAATTTTATAGTCTTTGCGCGAATCGGTTTGACGGGACTGGGCCTCGAACCCAGATCTACCACACTCGAGGCGAGCATGCTAACCATTACATCGCCGATGTCTACCACACTCGAGGAGAGCATGCTAACCATTACACCACCGATGCGGCTCGTTTCGTTTTAGCTGATATGACCAAAGGTCATGTGAGCTAAACACAATTACCAACAAGAATGATGTCTATCATATCATGTCCTCTACAATGATTCCCTTTTTGATATGGTACTGATGCAAAACACTGTGGTTATTGATAATTCTTGTTTCTGATTTATTAGTTGAATCTTTGAAAGAGATCGAAGATCTCTGCAAGAATTCCACATTTCATTGTGATATTTCTGTAATGGCAATTATTGGTTTTGGTGCACAAAACACATGGTCAACGTGGACATTTCTTGTTTTTGAATGGTTGTTTTGTCTTAATTTTCTACTCGGAAATTTCAAGCACAAGAAGTTTGATTCAAATGATACGTCATGTTATCTAAAGGATTCCTCATTATCCGGCAAGAATCGTTTTCAAATGATCATCGTTGGAGTTATTAATTAACTAATTCAGTGATACCAGCTAATATGAGGCTCTGGTTATGCCAACAGAAATAGCTAACCTCATTTCTGCTGTTTTCAACAAAAAAATCGTAAATTTTTTAAATCCAGGTCGTTTCAGAAATAGACAGAATAATAGGTTCTTACATACGTTCTTGGGAAAGACCGAGTGATCTTCCACGAGTGATAGAAATTTTATGTTTTTTCGCGAGTGGAGCGGAGCGAAACGAGTGAAAAGACACAAACATTTCTATCACGAGAGGAAGATCACCCGGGCTTTCCCAACAACGCATGTAAGTACCTATTTCTTCCGTAAACCAACAACTTTCACTATCGCGAACTCCTAGAGACGCCCGCCATTGATCAGTAACTAAATTGTATAAATTATCAGATCAATATCATTGAGCGTTATGAAATACACATCACATAAAATTGACTTTTGTGACACCGACTAATAAACTAAGTAGCTTTCTACTGATATTTGAGCTTTCTCACTAATATTTTATTGAAAGTACAGTATGTTCCTTCATGAGACACCCCATACATGAAATATGACGCGACACATATTTTGACGTCATTGAAGAATGACGTCAAAGGTACGGAAAAGGACATCTAGAAATACGAAAAAATGAAAATTAGACACAAATATATTTAATACGGTTGGAGTCTGTATTTGAAAACAAAAACAATGGTTAAATCCGTAATATATCTGTTATTCAGCTATCAGACAGGGTATATAATGTGACATTCCCGGCTTAGGGTATATATTTAAACGATTTTTTTTCTTGTTAGAGGCGTTCTGATTGGATGTCACAACGAGTAAAGACGAGTGCACGTGGACTCGTCTTACCTCGGTCGTCTTCACCCGAAAACGGCCATTTACGGAAGAATTCATTGACACATTTCCCGCCTAATCTCTTTATCTCTGTATGGTCAGATCAGAAATATTTATTGCTTTCTTCAATTTACATTTAGCAAAGCTTAAAGAATAATTGTATATCAACCTCAACTAAGATATTTTCTGTGTAGGTACCCTTACTTATTTAAAACAACATGTAAACTTTTACTATAAAGTTCAGGAATAAAGAGAAATTATGTTTAGTCACAGGCGCTCGTGGCACGGACTTGCCACCCCTCTTTTTTTCTAACTTTCTGTTTACAAATTTATTTTTCATAAAATTTCTTTATTTCTTTATTATTTCATCTCTGTTTCCTTATTTTAACTTGTTCGTGTCAATATTCATACAATCTTATGTTAACATCAA
The DNA here is from genome assembly GCA_963383655.1 of Bathymodiolus septemdierum. Lineage (NCBI taxonomy): Eukaryota > Metazoa > Mollusca > Bivalvia > Mytilida > Modiolidae > Bathymodiolus > Bathymodiolus septemdierum. Next base: position 87,778,668 of record OY726522.1, on the reverse strand, counting down.
ATTGCATGTGTCGATCCTATATACATCTTCGCTAGCCAAGGGTTACGATCCGCTCTACTCATCTTCTAATTAATATATATATATAAGTAGAGCGGATCATAACCCTTGGCTAGCGAAGTATAGATACTGATTATTAGTATCTATAGAGTCGACACATGCAATTTGATGTTAGCATAAGATTGTATGAATATTGACACGAACAAGTTAAAATAAGGAAAAAGAGATGAAATACTAAAGAAATAATGAAATTTTATTGAAAATAAATTTGTAAACAGAAAGTTAGAAAAAAGGGGGGTGGTATGTCCGTGCCACGAGCGCCTGTGTGTTTAGTGAGTAAAATGTGCTTTTCTATTTTTTTGCTCTTCTGTTTCTGTGGTAGTAATACATCAGCAACAAATACTTTAGTAATAACAACAGCATGTCAAGCTCATACCCAGATTTACAACAAATTAAACAGGCAAAAACAAGTCAAGAACAACAAATAACAGGACTGAAAACGAGGTATTGCTCTGGCTTAAAAAATGTAGGTTGACAAAATAAACAGCAAATAAACCATTTTGCAAATACTATTGCCAACCTATTTGATTTGTTTTGTGAAAACATCACCTGAAGATTGTTTATCAGGCTTCACTTGATTTCCCACTACACAGATGTACTGAATATGCATGAAATATTTTTGTGACAACAGGGATGATTCTGAATAGACAATAAAATAACTGAAAAATAGCTAAAAACATCTGCACCCCCTTTTAAAAGGTTCATTTTTGGTGGCACAGCAGACTCGACTACATGATCACTAATAATCCAACCAAATATGAACACATTCTGTCATATACATTGTTGTTTCAGACAGTTGCTTTCATGAGATCTTACTATGCTACACAATGTATAAATAGTCAAATTACTTAACAACTCATACAAGCTTATCACCAATATGGCGTGGGTTCACGCTCGGCTTTGTAAATTCCAAAAAAGGGTGCACTCGACTCGCAGCCGCAAGTGATCAAGTTTACTAGGTGCTTGCCCATGGTCAGTGGTTCTCTCTAGATACTCCAGCTTCTTCCACCACTAAAACTGGTTGCCATGATATAGCTGAAATATTGCTGAAAGTGGCATTAAACACCAAAAATCAAATCAATCATCAAATCATAAATAGTCAGTCCCATAACTCCTAAACATTTTGTAGAATCAAAATGACAACAAATGACATGACTAACAATCCTACCAAATCTGAACATATTCTGTCATATGGTTTCAGAGGCTTCTTGCTATATTACACTAAAGTCCTATAACTCCCACAAAGTTTGTTGAATCAAAATGGCGACACAGCAGGCTCATCTACATGTCATGACTAATAATCCTACCAAATATGAACAAATTCCGACGGAACGGTTTCAGAGGAGTTACGTCCACAAAGTGTCACAGACAGACCGACAGAGATCATTACTATGTCCCTCCGTCGCGGGTAACAAATATTTGATATTAAAATTACATTCAATCTTTAAATCAGTGCACAACAGAAAACAGATACAAAATCCTTTGATGTGAAGGGTGACAAACAAGTAATTAACACAATCACCTAGTCTCACTTGTCCAACAAAATTGTCAATTGTTTTATCTATATTTTCAAATGTTGGATAAGTGGCAAGTCACCACTATTATTGATTAAGAAAAAGGAAAAATGGCAGTGGATGAAAAACTACTACTAGTTTCAACAAGAAATTAATGAATTCTATTAGAAAAGATGTTTCGTCAAGATACTAGTATAAAAAAACAAGAATCGACGCAGGGCACAAGCATGACTGACAATTGTAGTTAAATTACATGCTTATGGTTCCAAGATCAAGATTTTATAAACAAATTTTGTACCTCCCATCTTTTGATAAATACTGATGACATAATTTGGAAAACCGTCTGAAAACAGTTACTCCTTATTAAATTAGTGTTAATACCACAATTTTCAACCAATATATATGATAAAGCTTCTATTTTTTTTTATCTTTTGAATGTAGAAACTAATGATTCACTCCTATAAAAATTGATAGGATAAAAAAAAAACTAGAACTGTGAGTGACCTCACTGAGAGATACCCCCCGCTTGCAATACTATGATGTCCAAACTTTGGAATACAGGTATATTAGCAAGTTACCTATGAAAAAAGAACGGATATGGAGTAATGTCAAGGAGACAACATACCATCTCCAAAATAAACTAACCAAGAACATACATCTAGGGGTCGCCACAAGGTCTTCAACAAAGTGCAATTGTTTAAAACCAATACGGTTTCATCAGTATACATGAGGATTACAACATTTCCTAACTTTTTTACAAGAGGATATAGGTCACATCAAATATTATTGATTCAAAATTAACAAGATATGATTATAATCTAACGATTATGGAGTCTCCCAAACCGGCCACTGACAACAGGTTTAAAAAATAAATCAAAAGCTACCTTTGAAATCGAACAATGTTAAATTTTTGCGGTATTGTGCTGGTCATTTTGAAAATGGCGACCGGTAGAAATTTTTTGATGTCAGGAATCAATTCAGGACATCATGATCTACCCACATATATAAAATGGCGTTGAAATCGGACAATGTTGAATTTGTGCGGTATTGTGCGGCCATTTTGAAAATTTCGATCGGTAGAAATTTTTCAATGTCGGGAATCAATTCGGGACATCATTATCTACCCACATATCAAATTTTGATGATATCGGACAATGTTGAATTTTTGTGGTATTGTGGCGGCAATTTTGAAAATGGCGACCGGTAGACATTTTTCAATGTCAGGAATCAATTCGGGACATCATTATCTACCCACAAATACAATTTTGATGATATCGGACAATGTTGAATTTTTACCGCCCAATTTTTATGCCGTGTTTTGGCAGCCATTTTAAAAATGGCAGACGTCTCGAAAATTTTGAAAACTTTAGGACCAACTAGAAACATATATCTATAACTCCACCAAGTTTCATGAAATTCTGTCCAGTAGTTCCTGAGATCTGCCATGGACAAGTTCATGGTCCACGGAAAGAAAGAAAGAAAGAAAGAAAGAAAGAGAATAATAATAATAATAATAATAATAACAAGATATGATTATAATCTAACGATTATGATTTCTCCGAAACCGCCCACTGACACTATCTACCCACATATCAAATTTTGATGATATCGGACAATGTTGAATTTTTACCCCCCATTTTTATGCCGTGTTTTGGCAGCCATTTTGAAAATGGCAGACATCTTGAAAATTTTGAAAACGTAGAATTGCTCCTCTAATGGTGACCTATCACTATGTCAAAATTTATGTCTCTATCATTATCCAGTTAGAAATTATCAACATTAATGTACGAAATTTCAAGTTTCCCATAGGATTCTATAGTAACCCCCACCCCCTTTGAACCCCTAAAAATATGGCTTTGACCCGCTTTACCACAAATCTGAAAACTTTAGGATCAACTAGAAACATATATCTATAACTCCACCAAGTTTCATGAAATTCTGTCCTGTAGTTCCTGAGATCTGCCGTGGACAAGTTCATGGTGCACGGAAAGAAAGGAGAATAACAAGAACAAGAACAAGAATAATAATAATAATAATAATAATAAGAAAACAATAAGTCTCCAAGCGTTGTTTGGGAGACTTAATAAGAAACAGAGCAAAAACAATAAGTCTCCAAACGTTGTTTGGGAGACTTAATTATTTATTCTTGAGTAGTTTTTATATTGCAAATATCCAGATGCGAAAAGGTCATTTAAAATCTTATTTCATTCAGGAATAGTTACGCTTACATCACCTTCCAAATTTTTGACAGGAACCATATTCCTTCATGCACATCTGCAGGCAGTGTATTACAACTGTGCAAAGTTTCATTTAAATCCAATGAGCCGTTTAGGAGGAGTTGCGCTTACAAGCCCATCTCTCCATACAGAACGTATTTCAGAGTATAAGTTAAATTATCTCCCCTTCCAAATTTTGGACAGCAACCATATTCCTTCATGCACATCTGCAGGTAGTGTATTACAACTGTGTAAAGTTCATAAAAATCCAATAAGCTGTTTAGGAGGAGTTGCGCTTACATGGTACATGCCCTCCTTCTTTTCGTCAAAGTACAAGTTGAATTATCTCCCCTTCCAAATTTTGGACAGAGACCATATTTCTTCATGCACATCTGCAGGTAGTGTACTACAACTGTGTAAAGTTTCACAAAAATCCAATAAGCCGTTTAGGAGTTGCGCTTACAAGGTACACGACCCCCCTTTTCGTGAAAGTATAAGTTGAATTATCTCCCCTTCTAAATTTTAGACAGCAACGGTATTCCTTCATGCACATCTGCAGGTTGTGTACTACAACTGTGTAAAGTTTCATAAAAATTCAATAACCAATTTTAGATAGTAGTTGTGCTTACAAGGTACATGCCCCCCCCCCCCATCCCCCCCCCCCCCCGTTTTCGTGAAAGTATAAGTTGAATTATCTCCCCTTCTAATTTTTGGACAGCGACCATAACCATATTCCTTCATGCACATCTGCAGGTAGTGTACTACATCTGTGTAAAGTTTCACAAATCTCAAATAAGCCGTTTAGGAGGAGCTTCGCTTACAAGGTACACGACCCCCCCCCCCCCCCCCCCCCCCCCCCCTTCTCGTGAAAGTATACGTTGAATTATCTCCCATTCTAAATTTTAGACAGCAACGGTATTCTTTCATGCACATCTGCAGGTTGTGTACTACAACTGTGTAAAGTTTCATAAAAATTCAATAAGCAGTTTAGTAGGAGTTGCACTTACAAGGTACATGCCCCCCGTTTTCGTGAAAGTATAAGTTGAATTATCTCCCCTTTTAAATTTTGGACAGCAACCATATTCCTTCATGCACATCTGCAGGTAGTGTACTACAAATGTGTAAAGTTTCATAAAAATCCAATAAGCCGTTTAGGAGTTGCACTTACAAGGTACATGGATGGACGGACAAGGTGATTCCTATATACCCCCCAAACTTTGTTTGCGGGGGGTATGAAAACTCAAATTGTAGACACTATCCTTCAAAATATATTGAATTTGAAGCAACTCACTACCTCAAAATTAATAGTTTTCTGAAATATATCTAAAGGGAAATAACTCCAATTGTTAATTCTATTATTAGAAATTGGTCTTATTATTTTATTTTCTTTCTAAAAAGCAAAACTTTTATTGTTTTACAGCAAAAACATTGTTTCCCATGTATATTTAAATTTTTGAAAATGTATCAGATTACATATAAATTGAACAAAATCAATGGTGAACTACATTTTGTATATTTCTGGCAGATGTGAAAATGATTGAAAAAGATGTCCTGAAAAATCTGTCATTAAAAAAATCACCAGGAATGAAAATCTGTTGACAGACTTGAAAAAGAAACAATCCAGCACTTGTCGGCTGAGGGAAAATTGAGAAACTTCTGAATAGCTTCCGCTTATTCTAAGCATTTCTTTTCACACTACCCTACTGCAATATTTCAGCTATATCATGGCGACCAGTTTTAGTGGTGGAAGAAGCCAGAGTACCCCGAGACAACCACCGACCATGGGCAAGCAAATGGTAAACGTATCACTTGCGGCTGCGAGTCGAGTGCACCCTTAATTGTAATTTACAAATCTAGACGCGAACCCACACCGTATTGGTGATAGGCTTGTACGAGTTGTTAGGTAATCCAACTACCCAACTCATTGAGCCACCCGGGACCTTGTGAAAATGATAAACATAATCAATTATTGAGAAATTAAATTAAGAGATTATAATTACTACACGTTTTGTTACATGTAAATATTACCTGTGGTGGTTCAGTGATTATTGCAATGAAAAAAAAGATGTCCTGAGAACGAAAATCTGTCGGCAGTCTTGAAAAAAAACAACGAACAATCCAGCACTTGTAGGCTGAGGGAAAATTGATAAACATCTGAATAGCTTCCGCTTATTCTAAGCATTGCATTTCACATCTCATGTTCCCAAACTTCTGAAAAACAAACGAGCTGAGAAAACTAGAGGCTCCCAGTAGCCTGTAATCGCTCACCTGGTTTTCAATTTGACATCTAAAGTTGATAGAAAATGGGGGTGTTACACATAATTTTGAAAGTGGGCCACCCAAAGATCTTTCAACTTAAATTTTTGAGCAGAAGATTTTGATGTGATTTTTATCTCATAATATTCCTAAATGGAATAAGCTGGCTGAAAAAATCTCACAGAAAAACCCAGAATATATGTTAAACTACTCATTGCCATGTAGCTGCAGTTAAAATTTGAGTTCATTTTGATTTGTAATAAAGCAGAAATTAACAACTATAGAAATTTCTATTTTTGGTAACAGCTGCAATTTTTAATGGAGGGCGGGGCTGTCGGACACAATATTGAAAGGGGACCACTCAAGGACCATCCCAGCCAAATTTGTTTTACTTTGGTTCAGCAGTTTCAGAGAAGATTTAAATGTGATCTTTTATCAAAATATGTCTAATTTGTATAATCAGTATAAATCGGTTGAAAGAAAAATTTCACAGAAAAACCCAGAATAAATGTTAATCTACTCATTGTCATGTAAATGTAGCTGCAGTTAAAATTTGAGCTCATTTTGATTTATAATAAAGCAGCAATGGACAATTGAAGAAATTTCTATTTTTAGTAATAGCAGCCATCCGGAATGGAGGGCCGAGCTGTCGGACACAATTTTGAAATGGGACTACCCAAGGACTATCCCAGACAAATTTGGTTTAATTTGGTTCAGTGGTTTCAGAGAAAAAGATTTAAATGTGATCTTTTATCAAAATATGCCTAATTTGTATAAATCGGCTGAACGAAAAATTCCACAGAAAAACTCGGATTATATGTTAAACTATGTAGTTGCAGTTAAAATTTGAGTTCATTTTGATTTATAATAAAGCAGCAATGGACAATTGAAGAAATTTCTATTTTTAGTAACAGCAGCCATCTTGAATGGAGGGCAGGGCTGTCGGACATAATTTTGAAAGGGACCCACCCAACCAAATTTTATTTAATTTGATTCAGCAGTTTCAGAAGAGAAGATTTAAATGTGATTCAATATCAAAATATGCCCAATTTGCATAATCGGTATAAATCGACCGAAAGAAAAATTTCACAGAAAAACTGGGAATATATGTTAAAACTTCTCACTGCCATGTAGCTGCAGTTAAAATTTGAGCCCATTTTGATTTATAATAAAGCAGCAATGGACAATTGAAGAAATTTCTAGGGCTGTCGGACACAATTTTGAAAGAGACCCACCCATGAACCATCCTTGCCAGGTTTGGTTTAATTTGGTTCAGTGGTTTCAAAAGAGATGATTTAAATGTGAAAGCTTACGACGTATGACGGGTGATCGCAAAAGCTCACATGGGCTTTGGCCAGGTGAGCTAAAAAGGCTGGCTACCAAAAACTGACAGGGTGACTAAAACTTTGCCTTGGGGGTAATAGTAGGACAATTTAATAGAAATCAGGACGAAAAGAGTTGTCCATTTCACATGGCTTAGTGAGTTCTGGCCTATTCTTATGGAAGGCAAATAAAATACACATAATTTGACTAAAACATGTGATGTTTATTTCATATAATACATTACATTGTTTATTTACATATAACTTTTCATAGAATACAATTTCGTTTTCACTCACACAATTGCACTTGAATCATGATATTATACATATAACTACAGGTAGTACTTCATTATCAGTGAGATATCTGCTTGAATATGATATTATACACATAGCTACAGGTAGCACTTTAATTCATTATCAGTGACATCTGCTTGAATCATGATATTATACATGTAGCTACAGGTAGTACTTCATTATCAGCGAGATATCTGCTTGAATATGATATTATACATATAGCTACAGGTAGCACTTTAATTCATTATCAGTGACATCTGCTTGAATCATGATATTATACATGTAGCTACAGGTAGTACTTCATCAGTGACATCTGCTTGAATCATGATATTATACATGTAGTTACAGGTAGCACTTTAATTCATTATCAGTGAGACATCTGCTTGAATCATGATATTATATATGTAGTTACAGGTAGCACTTTAATTCATTATCAGCGAGACATCTGCTTGAATCATGAGTAATGTATTCCTTGAGAATTAAAAAAGAAAGATAAAAGAAAAAATATAAAATATGACAATGATTTTGTAATATAAATTTTCATGCCAAGAGAGTTTTTCAAAATATTTGCAATGTCAGCACTAAATTATCATTCTATAACTGAAACCATTGATAGATTCATTGTTTATATGTGGAGGAAAGGGTCAGGGTTATGGTGTTTAATGCCACTTTCAACAATTGTGGAGGAAAGATAAGGTGGTGGTATTTGAATATGTTTCAGAACAAGGGTGTTACATTTTTCTGCAGCAACAAATTTGGACCATTTATTATAAATGTCCTGACACAGTCAGCATTTTATTGTCTAGATCATTAAATACAACTAGAAGAAGTTTTCCATCATTATAATATGTCTACCATGAAAAACAAACCTTCAGTATTTATTGTGTATTCCTTTACCAAACAAAAAGTATACTGTACTGTTAATAAATAGATTTTTAATAAATAAAATACATTTTTTTGGACAAAAGTTCCAATTTATTATTCAATATGCAGCTAAATATCTCATAAAACACAAACATTTACTTGAAATCTTAAATATTTATTCTATGAAAACATAATTTTATTAGCTCTAGAAATTAGATGAAATGTTTGTCAAGAATTAAAAACAGTTATTTGCATTAAACATGAATCTCTTATGAAATGTACATTCAAACCAGCCTCTCCTTATTACATGTATGACAACTCAATTCTATAAGCATGTTATTAATTATACACTGATATGATACAAGGTATTTATTGTACAAAATAGTAATAAATAGTCAACTATACACTATTTAGAAATTTTCTTTTGTATTTTACCACAGAAATCTTTCCACGTGTTTATACAATGTTAATGCATTTTAAAAATAAATAAATCAGCTGTAAATTTAATATGTTTTTTAAGCTTAAATAATTGTCAGTATAGGTCAACAGGTTTATTTTCAGTCTGTCAGTACTACCCTGTTGAACAAGTCTTACTTTGTTCATGTCAGAAAGGACTTTTGCCATTCGTATGTTATAAAATCCAACTTTTACCTACAAGCAGATTTATTACTTTATGCAAAAATTTAATAAACTAATATTATTATATAGATATCGATGAAATACCATGATTTCCGAGTTAAATAAAAACGTGTGAAATTACCATTTTTATTTCACTCTCGCTATATTTCGCGCCATTTCGTTATCAACGTCATATGAAGACTTCCAGTTTGAAACGTAAAAATTAGACGTTATTTGGCTTCGTGTACGCTTGAATTTGGATGAAATTTAACTAAAATAATATTTCAAGGTAAGCATTTTAATTATTTTATTGTCGTGGGTGGGTGGCGCCATGTTTTTTGAAGCGATACACATTATAGTATATCCCTACGCTACTCACGCAATATAGTGCAATTAAACTCATTTTATATTAAATTTGATTTCGAAACATTTTTTTTATCTACATGTATATATTAAATACTATAACTAATTGACGAGTTTCATTATAAAAAATGTCACTCATGACCAAATAACGTATTTACTCATTCGCACGCATTCGTGAGTTACTGTGTTATTTGGTCATTCGTGACATATTTTTGTTAATGAAACTCGTCAATTAGTTATAGTATAAATAATAAAGAAAAACAAGAAAAAATTTCAATGCCTTTTTAGTTTTTCATTTTGACAAATTGAACATTCAATCTTGAACTGGTTGTAATAACAGATTACAATCAGGGATTCTCCTGACATTGTTGATTATCGTGGCACCTTATAGTACATAGAAAGCACCAACAACTCACTCACTTTTTCACACATCATGCAAAATATTTGAAACAAATCCTAATTTCCCAAAATAAAAACGTCATATAATGGTCCAATCTCTGAATATCTAAAGCTCTCATGCTGGTAAAGAAATCTTCTTTCCTTTCAGTACTGTAAATAAAAGAGAGAAAGAAATTAAAATTAGACATTGCCATATTTATTGTTTTTCATTTTATTATACAAAATTAATTTTGCATAACCACATACATAAATTTACATACACTGAATTGACAACAGTTGTAAAAAAAATGATCACAAAACCTGAAAAAAAAAGACTAACTTGGTTTTAATATGAGAACTTGTCTTTCCATCATGTATGGACCTAAAGGTGGCCAAGTGGTTAACGTCAATGAGTTAGGACCAAAAGCCAGACATAACTGATGTGGGTTCATGTATTATGTGTAAAGATTTCTAGACATCTACTCAAGGTTGAGGTTTCACCAGTCAGTTATGTTTCACCAGGTTTTCATGCCCAAATTAATTTAGAAAGCCACAATACAGCTGAACAAATTGCTGAACATGATGATATAAACACCAATAATTCAACACAACTCATCTATTATATAGATGCCACTTATTTACTTTTTTTCTTCAGTAGATTTGATAGAAATACATATGGAGAGAGATTTTACATAAAGTGCTTTATCAATTCTATTTTTCAATTCAATTTTATAGAGATCACGAAAACATTAAATAATTAAAAAGAATTGAACAAAATTTCTACTGATCTACCATTTAAAAAACTATGATTCATTCTCCTATTATACATTTCTACACATATGCCTATTATAAAAGAAATATTTCTACAAATGTGTGTGTGTGTTGTCTTGTATATATTGTGTTTTCATTTCAATATTTGTAATAACCATTATATTGATTGCAATCCTCATTAAATAAATAAAGAATTAAATTAAATATTCTATAAAATCATTAAAAACATTATCTTATTTTTTTTATATAATATACTTCATAGCAGATGTCTGAATTTATTTACTTTATATATATAAATATCAACTGTTAAATATTAGTGAACATGTCATTATGTTTATTACACATGCAGTTTTAATTTGTATTTGTTAAAACATTGAAATTAAACTAATTTTCCTCTTACTTAAAGATCACATATGTATTAGTATATGAGAAATCACTTCCATGCAAACACACAACTGAGACAGATCCCAAGTTTTCACATAAAATTAATTCTTAATGTAGATTTTAGGAACATGAGGACCATGGATAAAATAAAAAATGAAAAAAAAAATAATAATAATACAAAAATAGACCAAAGACTTGGTAGGGCAGTGTAAATCATACACAAAAAGTAGGCCAAAGATTTGATTGGCAGAGTTAAATCATACACAAAAAATAAGCCAAAGACTTGATTGGCCGAGGTAAATCCACAAACACCTACAGAGTAGGAGAGAGTAGTTTCCATGGCCTATGTTGATAAAAATAGAAGGAGTTGGTTACACAAGAGATACTCTCTGTTTAAAATCTTGATGAAAATGACTGCAAGTTAAAAATGTATGGAAACAAATTCTTGCAATGCTAATTGCTTTTATAATGTGAAATATTGATACACAACTACATGGTATATAAATATTCTGCAAAGTTAATACAGGGAACAGGGTTGAAAACTGTTGAAGGGGTGGATTACATGAAATATGTGCTCCCTTCTTAGTCATTCTGAAACCAAACTACATGTGTGTATAACCCAGATTGCAGTCCATGTAAACCAGCCAAAATGGCCTACATGTCATGTGGTAGTCACATGATGCTTGATATGGATTAAACATTTAATATCATAATGTAGGTGCAATACATATATTCTTAAAATATACATGTAATTCATGTGAAAGAACTTAATTTAACAACTGAAATTAATATAAAAAATAAATGAAATGGGGGAGCTTCTACAGGTCTATAAATATACTACCACCATGCAAGACAAAAAAACTCCCAAGCTATACTAAACAAAACATATAGAGAATAACATGAAAATTTGGTGACAATTGAAAGACTACGTACAAGTATGACTGTTTAAACTTCCAGCAAAGGGGCATCCTTGAAAACTATCTCATTATTTGAAAACAGCAGGGAGCCCTTTCCTGAAAAAGTAGATTTTTCTCCTATACATTTTGGCTAGTTAGTAGCATATCATTATCATAATTTTTGTAATCATTTTGTGTAGTGAATTTTTTTTAGAAGAAAAGAAAATATAAATGTACATGATATATCCCCTTTGCATGGAATTACAGTCAAACAAATACTTTACATTACAACAAATTGTAACAATTCTTTTTGTTAGGAAGTTTTCATTAAACATCTTAATCAATTGTTTGATCTATTACATAATCGTAAACTTGTTGACACAATAAATATATTCCATCTTTGATTTAGTTTTGTGAGAATGTATTTCTCATAGCATATATCACATCGAAGGCACAGTCCAAAATGGGAAATGCGATGAGAAGTTCATTTCCAGCAAAACATATCAACGATACTATGTTTATCAAGGATTTGACAAAGTAACATCAGTGACGTTTGCTAGAAATCAATGATTATTAGTATGTTTGTCATTTGTAAACGGATATTATCGTGTGTCAAGATCAAAACGAAATGCACAAATCATCGATAAACATTTATATAAGAATAATACATGTAAGTCAGCATAAACTACCAATAAAAATTGTACATTTCAAATATTTACTTCAATCAAATCAAATTTTAAGGAACCATTAATTATTATCTATAAGGGCAAGGACCTTTATAAAATGTACTTATTATTACCACTTGTCAAATACTACTCCACTTTCAATCAGCTATGGAAATATTGTTTCAAGAATTAAATTTAGGGTAAAAGCTATAACAAAATTTAAATCAATCCACTATACAACAATGCAATTTATGATGCAGTTATATCAAAATATGGAGAGAAAAAACCCAAAACATTTTGACCTTGGTAAGACTGAAAAGTAACAAGGGAGGTAACCACTAATTAACAAAAATATATTGGACAGATTCAATATTTTAAAAGTAACTTGGTAATGACATATTTTCTATTTTTGTTGTTGTTTAAAAGTTGCAATATTAAATGTATTAATTCTTAGGTTAAATACGTCAATTTAAAACTTGAGATTCAAGACCAGTTTCATACCACTTTAGAGCAGACAACTTTTCTCCAAATAAACCAAATATTGTACTTAAACTTGAACCGTCAAATATTTTTATTATTGATCATGACTTCAAGATTTAGTACATTTTGTACATGTAATAATTTGCATATTTAAACATTTTTTAAGTGGATGATTTAAAAAATAAAATAAAACTAACTTTCTAACAATATTAATGACATAATAAATTTGAATTAAAATTACAAAAATAGAAGAAAAAATACAAACCCTTAGTTATATAGAGATAGAAGAAGTCACAGTATAATATTGTCTGTACAACTCCAGCTACTACAGCTATTATATCAAAGAATCCTTCAGCATAATATCGGTAAATCCAGTTAAACAGATACAGGGCACGATACGATCCCAAGGCAAACAGGTAGTGACTCGTTATTGTTTCTGCCTCGCCTGTCTTACTGACCATAAACAGCTGGGGAAGGATGGCAACTGACTCCAAGTAGATAGAGAAAGTCCAGAGTATCTGTAAAATTAATAATTTCATATTAATTATCTTGATCATTGCTCCCATTAAAAGCAGAATATGATGTTAAGATTTCTTTGAAAACAATTGTATTTTACAATCACAGCCTTCACACTAACTCACTTACCCGAAGTAAAACTGGATTCGGACAAGTGAAAATTATAAAAGAATTTATTTGAATAAATATTTTTCTTTCTTCTAAATTTGACTTTCGAGCAAGTAGGTGAAAAAAATTAAGGCAAAGAGTGCAATCATATCAAATAAGTAAAACTCTCTTCAAACAAATGTCAAAACTGAATGTGTCTTTTTTTTCTTATATCTGCACCCAATGGTGCCCTATGCTAATTTTTCTATTTTGACAAAACTTCTTTTCAGAGTGTTCTCCTTTCTAGCGGAATCCAAATTCTCGAAAGACCTATCTGCCATCCTTTTTCTAAATTAATAACAATTGTAGGTCTGCTCACTGGAAGGTCAAAAAGAAGGGCTACATCAATATGGGCAGATATTTTAGTAGAAACAGAAATTATTTTCACGAAATAAATCTGAAAAAAATATTGATTATCTATATATGTTTAAAACATACTACATGTACAGTGATATCTAAAACTTTAAAACAATCTCAATGTAGGAAATCTTTGTTAATCTAACATGTAGAAACCAATCAAATGTCTATTCTTAACAGAAAAGATGGTTCAAATAAGGTTAAGTTTAGACAGGATTCACTGTTCAGAACTCTCATGGTCAGTTAGCAATTATACTTTTCTCAGCAAATTGTGATTTTACCAGACACATTAGATTGATGTTTTAGATGTACATTTGTATTAGAACAACAAGGATTATATCTCTTCTTTATCATTCACAAACTCCTTTGAATAGTGTAATGTTGAACTCATTCTTGAACAAAATAATTCTTACCTCAAGGGGAGTAAATTCATGGTTAACGAGAAAAGCTAATCCTCCAACAGGTACAACCAGGAACTCGACACGAAATGTGTCGTGGTTGCTGTCGTATGTAGCCTTGAACTTAAAGTACATCAGATAAATTGTGAATAAAGATGTGGTGATGAAAAAAACCTTCATAGAAGTATTATATATTGAAATGAATGATGTAAATAGATCCAGGTATCTAGAGGCGAATACTATGGCAAATAAAATCTGACTTTTGCCTGAAATTCCTGAAAAAAGAAATAAATAAAACAATGAACATGTGAGGCTACTGAAGTATGAACTATAAATCAATATAAACATATTTACTAGTTGTGCACTGATCATCAGAAACATTGACTAATCAGTTAAACATCAGCGTCCGATACAATGATCTATTCTTAAACCTTAGGCCAAAAAAAAATATATGTGTGTTTCCGATCGACCCTAACATTTTTTATGCCAAAAAAAAATAGATCGACAAAATCCGGAAATTCGTCTCCGTTTCCGACTTCCAACAATAGACGCTATTTAGATGTAGAAATAAAGAATGGAGAATACACACAAGTGATAACAAAAACATTGTACTGCATGTCAACTAATTAATAAGCTGTAGTAAGAAAGAAAGAAACAAGTTTGTGTGATTTTAGAGGAAGGAGCATACTTGTAGGTTTAAAAAAAAATCCCTACCTACCGTAGGTACCGACCCTAATTTTGAAGACCATGCAATTGGAAACACGAATATTTTTTTTTGGCCTTACGTTCAATTCAGATTTCTAGTTTTGAAAAAATACATATGCAGTGTTTCAGCTAGACTTTGAAATCTTCAGGATAATTGCCAGTTTTATCAAAATTTCTTAAGAACATTCTTTAATTATTAAACTAATTTTTACAAAGTTCTTCAAGACAATTTGAGAAATAGTTGGGCAAATGTCCTGAAACCGGTGCCTAGCTGAATCATTGCATAATGTTTAACTTTATTCTTTGTTTTTGTCTTCATACTGATAAACATCTTGTAGTTTTACCCCTGGGTACTTCTGACATTCAGTCAATACATATTTGGATTTGTCTATATAATGTATCTACTGTCCGGACTAGTCAATTTTATGTCAGGTGTTACACATATCATGGAAACCAATGTTTTGTTTTGTTCTGAGCAGTTAGGCAACAGTCCATTCTAAGCCTTGTACAAACTGATTTTTTCCTTGTATGAGATATCAGGAATAAAAGTGAAAGAGTGATGGTTATTTAATGCCAAAAGAGTAATTTTTCAGCTATACATAATCATGGAGAGAAAGATTTCACATTATGGTACTCTGGGATTGCAACTGAGATAAAGATTTGAAAAGTAAAACAATGTACACAAGGTTATTAAAAAAAAAAATGCAAATTAACTGCTGCAAGTGCAATGTTTACCACGAGGGTGAAAGGTTAGTGTACGTGTTTGGATTACCAAACCCAAACCGTACACATATATAAAACCAAACACGTACACTAACCTTTCACCCTCGTGGTAAACATTGCACTTGCAACAGTTCATTTGCACGATTTTTCAGTGGAATATTATTGAACACAAAAGGGAGAATATTTTTCTCAATAAAGAATCATCGTGAAGGGGTTTAGATTCACTTATGTGTACAGAATGGCAACAAAATACGACGAAATCGACTAACAGAGACACCAAACTCTCCTTCATATGCTAATTTCTCGGATATTTAACAATAATAAATATCAGATTTCGTATGGTTTTACAGGGAAATTCATAGGTAAAGTACATGATTCAATACTCTGTGGTTCTTATCTCCTTTGCAAAGGTTAAAATATGTCAATAATATGTCAAGTTACTTTTTCTGCTAAACCGGAAGCGATACCAAACAACCGTTGCCATTGCTCTTACCATACAGTGACAGAGGAACCACAGGGATCCTGAATCAGTAGCCGAACCTAAGTAAAATCTTGTTGCATTTTATGTTCGTTTCATTCACTTTGGTTTGTGAAACTTCATGTATTGTCTTGTATTTTGCACTACCGTGTCAGTCTGTATATTGAGCATAAATTGATAATATCAATATGTAACTCCTGTGCATATTTTATGTATACGTAAAAAAGGGCAGGGCTCCCACTACTTTCAAATTAGAGGGAGAAGTGACTTCTCTTCAAGAGAGCTCACAGGGAGAAGTGGGGAGATTTCTGGGAGAAGTTACATTTGTAATTGCGATTAATCGAAACATTGTTTCGCGACCCCTGACATTATCCTGCCCAAATTTAGTAAATAGTTAAAAAGCTGTCTGAACTGATTAAGTGATTTGTTCTGGGGTTTTTTTTATTCATTACTACCTTAACTTTAAGGACATCTATTCAAATTTTCAATGTCACATTTTTATTTCTGTCTACCTTGACTATTGGAGTCTTGCATACCAGTGATTTTTATATGTACAGTACATGTACCCCCACCCCCCTTTTCCTTTTGAAATATTACTGTGTTAGTGTGTTGTGATCCAATACCACACAAATTGTAATAACTCATATTGGTGTGATCTTCAGCAGAAGAATGATGTCTCTGTCAATTTGCTCAATGGTCCAACTATATATAGGAGTACAGTACAGTAGGGAATGAAAATATAGCACAAACATAAATTGCCACTGATAGTAAAAAACTGAAGAAAGTAAATATCTTAAGCGTCTACGTGCATTTCAACGAATTTTGAATTGCAATCTTTGCATATATGAACATATTTGATACGAGAACTATGATTTTATGTCACAGAAATAAGAAAAAATAAATCAAAAGTTCGTTTTGTTGAAAGTAGCTTCGGACAAAAAGTTTGGTCAACATTTCCCATAGCACAGTACCGCATTGTGTCCCCTTACCAAAATGGCGCCATTGTTGTTTGCTTACGAAAAACAAATACAAATAGTTTTATTTTAAGCCGGGCATATATAAACAATAAACAAAACCTGTAATGGATGAAATTAAAGTTTCTATAAACCGTAATGGATTACTTTCCAAGAAAATCACTTTCAAAATACTTAATAACGGATAAGAGAGAATTCAATAAACGTGGACGATATCGACATTTTCATATATGACAAGTGGAGAAAATATGTGCAGCGGGTGGCGACATAGGGCGACTCTTCAAAATTACGGGAGAGGGAAGTCAACCTTCACAAGGCGACTTCTTCACCCGAATCACCCTCCAACGTGAACCCTGAAAAGGGGGGGGGGGCTGATATATTGGAATTTGGTTTTCAAGTCAGCATATGGTATTAATAAACATTGATCTGTATTTTATTAATTTGTTCATGTTTGTTATCAGATCACTTTTGAGAAGTGAATGACAATGTTAATATCCTATTGACGAAAGTGGCGGCCACGTCAGATGTAACGACTTAAACAAGGCGGAAATAAGCATCATATATCACGGTCTCTAATTTAACGGCTACAAAATACATATTACAAAAAGTGTGCAAACCCCGTGACACTTCTTTCAAAATAGCTAAAATGTTTCCAAAACAACAATGACATTGAAGAAATTTTGGAAATATGGAGCGCGAGCGACCCCCAAAAAGCCGGCAACACATGACTGCACAAACGAAGTTCTTACCAGCGACGGAACGGGTCTTCCACATCTTCAAAAGCAGAATTATAATAGCCCCCAAGTGGGACATATCCCCACAAAGTCTAAAAATATTCATTTTGGCCACCAAGTACGTGCTCCACGTTCAACACTATTGAATCTATGGCGGCTGCGGACGTGGCCTGCGCTGACTTGTGGGAAATTTTAACAACAAAGGGGAGGTAACTTCTTTCTTTTGTAACCTATTTTAGGAACATATTAAAACCAGGAAGACACATATAGCCGCAGGCAATTTACAATATGTTATATCAATAATATGAAACCGGCACGGCCAAGAATGCTCGCGCATCGGAAAATTATCTGGCAACTGCACGCAGTGCATAAAAAAGTGTCGAGATTTTTTGGGCCGAGATATATTGGGGACGATTTTCTTTTTAGGGCCGAATCTAGTCTCATTCAATCGAGCTGTCGTTCCTTTATTCGGGTTATCGTTCCTTACGAAATCTCAAAAGTTAACTTCCGCGTAGAAACAAAAATTCTTGTCAGTATGTTAGAAGAGATTTAATAAATTAAAAAATATCAATATAAGTAAAACAAGCTAACAAAATGACTTTTATTACACACAGGTTCCAGGTTTCTGTGGTATCGGACGTACGAGAGATGGTACGAGACTTCAGGATCACCTTTGCGCTTTATGTTAAGAAGATCTTCATTAGTTGAGTGTGTTAGTGTGTTACACGGAACATGTTTACAAAGCGTCGAATTTGTTTTTATTCGTCAGTATGTGCAGCCATGTTTGTCAAAAAATCCTAAGTACATATTTTATACCATAAAGAGCTCGCTGACGCTCGCATATAAAAATATAGCCTCTGTTAATTAATTAATTAAAGTAAATTCTTACCAAACGTTTTATTTTATTTACATAGAAGTCCTTGTTGGAAGACCTTGGCACAATTCCTTGAAATTGTGCAAATTTTAGAATTAAACTTGGTTAAAAAATAGTTGTAATATAGTGTATATATTATACAACTATATTTGTTTTCTTTCAACATCAATTTAATGTTATAATTTACACAATTTCAAGGATTTTATGGAATAGAAACCACAGGTTATTTAAAAGTGCCGAGGCTGTATTGCTTACATTTAAGAAAATTTTAAAGATATTTAATATAATTTTTTACAAAACTTTTTTGCTTACTTTTAAACTTTTTTTTTACTTTTACAGAATTATTCATGTCTTTTAAGTTTAGAATTTATATATAAATTGTTACAAAACTTATTTGTTTAATTTTAAAGTAATATGGAATGCCAAAATCATTATTTTCAGTTTTCTAAAAAATTCTGATATATGTAAAGTTTAAATATATAAAGAACGTAAATCATTCACTTTTTGAGAGCTACGATGTATAATTCAGGAGAAAACGTCATTTTATTCTGTCTTCGATAATTCTTGCTACCCGGACAATAATGCAAATCATATGCTATTGACCTCAGATTTGAACTCATTCGGTAGAGATTGTGCGCATGCTCCGTTATAGTCTTGACAGGTAACATCATTTTCGTTTCGATTTACATTCCATTATTTTCCATTCAATCCACGATTAAAAATAATTTTCCCCTAGCGAAACGTTAAACAAGGATCTCTTTACCTGGAAAATAAATATATATCACCATCTATGATCTAAACCGCCGTAAATGTCTTTTAACGGCATTATGTGTATAATCAAGGACGTATATAGAATCTTATATACGTCCTTGATATAATTCAGCAAATTTCGTGGGGCCCAGTAAGGGGACACTGCATACACAACTTGTAATTATGTTAAAACATTAGGTTTTTTTTATATTAAAAATGAATACTACTTTGTTTCAAATCTATTTAAAATTTATTTGGCCTAAGAGACAAGAATGTGAAAGAAAGCACACATTCTTTATCTCATAATAATATATAGGCAAATAATTTGATTCCGAGGGGGCCTGGCAAGATTAGTCAGGTTAGAATATTTGACAGAAAATTCATTCGACACATAGTGCATGACAGGTTATAACATTGTTTACTCAGTTCAGGCCAGATTTTTTTTTTTATTTTCTATGAAGCAAAGGCCAGAATTTTTTTCCAACTTTGGGTGGCCAGATTATTTATTTTATTTACAAAAACTGCCAGACCCCCCTCCCCCCGCGGAATCAATTGGTTGTTCCCAGAACTAACCAGGAAATAAACGAACCAAGTTATGAAATGGTTGGTGTCAAAATAACGGTGACATATTATGGACAAAATAAGTCGTATTTTTGGCATTTTTTTTCTTGTTGATTTTTTATTTTCTTCTCTGACAACTCCAAATGTTTTCATCGTAATGGTTTTGAAATGTACATACTAATAATAATTTGCACAGTTTGTACATGCGATACGTTAGTTCCGACGAGGATTTTAAATTCTGAGATTTCTTGGTTCTGTTTCGATTTCCCTAAATGGGGCCCCGTGTCATTCATTATTACCGATTTCAATGTTTTTGTCCAGTTTTTCGAATAAACTGATTAAGTCAGAATGAAATTCATTGGAGTTGATAATCTTTAAGGTAAAACATACATGAAATAATTTCTTTGCAAGGCAAGAAATGCAAGAAATTTAACTTCTTTCAAAACCAAAATGATACATGTGCTCACCTGTTTACGTTGGTGATGAAATTTCATGATCGGCAATCATCGGAACGGTGCATCCGAAAGTTAATTAGCCGCCATTGTCTTGACAAAACACGTACGAGATGGAATGATTTCCTGTTCTTAATCACAGATGATCGCGATTTTCGTCCTCAAACATGCACGAATGGTTTAGTTTTTAGGGAATGTAAACATATCAAGAATATTTTTGAAGATGTTTATTTCACCAAAAACTCGTTTCATATTACTTTAACAGACTTATTCTAATATTTTTAGATTTTTTCCCAGTTTACAATCACTATATATACTCGGAGGCGGATTTAGAGGGGGGCGTGCGCCTCCCTAAAAATCGCAAAGCATATCTTAGGATGACCGTAATTACAATTACGGACATCAGCTTTACCCCAGTGCTTCATTGTTATATAAGTGGTAGCTACTTTTGTTCTCTAATTTTGTCTTGTTTGAAACTGTCATGACTTTACACTTGTTTGGATGAAATTTCAGTAGCCATGTGTCTGACCATTTTTGGAGTTGATCTAGATCTGCCTGTAAACCACTTACGTCATCTTCACAGCTTATTTCCTTGTAAATTTTTGTATCATCAGCAAATAAATATGTTGATGCATTCACACATTCCGGCATGTCATTTATGTATATAACAAACAGTATGGGGCCTAGTACACTCCCTTGTGGTATGCCACTCTCTACCGGTCGGTCTCTGGATTCTGAGTTATTCACAGACATTTTTTGACTTCTGTCTCTCAACAAATCTTCTACCCATTTTATTATTTGCTCTGATAGCACATAGCTTCTCAGTTTTCTTAACAGCCTTTTGTGTGGGACTTTTATCAAACGCTTTCATAAAATCCATGTATATTGAATCCAGAGTCCCTCATTGTCTAGTATTTCAGTCCACTCCTCCATTACTATTAATAGATGTAAAGTAGTGAATCTCCCTGATATAAGCCCAAATTGCATGTCACTGAATAACTTATTTTGAATCATATGCCCAACTATGACTTTCCTGACTATTTTTTCCATTAATTTTCCAACTACACTTGTTAAACTTACAGGTCTATAGTTACCAGGGTCGGATTTATCTCCTTTTTTAAATAATACGATTATGTTCCCTAATTTCCATAGTCTGGTATTATTCTTGATTGCAAGGATGCATTGTATATCTTAGTCAGTGGCTTCGCCAAAATTGCCGCCGTTTCTTTTAATGCTTTTGGATGTATTTCATCAGGACCTGGAGATTTGTTTGAGTTTATATCTAGCAGTAACTTAAGAACTTCTTTCTCTTCAATTAGGTGTTCAGCACATCTAAATTTTGTTTCTTTGGGTTGAAGATTAGGGATTTCTCCGTCTGGTTCTTTGGTGAAGACACTGCTAAAGAATTCCGCTAATACCTCGGCTTTGTCTCTATATCAATTTCTGTTATTTTTACCCCACTTTCTGTATTTGTTTTTAATTCTGATATCCCGGACTTTGTCTTCCTTTTTGAGTTTGCATATTTCCAGAATTTCTTTGAATTCTTTTTCACGGCTCTAGCTATATCTCTCTCCATTGACATTTTGGCCTTTTTCACAGAGTTTTTAACCTGATTTCTCAATTTAGCATATTCTTGATATTTTTTCTCATTTCTTCTCTCCATGTAGCGCTGCCATGCTCTATGTTTTTTTCTTATCTTCTTTACTGCTTTTCCGTCCAAGGGTAGATGATTATGTTTTTTTTTGCCTTGCTGACTTTCTTGTTGTTAATTTTGGGAATACTCTTCTGCTTTGCTAAGTTGAATTTGTCTAGGAATATGTCGAACAATTTGTTCGAGTTTTCATCCACCAATATATTGTCCTTGTCTATATTCATTTCATTTCTCATAAGGTCATAATTTCCTTTAAAAAATGTCCATCTTTCAGTACTTGTGTTGATCTGTTCAAAGTAACATCTAAATTTAAAGGTGATTACACAGTGGTCACTATGTCCAAGAGGGCTAGTAATCCTCGTATCATCTACCATTCCTTCCTCATTTGTGAAAATGAAGTCTAGTGTATTGGGTTCACTGTTTTCCCTAGTTCGGGTGAATTCTGTTACATGTTGATATAGGTAACTGTCTCTTATACACTCAAGGAATGCTTCTGCATCTTTATCCCCAGAGCTTGTCCATTGTTTCCAATTTATTTTAGGATAGTTGAAATCCCCCATAATCAGGATATGTGAGTACTCTTTATCCATTTGAGAGACATTCCTCATTAAGCTTTTTAGCTCATCCAGATTTTCTTGCTTGCTACTTGGGCTCTTGTATACACATCCCACTATTACTTTGTCCTTCGCATTGAGTTTTATCGATATCCATATGCTCTCCTGAAATTTTGTGATTACTTTCACCTCTTCTGCCATTAGTTCTTTTCTAACATATATTCCCACTCCTCTAATTGCTGTTACCACGTTTTCTACTATGAGCAAATCATATCCATCAATTTGAAGTTCAGCCTTTCCAGGATTATATCTACACTGAGTGTTTTGGGTATACTTCAGTGATACCTATGATGTCAATACTCCTGTCTGAATCCTGTAACCTTGACTTTAGCTCATCCAGTTTATTTGGTAAACTGTCTGCATTTGCGTATAAAATATTAAAATCATTTAATTTATTTACATGTTGATTTCCATTTCCTAACGCATTTACATTATTTACATATGTTCCTCTCCTCCTTCCTACTTCTTGACCTTCATTTTCACCACTTTCTTTTCCCACGGAGATCCTCTTACTACGTACTGGTAGTCCCCCGATTCATTTTTTTCATTTTGTTTTCTTTGGCATGTTTCACCTTTTCTTTGTTTAGTTCCCTCTCTCTTTTTGTCATGTCGTGTACTATGCTTATTGACTTGAACTTCTCATCCGCTGTTCCTAATTTTCTTACATTGCTCATGAATACTGATTTAGACTTCTCGTCCTAAATCACTATTTCATAGGCCTATTTGTTGTCAAAACATTCTGAATTTTTCTTTTTTCTTTCCCTAGCCTGGCCAATGTCTTTACAGAGCTAAGATTGACTTTCAATATGCGCATAATTCTTGTACATAGTCTGTGTCTTCTTGTTTTCTCGCTTCCGCCTCGGTTGATTTGGACTCATTATTGTCATTAACATTACATATTATTATGTTATTTCTTCTGGCTTCACTTTCCCTGAATTCTGTTATATCTTCATTAATGTGATTTTGTCCCTCAGTTCCATCTCTTGCTTTTCCTGATAAGCTTTCCTCTATCAACTCCTTTACTTTTGGTACGTCTGCTTTCTTGTTGACCTCATGTTCAAGTGCGTCTAGCCTCTTTTCGTATTTACTAAAGTATTCTTTACACCTCTCTTCAATTTCCTTCTCAATTTTCAAGTTTTTCATCGCTTTCTCTTCACATGGTGGACAATACCAATGTAAATCGGATCGCTTTGAAAGTAACTTATAATCGGCAGCAGATAAGTTCAAGCATTTACTGCATATACTATATATATATATATATATATATATTTATTCGTACAGATGGAGTTCGATGCACAAATAAATCCTTCAGTAGAATAAAACATTCAATGGCAGAACATTTCTTTGGTCTCTTGATGTCTCTCTTTTTAAACAATTAACAACCTAATCTTTATGTTGTGCCAATGATCATTGCGCTAAAATTCAAAAGGTTCCATTAACTATAATTACAATGATCATATGGAAACAAACTGTATACAGATATCATGAAGCTGACAGCATCATAACATTCATCTTTGCTAGCCAAGGGTTACGATTCGGGTTCCCCTTCTCTCCACCCTTGGCAGATCTAGAATACATTTTGAGGATTCGCGCTTTAATATTTCATTGGTTACGGCTACCAGTACACGTATCCAATCAGAAGACGTTTTACACGGAGCACATGTTATCGACGAAATGTAAACAAAGATGGCACCGGAATGCTCTCATATGACAACGATTTGCCACTTCTCGTTTTGGTTCCAATGAAAACATCTTTCCCGTCTGCCAAAGCTTTGATACTTTCACTTGGTTGACAGTAAGTGCTTCCAAATTAAATTTATCACAAATAAGTTTTTCTTCACTGGGCGCTGCCATTTTCAACTCTCCAGCATACGTATAACAAAGCGATTCTGATTGGCTGGCGATGACGACTATCTAAGGGGCGCAACTTCGATAAACCACCAGGTGGCATTGCGCGCGAATTTCAAAATGTATTCTAGATCTGCCAAGGGTGGAGAGAAGGGGACTCGAATCGTAACCCTTGGCTAGCGAAGATGCATAACATTATGCAATCACAATAATTTGTGATCGTAAAAAATGGTTATCAAGAATTTCTGCAAGATTAATATTTCAATTCAACTGTATTTTTAAAAGCAGGTTCCCATTTGTTTTAACCCTTTTCAAAAGCTTACAATCAATGCTGATCACAACCATGACTATGGATGCAAAGTGATGTCAATATCCCACACGATTAAATGATACTGGTTAACAATATAACAACAAGCCAAATCACTCCTATACTAAACCTGAAATGACCTGAAATGACTCCTATGCAAAACCACAAAACACTCCTATCCTAAAGCTGAAACCACTCCTTTACTAAACCACAAACCAATCTTATGTAAAATCTCAAACCGCTCCTATACTAAACCTGAAACCACTCCTATAATAAACCTGAAATGACTCCTATGCTAAACCACAAATCACTCCTATACTAAAGCTGAAACCATTCCTATACTAAACCACAAATCACTCCTATGCAAAACCTCAAATCGCTCCTATACTAAATCACTCCTATGAAAAACCTCAAACTGCTTCTATACTAAACCTGAAACCACTCCTCTCCAAAACAACAAAGCACTCCTATGATAAACATGAAACCACTCCTATACTAAACCACTCCTATGCAAAACCTCAAACGGCTCCTATACTAAACCTGAAACCACTCCTATGCAAAACCACAAACCATTCCTATACTAATCTGAAACCACTCCTTTACTAAGCATGAAACCACTCTTATACTAAACCACAGACCATTCCTATACACAACCTCAAACTGCTCCTATACTAAACCTGAAACCACTCCTATGCAAAACCACAAACCACTCCTATACTAAATCACAAACCACTCCTATAATAAACCACAAACCAATCCTATGCTAATCCACTCCTATGCAAAACCACAAACCAATCCTATGCTAAACCTGAAACCACTCCTATGCTAAACCTGAAACCACTCCTTTACTAAACCTGAAACTACTATACTAAACCACAAACCACTCCTATGCAAAACCTCAAACTGCCCCTATACTAAACCTGAAACCACTCCCATGCAAAACCACAAATCACCCCTATGCTAAACCTGAAACCACTCCTATACTAAACACAAACCACTCTTATACTGAACCACAAACCATTCATATACACAACCTCAAACTGCTCCTATACTAAACCTGAAACCACTCCTTTACTAAACCTGAAATCACTCCTATGCTAAACCACAAACCACTCCTTTACTAAACCACAAACCACTCTTATGCTTAACCACAAACCACTCCTAAGCTAAACCACAAACCACTCCTATACTAAACCACAAACCACTCCTATACTAAACCACAAACCACTCCTATACTAAACCACAAACCACTCCTATGCTAAACCACAAACCACTCCTATACTAAACCTAAAACCACTCCTATACTAAACCTCAAACCACTTCTATGCTAAACAACAAACCACTCATATACTAAACCACAAACCACTCCTATACTAAACCACAAACCACTCCTATGCTAAACCACTCCTATACTAAACCACAATCCACTCCTATGCTAAACCACAAACCAGTTATACTAAACCACATACCACTCCTATGCTTAACCACAAACCACTCCTATGCTAAACCACAAACCACTCCTATGCTAAAGCACAAACCACTCCTATGCTAAACCACAAACCACTCCTATGCTAAACCACAAACCACTCCTATACTAAACCACAAACCACTCCTATGCTAAACCACAAATCACTCCTATACTAAACCACAAACCATTCCTATACAAAACCTCAAACTGCTCCTATGCTAAACCTAAAACAACTCCTATGCTAAACCATAAACCAATCATATGTTAAACTTCAAACCACTCTTATGCTAAACCTAAAACCAATCCTATGGTAAACCACAAACCAATCCTATGCTAAACCTCAAACCACTCTTATGCTAAACCTAAAACCACTCCTATGCTAAACCTCAAACCACTCTTATATTAAGCCACAAACCACTCGTACGCAAAACCTCAAACCAAAATTAGTTGATAAAGTTTGTTAGTGACTTGCGGCAGGTCGGTGGTTTTCTCCAGGTACTCCAGTTTCCTCAACCAATAACACTGACTGCCACGATATAACTGAAATATTGTTGAAAGTGGCATTAAACAACATAACCTTAACCCTACAGAGAAAAGACATTGACAGAAGGTGATGGATATCTAGGGAAAGGCCTACAACTGTGGTCAGGTTAAATCTGTTAATTGGATCCCAGCTCTCCTTTCTTAATATCTAGATAAATTATTTATGGGTTAAATCAGATATTTAAGTAGTAGCATTTTTCCTGTGATCCCTGGTAAACATTATACAGAATTATACATTGAAATTTTTAACCAAGTTTCTTTCCAATTGTTTTATGGTTTCTGAAAAGAAGATTATAAAAACATTTTCCCCAAAGAATCGTAAGATAAACTTTGCCCTTCCGTGGTTTATGTCCCATACGAAAATGTAAACTTTGTAAAGAATCACCCAACCATGATCACATTGTTTCTGAGAAGAATCTTTTGACAAACATTTATTTATGGATTGATCGCAATTTTTGTTCGGTTCATGAAGAAATAACCTCAACTAGGTTGTACACACCATTACGCAAGGGAGTGTACAACCTGATTGAGGTTATTTTAAATGAACCTAACAAATAATTTCGATCAATCCTTATAAATTAATTCAAACTTTTTATGTTATGATATTGAAAAATATATTTATTTTTTCAAAAAAGGACAAATAATCGGAAATAAATTTAAATAACCCCAAAGGTGCCTCATTTAAAGAAAATCACCTGATGACAACGGCACGCGACGCCTTGAGAACGACGTCTATTTTCAGATTCCGTATATTGGAAAATAACCTCAAATTTTTAAACCAATCAAAACACATATAAAATGACACGTGACTCTAAAATTAATTTATATAGAGTTCTACGTTTAACTTTGTCCTAAGAAACTTTCATGGCTATGATATACATATATGTATTATAAATGTTTCAACACTGGGGATGATTAATTGTTTATCTCACTGGGGATGATTAATTCTTTATCTCTCTTTACTTACTCTTATTTTTAACATTTAATATACAATATACGTACATTGTCGGTAAATATAAAATTTATTTGTACGAGCTTTAGAAACAGGCAGAATTGCGAGCCTTCGGCGAGCTTTTCAGGCCGGTTTCGCAGCGAGTTTTATTTTAACGACAATGTACGTATATTGTGTTTATCCTGCAATGTCAAAAAATTCGGAAAACTTGTCAGATTTAAACAAAAAGGACAGAAACAAGCGTCATTCCTCGCCTTTCATAAATGTTGTCAAGGGTGTCTTCTTCGTGGTCCGCGTTACATTAGCACCAGTTTCATACTTTTATCCTGCAATCAGTACATTTGCTGTACAAATATGCTATACGAAGAAATTTTTGCTTTATTCGTACTAGACGAATAAACTTTTCGTACTATACGAATAAACTTTTCAGCCTACGAATAAACTTTCCTGGTACCCTGTAGCTATGTACAGCGGAGGGCGCAGACTGGTACTAATGTAACGCGGACCACAAAGAAGGGGTCATACTAAAAAGCGCCCGGGACAGCCCGAGACCGCCCGGAGCAGCCCGGGTACTGGAAATAACGCCCGTGGTATTGGAATATTGTTTAAATCGAATTTTTGTCGAAATTATATACGGGTATAGAATTGTTTTAAATAAAGTGTTATTTTATAATTATGTTGTTAATTTTATATATTGTACACGCTTTGACGTGGCGTGAGGGCTCTTCCATTATAAAATAATGGAAGCCAACTATGAACAGTAAACGGAGTTTTTGCTTAAAATGTATTATTTTTTTCATGCATTTGCATGCATGCGTGTAATGTCATAACCGAGGCACGTGTCGGTAATTCATTTGCTAATTATCCAATACACATACAGATTTTATACAAAACTAAAAACAACAAAGAAAAAGATAATAAAACATAGCAAGTTATATATAATAGAATTGAAATAAACCTAATATTTACACCTAATTAGGGAATACTCCGGGCGCTTTTTAGTACATAACTTGAACATTTACACTCACGGTAAAACCTCACTTAACATAATATTCCATTATAATTTCGACAAAAATTCGATTTAAATAATATTCCAATACGACGGGTGTTATTTCCAGTACCCGTGCGGTCTCGGGCGCTTTTTAGTATGACCGCGAAGAAGACACCCTTTACAACATTTATGAAAGGCGAGGAATGACGCTTGTTTCTGTCCTTTTTGCTTAAATCTGATAAGTTTTCCGACTTTTTTGACATTGCAGGATAAACACAATATACGTACATTGTCGTTAAATATAAAATTAATTTGTACTCGCTGCGAAACAGGCCTGAAATGCTCGCTATTCTGCCCGTTTCTAAAGCTCGTACAAATAAATTTTATATTTACCGACAATGTACGTATATTGTATATGTCTGCGACCTCCGCTGTACAAAGCTACAGGGTAACAGGAAAGTTTATTCGTAGGCTGAAAATTTTATTCGTATAGTACGAAAAGTTTATTCGTTTAGTGCGAATAAAGCAAAAATTTCTTCGTATAGCATATTTGTACAGCAAATGTACTGATTGCAGGATAAAACTAGTTTAACCCCACCATTTTTTATTGAATTGCCTGTACCAAGCCAGAAAAGTGAGCGGCCATGTATATGTGAGTACGGTTATCCATTTTGTCTCTGTTTCTTAAATTATTTGATTGGATTTTGGAACTGATCCAACAGCGTGATATTTCATGTTTTTCATTTTTATAAATGCAATGTTTACAACTTGTTAAATGACTATCCCTATTCCCGATTTGCGATAACTAGAGTTCTCGTTCTTGAATCGAGTTATCTTTTCCTAACAGAGGGTATGTACACTTCCGGTTACATAACTGTAAACGTCACAAAACGTTTAAAAAATTGAAAAAACTATGTATTCTTATTCAAATAAATCCGATTTATTGGAATTATTTTATTTAGCTTTTTATATCGCCCGATATCGGTGGATTCTATGATATCTGTAGTTTTATTTCATATCCTGAATGACCGTAATAATTAATAAATTCAGTGTTTTATATTCAAAGATGTAGCATTTTCTCGAAAATCGGCTTTGCTATTAAAATTACGGACGTTAATAGCGATGTATGCAAAATTCATTCCGATTTTCGCAGTGGAATCATTTGTTTTGTTTTCTTTTACAGGGGATTATCTTAATCTTGAAATGTTCAAGATATTTTATCTGCTCGGAGTCTATTAAAAAGATGTCTATTTTTGCATGATACTTAGTTTTGTTTTCTTTTTTTCAAGAGATCAATGCAGATTCCCATAAAAATTCCCACAGGCTCCATTCAAGAAATTGAATATTTTACCTTTAGTTATATACATGGTTCATGACTATTCATTCTTTGGTTCCACTGCGGATTTTGTAATAAAAAAAGGAGCATTTAGGGTTTTTACCGGATTTGGCCATCTCCAAACGTCAGAGACGTCGGGTAGAAATATGACCGTAGAGTTCAATCGGCAAACCTCGGGTGAGTCCGCTTCGCTTCCTCAATACCTCGGCTGTAATGCGGTATTTGATATGCGTCTACGCGTCACACTTCTTCGCCGGAAGACCGTATCACTTCAATCAAATATTGCGCACCGCGAATAAGTTCTAAAATGGCGACAATAGATGAGTGTATAGAAATTGCTTTGAAAAATATTGGTCTTTGATGAAGGTACGGAATCAGTCGACATTGCGACGAATGAAAATATATTATTATTGGACGAATATTCGAAAGTGAAATTATTTTAATACCTCCTTCATTGAAGATTTCCGAAAGTAGTTCCAATGGGAGCTATCGTAATACGAACGAGGTTTGATGAAGGTACGGAATCAGCCGAAGTTGCGACGAGTGCGTAGAGTTAGACAGCCGGCATCCGCTCCTTCCAAAAGCTGGATGGGGAAAATGAAGATTTGACTCTGATCTTAAGAGAAAAAAATGGAAACTTTTGCAGATACAAGTGCTTTCAATCCTGGTGTAAAGGAGAAAAACACGAAAACAAACAAAATTACATTTGTTAAAAATCAAAAACTTGCAACACAAAACTTCCTTTTTAACATGCATATACATTTTCCCTTTGGTAACTTATAAAGACTTTTCCTTTTATGGAAAATATGCTTAAATATGATTTTATGAAATATATGCATCATTTGCTTTATTATAGAGTTGCACTAATTTACATCAGGTACACCTTATATACCACAAAAAAGAAAACAAAACTTACAAATTTTATCACTGTACCATAGCCGTGATCGTATAGTCGCTGCTTTGCGACCCCTGCAGATTTACACTGAGAGTGCGAATCCTATCGGAGCAGTTTTGGCTTGTTTTGTTTTTTTTTGGGGGGGGGGTTATTTTTTTTAGCAACATAATGTGTTTCGTTATTAATTTCGGTTAACGTGAAAAAAATGGAGGCTATATTTATATTAAGTTTTTTTTTCTTTACATATTATAAGAATTGTAAGTGTATACAGTAGATTTGTATTGATTTTTCGAAAGCCGCACAACGAATATTTCCTTACATATGAAATCATAACACGAATATACATGCAAGCTGTTAATTTCATATTTTTCTTTATCAATATTAACTATTCTGTCGTTTTTTTGTTGTTTTTTTTTTTTCGAACATCACGTAAGCTGTCATAATCACTAAAAATAAAGCAATTTAGCACATGTCGTTTTAATCGGAAGCAAACCATCAGAGCCTTTTTTATATTTTGCTTTGTGCTTGGTAGTTATTTTTCTTAAATTTGCAGTTGAGAAATCAAATCGTCTGCCATGTA
Organism: Bathymodiolus septemdierum; assembly: GCA_963383655.1. Taxonomy (NCBI): domain Eukaryota; kingdom Metazoa; phylum Mollusca; class Bivalvia; order Mytilida; family Modiolidae; genus Bathymodiolus; species Bathymodiolus septemdierum. Next base: position 87,746,736 of record OY726522.1, on the reverse strand, counting down.
TACTAATTCGCATTTTACCCCATCACTACTCTAAGTAATAAATTTACTTGACTAAATGCGGGAGCACAGTAGTCATGATCGTATTGGCGCTGCCTGTGATGGAATGGTTAGTTCTAGAAGGTGGTTCGAATCCCACCAGTCCTTTTGTTTGTTTGTCTACATTGTTAAGCTTAGCTTCAGAACGGCATTTTGGCTGTAAGATTATGAGACTGTAAATGCATTTATTGCAAAATAACCTATTTGTCGTCACTACCTAGACGGTATCCGAAATCATGGGTAGCGGTCGAGAAGTGCATATGTCTAAAAATACATCTTTAATATGACAGATAAGTTTCAATGGACAAGAGGTGCGATCTCCAAATACACCATTGTTTTTAAAACGATAGACCGATTGCTTGTTCTTGGTATATTAAAAACAGAAAAAAGCCGCGTTCGTGATCGTTTTATTTCCTATACAAAATATTCCAGACGAGGGACATTATTCATTCAGAAAAAAGTGGGATCTGCTCTGGCGGAAACCGAAAATTGGGATTTGTTTGTTGACTGTACAAATCGAGATGGTCGACAAATGTTAGATGCAGGTGTTAATGAAGACGCACATACCATTTCAAACACAGTACAAAATATTCTACCGAATCCGCTTCTGCTTTTACAAATGGTGAAGAAACAACAGATTCTATTATTTCTAAAATGCTTTCAAATTTATCTTGCCTTGTCTTCGACCGCTCGAGTGTAATGAAAAAAATCAAATACGCTTTTTAATGAAAGGAGAGAAAACCTTTTTTAAAGAAAATATTCCTGTTTTCAGTGTACAAAAATCGCGCAGTATTTCCGTTTTGCAGAAAAATCTGGTGACAATCATCCAAAACATTTCAGAAAGTTAATTATGTAACATGTTCATTGGTATTATGAAAATACAGATTTGGAGTTATTTGTACAAAAATGTTACAAATCCAGAGAAAAATATGTTAAATAAGTAAATAACTTTTTTTTATAGAAGTTTAAAAAAAGAGAATGTCGTGTATATAATTTTCTTTATAAAAGTTAAAGCCTCTATTGAACTGTCTATAGCAGCTCATTTTTTTTATTGTCATCTGACCGGCTTTTTAAAAGATACGTCTCTACATCTTTGTCGGAGCGCAAGCTCATTCTTGTTACCACTGATTTTTTCATTACATTTCCGTAAAAACTGTACAAGTTCAGTTTTTTTTTTTAAAGTTAGGAAGTCTTCAAGTGTTGCCTTGGAATCTACGTCAATTAATTTCATATTTTTTCGCACTTATTATTTATTCAATCAATTTATTAAAAACAGCCAGGAAAACTTTTGCAAGCGGAAATGCTATATACCCACTGTCAAGGTAACCTGAATAATCCAGTCGTTATATTACGCTTTGCTGTATTAACGATAGTGCCGATGGAGGGCGCAGTATTATTCGAGTTACTGCCTAACTCGAATAATACTGCGCCCTCTATCGGCACTATTGCTGGATGAGGGCTTGAACTCTCCTTGTGATAAAAACGCGTCAGCTGCTCTCTGAAAGAGAGAGCCAATCAGCGATGATTATTTGCAGAGTATGCGTAAGGCGGTTCTTTCAATTTCCGGTAATGTTTACAAACAACAAGAAATGGAAATAGACAAGTTGATTAACGATGTTTAATTCATTATTTAGTTTTCCTACATTTCTTCTCTTTTCACCTTTTGGATTAGTAAGGTCAAACACGTGGGTACAATGAAAACATTTGACACCTGAACGCTCTATTGACCTATGTTTACAAACATTTCCTAAGCTCCTCCTTCTTTTAGTGCCAAAAGTCACCACGCGTAGTTTATACCCAGAATGCATTGCTAATTTTAAGCTTCCGATTGACGCGTTTTATCGAGAAAGTCGTTCAGGCGTTAATATAGCAAAGCGTAATATAACGACTGGATAATTCGGGTTAGTTACTGCCAAGGTAACTTGAATAATACTGCGCCCTCTATCGGCACTTCCGCAGCGACTAGCGGGAGAGTAATATAACGACTGGATTATTCGGGTTACTGCCAAGGACGATAATTCAAATTACGAACGATAACTCCATTTTCCGCACAGAGGGAATTGGTGTTACTGTTTGATAGATAGAGTTATTTCCCTTCTATATATACAGTAGAGGTAGACAATATGTGTATTGGCAGCAATATAGTTTTACATGAACATCAATAATAAGAGAACATTGGTGAGTAGAATAACTTTGTATTTATTTTATAGGTAAGAAAACAAGCATGAAAATCTTTGATTTAAACTAATGTGTATGTTGTATTGTTATATAAAAGTCTACACTAATAACTCTCTTATTTTGTTTTCATCACCATTAGTTTTACACCGCTAAGAATGTACAGGTATAAAACATTGAAGTACTGTAGTAGTCCCTATCTTATAATGCCACCCTTTCTGCATTGTAAAAGTGGCTTATAAAAGGGGTGAACCTCATGAAGGGGACAATTTAGTAGTATTATACTATCTCAGTGCATCTGGCCTGACAAGACGGGGACCTACCATACTTTGAAATCTGGCCTGACAAGAGAGGGACTACCATACTTTTAAATCTGGCCTGACAAGAGAGGGACTACCATACTTTTAAATCTGGCCTGACAAGAGAGGGACTATCATACTTTTAAATCTGGCCTGACAAGAGGGGCTACCATACTTTTAAATCTGGCCTGACAAGAGAGGAACTACCATACTTTTAAATCTGGCCTGACAAGAGAGGGACTACCATACTTTTAAATCTGGCCCGACAAGAGAGGGACTACCATACTTTTAAATCTGGCCTAACAAGAGAGGGACTACCATACTTTTAAATCTGGCCTGACAAGAGAGGGACTACCATACTTTTAAATCTGGCCTGACAAGAGAGGGACTACCATACTTTTAAATCTGGCCTGACAAGAGAGGGACTACGATACTTTTAAATCTGGCCTGACAAGAGAGGGACTACCATACTTTGAAAGTATTTTGTTCTGTTACACAATTATTGTGGCTTCAGTAACACTGGTGGAACAATTCCTATCACAGAAGTATCATAATACATACAAATATAAAGACTCTCAAATTACCAGTCCAGTATGTTAATTTGTTAATAGAGTGAAACCTGTCTAAACCAAACCCCCTTGTAATCAGCCTTTGTGTTCAGAATATACAGGTGTTCAGTTTATACTAGTTAAATTAACACACACAAAAAACCTCAAAGATTTCCTACTCTGGGTTTTATTTAGAGTTTAGTTTGTACAGGATTCTATTTTGTTCAGGGTTTGGTTTAGACAGGTTTAACTGTATAATTGGAAAAATCCAGATCATAATAATGTTAATAGCAAAAATCCTGCTTTAATCAGCAATATTATATTACAAAGAAAACTTCTAGTTAGATTTTTGTGTATCCTTTTGTTTATTAACATGAATCAAACTTTATTTACAATGATTATCAATAATTCTAGTTAAAGTGAAACCTGTCTAAACCGAACCCTTAGTAAACCAAAAACCTGCCTAAACCAGACAGACTTTACAGTCCTATGACTAAATGTCTATGTAATTTGAATCTGTGTAAACCAAACACCTGTCTAAACTGAACAAATTCTTCAGTTCTAAAGGGGTTTGGTTTAGACAGGTTTTACTGTATATCATCTGTTAAGTAGGATAGGGTCCATTAACATCTGGCGTAACTAGATTGAAACTCATGGTGAATTTTAGATTAGCCAATGAAAATGCTGCAAGTAAGATTTTACCAGACACATTTTCATTGCTTTCATTTCATTACAGGCAATAAAGAAAAAAAGATACCATTATTTCAGATGGACATCAACAACACAAACCTGGTACAGAACCATCCAATGGACATCAACAACACAAACCTGGTACAGAACCATCCAATGGACATCAACAACACAAACCTGGTACAGAACCATCCAATGAACAGTTGAGCCATTTGGTGTTAAATAATGGTTTCAGCGAATTGGATTTGTGAAGCATTTTTCTCATAGGATCCTATGTAAAATGGTATGCTGTGGTGGTGGCCATCTTGTATTTCAGACAGGTTTAAAAAACACAAATTTGGTATAGGAACATCCCTGGAGCATAACAGCGAACGACTATTATAAATGGACTATTTTATAAGTTATTTACGTTCCTATCCATAGATATGGAGATTTTAACACCTTGAAGTAGCCAAGTACATCCTGAGGCGCAGCCGAATGGTGTACAGGCAACTGAAGGGTGGTAAAATCTCCATATCTACATATAGGAACGTAAATAACGAATTTATCCTCGATTATAGTAAAAAATAAGACATTCTGGACCCCGGCGGGCCACGTAAAAGTGATGTATTCTTTGTTTTTGGAAAGAGTAAGTAAATAATATGTAAGTTTCGAGTGTTTTTTTTACCCGGTGTAGGGTACTACCTTTGGTAGAACCCTACAGTTGATCAAATTAACAGCTTTCTATTCAATATATAGCCAAAATTAACTAAATTTGATTTTGGAGTGTAACGTCACGAGTTTTGATGTCATATTATCCCTGTTTTAAAAATTATAACAACATTTGATTGGTTAAATGGCTAGTTACACCCGGTTATATGGCCTAGCAACACCCGGGAATATGGATTTTTTATGACCGGGGTTTTAACCAATCAAAAGCTGTTATAATTTTCAAGCCGGGGATTATATTTTGTTCAAGGAACTGACTTCTGAGATTGCCAATTCAACAGTATTTTAATGACAAGTTTCAAAATAAGTAAAATGTTGTGTTACAGTCAAGCCTCCTTAGTGACAAAACTTTAGTAAGCAATAACTTGTATTATGTAACCTTAATTTTTATTTCCCTTCACAGTGCATTTCATATCAATTAAACCTGTATTCAGTGACTACCTGTCTTATGTGACCATATTTCACTGTTCCCTTGGAAAGTCACATATGACAGGTTTGATTGTATATATTTGAAATTAAATAGATGGGGGAAGCTTGATTATTTACAATTCATGTGTAAACTTTAGAAATGTGTCCACAAGTCTGTAATACAACTAGATATAAAGATTCAGAACAATATGAATCAACATAGACTTCATTAGTATATCGTCAAATATTGAAAGACATGAAGCTGAAATATATCTTGAGCAAAATGTGCACTATAAAATGTATTGTGTGCAAATGTAAATTTATACCATATAGCAGGTAATTTAAGTGATCAATATTAAATTTCATAATTTAGTTAAAAATTTTGTTTAAAAACATGATTTTTTTTTTATAAATATTTCGTCAATCATAATAAAATATGCTCTCCATAATCATTTGGATTTTTATTTTAAAGACTTTTTATTTCAAAATTAAATTAGAAAAAATAAAAACATGTTTTTTTTAAAAATATTTCATCAATTTTAATAAAATTTGCTCTCCATAATCATTTGGATTTTTACTTTAAATACTTTTTATTTCGATATATCTCGATGAAGATAGCACTCCACAGAAATAACCTGCTATATAGTATACCTATATAAACAGTACATTTTTTGTATATCTAAAATTAAATTATATTATTAGTTAAAATTTATACAACACTTAATAAAAATAAAGTATTTATATCTTATATGTATATGATAATAATATTATAAAGATTACAGTTAATCAATAAACTTCTAATAAACCTTTCATAAGATACAAACAAGTTAATAATCTTTCATCATACAGTAAAACAAATGTAGTACACTTATGTAAACACAATAATATTTGTTGATAACAATTTTTATTGTGTATTCATTTTAATTCGTGGATACCCATTTTCATGATTTGAAGAAAATTTGCATTTTCGTGGATATTTAAATTCGTGGATTTTCACATTAGAATCGTTACATATAAATAATGACAAATATTCGTTGAATTCTTTTTTCATTGTTTGATAAGATCCACAAAATTCATGAAAATTCTAAACCACATATAAAAATGCATTAACAGTAACAGTAATCTCTATTTTATTTTTAATTCGGAGCTACAGAATCAATTTATTCACTGCAATATTGATATAAAACATCGTAAATTTTACTATTTTGATAACAAACTGAATATCAGTGAGTAGGTTCCAAATTTACAAGAGGTAACCAGACAGACAGTAAACCAGTACTTGTCCAGGGGAAGTCCAAACATGAAATATTGAGTGTGCTACCAAAACAAATGTTTGGATTATCCCCCTTTGTATGATTTCCAGTACATTTTACATCACAACAAAAGTCGACTAAATTCTTTGGTATTTTGTATTTCTGAACTACATGTTGAATAAAATTGTGTTAGGAAACAAGAATTAGACAAATACATGTTGAATACAATTGTGTTACTAGGAAACAAGAATTAAACAATCACAGTACAATATATAAGCATATAGAAAATAGGTGGAAGCAAACTTATATAAATATCAACAGGATTTTATTCTAAATATCTAAATCGTCTGTAATAAATCAGGTAAAACTCTTTGTTGTTTAAATCAAGAGGCTCACCTGAACCTGAATCTCTAACATGATTATTCATACAATGTTTTTGTTCAATGAAGTTAGAGACACACCCACCTATTTTTAACCGGGACAAAATTAAAATGAGGACATCACATATATCACTTGTAGTAAGAAACTTGTCGTTTTAGAGAAAAATTTTTCTTCTTGCCAATCAGAAACAAGAATTGCCAATTGCAACCATGATTTTTGCCTGATCCACATGAAATGAGGAATTTCTGTGGAGAACCTAACATACACTAACAAATCTATTGAACTTGTAGTTTCAGAGGATATTTTATATGATTTTTAAAGTTTCATCCAAGCAGAAACAAGAATTGCTCATGGCAGCAATGTTTTTTTTTGTCAAAAGAAGAATTTTTGCAGAGGACTTCACAAACATCATACCTGCATACTTTAGATCCAATTAGCCTTGTAGTTTCAGAGGAGAATGTCAAAATGTCAAATGTTAAACAAAATGACGGATGGACAACAGACAAGATACAAACTAACGGAAAAGGCTTGTAAGGCTGTGGGCCAAGTGAGTTAAAAAAAAACTATGACCATATGTGATATTTATCAAGATTTACAATTTAGAAAACTCATTCAAATTAACAGATATATTACAATAAAAATTGTATTTAAAAAAGGATTTATAAATTTAGATGACAAAATGCATATCTCAATAAATGAAAATATTCTAGACCATCTAATTGCCATTATTGGAAGGAATTAACAGTCCTGATCATGATAACATATTTATATTGTACCCTTGTCCATCATATTACTCTTGGGTCTCCTTTCAGATAGTAGGATTTACCGAAAAACAAAATAGAAAGGAGTAATAGTTATACATTTGTCTTTTTTGTTGCTTTTAACTTGTTTTTGTTGCTTTTAACTTGAACATTACAATGATTTTACCCTCAAGTTTGGCTCTTGACAAAATCAAAAATTTTTATTTAGTACTTAAATCGTGACATCGAATATCATTGTTTTCTTTATTGTTAGGACAACTTCTTCTATAATCACTATAGTTGAAGCTTTGTCTGTTATAATCTAATCATAGCAAAACTGATATATCAACTGTTATTGTCTCTTCTGTGTTTATTTTGAATTTCAATCTAAAATATAAACGAGTCACCAATAACTGCACAATTTTATGAATGGGTATGGTATTTGTACTGCATATATATGGATGAATAGTATTTTCATGCAGAGGGAATATATGAATGGAGGTGGGTTTTTTCAAACCCCAGCTGCACCACATGTGTTCCTGACAGATTTGTTTTTTATTTGCGTAGGATTATACTGATCAGCAGATACTAGGCTTCCCATCTACTTTTTAGTGCCAAGCTGAATCAATGACAATGTTTTATGAAGTAGATCTAGTTCATGTTCAATTCTTCAGTTTACATGGTTTTTTTTGTTATGAAATCCTAGTTTTGTTTAAATCCGTACAGCATAGGTCTAAATATATGCAAATGATTTTTGCATGTTGTTTTCAAGCTCCCTCACTGAAATTTGTAGTAAAAGGTAATTTTAAAACTTGATATCTGCAGAATTATTTTTTTGGGGGCAGAGGGGGTGGGGGGTGGGGGTGTAGAACTGTATTTCATCAATTTGTGATAATGTTAGAATCAGAATATTGGATATTTATTGACCTGTCCACAGTAACAAATGTAACTCCACATAGACACATAGACTCATAGTGTAACAGTACAATACCTGTTTCCTGAATGATATACGCTGACAAAATAAATGATTTTTCACCTAATGTTATTATTATTTATTATCTATTTATTTATGGACACTCCAGAGCAATTTCCAAATATGGAAATCCATAATCTTTAGAAGCTTGGAGTAAGCTATGATATGGCCAATGGTTTAATGTCCTATGGTATGTTCATTACAAAACTGTTTTCCCTTGATTGAAAATTGACAGTTTCTATACATGATCAATAAAGTCAAATGCTACACTTGAGGCAAAATCATTGTACAACAAAATGACTATATTTAACAAATATTTAAATTACTGTTACATTACCAGTACAATTTGTACAAGAAAAAGAATGTCTTATATTTCTTATAACTCTCTTAACTCATGACTAAAAATAACATTGAAGTTTGTCTGACCTCTTTATTAGTAATCAAAATCACACGATTGCAGGATAAAGTTAATTATTGTGATGTCGAAGGGATTGATGATATCGGCAATACAATGAAATTTTATGAAACTCAACAATATTGCATTCCAATCATTATACAAGCCCTATGACTGACTGACTAAAAGTTTTGTTCACCCAACTTTCATCAAATGTTCAGCTATCTATATCACAGAGACGAGTTTATCTCAGAATAAAAAAATTTAACTATCTTCATCATATAATATGTCAACAAGGAAAGACCGAGGTAATGTGACAAAAAACAACTTATATCAGAAAATGAAATTTGTGTTCACAAAAACATTTTTCAAGTTCACATAGATACAAAGGTTTAAGACAATATTTTAAATGAATTGCTGTTTTTCATTTCTCCTTGTTTACCTATAGCCAGATATCTAATTAATATGAAACAGGCACAGCCAAGAATGTTCGCGAATCTGAAAATTATCTGCCGATTTCACGCTCATCCAGTGCATCAAAATAGTGTCGATATTTTTGGGCCGAGATATGTCGGGGACGACTTTATAAGGGTCGAAACTAGTAACTCTCGTTCCTTACAAGATCTCAAAAGTTAACTTCCGGTGTGCAGAAAAAAAATATTCTTGCCAGTATGTCAGAAGAGATTTAATAAAATTTGAAAATAGCAAAATTACCTAGGTACGTATTTATTACCATAAAGAGCTCGCTTCGCTCGCATAATAATAGTTTTCCTACTTAGATTATATAATGTGAATATGTTTAAAATCCAACAGTTACTATAGACTCTACAATAACATAGGAAGTAGTGCAAATAATAACAGTATTGGTAAAGTCAGGATGTCTAACATAACCAGTCACTAAAAGATACCCTAAACCAATAAATCTAAGTAATTTATCAAACCGTATAAAACATGTAACATAAACATTATGTCATACTACTTAACTACATATATAAATATAGAAATATAACACACAGAAAAAGCAGACTTAAATATAAACACAGATGTGCAACCATAGAAATAAATATATTTCTATAACAAGAGAAATTTATTTAACAAAAGTAAAGAACATATTCAAAGTTCTCTTTTACTAATGATATGGTTGATTACAGTTACAGTATGGCTAATCTGTTTCATCCTGGTCAACTGTACTCTTTCATTAATGATGGTTTCATAAAGTAAACCATTCTATTATAAGAAACAGTCACTCCAAAAAAGGGAGATAATCAAGGCATTGAATAACTTATAAACATATCTGTAATCTTGGGTATGGGAGGTTAAACATTCCCAACAAATACTATAAGTCAATGTCCAGTGAAATACTATAAATATACAGTGATGATTTTATGAAGTTCATCATTATACTATTAAGAAGGATTGTTATTCTAAAAAGGGAGATAATCAAAACCTTAAACATTCTTGAAAAAAAAATTAAATATGAAAAACCTCTATTTTCAACAATAATAAATAAGCTAATCTTGAAACATCAAAGTGTTTTTGACAATATCTTAATAACAATAAAAAGCATCCTTTCATTTTATTGCACAGCCTAAAGAAATTATGATACAAATATAAAAAAAAAAATCTTTTTTTCTAGTTAATGAAAGAGTGCATTTAACCAGTTGCAGGATAGTTAATAATTCATTTCTCAATTATAATGAATTTGATACAACTATTATAATTTCTATAGAAAGTCAAGTTTATTATGATTGCTTGCTGTCAATCTCCCTGATTGGAACTCTAAGTTGAAGTGGATCTCGTAGACGTTTAATGTCGTATTCTACTTTAGCTATTTGTTCTTTCAGCTGGTTGTAATTTTCTACATCCATTTTGGAATTCTTGGCTTTTTTGTGTAGAGATATTAAAAACTGTCGATCATTCAAAGTTTCATAGTTGTACTCCTTAAAAAAAACAAGACATTTACTACTTGAAAATGAAACTAGAGCCTGTGTCGCTCACCTTTCATTCTGCTTTGAGGAAACTTAATACAGAACCTTCCATAGTGCGTCCCACCAAATTTCGGTTCATTTTGGCAAAGCAGTTTCAGAGAAGAAGATTTTTAGAAATCGACCAATCTAAAACAAGAATTGCCTGTGGCAGCCATGTTTGTAAATGGATCAAAAGGAAATGAGCAATCTCTATAGAGGACCTTCCATAGATGCTTCTTACCAAGTTTCACAGGAAAAGCTGTTTTAGAAATCGACCAATAAGAAACAAGAATTGTCTAGGACGGCCATGTTTGTTAACGGATCAAAATGGAATGAGCAATTCCCATAAAGGACCTTCCATAGATGCTTCCTACCACGTTTCGGTCCATTTGGCCAAGCTGTTTCAGAGTAGAAGATTTTTAGAAATCGGCCAATCAGAAACAAGAATTGCCTGTGGCAGCCATGTTTGCTAATGGATCGGGACAAAATGAGCAATATTTATAGAGAACCTTCCATAGATACTTCCTACCAAGTTTCGGTTCATTTCGCAAAACGGCTTCAGAGGAGAAGATTTTTAGAAATCGACCAATTAGAAACAAGAATTGCCTGTGGCAGCCATATTTGTTAATGGATCGGGAAAAAATGAACAATCCTTATAGAGGACCTCCCATAGATGCATCCTACCAAGTTTCGGTTCATTTGGCAAAGCGGTTTCAGAGGAGAAGATTTTTTAGAAATCAACCAATCAGAAACAAGAATTGCCTGTGGTGGCCATGTTTGTTAACGGATCGGGACGAAATGAGCAATCGCAACAGAGGACTTTCCATAGATGCTTCCTACCAAGTTTCGGTTCATTTGGCCAAACAGTTTCAGAGGAGAAGAATCTAAAAAATCAGCCAATCAGAAACAAGAATTGCCTGTGGTGGCCATGTTTGTTAACGGATCGGGACGGAATGAGCAATCTTTATAGAGGACCTTCCTTAGATGCTTCCTACCAAGTTTCGGATCATTTGGCCAAGCGGTTTCAGAGGAGAAGATTTTTAGAAATCGGCCAATCAGAAACAAGAATTGCCTGTGGTGGCCATGTTTGTTAATGGATCGGGACGAAATGAGCACTCTTTATAGAGGACTGCCCATAGATGCTTCCTACCAAGTTTCGGTTCATTTGGCCAAGCAGTTTCAGAGGAGAATAATTTAAAAAAATCAGCCAATCAGAAACAAGAGTCGCCTGTGGTGGCCATGTTTGTTAATGGATCGGGACGAAATGAGCACTCTGTATAGAGGACCTGCCATAGATGCTTCATACCATGTTTCGGTTCATTTGGCCAAGTGGTTTCAGAGGAGAAGATTTTAAAAAATCAGCCAATCAGAAACAAGAATTGCCTGTGGTGGCCATGTTTATTAATGGATTGGGACGAAATGAGCAACCTTTATAGACGACCTTCCATAGTTTCAGTTCATTTGGCTGAGGGGTTTCAGAGGCATATATCTATATTTCAATTCAGATATCTGTATAGAGATAATTGCATTTTGAATACAGATATCTATATTTAAACAAAAGTTATCTTTCTTTTAACAGAGGAGAAGATTTTTTAGAAATCAACCAATCAGAAACAAGAATTGCCTGTGGTGGCCATGTTTGTTAACCAATCGGGACAAAATGAGCAATCTTTATAGAGGACCTTCCATAGATGCTTCCTACCAAGTTTCGGTTCATTTGGTCAAGCGCTTTCAGAGGAGAAGATTTAAACAAGAGGCTCAGTGGACTGAGCCTGTGTCGCTCATCTTTCAATCTGCTTTGAGGAAATTTAATACAGAACCTTCCATAGGTGCTTCCCACCAAATATCGGTTCATTTTGGCAAAGCAGCTTCAGATAAGAAGATTTTTAGAAATTGACCAATCTAAAACAGGAATTGCCTGTGGCAGCCATGTTTGTAAATGGATCAAAACGAAATGAGTAATCTCTATAGAGGATCTTCCATAGATGCTTCTTACCAAGTTTCATATCATTTGGCCAAGTGGCTTCAGAGGAAAAGCTGTTTTAGAAATTGACCAATAAGAAACAAGACTTGCCTGTGGCTGCCATATTTGTTAATTGATAGGGACGAAATGAGTAATCTTTATAGAGGACCTCCATAGATGCATCCTACCAAGTTTCGGTTCATTTGGCCAAGCAGTTTCAGAGAAGATTTTTAGAAATCGACCAATCAGAAACAAGAATTGCCTGTGGTGGCCATGTTTGTTAATGGATCGGGACGAAATGAGTAATCGTTATAGAGGACCTCCCATAGATGCATCCTACAAAGTTTCGGTACATTTGGCCAAGCAGTTTCAGAGGAAAAGATTTTTTAAAATAGGCCAATCAGAAACAAGAATTGCCTGTGGTGGCCATGTTTGTTAATGGATCAGAACGACATAAGCAATCGCAACAGAGGACTTTCCATAGATTCTTCCTACCAAGTTTCCGTACATTTGGCCAAACAGTTTCAGAGGAGAAGAATTTTTAAAATCAGCCAATCAGAAACAAGAATCGCCTGTGGTGGCCATGTTTATTAATGGATCTGGACGGAATGAGCAATCTTTATAGAGGACCTTCCATAGATGCTTCCTACCAAGTTTCGGTTCATTTGGCAAAACGGTTACAGAAGAGAAGAATTTTTAAAATCAGCCAATCAGAAACAAGAGCCGCCTATGGCGGCCATGTTTGTTAACGGATCGGGACGAAACGAGCAATGAGGGCCTTCCATAGATGCTTACTACCAAGTTTCAGTTCATTTGGCTGAGGGGTTTTAGAGGCATATTTTTACTAATATCTATATTTAAATTAGAGCTATCTCCCTTTCCACAGAAAAACATTTTTTTTTATAAAGCATACAATCATAAACATGATTTGCCTGTGGCGGCCATGTTTGTTAATGGATCGGGACGAAATGAGCAATCTTTATAGAGGACCTTCCATAGATGCTTCATACCAAGTTTCAGTTCATTTGGCCCAGTGGTTTCAGAGGAGAAGATTATCAAAAATGGGCCAATCAGAAACAAGAATTGCCTGTGGTGGCCATGTTTGTTAATGGATCGGTACGAAATTAGCAATATTTATAGAGGACCTTCCATAGATGCTTTCTACCAAATTTCAGTTCATTTGGCTGAGGGGTTTCAGAGGAGAAGATTAAAATGTGAAAAGTTAACTGACGACGGACGCCAAGTGATGGCAAAAGCTCACGTTGCCTTTGGCAAGGTGAGCTAAAAAAATTGGCCAAACAGAAACAAGAATTGCCTGTGGTGGCCATGTTTGTTAATGGATCGGGACGAAATGAGCAACCTTTATAGTGGACCTTCTATAGATGCTTCCTACCAAGTTTCACTTCCTTTGGCTGAAAGGTTTCAGAGGAGAAGATTAAAATGTGAAAAGTTAACAGACGACGGATGCCAAGTCATGGCAAAAGCTCACATTGCCTTTGGCAAGGTGAGCTACAAAAAAAAAAAGAAGAAAATTCTAGTTTCATTGAATATATAAACATTTTGCTTAGTAATGTGTTCACTACAATAAGGGTAAGCGTGGTTATGGTGTTTAATGCCACTTTCAACAATATTTCAGTTATATCATGCAGTCAGCTTTATTGGTAGAGGAAACCGGAGGACCCGGAGAAAACCACAGACCTGTCGCAAGTTACTGACAAACTTTATCACATAATGTTGTATCGATTACACCTTGCCATGAGTGGGATTCATACTCACAACTTTAGTGGTAATAGGCACTGATTGCACAGTTAGTTGTAAATCCAACTACAATACGATCACAACCACAACAGCCCTTACTACAATAAGGTAGCAGAATTTAATGTGCGTGTTTCTGCATTCAGAGGAGAAGATGAAAATGTGAACAGTTAACGGACGACGGACGCTAAGTGATGGCAAAAGCTCACATTGCCTTTGGCAAGGTGAGTTAATAATGACTGACAAATTAATATCAAAATTACCCGTCTTGTCACAACAAAGTAAGCAAACATGGCCATTGAGGTTCCATAGGTAATGAAGTATGTAACAGGTTCCATGATATCCCATGAGTACTCGACCCATGTCAGACGAGCCATGACACCAAACTGTAAGCCCATCATTGCTAGTCCAACCCAAGATAAACGTGAAACTCTACTTCGAGCCTTCTGTGCCAAGTCTGATTTTAACTGAAAAAAAGCAAAATAAGTTATCCTCATAATGCATATATATGTACAAAATATTTTCTCAGTATTCTTAGGGTTTTGAGTTTAATGGCTTGGCATTACAATTTACTGTTTATGTGAGCCAAAATAAGTTCCTGTGAAAAAAGTTCCCCAGAAATAATTTCCTGTGATATAAATTCTGGTAGAACATATTTCACAGGAAAATTATACTATATAAGTTCCAATGATGTGAAATTTGTTCCTGTAAATTACCTGGTGAAATAAATTCCAGAGTTGTGAAAAAAGTTCCCTCATTTCTTACCTGGTGAAATAAGTTCCATAACTGTGAAATAGATTCCACTGATGCATGAAAATCATGAATTGTGTTCATTAGTGTTCATTAGTAAGTTTTAAAAGTCTCACTCTTGTTTATTTTCTGAGTTGAACACAATTGTAAAGAGAAATGGATCTTAAAGAGTATGAAAAAATATTTGATAATACTATGATAAAATAGAGAAAATGAAAGTTAATCATGGTGGAGAAGTTTGACATGTACTTTTACATATGTATGTTTTTGATTGCTATTAAATTAAATAAACCAAATTAATTATAAGTATTTGCTTTTCATTTAGCCGAAACACCTAAATACAAGTGTAATATTGGAATCTTACACCATTGCCTGCTAATTAATCAAATATTGGAGAATTTTTTTTAAATTTGTCTAACAAAGATACTAATAATTGTTTTTGTAATGTTCATTCCGAAACAAATTTCACTGTTGGTCGTGAAATAGATAACAGAACAAATTTCATATAGGTGGAATCAATTTTCCTATGAAATATGCTCCAGGAACTAATTTTTCATTTAAAAAGTTTCGACAACAAATTTTCTGTGAAATAGATTCCAGCGGAACAAATTTCACGCCGGAACAAATATTTTGTTACATTAGTACCAAAAAAATAATTACATTTGCACAAATTTAAAATCTGCTCAAAAGTTGTAGACCCTTAAAAATTCAATGTTCAACATTAGTACATTGTGTAGCAGTACATTATTTCTACCAGAAAAATATTTATGTTAGATATATAACAAGCATGTTAAATTTGTACAATACTGACTAAATTATTTCTTGATAAAGGGAGGTAATCCATTAATAATTCTCATTGAACAAAAAAAAAATCTTGTACTTGTTGCCTCCCTTTGTACAAGTAATGTTTTAACACATATATGTTGGGGTTAAGATCAAAACTGTTCAAGAAATCTGCCTGCAACTGCACGAAAATATTTTCATAGATAAACGTATCAAAAGTGCCAAAAAAAATGTATGAATCATTTGTACAAATATGCCTATTAATAATTTATAATCTTTGTAAGATAAAACTACATACAATTAAAGTTTGTTTTTGCCCGCAAAAACGTATATGTCTCCCCTTGTCCCACAAACTGTAGTCAAAGGTAAAAAATCTATTTAGGTAACAAATAAAATTAAGCTTCAATGAATAAAAAAAAAACTGTTTTTAATCCATGAAACACAAACAAATTTGATCAAAAGTGCTAAAGCAAGGGTTACAGGTACTATTCCATATTGTCATGGCAAAGTTCCCCATTCCAGAAAATTGCTCAGCCTCTGTTCCAATGATTTTAAAGGAGTTTTGTTCTTCTAAAATCAATGGATTGGTTCAGAGGAGTTGCGCTGACAAGCTGCTTCAAGAACAGTAGTAAATTTCGGGAAATTTCTAAGTTCAAAGGGGCATAACTCCCACAAAATTTCCTGGTAATATGCACAACTACATATGGTGTCCTTACTACCTACCAAGTTTCATGAAATTCTGTTCAGTAGTTTCAGAGGAGTTGTGCTGACAAGCTGCGTCAGAAGTATATTTCGGGACATTTTTAAGTTCAAAGGGGCATAATTCCCACATAATTTAGGGGATCAAAATTTCCTGGTAATATGCACAACTACATATGGTGTCCTTACTACCTACCAAGTTTCATGAAATTCTGTTAGGTAGTTTCAGAGGAGTTGTGCTGACAAACTGTGTGACGGACAGGACAAAAACAATATGTCTCTCCACAAAAGTGGGGGGAGACATAATTGATAGCAAATTCCAACGTATCAGGACGGCAAAAATAACCTATTGTCTCCAATTGTGAAGAAATAATTTTTGACAGTCTCCCAGAAATTTGGTCCTTAGCCTTTCCCTTAAATGCTGTTCTAATTTGCGTGGACCAATTTCATGAATGAGATCCAGTTCTCTACTCAGTCTTTTCAAAACAATCATCATCAGTGGTCTATTTTGCTGCACATGCCTTAACGGTACAAAGCCAACTTT
This sequence comes from Bathymodiolus septemdierum, assembly GCA_963383655.1. NCBI lineage: Eukaryota > Metazoa > Mollusca > Bivalvia > Mytilida > Modiolidae > Bathymodiolus > Bathymodiolus septemdierum. The sequence goes on along the minus strand of OY726522.1, from coordinate 87,729,670 downwards.
ACAAAATTCATGGTTTCAATTATACTAAGCATAGCTACAAGTAATTTAAATACAAACTAACCATACATACACATAAAATTGTCATAATAAATGGGTTGAAATAAACCTTTGCTTTATTATGACAGTGTCATAATAACACTTCACAGTGTCATAGAAACACTTTTCACATTAGCCTAATAAAGCTATTAAGCCACACCCATGTCATAATAACACTTTTCACATTAGCCTAATAAAGATATTAAGCCACACCCATGTCATAATAACACTTTCCACATTAGCCTAATAAAGCTATTAAGCCACACCCCTTACCGGAACTACTATTGAGGTATAAATGGGGTTTCCGTTATCTTTTTTTTATTATTAAATTAAATAACATTTTTTGGGGGGAAAATTTGATTGCAGGAAAAATACAATATTGGTGCATTGACGGTAAATATAGAATTTATGTGGCTTGGCACGAAACGGATGGAAAGACTCGCTAAAGCTCATCTTTCTCCCATTTCTAAGCCTCGCCACATAAATTCTATACTAGTACTTACCGTCAATACACCAATATTGTATATGCATTTGATAGTATTTTTTCCTTTGAACGCATTTGACATAATTAACAATTTTTAAGATTTGCGCATTTGACATATTTTAAAAACTCTAAAGACAGCAGTCCACACGGATACAATCTGACCCATTTTTCCTTCAGCTGTCTGAGAATTGTTTCTTATTTTTACTGCTGTGACATACCAGTAAAATATCTCTATCAAGAGACATTATAACTACTTAAACTTGTCAAAAAACATTTGTTCCTCATGTAAAACCTGCTATTAACAAATTACAATACACATATAAAAGATAAAATAATAATCTCACTTTTTCATAAGGCTGTACTTGGACTTTGAGTTCTTCAAGATGCTGAATTAGATGTTTCTCTTGCTCAAACTGATGCTGGTCAACATTTAACTGGGAGTAAAGTTGAGATATCAATGTCTTTACATCTGCTAATGTTGCCAGATCTTCATTTGTAAGTTTTTCTGTAAAACAAAATAAACAGCACGATATACAGAACAATATCATATAATTTTTGGATTATATTTATTTATATAGACCATAATGGTTACTCAGACTCAGAGATGAAGAACAGCAATAAAAGTGTTTCCTAAACTTCATTTTTACCAGAGGGTAAGGTGGATATTCTTTCCTGTTCGTGTTTCATCCATATCCATTCCTACTACATATACCATATCTTAAAGACTAATAGGTTTCTCCATAAGGTGTTATAAAGAAATGTGGCCCAGTAATTTCATATTATTTGTACTTCCTTTATTTGTTAAGATATTTGATAATCAATAGGTTATTTTACAATCTGCAAAAATGATTACTGCAGACACCTTCAACTCTGTAAATTAGATTAAATTTAACAAAGATAATTTGCCAATGAATTTAGAACAACATCAGGTTCAGAAAGTTAAAAAGTTCTAAATCTTTCATTTATTTGGTTGGTTTTATGATGTTTAACACCACTTTCAACAATATTTCAGTTATATTGTGGTGGTCAGTGATATGAGAGGCTGATTTTTGTGCCTTGTGATATGATTGGTTGATAGTTGTGTCTTTGTGATATGATTGGTTGATTGTTGTGTCTTTGTGATATGATTGGTTGATTGTTGTGTCCTTGTGATGATTGGTTGATCATTGTGTCTTTGTGATATGATTGGTTGATCAGTGTCTTTGTGATATGATTGGTTGATGGTTGTGTCTTTGTGATATGATTGGTTGATTGTTGTGTCTTGTGATATGATTGGTTGATTGCTGTGTTCTTTGATATGATTGGTTGGTTGTTGTGTCCTTGTGATGATTGGTTGATCGTTGTGTCTTTGTGATATGATTGGTTGATCGTTGTGTCTTTGTGATATGATTGGTTGATTGTTGTGTCTTTGTGATATGATTGGTTGATCCTTGTGTCTTTGTGATATGATTGGTTGATTGTTGTGTCTTTGTGATATGATTGGTGGATTGTTGTGTCTTTATGATATGATTGGTTGATTGTTGTGTCTTTGTGAAATGATTGGTTGATTGTTATGTCTGATATGATTGGTTGATTGTTGTGTCTTTGTGATATGATTGGTTGATTGTTGTCTTGTGATATGATTGGTTGATTGCTGTGTTCTTTGAGATATGATTGGTTGGTTGTTGTGTCATGATATGATTGGTTGATAGTTGTGTCTTTGTGATATGATTGGTTGATCGTTGTGTCTTTGTGATATGATTGGTTGATTGTTGTGTCTTTGTGATATGATTGGTTGATCCTTGTGTCTTTGTGATACGATTGGTTGATTGTTGTGTCTTTGTGATATGATTGGTGGATTGTTGTGTCTTTATGATATGATTGGTTGATTGTTGTGTCTTTGTGAAATGATTGGTTGATTGTTATGTCTGATATGATTGGTTGCTTGTTGTGTCTTTGTGATATGATTGGTTGATTGTTGTCTTGTGATATGATTGGTTGATTGCTGTGTTCTTTGAGATATGATTGGTTGGTTGTTGTGTCATGATATGATTGGTTGATAGCTGTGTCTTTGTGATATGATTGGTTGATCGTTGTGTCTTTGTGATATGATTGGTTGATTGTTGTGTCTTTGTGATATGATTGGTTGATCGTTGTGTCTTTGTGATATGATTGGTTGATTGTTGTGTCTTTGTGATATGATTGGTTGATCGTTGTGTCTTTGAGATATGATTGGTTGATGGTTGTGTCTTTGTGATATGATTGGTTGATTGTTGTGTCTTGTGATATGATTGGTTGATTGCTGTGTTCTTTGAGATATGATTGGTTGGTTGTTGTGTCATGATATGATTGGTTGATAGCTGTGTCTTTGTGATATGATTGGTTGATTGTTGTCTTTGTGATATGATTGGTTGATTGTTGTGTCTTTATGACATGATTGGTTGATTGTTGTGTCTTTGTGATATGATTGGTTGATTGTTGTGTCTGATGTGATATGATTGGTTGATTGTTGTGTCTTTGTGATATGATTGGTTGATCCTTGTGTCTTTGTGATATGATTGGTTGATTGTTGTGTCTTTGTGATATGATTGGTTGATTGTTGTGTCTGATATGATTGGTTGATTGTTGTGTCTTTGTGATATGATTGGTTGATTGTTGTGTCTTTGTGATATGATTGGTTGATCCTTGTGTCTTTGTGATGATTGGTTAATTGTTGTGTCTTTGTGATATGATTGGTTGATTGTTGTGTCTTTGTGATATGATTGGTTGATTGTTGTGTCTTTGTGATATCATTGGTTGATTGTTGTGTCATTGTGATATGATTGGTTGATTGTTGTGTCTTTGTGATATGATTGGTTGATAGTTGTGTCTTTGTGATATGATTGGTTGATTGTTGTGTCTTTGTGATATGATTGGCTGATTATTGTGTCTTTGTGATATGATTGGTTGATAGCTGTGTCTTTGTGATATGATTTGTTGATTGTTGTGTCTTTGTGATATGATTGGTTGATTGTTGTGTCTTTGTGATATGATTGGTTGATTGTTGTGTCTTTGTGATATGATTGGTTGATTGTTGTGTCTGTGATATGATTGATTGATTGTTGTGTCTTTGTGATATGATTGGTTGATAGTTGTGTCTTTGTGATATGATTGGTTGATTGTTGTGTCTTTGTGATATGATTGGTTGATAGTTGTGTCTTTGTGATATGATTGGTTGATTGTTGTGTCTTTGTGATATGATTGGCTGATTATTGTGTCTTTGTGATATGATTGGTTGATAGCTGTGTCTTTGTGATATGATTTGTTGATTGTTGTGTCTTTGTGATATGATTGGTTGATTGTTGTGTCTTTGTGATATGATTGGTTGATTGTTGTGTCTGATATGATTGATTGATTGTTGTGTCTTTGTGATATGATTGGTTGATAGTTGTGTCTTTGTGATATGATTGGTTGATTGTTGTGTCTGTGATATGATTGGTTGATTGTTGTGTCTGTGATATGATTGGTTGATTGTTGTGTCTTTGTGATATGATTGGTTGATTGTTGTCTGTGATATGATTGGTTGATTGTTGTGTCTTTGTAATATGATTAATTAATTGTGTCTTGTGATATGATTGGTTGATTGCTGTGTCTTTGTGATATGATTGGTTGATTGTTGTGTCATTGTGATATGATTGGTTGATTGTTGTGTCTTTGTGATATGATTGGTCGATTGTTGTCTTTGTGATATGATTGGTTGATTGCTGTGTTCTTTGTGATATGATTGGTTGGTTGTTGTGTCTGATATGATTGGTTGATAGCTGTGTCTTTGTGATATGATTGGTTGATTGTTGTGTCATTGTGATATGATTGGTTGATTGTTGTGTCTTTGTGATATGATTTGTTGATTGTTGTGTCTTTGTGATATGATTGGTTGATTGTTGTGTCTGTGATATGATTGGTTGATAGCTGTGTCTTTGTGATGTGATGTAATATGATTGGTTGATTGTTGTGTCTTTGTGTTATGATTGGTTGATTGTTGTCTGTGATATGATTGGTTGATTGTTGTGTCTTTGTGATATGATTGGTTGATAGTTGTGTCTTTGTGATATGATTGGTTGATAGCTGTGTCTTTATGATATGATTGGCTGATTGTTGTCTTTGTGATATGATTGGTTGATAGCTGTGTCTTTGTGATATGATTGGTTGATTGTTGTGTCCTTGTGATATAATTGGTGAATTGTTGTGTCTTTGTGATATGATTGGTTGATTGTTGTGTCCTTGTGATATGATTGGTTGATTGTTGTGTCTTCGTGATATGATTGGTTGATTGTTGTGTCTTTGTGATATGATTGGTTGATTGTTGTGTCTTGTGATATGATTGGTTGATTGCTGTTTTCTTTGAGATATGATTGGTTGGTTGTTGTGTCGTGATATGATTGGTTGATAGCTGTGTCTTTGATATGATTGGTTGATTGTTGTCTTTGTGATATGATTGGTTGATTGTTGTGTCTTTGTGATATGATTGATTGATAGTTGTGTCTTTGTGATATGATTGGTTGATTGTTGTGTCTTTGTGATATGATTGGTTGATTGTTGTGTCTTTATGGTATGATTGGTTGATTGTTGTCTTTGTGATATGATTGGTTGATATTGGTGTCTTTGTGATATGATTGTTAGATTGTTGTGTCTTTGTGATATGACTGGTTGATAGCTGTGTCTTTGTGAAATGATTGGCTGATTGTTGTGTCTTTGTGATATGATTAGCTGATTGTTGTGTCTTTGTGATATGATTGGTTGATAGCTGTGTCTTTGTGATATGATTGGTTGATTGTTGTGTCCTTGTGATAAGATTGTGTCTTTGTGATATGATTGGTTGATTGTTGTGTCTGTGATATGATTGGTTGATTGTTGTGTCTTTGTCATATGATTGGTTGATTGTTGTGTCTGTGATATGATTGATTGATTGTTGTGTCTTTGTGATATGATTGGTTGATAGTTGTGTCTTTGTGATATGATTGGTTGATTGTTGTGTCTGTGATATGATTGGTTGATTGTTGTGTCTTTGTGATATGATTGGTTGATTGTTGTGTCTGTGATATGATTGGTTGATTGTTGTGTCTTTGTAATATGATTAATTAATTGTGTCTTGTGATATGATTGGTTGATTGTTGTGTCATTGTGATATGATTGGTTGATTGTTGTGTCTCTGTGATATGATTGGTTGATTGTTGTGTCTTTGTGATATGATTGGTTGATTGCTGTGTTCTTTGTGATATGATTGGTTGGTTGTTGTGTCTGTGATATGATTGGTTGATAGCTGTGTCTTTGTGATATGATTGGTTGATTGTTGTGTCATTGTGATATGATTGGTTGATTGTTGTTGTTGTGATATGATTGGTTGATTGTTGTGTCTTTGTGATATGATTGGTTGATTGTTGTGTCTGTGATATGATTGGTTGATAGCTGTGTCTTTGTGATGTGATGTGATATGATTGGTTGATTGTTGTGTCTTTGTGATATGATTGGTTGATTGTTGTCTTTGTGATATGATTGGTTATCTTGTTTTTAATTTATGTCAGGTAATGTTCATCTAATATGGTTAAAATAATTCTGCAAAACAATGTATATGTATGTGGAAAAATATTAATTCAATTTTTAAAGTTTACTATTTACTTTTTTCTAAAATCCCAAAATAAAATGCTGTTTTTGCACAAAACCATATGTCTCCCCAACATTCTCTCATCTTTTGAAAAAGATACCTAATAATTCCCAATTGAAATGTAGGAGTTGTGTGTACCATTAATATTTTAAGTCAAAAGGACAATTACTCCCTCAAAAAGGGTTATATCAAACTGTCGTAATTATATGGCAATCTCTATATGGTAATAAGTAAGCAAACAAAGTTTTACAGAATTTCTATATAACATGTAGGAGGAGATGGGTGTACAAACGCTTGATAAAATATTCGAAGCATTAACTCCTTAAATTTTTTTTTTCGATCGAACAGTCGCAACGATGTGCAAATTTGCATTTAGTAATTTTAGAAATTCCTATTCATTATGTCTGAGAAGTACAAACTTTTGTGATAGATGGACAGACAGGAGGAAAACAATATATCTTCCAAAAAAGATGGGCGACATAATTACTTCTGTATATATCAATAATTTTAACAACAACGCACTAATACACATGACTCTTTTTATCTAAAGCCCTTCATTATGTATTCATTGGATATCGTAAATTTGATGCAGAAAAAAAATATTTCAATTTTATATGATGGTTTTACTGACAAGTGATGCGATGAAGGCATTAAATAAAAATATTTTATCTCTTTTGATTACTTAATTCCAATTTGTGTAAATTGATATCGACAAGATATAGACATTTGTCCTATAAATTGAGAAAAATGGACTTTTGGTTTTGTATATTGACTTTATCATGTTGAATATAAGACTGAGACCTCTAGGGCGAGTCTGATATAGAGAAACATGGACTTTTGGTTTTGAATATTGACTTTATCATGTTGAATATATGACTGAGACCTCTAGGGCGAGTCTGATATAGAGAAAAATGGACTTTTGGTTTTGTATATTGAATTTATCATGTGGAATATAAGACTGAGACCTCTAGGGCGAGTCTGATATAGAGAAAAATGGACTTTTGGTTTTGTATATTGAATTTATCATGTGGAATATAAGACTGAGACCTCTAGGGCGAGTCTGATATAGAGAAAAATGGACTTTTGGTTTTGTATATTGAATTTATCATGTGGAATATAAGACTGAGACCTCTAGGGCGAGTCTGATATAGAGAAAAATGGACTTTTGGTTTTGTATATTGAATTTATCATGTGGAATATAAGACTGAGACCTCTAGGGCGAGTCTGATATAGAGAAAAATGGACTTTTGGTTTTGTATATTGAATTTATCATGTGGAATATAAGACTGAGACCTCTAGGGCGAGTCTGATATAGAGAAAAATGGACTTTTGGTTTTGTATATTGAATTTATCATGTGGAATATAAGACTGAGACCTCTAGGGCGAGTCTGATATAGAGAAACATGGACTTTTGGTTTTGTATATTGAATTTATCATGTGGAATATAAGACTGAGACCTCTAGGGAGAGTCTGATATAGAGAAAAATGGACTTTTGGTTTTGTATATTGAATTTATCATGTGGAATATAAGACTGAGACCTCATGTGATAGTCAGTATACTTTTCATAGGTAATTAAAAAAAAATTAAAATTCAGGTTAATTATAAATACACAGTAAGAAAACACTATTTTTTTTACATTTTGACACGCCATGATATAGTTGAAATATAACCTTTTTGCACTCTCTACATTCATAATCATTCAGCAGACATGGCTGAGATCACATGTCATATTTGTAGGAGAGATTATTACCTTCAGTTCAATATGAATTATAACCAGCCTGTGTTTTTCAAACTGAAACCATTTTATACTTGTATGATACTGGTAAGTACGAAGTAAGAATTGTTCCCCTAAGTACGAAGTAAGAATTGTTCCCCCAAGTACGAAGTAAGAATTGTTCCCCCAGGTACGAAGTAAGAATTGTTCCCCTAAGTAAGAATTGTTCCCCCAAGTATGAAGTAAGAATTGTTCCCCTAAGTACGAAGTAAGAATTTTTCCCCCAAGTACGAAGCAAGAATTGTTCCCCCAAGAACGAAGCAAGAATTGTTCCCCCAAGTACGAAGTAAGAATTGTTCCCTCTAAGTACGAAGTAAGAATTATTCCCCCATGTACGAAGAAAGAATTGTTCCCCCAAGTACGAAGTAAGAATTGTTCCCCCAAGTACGAAGTAAGAATTGTTCCCCCAAGTACGAAGTAAGAATTGTTCCCCCAAGTACGAAGTAAGAATTGTTCCCCTTAGTACAAAGTAAGAATTGTTCCCCTAAGTACGAAGTAAGAATTGTTCCCCCAAGTACGAAGTAAGAATTGTTCCCCCAAGTACGAAGTAAGAATTGTTCCCCCAAGTACGAAGTAAGAATTGTTCCCCCAAGTACGAAGTAAGAATTGTTCCCCTAAGTACGAAGTAAGAATTGTTCCCCCAAGTACGAAGTAAGAATTGTTCCCCCAGGTACGAAGTAAGAATTGTTCTCCTAAGTAAGAATTGTTCCCCCAAGTATGAAGTAAGAATTGTTCCCCTAAGTACGAAGTAAGAATTGTTCCCCCCAAGTACGAAGCAAGAATTGTTCCCCCAAGTACGAAGCAAGAATTGTTCCCCCAAGTACGAAGTAAGAATTGTTCCCTCTAAGTACGAAGTAAGAATTATTCCCCCATGTACGAAGAAAGAATTGTTCCCCCAAGTACGAAGTAAGAATTGTTCCCCCAAGTACGAAGCAAGAATTGTTCCCCCAAGTACGAAGTAAGAATTGTTCCCCTAAATACGAAGTAAGAATTGTTCCCCCAAGTACGAAGTAAGAATTGTTCCCCCAAGTACGAAGTAAGAATTGTTCCTCCAAGTACGAAGTAAGAATTGTTCCCCCAAGTACGAAGTAAGAATTTTTCCCCCAAGTACGAAGTAAGAATTGTTCCCCCAAGTACGAAGTAAGAATTTTTCCCCCAAGTACGAAGTAAGAATTGTTCCCCCAAGTACGAAGTAAGAATTGTTCCCCCAAGTACGAAGTAAGAATTGTTCCCCCAAGTACGAAGTAAGAATTGTTCCCCCAAGTACGAAGTTAGAATTGTTCCCCCAAGTACGAAGTAAGAATTATTCCCCCAAGTACAAAGTAAGAATTGTTCCCCTAAGTACGAAGTAAAATTGTTCCCCCAAGTACGAAGTAAGAATTGTTCCCCTAAGTATGAAGTAAGAATTGTTCCCCCAAGTACAAAGTAAGAATTGTTCATGCTGTTACTGCTGTTGAATTAAAACTAAAGCAATGACTAAAGTTAACAACCGTCTCCATGGGTAGTGTAATGATAAGGATGCTTGCTTCAATGGTGGAAGATTCTTATGTTCACGGTATTGTCAAACTAAATGGGATAAAATTGGTAATTGTTGCTTCTCTGCTGTTAGAGTAAAGATAATGTTTACGAGTGGAGCGACATGTCTATCTCACTCACAAAGATCTCACAAGTCAAAACAATAGTTTAACACTCATATTTCATTTCCAATATACTAAAATACTTCACTAAAATTGGAAATTCAGGAAGATACATTTTTACGGTCTTAAATATTTTTTTTAAAAGCAACAGGCTTAATGAATAATAGAGGACATTACATCAAGCTATGACAAAAACTCAAATATGGTACATTTTTCTCATTTACCTTAAAGAAAAGTTTGAAGGTACTAGAGAGGTAGTCAGAAGCCGTAAATCAAGAAGGACTGATGATACAATGACCATAAAAAAAGAACAAAAACACAAACAATAATCTACAAAACACTACACAGAAAACTAATGATCGAGCAACATGAACACCACTAAAAACCTGGTGGTGAACTCAGGTGCTCCGGAAGGGTAATCAGTTTCTGCTCCACATTTAGCACCCGTCGTAGGCTATGCTTAGTGATATTTGTTTATATTTTAATGTTTTTTAACTTTATTTAAAACACATAAATGATGGTCCATTTTGTAAACTTACCTATTTTGGGTGGCACTAATAGGTACTTTTGATCATTAAGGACAAGTTGTAAACTTTTGTATCTCAGCAGTGTGTCTATAGTTGTGGACTGGGCAATTCTTGCTCCTTCTGAAAAAAACCAAAACAATAAATGTTACAAAAAGACTGAGCAAAAATATGTGAGTGCAATTTCACTGTTTTCCTGTAAATAAAAAAATGATGTGTGGGTGCATAGGGTGAAAGGTTATGGCCAATTTATTTTTATGTCAGGCTGTAATATGGTTGATCAATCTAACATGGACGTAAATGTTAAGATAAAACCAGAGGCTCTTGAGAGCCTGTATCGTTCATCTGGTTATAAAAAGAACCAATTGGTCCTATGTATAAACTATGTCCTGCAGTGGTAGTCATCTTGGAATTCCGATCAACATAAAAAACACAAAGTTTGTAAAGGACCTTCCAATGATTGATTTCCAACTGGGTTCCCCATAAATCTATGACTTGAGATGGTGGCTAGCTTGGATTTCCAATCAGCATAAAAAAAACTAAATTTGTAGAGGCCCATCAAATGAACATTCCTGAAAAGTTTGGTTTCAATTGTTCAAGTGGTTTCAGTAAAGAAGTGTTTTAAAACATTTTCCCATAAGGTCCAAAGTTAAACTAAGTTCTGCCATAGCTGCCATCTTGAGTTTTATATCAGAACAAAAAACCTAAACTTTGTAGAGGACCATCCAATGAACATTCATGTACAGTCAGGCTTCAATCAGATTTGCGCTTTGAAACATTTTTCCCATAGGGTCCAATGTTAAACTAAGTCCTGCCATAGCCACCATCTTGGATTTCATATCAGAACAAAAAACCTAAACTTTGTAGAGGACTATCCAGTGAACATTTCTGTGTAATTTGGATTGAGTCTGATTTATAGTTTCTGAGAAGGCGGCATTTCTGATACAGTTTGACTTTGGGGTTGTTGTCTCATTGACATTTACCCCATATCTCATTATATTCATATTTGAACATTTTCCAATAGGGTCCAATATTAATCTATTTCCTGCAGTGGTGGCCATCTTGGATTTCCGATCGGCATAAAAAACCTACATTTTGTAGAGGACCTTCCAATGATCATTCCTGGGCAGTTTGGTTTAAATTGTCAAAGTGGTTTCAGAGAGGACGCGTTTTGAGACACTTTTCCCATAGGATCCAATGTTAAACAAGTCCTGCTGTAGCCGCCATCTTCCATTTTATATTGGAACAAAAAACCTAAACTTTGTAGATGACCATCCAATGAACATTCCTGTCTAGTTTGGATTCAGTCTGATTTGTAGTTTCTGAGAAGAAGGCATTTGAACATTTTCCCATAGGGTCCAATTTTAATCTATGTCCTGCAGTGGTGGCCATCTTGGATTTCCGATCGGCATAAAAAACAGAAACTTGGTAAAGGATATTCCAATGATCATTCCTGGGCAGTTTGGTTTCAATTGTCCAAGTGGTTTCAGAGAAGACGCGTTTTGAAACATTTTTCCCATAGGGTCCAATGTTAAACTAAGTCCTGCCGTAGCCGTCATTTTGAATTTCATATCGGAACAAAAAACCTTAAGATTGTAGATAACTATCCAATGAACATTCATGTACTGTTTGGCTTTAATCATATTTGTAGTTTCTGAGAAGAAGGCATTTGAACATTTTCCCATAGGGTCCAATGTTAATCTATGTCCTGCTGTGGTGGCCATCTTGGATTTCCGATCCACATAAAAAACAGAAACTTGGTAAAGGATATTCCAATGATCATTCATTTACAGTTTGGGTTCAGTCAGTTCATTAGTTTCAGAGAAGAGGATCTTTGAAATTTCAGCCAATCAGAGCATATTATTGGCCCTGGCAGCCATGTTGAATATCCGACTGGAACGAAAAGCAAACTTTGTAGAGGGCCACCCAAGGAACATTCCTGCTAAGTTTGGTTCCAATTGGCCCAGTGGTTTTGGAGAAGAAGCTTGAAATGTGAAAAGTTTACAGACGACGGACGACAGACAACGGACGTCAAGTGATGGCAATAGTTCCCATGGACCTTTGGTCCAGGTGAACTTAAAAGGTAGACCACAAATCTGTCTTTATATAATTGAATATTAAAACAAATACTAACAGTCTCTTTTTTATCCTCATCTACAGATGAATAGCTCCTATAATTAGCTTTCCAAAACACAAGTTAGACAAATGTTCCTATAGGGAATTCTTACTACAAGAAAGTAGATGTATTAAACACTATATAACAAAACTTCCATGAATAATATTCACCAGATTCTCTCAATTGGGAATATAAAAGAAAACCATCTATTTTTTGTAAACAAGATCTTCCAAATCACACAATAAACCAAATGAGGGTGACATATGGGGAAAAAAATCATACTTAAAATCATTTAAAAAAACAAACTTTCTACCATACAAATTCATCAAGATCATAATGAAGGGCAATAACTCAAGTGGATCCATAGCATGTGGCTGCCACAGGTTCATCATGATCATAATGAAGGGTAATAACTCAAGTGGATCCATATCATGTGACTGTCACAGGTTCATCAAGATCATAATGAAGGGCAATAACTCAGGTGAAACCATAGCATGTGAATGTCACAGGTTCATCAAGATCATAATAAAGGGCAATAACTCAAGTGGATCCATAGCATGTGGCTGCCACAGGTTCATCAAGATCATAATGAAGAGCAATAACTCAAGTTGAAACCATAGCATGCGAATGTCACAGGTTCATCAAGATCATAATGAAGGGCAATAACTCAAGTGGATCCATAGCATGTGGATGTCAGAGGTTCAACATGATCATAATGAAGGGCAATAACTCAAGTGGATCCATAGCATGTGGCTGCCACAGGTTCAACATGATCATAATGAAGGGCAATAACTCAAGTTGAAACCATAGCATGCGAATGTCACAGGTTCATCAAGATCATAATAGAGGGCAATAACTCAAGTGGATCCATAGCATGTGGATGTCAGAGGTTCAACATGATCATAATGAAGGGCAATAACTCAAGTGGATCCATAGCATGTGAATGTCACAGGTTCATCATGATCATAATGAAGAGCAATAACTCAAGTTGAAACCATAGCATGCGAATGTCACAGGTTCATCAAGATCATAATAGAGGGCAATAACTCAAGTGGATCCATAGCATGCGAATGTCACAGGTTCATCAAGTTCATAATGAAGGGCAATAACTTAAGTGGATTCAAAGCATGTTGGGTGTGACAGAGGTCCAAGATCATAACGAAGGGTAATAACTCAAGTGAAACCAATGAAAATAACAAGAGCCCATTGGCTACAATGCTCACCTGGGAAATGGAGCTAATTCTGTACATTCTTCAATGTACAAATATTTACCCTTATTACATTTCTGTACTTTGGGTCTTTACAACAATGCCTTTATTAAACCTTCATTACAGTGCTTGAGTTATACTTTTAAAATATTTATCTACACGTATATACAAACTTTGGTCCTGCCTTCGAATGGGTCTTCTTCATCTAAGCAAAATTCAATATCAGGATGTCTTGCTAAAGTTAACGATATTAGTGTTTTTGTTATTCCGGAGAAATTATTTCTTTCATACACAAATTGACCATGCTGGCTTTCATTTAAACAAAATAAAATGATGTTTTCATTTATGAAGAGTTTGAAGTACCAAAGGGGCAATCAGAATCCGTATATCGAAGAAGAACAGACAACACAATGGCCAAAAGAAAAAGTACAAAAGGACAAAAAAATCTACAAAACATACATATAAAACAAGCTATGATTATAATCTAACGATTATGAAGTCTCCCAAACCGGCCACTGACAACCGGTTTAAAAGATAAATTAAAAGCTACCTTTGAAATCGAACAATGTTGAATTTATGTGGTATTGTGGTGGCCATTTTGAAAATGGTGACCGGTAGAAATTGTTCAATGTCGGGAATCAATTCGGGACATCATTATCTACCCACATATAAAATTTTGATGATATCCGACAATGTTGAATTTTTACCACCCATTTATTATGCCGTGTTTTGGTAGCCATTTTGAAAATGGCAGACATCTCGAAAATTTTGAAAATGCAGAATTGCTCCTCTAATGGTGACCTATCACTATGTCAAATTTTATGTCTCTATCATTATCCATTTAGAAGTTATCAATATTAATGTACGAAATTTCGACTTTCCCATAGGATTCTATAGTAACCCCCACCCCCTTTGAACCCCTCAAAATATGACTTTGACCCCCTTTACCACAAAGCTGAAAACTTTAGGACCAACTAGAAACATATATCTATAACTCCACCAAGTTTCATGAAATTCTGTCCAGTAGTTCCTGAGATCTGCCGTGGACAAATTCATGGTTCACGGAAAGAAAGAAAGGAGAAAGAGGAGGAGAATAATAATAATAATAATAATAATAATAAGAAACGGAGCAAAAACAATAAGTCTCCAAACGTTGTTTGGGAGACTTAAACTAAAGATCGAATAACACGAACCCCACTAAAAACCTGGGGTGAACTCAGGTGCTGCGGAAGGGTGAGCAGTTCCTGCTCAACTAGTGGCACCCATATGTTAATATAGTTACAAACCCAGCAATAAGTCGTGAATGAGGAAAGGACGACAAGTGGAACATATCCGTGGTCATTTGTGACACAAATATTCCATAACTTTGTTGCTTTTATATTATTCCCCTAGTTGAAAGTGTCTCTGCCAATTAGGGGCCATAACAGTATCATGGATTTGGTCAAAAAACTTTTAATACTCTCCCAGGACCCACCGGTAAACATTAATTGCTACTTTAGTGAATTCCCATGATCACCATGTAGTATTTCTTGAAGTGAAGTAAATATTAATTTAGCCAATCAGATACCATATCAGCGACCTAGATATAAATTTGCTGTGAAAAGTAGAAAAGTAATTACACTTGTGAAAGACCCCCTGAGAGAACTTGGCATGCAGTTGTTTGGGGGAAGAAGTTGATAATGTTAATGTCTCATCAAACAGCAGACTAGGGCAACCATCGTCGATTTAAAATTATTCCGAAAAGTATTAACAACACTACTTCAGTACCCTTAGCCATGAGCAGGATTCGAACTCACAACTTTAGTGGTGATGTGCACTGATTGCATAGGTAGTAAATCCAACTATCATATGATCATGACCATGACGGCCCCTTGTCCATAGAAAAGAGATGCTCCTACTTTCAGCTTAACTAAACAGGGACATAACTCTGGAGCCATAAAAGGAAATATTAACCAACATGGATCTTAGTCTGGTATTGTGGTAACAAAAAATTAATGTAAAAATCCCAAAGAATTTGGTCATGGAAAACTATAGTTAGAGAATGGAAACCAAATATTTTGTAAATTGAGGGCATAACTCTGGAATCATAACCATATTCAAATCTTGACCTGTGTGTTGTGGTTCAAAACTTTGTTTAATAAATTTCAAATGGTTTGCATAAGCAAAACTTGTTACTGAGCAGAAACCAAATGTGGGACATGCATATATACGTACAGATATGGATAAAAATTTCATCAAAGCTTTGTGTACACTTGTACTGCTATTATATCTAACTATGATTTATAAAAAAAAATTCTAACCGATATTGTCTAAGACTTACAATAATCTGACAACCTGATCTCTAAAGAGGGATAAATAATCTTCTGAGATAAGTGGTTTACTGACGAACAATTACACAATCATGACAAGAATGTTTATTCCAGTCGGAATAATTGCCTTCATAAAAGTATTTTTTGCTAGCTTCTTCCAATTTCTTGTATGGTCAAATAATTTGTTTCTTTCAATGAATTTGATTGTTTACCATAGGACTATTACCATTGCATGTCAAATATATATCTAGACAGGAGAAACTGACGTACCAGTAGAAATGAGCATCAAGAGTTCAACACTGACGTGATAATTTTCTTGTTTCTTGGAATAACATAATATTTGTATATTAACTTTCTCTGGCAACATGTAATAATCTTGACAACTTCTGTAGATTAACAAACTAAGCTACAATTTATTCAGAGAGTAATTGCAGGAATTTCAAGGAATCACTTAAATACTACAGTGAAACCTGTATAAACCAAACCCTTCATAAACTGGAATCCTGTATAAACCAAACCCTTCATAAACTGGAATCCTGTATAAACCAAACCCTAAATAAGCCAGAATCCTGTATAAACCAAACCCTAAATAAACCAGAATCCTGTATAAACCGAACCCTGAATAAACCAGAATCATGTATAAACCAAACCCTAAATAAGCCAGATTCCTGTATAAACCAAACCCTAAATAAGCCAGAATCCTGTATAAACCAAACCCTAAATAAGCCAGAATCCTATATAAACCAAACCCTAAATAAGCCAGAATCCTGTATAAACCAAACCCTAAATAAGCCAGAAACCTGTATAAATCAAACCCTTAATAAACCGTAATCCTGTATAAACCAAACCCTAAACAAGGGCAACGCAAAGCGTGGCGTATCCCCTTGCCTAAAAATTTGACCCGGTGACCTTGACCTTTGACCTAGAAAATCAATAGGGTTTCAGATTCTCTTAAGGACTAAGTAGGTACCAAGTTTGGTAAAAATCCATTGAAGAATGTTGATTCTAGAGTGTTCACAAGGATGTTACGAAAGGACGGACAGTAGCATTTCTATATCCCTTCGCAACTTCTTTGGCGAGGGGATAATAAGCCAGAAACCTGCCTAAACCAAACCCTTAATAAGCCAGAATCCTGTATAAACCAAACCCTAAATAAGCCAGAAACCTGTCTAAACCAAACCCTTAATAAGCCAGAATCCTGTATAAACCAAACCCTAAATAAGCCAGAAACCTGTCTAAACCAAACCCTTAATAAACCGCAATCCTGTATAAACTAAACCCTAAATAAGCCAGAAACCTGTCTAAACAAAACCCTAAATAAGCCAGAATCCTGTATAAACGAAACCCTTAATAAACTGCAATCCTGTATAAATGGAACTTTAAAGAAAGTCCCAATGTAGGAAATTTTTGTTAATTTAACCTCTATAAACCAAACACCTGTCTATTGTGAACACTAAAGTTGAGGTTCTGTTTAGACAGGTTTCACTGTACTTTGTTTTCTTTCTCTCGTAAATTTTAAGACAATGAAAAAGTTCAGCCATGAATTCTCTAACTCTGTAACAAGAGATGTTAGTACACAAGAAAAGATTGAAATTATGTCCGATCATAATGTAACTAGAGGCTCAAGTGAGTCCCGCTCTGTAACGCTCGCCTAGTTAAGATTTATCAACCATAACAACAGAAAGTATTACTACATGTATCTCAGAACAAAAATACACGCTAAAAGCCAATTTTATGCAATTTTCAAATTTTAAAGGACAAAAAAATACCAAAAAATTGAAGTTATTATTAGCAATCTCCAAACCACTAGAGCACAAAATATAAACAGATGATGACTGAAGCTACTGAATTTCTAGGTTCTGAGTTAGATCAGACATAAAAATATGACAGGGTTAAACTGGATCACAATATCATTATATAAAAAAACTTGAAAAGAATTATTTAAAAACAACAACATACTATAAAAGCAAAAATAATGACAATTATAGAGAGCACAACAGCCGAGTCAAAGATGAGTTTGAAGATACCAAAGGGTAATCAGAATCTGTAAATCAAAGAAAGACAGACAACACAATGGTCAAAAGAAAAGGGACAAAAGGACAAACAATGATCTACAAAACATACACAGAAAACTAAAGATCAAGAAACATGTGGTATCTATTTTTAGCAGTTTTTTTCACATCAACTATTACATCACATACAAACGTTTTTAATGTTTTAATCAATATTAAAATAGTTAATGAAGTATTTGTTCACCTATTTAACCACAAGGTTGTAACAAGGTTGAGAGTATTTAACTGTATAAACTGTTACTGTATAAACATCAAACACTATGTGTCACAAAGTTCAAATTATAGCAGTCATTTACTTGATATTTGTCAATAATATTATAATGAAGGTTTTTGTACTTTTAGAGAAGAATATTGAAGTTATTAATCATTTCCTCAAGCTTCAAATAACCCTTTAATCTGGAGAAAAGTACATGAAATACAATATCAGATTCTCTTAACATATTACCAGACATTTTCATGTGTAATGATGTACAAAAAGTGCATTGTACCAATTTCTCTGTAAAGATATTACGATATTTATGGAAAATGTAATCCTCCTTGTAACATGCTTAGGCTTAAAATAACTAAATTGGGTACGAATGAAAAAGATTTTAAGAGCAAGACTCACCCAATTAATTAGGCTTAGCTTGGTTTATGGTGATTAATGCCACTTTCAACAATATTTCAGTTATGTCGTGGCAGTCAGTTTTATTGGAGGAAGTATCTGACGAACTTTATCACATAATGTTGTATCTAGTACACCTCGCCAAGAACAGGGTTTGAACTCACAACATTAGTGGTGATAGGCACTGATTGCAGAAATAGTTGTAAATCCAACTACCACATGGTCATGACCACAACGGGCCCCTCACTTAATTAAGAAAACCAATCAAACTCAATAAATAAAGGGAAATGCAGGACACAGGATGATACGACTGCAGCAAGTCAACAAGGGCATTTTACTGTAGCAGTTCTATTGAAATCACATTTAATTGATTGGTTTGGTTTGGTTTATGCTGCTTAATGCCACTTTTAACAATATTTCAGTGGGGGTCAGTTTTATTGGTGGAGGAAACCAAAGTACCAGGAGAAAAACTTTATCACATAATGTTGTATCGAGTACACCTTGCCTGAAAAGGGATGTTTAAATTGAAAACCATAACTGACAGAGGAAATCTGCTGTAACACTACCTGAAGCCATTGTCACCATCAATTCAATGAAAAAACTGAATTTGACATTTTTGGGGCCTTTTTGATCAGAATATAGCCCATTCAATGAAGAAAAAAACACATTAAAGCATTAAAACAATGCTTAGTTAAATGTTGAAATGACATTGTGTGACTGCTAGGTGATACTATGAAGGAATTTGGAAGGATAGAATGTTCTAAACATTCTATAAGATCTTCATATGCTACAATGAAAAATAAAACTTTTCAATAATCTTGACCTTTGATCTTATAAAATATATATAAAAAAAATGACAAAAACCATGGTTGAAGATCAGATTTTCCATTTGTAAGTCATTATGTTTGGAAAGTTTTGATAACTTGAAGAATGGAGTATAATAATAATTGACAAGGGCAACGCAAAGCGTGGCATATCCCCTTGCATACAAATTTGACCCAGGGACCTTGATCTTTAACCTATGACCTTGAAAATCAATAGGGTTCCAGATTATCTTAAGAACTAAATATGTACCAAGTGTGGTCAAAATCCATTGAAGGATGTTGATTCTAGAGTGTTCACAAGGATGCTATGTGGTAAAAATTTGACCCGGTGACCTTGACCTTTGACCTTGAAAATCAATAGAGTTCCAGACTCTCCTAAGGACTAAGTATGTACCAAGTTTGGTCAAAATCCATTGAAGGATGTTGATTCTAGAGTGGTCACAATGATGTTACGGAAGGACGGACGGACGGTAGTGTTACTATATATATCCTTTTGCAACTTCGTTGGAGAGGGGATAATTACCAGTATAAAACTAGGCACTCAACTATATTACTCACTAATAAAGTTTTATTTAACTATAGTCTATCACAGCATATACTAAATTTGATCTCCAAGGACTTGAATCTATTCTAATGAATCTTAGAATATTCATGGTCAGAACATTGATTCTACATACTAAAATACTGCTTCATACCAAATTAAATTGTATTTTCTATTACTGTTACCTTGGAAGACAATCTAAAATGTATCCCACTGAATATTACTTGAAACTTATGGTGGTCAGACCCCAAATAAATGTTCCCATTGAAGCACATGCTTACCCTTGGACCTCAAGACTCAAGCCCCATAGTCAGAGACTTTTGTTTGTACAAATTTGAATATCAATGAATCTACACAACAAATATTGTAACATTTCTTCTATTGCTGGTTCTAGAAAAGGAAATGTCTAATATCCCCCTGCTAAACCCTAAACTGGTACCTCCTCAACAACCATTCCTACTTGTTGGTTCCACTTTGTTGAGCAGTTTGGTTGGAGGGTATTAAAATGTGAACTAGTCACAGTAATAATCACAGAGAATGGACACCAAGACATAGCCAAATGTCACCAGGTATTTGCTAAATTAATACCTTTGCTGGTACAATGTATATAACAACATATATGTTTCTTTATCCATCCTGCCAATAGTACATTCTTAGCTTCTAATAAAATCAGCTGGTAGTTACCTCCCTTGAATTATAGCAGGAGCCTCCCACTTACATGAGAAATAAACACTACTTCACTTTTACAGCAATAATGTTTGATGAACAGACATAAAGAATAATACTGGTATTAATGCTGACTGGTTTTATAGACAAATATTATACTTCACTGAACAACATACTGATCAGATTAAATAACACTACATGGGGATGTGGAGATATAGACTTTTTTCAAGATAATAGGTTTTGTAGAAAAACATGAACCAACTATAGCTAACTGCAGCTGAAATTATATAACACAATTCTGAAAGTATGTAAACTATGGTAAAATTAATACATAGTTAAACAAGGTGTTTATATCTGATAGGAAATGATGAAAATAATCTGTTTATAAAGCATGATATAACCACAAAATGTTAGTGTTAAAATAAGTTTGTCATTGAGTTTCTAAAAATCTGATACAATAATCCTGTTTAGACCCTTTCAGTTTCTTAATTCCAAACACTTTTAAATTATTTGGCTTTATAATCATTTGACCTTGAGAGCGTACCTAACGAAGGTTATTCCAGAAACACACTGTGTGCACTAAACTAGATATCTAAGTTTTTATTCAAGTAGATCTGAAATTGATCATGTATAAGACAGACATTTCACCACATCTTCATTATTATCTCCTTTCAATTAAGACTTAGTTATCTCCTTTCATTTAGAGTTGTAACCTTTATAATTATTTCCTGTCAGCTTTACTGTCATGATTAACAAAAAGAAAGTTAAACGGTGATAGCAGACAATCTGACCAACAACTTGTCTGGTTCAGACACTTTAAACTTAACATAATGAGAAGACAATGACAGATTCTGATACATTAAAGAAAATTAATCAGCTTGAAAATTTAGTTCATTTGTTGGAGGAATTTTACCATCTATCAGTATATGAATAGGTTAAACAGTGATGGTTGACAATTCTATCAATTACAACAATTCTCTGTAAAATCTAAAGGCACGAATGTTACAACAACAGAATCTGAATAAAATATAGATGTTGGATTGAAACGTACTAAAAAGTGTGGCAGTAGAAAAAGTAGACAGAGAACACCAAAATACTATTGTTCCTAATGCAAGAGACCAAGAAACATCCAAGATACTATTTAATAGACAGTCCTTCTTGTGTCTTACACACTTAATTATACAGTCCTTCCTAAAACAAGTAGACCAGGAAACATCAAGACACAAGTTGATGGGCAGCCCTTCTTGTGTCTTACACACTTAATTACACAGTCCTTCCTAAAACAAGTAGACCAGGAAACATCAAGACACAAGTTGATGGGCAGCCCTTCTTGTGTCTTACACACTTAATTACACAGTCCTTCCTAAAACAAGCAGACCAGGAAACATCAAGACACAAGTTGATGGGCAGCCCTTCTTGTGTCTTACACACTTAATTACACAGTCCTTCCTAAAACAAGTAGACCAGGAAACATCAAGAGACAAGTTGATGGGCAGCCCTTCTTGTGTCTTACACACTTAATTACACAGTCCTTCCTAAAACAAGCAGACCAGGAAACATCAAGACACAAGTTGATGGGCAGCCCTTCTTGTGTCTTACACACTTAATTACACAGTCCTTCCTAAAACAAGTAGACCAGGAAACATCAAGACACAAGTTGATGGGCAGCCCTTCTTGTGTCTTACACACTTAATTACACAGTCCTTCCTAAAACAAGTAGACCAGGAAACATCAAGACACAAGTTGATGGGCAGCCCTTCTTGTGTCTTACACACTTAATTACACAGTCCTTCCTAAAACAAGCAGACCAGGAAACATCAAGACACAAGTTGATGGGCAGCCCTTCTTGTGTCTTACACACTTAATTATACAGTTCTTCCTAAAACAAGTAGACCAGGAAACATCAAGACACAAGTTGATGGGCAGCCCTTCTTGTGTCTTACACACTTAATTACACAGTTCTTCCTAAAACAAGCAGACCAGGAAACATCAAGACACAAGTTGATGGGCAGCCCTTCTTGTGTCTTACACACTTAATTACACAGTTCTTCCTAAAACAAGCAGACCAGGAAACATCAAGACACAAGTTGATGGGCAGCCCTTCTTGTGTCTTACACACTTAATTACACAGTCCTTCCTAAAACAAGTAGACCAGGAAACATCAAGACACAAGTTGATGGGCAGCCCTTCTTGTGTCTTACACACTTAATTACACAGTCCTTCCTAAAACAAGTAGACCAGGAAACATCAAGACACAAGTTGATGGGCAGCCCTTCTTGTGTCTTACACACTTAATTACACAGTCCTTCCTAAAACAAGCAGACCAGGAAACATCAAGACACAAGTTGATGGGCAGCCCTTCTTGTGTCTTACACACTTAATTATACAGTTCTTCCTAAAACAAGTAGACCAGGAAACATCAAGACACAAGTTGATGGGCAGCCCTTCTTGTGTCTTACACACTTAATTACACAGTTCTTCCTAAAACAAGTAGACCAGGAAACATCAAGACACAAGTTGATGGGCAGCCCTTCTTGTGTCTTACACACTTAATTACACAGTCCTTCCTAAAACAAGCAGACCAGGAAACATCAAGACACAAGTTGATGGGCAGCCCTTCTTGTGTCTTACACACTTAATTATACAGTCCTTCCTAAAACAAGCAGACCAGGAAACATCAAGACACAAGTTGATGGGCAGCCCTTCTTGTGTCTTACACACTTAATTACAGTCCTTCCTAAAACAAGCAGACCAGGAAACATCAAGAGACAAGTTGATGGGCAGCCCTTCTTGTGTCTTACACACTTAATTACACAGTCCTTCCTAAAACAAGTAGACCAGGAAACATCAAGACACAAGTTTATGGGCAGCCCTTCTTGTGTCTTACACACTTAATTACACAGTCCTTCCTAAAACAAGCAGACCAGGAAACATCAAGACACAAGTTGATGGGCAGCCCTTCTTGTGTCTTACACACTTAATTACACAGTCCTTCCTAAAACAAGCTGACCAGGAAACATCAAGACACAAGTTGATGGGCAGCCCTTCTTGTGTCTTACACACTTAATTACACAGTCCTTCCTAAAACAAGCTGACCAGGAAACATCAAGACACAAGTTGATGGGCAGCCCTTCTTGTGTCTTACACACTTAATTACACAGTCCTTCCTAAAACAAGCTGACCAGGAAACATCAAGACACAAGTTGATGGGCAGCCCTTCTTGTGTCTTACACACTTAATTACACAGTCCTTCCTAAAACAAGCTGACCAGGAAACATCAAGACACAAGTTTATGGGCAGCCCTTCTTGTGTCTTACACACTTAATTACACAGTCCTTCCTAAAACAAGCAAACCAGGAAACATCAAGACACAAGTTGATGGGCAGCCCTTCTTGTGTCTTACACACTTAATTACACAGTCCTTCCTAAAACAAGCAGACCAGGAAACATCAAGACACAAGTTGATGGGCAGCCCTTCTTGTGTCTTACACACTTAATTACACAGTCCTTCCTAAAACAAGCTGACCAGGAAACATCAAGACACAAGTTTATGGGCAGCCCTTCTTGTGTCTTACACACTTAATTACACAGTCCTTCCTAAAACAAGCAAACCAGGAAACATCAAGACACAAGTTGATGGGCAGCCCTTCTTGTGTCTTACACACTTAATTACACAGTTCTTCCTAAAACAAGCAGACCAGGAAACATCAAGACACAAGTTGATGGGCAGCCCTTCTTGTGTCTTACACACTTAATTACACAGTCCTTCCTAAAACAAGTAGACCAGGAAACATCAAGACACAAGTTGATGGGCAGCCCTTCTTGTGTCTTACACACTTAATTACACAGTCCTTCCTAAAACAAGCAGACCAGGAAACATCAAGACACAAGTTGATGGGCAGTCCTTCTTGTGTCTTACACACTTAATTATACAGTCCTTCCTAAAACAAGCAGACCAGGAAACATCAAGACACAAGTTGATGGGCAGCCCTTCTTGTGTCTTACACACTTAATTACACAGTCCTTCCTAAAACAAGCAGACCAGGAAACATCAAGACACAAGTTGATGGGCAGCCCTTCTTGTGTCTTACACACTTAATTACACAGTTCTTCTTAAAACAAGTAGACCAGGAAACATCAAGACACAAGTTGATGGGCAGCCCTTCTTGTGTCTTACACACTTAATTATACAGTTCTTCCTAAAACAAGTAGACCAGGAAACATCAAGACACAAGTTGATGGGCAGCCCTTCTTGTGTCTTACACACTTAATTACACAGTCCTTCCTAAAACAAGTAGACCAGGAAACATCAAGACACAAGTTGATGGGCAGCCCTTCTTGTGTCTTACACACTTAATTACACAGTTCTTCCTAAAACAAGTAGACCAGGAAACATCAAGACACAAGTTGATGGGCAGCCCTTCTTGTGTCTTACACACTTAATTACACAGTCCTTCCTAAAACAAGTAGACCAGGAAACATCAAGACACAAGTTGATGGGCAGCCCTTCTTGTGTCTTACACACTTAATTACACAGTTCTTCCTAAAACAAGTAGACCAGGAAACATCAAGACACAAGTTGATGGGCAGCCCTTCTTGTGTCTTACACACTTAATTACACAGTCCTTCCTAAAACAAGCTGACCAGGAAACATCAAGACACAAGTTGATGGGCAGCCCTTCTTGTGTCTTACACACTTAATTACACAGTCCTTCCTAAAACAAGTAGACCAGGAAACATCAAGACACAAGTTGATGGGCAGCCCTTCTTGTGTCTTACACACTTAATTACACAGTCCTTCCTAAAACAAGTAGACCAGGAAACATCAAGACACAAGTTGATGGGCAGCCCTTCTTGTGTCTTACACACTTAATTACACAGTTCTTCCTAAAACAAGCTGACCAGGAAACATCAAGACACAAGTTGATGGGCAGCCCTTCTTGTGTCTTACACACTTAATTATACAGTCCTTCCTAAAACAAGTAGACCAGGAAACATCAAGAGACAAGTTGATGGGCAGCCCTTCTTGTGTCTTACACACTTAATTACACAGTCCTTCCTAAAACAAGTAGACCAGGAAACATCAAGACACAAGTTGATGGGCAGCCCTTCTTGTGTCTTACACACTTAATTATACAGTCCTTCCTAAAACAAGTAGACCAGGAAACATCAAGAGACAAGTTGATGGGCAGCCCTTCTTGTGTCTTACACACTTAATTACACAGTCCTTCCTAAAACAAGTAGACCAGGAAACATCAAGACACAAGTTGATGGGCAGCCCTTCTTGTGTCTTACATACTTAATTACACAGTCCTTCCTAAAACAAGCTGACCAGGAAACATCAAGACACAAGTTGATGGGCAGCCCTTCTTGTGTCTTACACACTTAATTACACAGTCCTTCCTAAAACAAGCTGACCAGGAAACATCAAGACACAAGTTGATGGGCAGCCCTTCTTGTGTCTTACACACTTAATTACACAGTCCTTCCTAAAACAAGTAGACCAGGAAACATCAAGACACAAGTTGATGGGCAGCCCTTCTTGTGTCTTACACACTTAATTACACAGTCCTTCCTAAAACAAGCAGACCAGGAAACATCAAGACACAAGTTGATGGGCAGCCCTTCTTGTGTCTTACACACTTAATTACACAGTTCTTCCTAAAACAAGCAGACCAGGAAACATCAAGACACAAGTTGATGGGCAGCCCTTCTTGTGTCTTACACACTTAATTACACAGTCCTTCCTAAAACAAGTAGACCAGGAAACATCAAGACACAAGTTGATGGGCAGCCCTTCTTGTGTCTTACACACTTAATTACACAGTCCTTCCTAAAACAAGTAGACCAGGAAACATCAAGACACAAGTTGATGGGCAGCCCTTCTTGTGTCTTACACACTTAATTACACAGTCCTTCCTAAAACAAGCAGACCAGGAAACATCAAGACACAAGTTGATGGGCAGCCCTTCTTGTGTCTTACACACTTAATTATACAGTTCTTCCTAAAACAAGTAGACCAGGAAACATCAAGACACAAGTTGATGGGCAGCCCTTCTTGTGTCTTACACACTTAATTACACAGTTCTTCCTAAAACAAGTAGACCAGGAAACATCAAGACACAAGTTGATGGGCAGCCCTTCTTGTGTCTTACACACTTAATTACACAGTCCTTCCTAAAACAAGCAGACCAGGAAACATCAAGACACAAGTTGATGGGCAGCCCTTCTTGTGTCTTACACACTTAATTATACAGTCCTTCCTAAAACAAGCAGACCAGGAAACATCAAGACACAAGTTGATGGGCAGCCCTTCTTGTGTCTTACACACTTAATTACAGTCCTTCCTAAAACAAGCAGACCAGGAAACATCAAGAGACAAGTTGATGGGCAGCCCTTCTTGTGTCTTACACACTTAATTACACAGTCCTTCCTAAAACAAGTAGACCAGGAAACATCAAGACACAAGTTTATGGGCAGCCCTTCTTGTGTCTTACACACTTAATTACACAGTCCTTCCTAAAACAAGCAGACCAGGAAACATCAAGACACAAGTTGATGGGCAGCCCTTCTTGTGTCTTACACACTTAATTACACAGTCCTTCCTAAAACAAGCTGACCAGGAAACATCAAGACACAAGTTGATGGGCAGCCCTTCTTGTGTCTTACACACTTAATTACACAGTCCTTCCTAAAACAAGCTGACCAGGAAACATCAAGACACAAGTTGATGGGCAGCCCTTCTTGTGTCTTACACACTTAATTACACAGTCCTTCCTAAAACAAGCTGACCAGGAAACATCAAGACACAAGTTGATGGGCAGCCCTTCTTGTGTCTTACACACTTAATTACACAGTCCTTCCTAAAACAAGCTGACCAGGAAACATCAAGACACAAGTTTATGGGCAGCCCTTCTTGTGTCTTACACACTTAATTACACAGTCCTTCCTAAAACAAGCAAACCAGGAAACATCAAGACACAAGTTGATGGGCAGCCCTTCTTGTGTCTTACACACTTAATTACACAGTCCTTCCTAAAACAAGCAGACCAGGAAACATCAAGACACAAGTTGATGGGCAGCCCTTCTTGTGTCTTACACACTTAATTACACAGTCCTTCCTAAAACAAGCTGACCAGGAAACATCAAGACACAAGTTTATGGGCAGCCCTTCTTGTGTCTTACACACTTAATTACACAGTCCTTCCTAAAACAAGCAAACCAGGAAACATCAAGACACAAGTTGATGGGCAGCCCTTCTTGTGTCTTACACACTTAATTACACAGTTCTTCCTAAAACAAGCAGACCAGGAAACATCAAGACACAAGTTGATGGGCAGCCCTTCTTGTGTCTTACACACTTAATTACACAGTCCTTCCTAAAACAAGTAGACCAGGAAACATCAAGACACAAGTTGATGGGCAGCCCTTCTTGTGTCTTACACACTTAATTACACAGTCCTTCCTAAAACAAGCAGACCAGGAAACATCAAGACACAAGTTGATGGGCAGTCCTTCTTGTGTCTTACACACTTAATTATACAGTCCTTCCTAAAACAAGCAGACCAGGAAACATCAAGACACAAGTTGATGGGCAGCCCTTCTTGTGTCTTACACACTTAATTACACAGTCCTTCCTAAAACAAGCAGACCAGGAAACATCAAGACACAAGTTGATGGGCAGCCCTTCTTGTGTCTTACACACTTAATTACACAGTTCTTCTTAAAACAAGTAGACCAGGAAACATCAAGACACAAGTTGATGGGCAGCCCTTCTTGTGTCTTACACACTTAATTATACAGTTCTTCCTAAAACAAGTAGACCAGGAAACATCAAGACACAAGTTGATGGGCAGCCCTTCTTGTGTCTTACACACTTAATTACACAGTCCTTCCTAAAACAAGTAGACCAGGAAACATCAAGACACAAGTTGATGGGCAGCCCTTCTTGTGTCTTACACACTTAATTACACAGTTCTTCCTAAAACAAGTAGACCAGGAAACATCAAGACACAAGTTGATGGGCAGCCCTTCTTGTGTCTTACACACTTAATTACACAGTCCTTCCTAAAACAAGTAGACCAGGAAACATCAAGACACAAGTTGATGGGCAGCCCTTCTTGTGTCTTACACACTTAATTACACAGTTCTTCCTAAAACAAGTAGACCAGGAAACATCAAGACACAAGTTGATGGGCAGCCCTTCTTGTGTCTTACACACTTAATTACACAGTCCTTCCTAAAACAAGCTGACCAGGAAACATCAAGACACAAGTTGATGGGCAGCCCTTCTTGTGTCTTACACACTTAATTACACAGTCCTTCCTAAAACAAGTAGACCAGGAAACATCAAGACACAAGTTGATGGGCAGCCCTTCTTGTGTCTTACACACTTAATTACACAGTCCTTCCTAAAACAAGTAGACCAGGAAACATCAAGACACAAGTTGATGGGCAGCCCTTCTTGTGTCTTACACACTTAATTACACAGTTCTTCCTAAAACAAGCTGACCAGGAAACATCAAGACACAAGTTGATGGGCAGCCCTTCTTGTGTCTTACACACTTAATTATACAGTCCTTCCTAAAACAAGTAGACCAGGAAACATCAAGAGACAAGTTGATGGGCAGCCCTTCTTGTGTCTTACACACTTAATTACACAGTCCTTCCTAAAACAAGTAGACCAGGAAACATCAAGACACAAGTTGATGGGCAGCCCTTCTTGTGTCTTACACACTTAATTATACAGTCCTTCCTAAAACAAGTAGACCAGGAAACATCAAGAGACAAGTTGATGGGCAGCCCTTCTTGTGTCTTACACACTTAATTACACAGTCCTTCCTAAAACAAGTAGACCAGGAAACATCAAGACACAAGTTGATGGGCAGCCCTTCTTGTGTCTTACATACTTAATTACACAGTCCTTCCTAAAACAAGCTGACCAGGAAACATCAAGACACAAGTTGATGGGCAGCCCTTCTTGTGTCTTACACACTTAATTACACAGTCCTTCCTAAAACAAGCTGACCAGGAAACATCAAGACACAAGTTGATGGGCAGCCCTTCTTGTGTCTTACACACTTAATTACACAGTCCTTCCTAAAACAAGTAGACCAGGAAACATCAAGACACAAGTTGATGGGCAGCCCTTCTTGTGTCTTACACACTTAATTACACAGTCCTTCCTAAAACAAGCAGACCAGGAAACATCAAGACACAAGTTGATGGGCAGCCCTTCTTGTGTCTTACACACTTAATTACACAGTCCTTCCTAAAACAAGTAGACCAGGAAACATCAAGACACAAGTTGATGGGCAGCCCTTCTTGTGTCTTACACACTTAATTACACAGTCCTTCCTAAAACAAGTAGACCAGGAAACATCAAGACACAAGTTGATGGGCAGCCCTTCTTGTGTCTTACACACTTAATTACACAGTCCTTCCTAAAACAAGTAGACCAGGAAACATCAAGACACAAGTTGATGGGCAGCCCTTCTTGTGTCTTACACACTTAATTACACAGTCCTTCCTAAAACAAGTAGACCAGGAAACATCAAGACACAAGTTGATGGGCAGCCCTTCTTGTGTCTTACACACTTAATTATACAGTCCTTCCTAAAACAAGCTGACCAGGAAACATCAAGACACAAGTTGATGGGCAGCCCTTCTTGTGTCTTACACACTTAATTATACAGTCCTTCCTAAAACAAGTAGACCAGGAAACATCAAGACACAAGTTGATGGGCAGCCCTTCTTGTGTCTTACACACTTAATTACACAGTCCTTCCTAAAACAAGTAGACCAGGAAACATCAAGACACAAGTTGATGGGCAGCCCTTCTTGTGTCTTACACACTTAATTACACAGTCCTTCCTAAAACAAGCAGACCAGGAAACATCAAGACACAAGTTGATGGGCAGCCCTTCTTGTGTCTTACACACTTAATTACACAGTCCTTCCTAAAACAAGCTGACCAGGAAACATCAAGACACAAGTTGATGGGCAGCCCTTCTTGTGTCTTACACACTTAATTACACAGTTCTTCCTAAAACAAGCAGACCAGGAAACATCAAGACACAAGTTGATGGGCAGCCCTTCTTGTGTCTTACACACTTAATTATACAGTCCTTCCTAAAACAAGCTGACCAGGAAACATCAAGACACAAGTTGATGGGCAGCCCTTCTTGTGTCTTACACACTTAATTACACAGTCCTTCCTAAAACAAGCTGACCAGGAAACATCAAGACACAAGTTGATGGGCAGCCCTTCTTGTGTCTTACACACTTAATTACACAGTCCTTCCTAAAACAAGTAGACCAGGAAACATCAAGACACAAGTTGATGGGCAGCCCTTCTTGTGTCTTACACACTTAATTACACAGTTCTTCCTAAAACAAGCTGACCAGGAAACATCAAGACACAAGTTGATGGGCAGCCCTTCTTGTGTCTTACACACTTAATTACACAGTCCTTCCTAAAACAAGTAGACCAGGAAACATCAAGACACAAGTTGATGGGCAGCCCTTCTTGTGTCTTACACACTTAATTACACAGTCCTTCCTAAAACAAGTAGACCAGGAAACATCAAGACACAAGTTTATGGGCAGCCCTTCTTGTGTCTTACACACTTAATTATACAGTCCTTCCTAAAACAAGCAGACCAGGAAACATCAAGACACAAGTTGATGGGCAGCCCTTCTTGTGTCTTACACACTTAATTACACAGTCCTTCCTAAAACAAGTAGACCAGGAAACATCAAGACACAAGTTGATGGGCAGCCCTTCTTGTGTCTTACACACTTAATTACACAGTCCTTCCTAAAACAAGTAGACCAGGAAACATCAAGACACAAGTTGATGGGCAGCTCTTCTTGTGTCTTACACACTTAATTACACAGTCCTTCCTAAAACAAGTAGACCAGGAAACATCAAGACACAAGTTGATGGGCAGCCCTTCTTGTGTCTTACACACTTAATTACACAGTCCTTCCTAAAACAAGCAGACCAGGAAACATCAAGAGACAAGTTGATGGGCAGCCCTTCTTGTGTCTTACACACTTAATTATACAGTCCTTCCTAAAACAAGCAGACCAGGAAACATCAAGAGACAAGTTGATGGGCAGCCCTTCTTGTGTCTTACACACTTAATTACACAGTCCTTCCTAAAACAAGCAGACCAGGAAACATCAAGAGACAAGTTGATGGGCAGCCCTTCTTGTGTCTTACACACTTAATTACACAGTCCTTCCTAAAACAAGCAGACCAGGAAACATCAAGACACAAGTTGATGGGCAGCCCTTCTTGTGTCTTACACACTTAATTACACAGTCCTTCCTAAAACAAGCAGACCAGGAAACATCAAGAGACAAGTTGATGGGCAGCCCTTCTTGTGTCTTACACACTTAATTACAGTCCTTCCTAAAACAAGTAGACCAGGAAACATCAAGACACAAGTTGATGGGCAGCCCTTCTTGTGTCTTACACACTTAATTACAGTCCTTCCTAAAACAAGTAGACCAGGAAACATCAAGACACAAGTTGATGGGCAGCCCTTCTTGTGTCTTACACACTTAATTATACAGTCCTTCCTAAAACAAGTAGACCAGGAAACATCAAGACACAAGTTGATGGGCAGCCCTTCTTGTGTCTTACACACTTAATTACACAGTTCTTCTTAAAACAAGCAGACCAGGAAACATCAAGACACAAGTTGATGGGCAGCCCTTCTTGTGTCTTACACACTTAATTACACAGTCCTTCCTAAAACAAGCAGACCAGGAAACATCAAGACACAAGTTGATGGGCAGCCCTTCTTGTGTCTTACACACTTAATTACACAGTCCTTCCTAAAACAAGCTGACCAGGAAACATCAAGACACAAGTTGATGGGCAGCCCTTCTTGTGTCTTACACACTTAATTACACAGTCCTTCCTAAAACAAGTAGACCAGGAAACATCAAGACACAAGTTGATGGGCAGCCCTTCTTGTGTCTTACACACTTAATTACACAGTTCTTCCTAAAACAAGCTGACCAGGAAACATCAAGACACAAGTTGATGGGCAGCCCTTCTTGTGTCTTACACACTTAATTACACAGTCCTTCCTAAAACAAGTAGACCAGGAAACATCAAGACACAAGTTGATGGGCAGCCCTTCTTGTGTCTTACACACTTAATTACACAGTCCTTCCTAAAACAAGTAGACCAGGAAACATCAAGACACAAGTTTATGGGCAGCCCTTCTTGTGTCTTACACACTTAATTATACAGTCCTTCCTAAAACAAGCAGACCAGGAAACATCAAGACACAAGTTGATGGGCAGCCCTTCTTGTGTCTTACACACTTAATTACACAGTCCTTCCTAAAACAAGTAGACCAGGAAACATCAAGACACAAGTTGATGGGCAGCCCTTCTTGTGTCTTACACACTTAATTACACAGTCCTTCCTAAAACAAGTAGACCAGGAAACATCAAGACACAAGTTGATGGGCAGCTCTTCTTGTGTCTTACACACTTAATTACACAGTCCTTCCTAAAACAAGTAGACCAGGAAACATCAAGACACAAGTTGATGGGCAGCCCTTCTTGTGTCTTACACACTTAATTACACAGTCCTTCCTAAAACAAGCAGACCAGGAAACATCAAGAGACAAGTTGATGGGCAGCCCTTCTTGTGTCTTACACACTTAATTATACAGTCCTTCCTAAAACAAGCAGACCAGGAAACATCAAGAGACAAGTTGATGGGCAGCCCTTCTTGTGTCTTACACACTTAATTACACAGTCCTTCCTAAAACAAGCAGACCAGGAAACATCAAGAGACAAGTTGATGGGCAGCCCTTCTTGTGTCTTACACACTTAATTACACAGTCCTTCCTAAAACAAGCAGACCAGGAAACATCAAGACACAAGTTGATGGGCAGCCCTTCTTGTGTCTTACACACTTAATTACACAGTCCTTCCTAAAACAAGCAGACCAGGAAACATCAAGAGACAAGTTGATGGGCAGCCCTTCTTGTGTCTTACACACTTAATTACAGTCCTTCCTAAAACAAGTAGACCAGGAAACATCAAGACACAAGTTGATGGGCAGCCCTTCTTGTGTCTTACACACTTAATTACAGTCCTTCCTAAAACAAGTAGACCAGGAAACATCAAGACACAAGTTGATGGGCAGCCCTTCTTGTGTCTTACACACTTAATTATACAGTCCTTCCTAAAACAAGTAGACCAGGAAACATCAAGACACAAGTTGATGGGCAGCCCTTCTTGTGTCTTACACACTTAATTACACAGTTCTTCTTAAAACAAGCAGACCAGGAAACATCAAGACACAAGTTGATGGGCAGCCCTTCTTGTGTCTTACACACTTAATTACACAGTCCTTCCTAAAACAAGCAGACCAGGAAACATCAAGACACAAGTTGATGGGCAGCCCTTCTTGTGTCTTACACACTTAATTACACAGTCCTTCCTAAAACAAGTAGACCAGGAAACATCAAGACACAAGTTGATGGGCAGCCCTTCTTGTGTCTTACACACTTAATTACACAGTCCTTCCTAAAACAAGTAGACCAGGAAACATCAAGACACAAGTTGATGGGCAGCTCTTCTTGTGTCTTACACACTTAATTACACAGTCCTTCCTAAAACAAGTAGACCAGGAAACATCAAGACACAAGTTGATGGGCAGCCCTTCTTGTGTCTTACACACTTAATTACACAGTCCTTCCTAAAACAAGCAGACCAGGAAACATCAAGAGACAAGTTGATGGGCAGCCCTTCTTGTGTCTTACACACTTAATTATACAGTCCTTCCTAAAACAAGCAGACCAGGAAACATCAAGAGACAAGTTGATGGGCAGTCCTTCTTGTGTCTTACACACTTAATTACACAGTCCTTCCTAAAACAAGCAGACCAGGAAACATCAAGAGACAAGTTGATGGGCAGCCCTTCTTGTGTCTTACACACTTAATTACACAGTCCTTCCTAAAACAAGCAGACCAGGAAACATCAAGACACAAGTTGATGGGCAGCCCTTCTTGTGTCTTACACACTTAATTACACAGTCCTTCCTAAAACAAGCAGACCAGGAAACATCAAGAGACAAGTTGATGGGCAGCCCTTCTTGTGTCTTACACACTTAATTACAGTCCTTCCTAAAACAAGTAGACCAGGAAACATCAAGACACAAGTTGATGGGCAGCCCTTCTTGTGTCTTACACACTTAATTACAGTCCTTCCTAAAACAAGTAGACCAGGAAACATCAAGACACAAGTTGATGGGCAGCCCTTCTTGTGTCTTACACACTTAATTATACAGTCCTTCCTAAAACAAGTAGACCAGGAAACATCAAGACACAAGTTGATGGGCAGCCCTTCTTGTGTCTTACACACTTAATTACACAGTCCTTCCTAAAACAAGTAGACCAGGAAACATCAAGACACAAGTTGATGGGCAGCCCTTCTTGTGTCTTACACACTTAATTACACAGTTCTTCCTAAAACAAGCAGACCAGGAAACATCAAGACACAAGTTGATGGGCAGCCCTTCTTGTGTCTTACACACTTAATTATACAGTCCTTCCTAAAACAAGCAGACCAGGAAACATCAAGAGACAAGTTGATGGGCAGCCCTTCTTGTGTCTTACACACTTAATTACACAGTCCTTCCTAAAACAAGCAGACCAGGAAACATCAAGAGACAAGTTGATGGGCAGCCCTTCTTGTGTCTTACACACTTAATTACACAGTCCTTCCTAAAACAAGCAGACCAGGAAACATCAAGACACAAGTTGATGGGCAGCCCTTCTTGTGTCTTACACACTTAATTACACAGTCCTTCCTAAAACAAGCAGACCAGGAAACATCAAGAGACAAGTTGATGGGCAGCCCTTCTTGTGTCTTACACACTTAATTACAGTCCTTCCTAAAACAAGTAGACCAGGAAACATCAAGACACAAGTTGATGGGCAGCCCTTCTTGTGTCTTACACACTTAATTACAGTCCTTCCTAAAACAAGTAGACCAGGAAACATCAAGACACAAGTTGATGGGCAGCCCTTCTTGTGTCTTACACACTTAATTATACAGTCCTTCCTAAAACAAGTAGACCAGGAAACATCAAGACACAAGTTGATGGGCAGCCCTTCTTGTGTCTTACACACTTAATTACACAGTCCTTCCTAAAACAAGTAGACCAGGAAACATCAAGACACAAGTTGATGGGCAGCCCTTCTTGTGTCTTACACACTTAATTACACAGTTCTTCCTAAAACAAGCAGACCAGGAAACATCAAGACACAAGTTGATGGGCAGCCCTTCTTGTGTCTTACACACTTAATTACACAGTCCTTCCTAAAACAAGTAGACCAGGAAACATCAAGACACAAGTTGATGGGCAGCCCTTCTTGTGTCTTACACACTTAATTACACAGTTCTTCCTAAAACAAGCAGACCAGGAAACATCAAGACACAAGTTGATGGGCAGATCTAAGGTACATGTAATTACCTTCATTACTAATATAAAGAGACAGAGAACACAAAGATATCATTTAGCAGACAGCCCTTTATATTAGTTGCAAGCTTAATTACATAATTTATCTTGAGAGAGAGGTACAACAAACTACCATTCAGTAGGCAGTCATCTTTATGATTGATTGATTTTATTGTGTTTAACACCACTTTCAGCAATATTTCAGTTATATCATGGCGACCAGTTTTAGTGGTGGAAGAAGCCGGAGTACCTGGAGAGAACCACCGACCATGGGCAAGCAACTGTAAAACTTTATCACTTGCGGCTGCGAGTCGAGTGCACCTTTTTTTGTAATTTACAAAGCCGGGCGCGAACCCATGCCATATTGGTGATTGGCTTGTATGAGTTGTTAGGTAATCCAACTACCTAATTCATTGAGCCACCCGGGTCCTATGTACTAAAAGCTAAATTCCATAGTCTTTCGATTTCCTAACACAGATAGGCCAAGGAACATCAAACATCAGTTAGTAGGCAGTTCAAAATATATGTCTTACATGTCTAGTAACAGCTTTGCCTAATTACAGACACAGGAAACGTCAAGACGTCAGTCAGTAGGAAGTTTAATGTATATGTCTTACAAATACCCAGATTATCAGGTAGCATTTGAAAATTTCAAATGTATAATTTCACTTTTGATACCTACAACACCTCAAAATTACTTTGACATTTTAAACTGATAATAAAATCAATAATGAATTTAAACATTTTATTCACAGTAAATTAAGAACCTACTCAGACATTCAGCTTAAAGCCATACGTTCTAAGTATATGTATCTTAAGGAATTTCCATGCCTTTTAATGTTTTCCATTTGTGATAGTAATTTCATTTCATTATCAAATGTTTTTTCACCTCAAATCCTATTTAAATTTCCACAAGTAATTAGAAATGGGTTTTTTTTCAGTAAATTTGCTGACTTTCCCACCAATGACACATTTAGATATTTTCATACCATTTTTCAAAAGAAGGGTACAGATGATAACTGTCTGGTGATCTATAATGACCTAGAGTTAGAGTTTATTGTTGTTTGTTATCAGTTTCAGTAGTTTTTCAGCTATATGATAT
The DNA here is from genome assembly GCA_963383655.1 of Bathymodiolus septemdierum. Taxonomy (NCBI): domain Eukaryota; kingdom Metazoa; phylum Mollusca; class Bivalvia; order Mytilida; family Modiolidae; genus Bathymodiolus; species Bathymodiolus septemdierum. The sequence goes on along the minus strand of OY726522.1, from coordinate 87,692,652 downwards.
ATCATGACTACCAGAGATAATGTGGGGAGAAAAACCTAAGCAGTTATATTGGTTGGTTGGTTTATGGTGTTTAATGCCACTTTCAACAACATTTCAGTTATATCGTGGAAGTCAGTTTTATTGGTGGAGGAAAACGGAGTTAACCCAGAGAAAACCACCAATCTTTCGCAAGTCACTGACAAAATTTATCACATAATGTTGTATTAGTACACCTCGCCATGAACGGGGTTCGAACTCAAAACTTTTGTGGTGATAGGCACTGATTGCAGAAGTAGTTGTAAATCCAACTACCACATGATCATGACCACGATGGCCCCCAGGAGTTATATTGTAAATATCCGTAAAAACCCTGGACAATGAGTAGGTGTCTGGAAAACCTTTATACTTGAGGTGAATATCAGGATGTGAATCTTTGTCAGTTGTCTTTGTGACAACCAGACTGATGAAAAATCTAATATACCTCAACCCACAATCACACAGTTGAAAAACTTATACACCTCAACCCACAATCACACAGTTGAAAAACTTATACACCTCAACCCACAATCACACAGTTGAAAAACTTATACACCTCAACCCACAATCACACAGTTGAAAAACTTATACACCTCAACCCACAATCACACAGTTGAAAAACTTATACACCTCAACCCACAATCACACAGTTGAAAAACTTATACACCTCAACCCACAATCACACAGTTGAAAAACTTATACACCTCAACCCACAATCACACAGTTGAAAAACTTATACACCTCAACCCACAATCACACAGTTGAAAAACTTATACACCTCAACCCACAATCACACAGTTGAAAAACTTATACACCTCAACCCACAATCACACAGTTGAAAAACTTATACACCTCAACCCACAATCACACAGTTGAAAAACTTATACACCTCAACCCACAATCACACAGTTGAAAATCTAATATACCTCAACCCACAATCCCACAGTTGAAAAACTTATACACCTCAACCCACAATCACACAGTTGAAAAACTTATACACCTCAACCCACAATCACACAGTTGAAAAACTTATACACCTCAACCCACAATCACACAGTTGAAAAACTTATACACCTCAACCCACAATCACACAGTTGAAAAACTTATACACCTAACCCATGAAGTATGCAGAAAACTTACACACCTCACCCATGAAGTATGCAGAAAACTTATACACCTCACCCATGAAATATGCAGAAAACTTACACACCTCACCCATCAAGTATGCAGAAAACTTATACACCTCACCCATCAAGTATACAGAAAACTTATACACCTCACCCATGAAGTGTGCAGAAAACTTATACACCTCACCCATGAAGTGTGCAGAAAACTTATACACCTCACCCATGAAGTATGCAGAAAACTTATACACCTCAACCATGAAGTATGCAGAAAACTTATACACCTCATTCATGAAATATGCAGAAAACTTATACACCTCACCCATGAAGTATGCAGAAAACTTATACACCTCAACCATGAAGTATGCAGAAAACTTATACACCTCACCCATCAAGTATGCAGAAAACTTATACACCTCACCCATCAAGTATGCAGAAAACTTATACACCTCACCCATCAAGTATGCAGAAAACTTATACACCTCACTCATGAAGTATGCATAAAACTTATACACCTCACCCATGAAGTATACAGAAAACTTATACACCTCACCCATGAAGTATACAGAAAACTTATACACCTCACCCATGAAGTATACAGAAAACTTATACACCTCACCCATGAAGTATACAGAAAACTTATACACCTCACCCATGAAGTATACAGAAAACTTATACACCTCACCCATGAAGTATACAGAAAACTTATACACCTCACCCATCAAGTATACAGAAAACTTATACACCTCACCCATGAAGTATACAGAAAACTTATACACCTCACCCATCAAGTATACAGAAAACTTACACCATACAGAGTAAAATAAATATTCTTATGTCAACTATTTGGGAAGGCCTCCTCATCCACTAAACTATAATGATAACATTTATCTACTCCACATAATTATGTACACAGCCTCATTAAGCATGGCTGTTGGCTTTAATAAGAGATGAATTCTTAGAAAGCTGTACATCATTATGAGGATCTAGACAGGGTTTTTCCTAATTTTGTGTGGTTTTGGGATTTTTTCCCAACATGGCTGACTTCAAAAAGTGACCTTGACCTAGTGATCTTCTTTAGCAGCATTAACCTAATAGTGACCTTAATTGATCGATCTGAAAAACAACTTTTGACCTCAAAAAGATCTCCTTATGAAGCCCCAATTGATGGCATTACCATTAAGCTTGCTTATATAGCTCAAAACTCTTCAATTATTCAGAATTTTACACAGACAAAGATCTTCTTCTTTTCTTCTGTATAACGATATCTCACACCGTTCCTAATCACAATAGAAATTCTACTAATTTTCTGATAATGAGATGTTTACATGAGTACACAATAAAGTCTCCTAACAAAACATTCTATAGGGATGAAGTAGCTATAATGTTAAATTGGCAGAACTGATATCAGTTCTCATTGTCTGCAACATTACTGAAATTATTTTCATATTCACAAATCATCAATTTCTGGTCAGGGACTCTATCAACAATTCATTCATATAATATTTATACAGTCAACAATGAAAAATTTTCAGCCAGAAAACAAGTGAAATACAAGCTGCAAAAAGATTTTTACACTCTTTCTAAAATTTCAATACATTTTGAAAATGACCATCTGACAAAGGAATGTTTAAGCCAAGTTTCCCCTTTAAATGGTTCATAATCGTTGGGTCTGAAGAAATAGATTTGGAAACATTGTTCGCATAAGTTCTTACCGCTGTTAAACTTTGTGCTGTGGTGGTAGTGGACCAACGACTGAAGAGGAGCTACATTCATAAAGTGAAGCGGGACAGACAAACAAAGAGACAAATAGAAAAACTATATGCCCCCATACTATCGTATGCATGGCATAAAACATACACGATATAAAATTGGTTCTTGACTTTCATCAAAATTTTCAATTTTCAGGAAATTTGATAATATCTACTTTATAAAATGTAGGGCTATCCTGATTGTCAACAAGACATTTAAAATGATATACTGATAGTAAATGTTTTATTTTTTGTAATATTTCCATATCCTAGTACAGGCAGCAAAACAGTGTCAAAAGGATCTGAGGATTATAACTTCTAAATAGTTGGGTATTCAAGTCATTGGGTTACAAACGGCTACAATAAATAGATCAAATACATGTATTTACTTTGATGGTATCCAAGGAAACCAGTAAAAGATAACAAGGTTCAGGCCTTATAGTCATAAAACTTTTGAGCACAAGTTTGCAAAACATACTTGAAAGCCAGCCAATCAAAACACTGTATTAAATAAGTACTTTATTCTGATTGGACAATTTTTTGATTACCGAGTACAAAAATCACAGTCAAATGTTTTATGCCTGAAAGCTCCAATATATAATAACTTTCAAGCTAGAGAATGTTTCTGTTATTTAGTTATTTCCATATTCCTCTTTGACATTCACTTGGATACTTGTTATGTAAATCAATCACATTTCACCATAAAAAAAAATAGACATCAAAGTTTATAATTTTGTATAACACTCCTTCCTAACTATTGATCAAGCTTCTATCCTTAATAAACACTTCTGTCTTAATGAGAAAGAAAACATTTCTTAGGCAATTTGATTGCTAAGTTTGCAAGTCCTAGAATTTGATTACCTCTTTTGTAAGCATGTCACATACAAACCACATAAGCTCATGAAGAGATTTATATCTTCCTTTGTTGCAAATATATCACATTGGATAGAAGCTGGTAACATTTTCAGGGCATCGGAAATTTCAGATTTTATAATGTTTAGGCTTTTTGGTTTATTGCTCCCAATCACTTTAAAATTAATTGGTTTTCCAATATTCCGATATTAAGCATATCTGATGAGTGTAATTCCAGAAACATGTCGTGCGCACTAAATTTGATATCTACATTTTTATTAACTAGATACTAACCTGGTTTACATGAAACCTATTTTAACTAGATACTCCATGGACCTTGTTATTATTTACTAACCTGGTTTACATGGAAACCTATTTTAACTAGATACTCCATGGACCTTGTTATTATTTACTAACCTGGTTTACATGGAAACCTATTTTAACTAGATACTCCATGGACCCTGTTATTATTTACTAACCTGGTTTACATGGAAACCTATTTTAACTAGATACTCCATGGACCCCGTTATTATTTACTAACCTGGTTTACATAGAAACCTATTTTAACTAGATACTCCATGGACCCTGTTATTATTTACTAACCTGGTTTACATGGAAACCTATTTTAACTAGATACTCCATGGACCTTGTTATTATTTACTAACCTGGTTTACATGGAAACCTATCTTAACTAGATACTCCATGGACCCTGTTATTATTTACTAACCTGGTTTACATGGAAACCTATTTTAACTAGATACTCCATGGACCTTGTTATTATTTACTAACCTAGTTTACATGGAAACCTATCTTAACTAGATACTCCATGGACCCTGTTATTATTTACTAACCTGGTTTACATGGAAACCTATTTTAACTAGATACTCCATGGACCTTGTTATTATTTACTAACCTGGTTTACATGGAAACCTATTTTAACTAGATACTCCATGGACCTTGTTATTATTTACTAACCTGGTTTACATGGAAACCTATTTTAACTAGATACTCCATGGACCCCGTTATTATTTACTAACCTGGTTTATATGGAAACCTATCTTAACTAGATACTCCATGGACCCTGTTATTATTTACTAACCTGGTTTACATGGAAACCTATTTTAACTAGATACTCCATGGATTCTGTTATTATTTACTAACTTGGTTTACATGGAAACCTATTTTAACTAGATACTCCATGGACCCTGTTATTATTTACTAACCTGGTTTACATGGAAACCTATTTTAACTAGATACTCCATGGATCATGTTATTTATTAACCTGGTTTACATGGAAACCTATTTTAACTAGATACTCCATGGACCCTGTTATTTACTAATCTGGTTTACATGGAAACCTATTTCAACTAGATAGTAGTATACAATTATATTTAGTGGCAGCAAAATGACCTTTTTTTAGCAATATTATTTATCTGTCCACAAAGCTTTAGTTCAAATGCTCAAATGATCATATTGTTTGTGAGTAAAAGATTTTTTGAATTCCACTATTCAACTAGAGGCTCACCTGGTTATTTGTGCTTGGTTGTTTAATCAAGTGTGTAGTTTCTGAGAAGTTTATTATTCATATTCCCATAGGGCCCCATGATGAAAAACATAAACATTGGGTCAGGGGTAAGGTGATGTGAAAAGCCAATAGATGCCTCACCCTTAAAAAGCATAATACAGCCAAACCTGCCTTAAACCTGTATATAACAAATCACTATCTATAAACCTGCCTTAAACCTGTATATAACAAATCACTATCTATAAACCTGCCTTAAACCTATATATAACAAATCACTATCTATAAACCTGCCTTAAATGGCACCTGTATAAAACAAATCACTATCTATAAACCTGCCTTAAATGGCACCTGTATATAACAAATCACTATCTATAAACCTGCCTTAAACCTGTATAAAACAAATCACTATCTATAAACCTGCCTTAAATGGCACCTGTATATAACAAATCACTATCTATAAACCTGCCTTAAATGGCACCTGCATATAACAAATCACTATCTATAAACCTGCCTTAAATGGCACCTGTATAAAACAAATCACTATCTATAAACCTGCCTTAAATGGCACCTGTATATAACAAATCACTATCTATAAACCTGCCTTAAATGGCACCTGTATATAACAAATCACTATCTATAAACCTGCCTTAAATGGCACCTGTATATAACAAATCACTATCTATAAACCTGCCTTAAATGGCACCTGTATATAACAAATCACTATCTATAAACCTGCCTTAAATGGCACCTGTATATAACAAATCACTATCTATAAACCTGCCTTAAATGGCACCTGTATATAACAAATCACTATCTATAAACCTGCCTTAAATGGCACCTGTATATAACAAATCACTATCTATAAACCTGCCTTAAATGGCACCTGTATATAACAAATCACTATCTATAAACCTGCCTTAAATGGCACCTGTATATAACAAATCACTATCTATAAACCTGCCTTAAATGGCACCTGTATATAACAAATCACTATCTATAAACCTGCCTTAAATGGCACCTGTATATAACAAATCACTATCTATAAACCTGCCTTAAATGGCACCTGTATATAACAAATCACTATCTATAAACCTGCCTTAAATGGCACCTGTATATAACAAATCACTATCTATAAACCTGCCTTAAATGGCACCTGTATATAACAAATCACTATCTATAAACCTGCCTTAAATGGCACCTGTATATAACAAATCACTATCTATAAACCTGCCTTAAATGGCACCTGTATATAACAAATCACTATCTATAAACCTGCCTTAAATGGCACCTGTATAAAACAAATCACTATCTATAAACCTGCCTTAAATGGCACCTGTATAAAACAAATCACTATCTATAAACCTGCCTTAAATGGCACCTGTATAAAACAAATCACTATCTATAAACCTGCCTTAAATGGCACCTGTATAAAACAAATCACTATCTATAAACCTGCCTTAAATGGCACCTGTATATAACAAATCACTATCTATAAACCTGCCTTAAATGGCACCTGTATATAACAAATCACTATCTATAAACCTGCCTTAAATGGCACCTGTATATAACAAATCACTATCAATAAACCTGCCTTATATGGCACCTGTATATAACAAATCACTATCTATAAACCTGCCTTAAATGGCACCTGTATATAAAAAATCACTATCTATCAACCTGCCTTAAATGGCACCTGTATATAACAAATCACTATCTATCAACCTGCCTTAAATGGCACCTGTATATAACAAATCACTATCTATAAACCTGCCTTAAATGGCACCTGTATATAACAAATCACTATCTATAAACCTGCCTTAAATGGCACCTGTATATAACAAATCACTATCTATAAACCTGCCTTATATGGCACCTGTATATAACAAATCACTATCTATAAACCTGCCTTAAATGGCACCTGTATAAAACAAATCACTATTTATAAACCTGCCTTAAATGGCACCTGTATATAACAAATCACTATCTATAAACCTGCCTTAAATCGCACCTGTATATAACAAATCACTATCTATAAACCTGCCTTAAATGGCACCTGTATATAACAAATCACTATCTATAAACCTGCCTTTAATGGCACCTGTATATAACAAATCACTATCTATAAACCTGCCTTAAATGGCACCTGTATATAACAAATCACTATCTATAAACCTGCCTTAAATGGCACCTGTATAAAACAAATCACTATCTATAATCCTGCCTTAAATGGCACCTGTATATAACAAATCACTATCTATAAACCTGCCTTAAATGGCACCTGTATAAAACAAATCACTATCTATAAAACTTCCTTTAATGGCACCTGTATATAACAAATCACTATCTATAAACCTGCCTTAAATGGCACCTGTATATAACAAATCACTATCTATAAACCTGCCTTAAATGGCACCTGTATATAACAAATCACTATCTATAAACCTGCCTTAAATGGCACCTGTATATAACAAATCACTATCTATAAACCTGCCTTAAATGGCACCTGTATATAACAAATCACTATCTATAAACCTGCCTTATATGGCACCTGTATATAACAAATCACTATCTACAAACCTGCCTTAAATGGCACCTGTATAAAACAAATCACTATCTATAAACCTGCCTTAAATGGCACCTGTATATAACAAATCACTATCTATAAACCTGCCTTAAATGGCACCTGTATAAAACAAATCACTATCTATAAACCTGCCTTAAATGGCACCTGTATATAACAAATCACTATCTATAAACCTGCCTTATATGGCACCTGTATATAACAAATCACTATCTATAAACCTGCCTTATATGGCACCTGTATATAACAAATCACTATCTATAAACCTGCCTTAAATGGCACCTGTATATAACAAATCACTATCAATAAACCTGCCTTAAATGGCACCTGTATATAACAAATCACTATCTATAAACCTGCCTTAAATGGTACCTGTATATAACAAATCACTATCTATAAACCTGCCTTAAATGGCACCTGTATATAACAAATCACTATCTATAAACCTGCCTTAAATGGCACCTGTATATAACAAATCACTATCTATAAAACTGCCTTAAATGGCACCTGTATATAACAAATCACTATCTATAAACCTGCCTTAAATGGCACCTGTATATAACAAATCACTATCTACAAAACTGCCTTAAATGGCACCTGTATAAAACAAATCACTATCTATAAACCTGCCTTAAATGGCACCTGTATATAACAAATCACTATCTATAAACCTGCCTTAAATGGCACCTGTATATAACAAATCACTATCTATAAACCTGCCTTAAATGGCACCTGTATATAACAAATCACTATCTATAAACCTGCCTTATATGGCACCTGTATATAACAAATCACTATCTATAAACCTGCCTTAAATGGCACCTGTATATAACAAATCACTATCTATAAACCTGCCTTAAATGGCACCTGTATATAACAAATCATTATCTATAAACCTGCCTTAAATGGCACCTGTATATAACAAATCACTATCTATAAACCTGCCTTAAATGGCACCTGTATATAACAAATCACTATCTATAAACCTGCCTTAAATGGCACCTGTATATAACAAATCACTATCTATAAACCTGCCTTAAATGGCACCTGTATAAAACAAATCACTATCTATAAACCTGCCTTAAATGGCACCTGTATATAACAAATCACTATCTATAAACCTGCCTTAAATAGCACCTGTTACTGTATATATCCAATTGTTTCTTATTGAACAATAAAATATGTTTAAAGTATGTATATAACAAATCACTGTGTATAAAGGGCAATCTCATTTTTCCCATTAATGAATAGTGCATATAATTTTAACCTGTATATAAAAAGCAACTGCTCATAAAGGTCACATTTTCAGGTTCTCTTGACTGGCCTTTATATATAGGCATGACTGTATACAATTACAGCCTTCCTATGCGGGAAAACAAAACTTCTCAGGGTGACAATTATTTTGTACAAACAAGACAAAGGCAGAGAAAAATAAAAAAAATTATTTCCGGATTTTCAACGGGTTCCGTATAAAAATATTAGTTTTATAGGTTAAATCACTTTCGCACTTACAACAACTCTACAAAATCCTTGTCGGGAAGCGTTTATGTGATAAAGACGGATCAAATTTTAGTGACAGTCTTGGACAGAGCTGGAAAAACATTTGAGCCCGACATGGAAGAATCTGGTGCTCCAAAAAAAAAAGAATTAAAAAAGAATTTGCCTACCTACCTAACTACCCATACCCAAAAGTCATGGGTCAGGTTTGAGCAAACTGAAATATTTTTAAGGATGGCCTCATTACATTTGTTGCATATACAAAACAAATGTTTGTGAAAGGTAATAAAAGTTAACAGTAAAACTTGAATTTGAAGCATACTGCCACCGTTAACGAAAATGAGAACTTTTTCAGAACCATCTATAAATTCTTGCAAGGTTAAAGGTTAATTGTTTTTTCTGAAAATAAGGGGATAAATTAAGATTCTAAATAATTTATACTAGAGGCTCAGTGGGCTGAGCCTGTGTCACTCACCTTTCATTCTGCTTTGAGGAAACTTAATACAGAACCTTCCATAGGTGCTTCCCACCAAGTTTCGATTCATTTGGCTAAGCAGTTACAGAGAAGAGGATTTTTAGAAATCGATCAATCAAAAACAAGAATGGCCTGTGGTGGCCATCTTTATTAACGGATGGGAACTAAATGCACAATCTTTATAGATGACCTTCCAAGGATGTTTCCTATCAAGTTTTGATTCATTTGGCAAAGTGGTTTCAGAGAAGAAGATTTTTTAGAAATCAACCAATCAGAAACAAGAATTGCCTGTAGTGGCCATGTTTGTTAATGGATCAGAACTAAATCAGCAATCTTTATAAAGGAGCTTCCATAGATGCTTCCTACCAAGTTCCGATTCATTTGGCCAAGCGGTTTCAGAGGAGACGATTTATTTAGAAATCAACCAATCAGAAACAAGAATTGCATGTGGTGGCCATGTTTGTTAACAGATCGGAAATAAATTAGCAATCTTTACAGAGGACCTTCCAAAGATACTTCCTACCAAATTTCGATTCATTTGGCCAAGCGGTTACAAAGGAGAAGATTCTTTAGAAATCAACCAATCAGAAACAAGAATTGCCTGTGGCGGCCATGTTTGTTAACGGATCGGGACGAAATGAGCAATCTTTATAGAGGACCTGCCATAGATGCTTCTTACCAAGTTTCGGTTCATTTGACAAAGCGGGTTCAGAGGAGAATTTTGTTTTAAATCGGCCAATCAGAAACAAGAATTGCCTGTGGCGGCCATGTTTGTAATGGATCGGAACGAAATGACCATTCTTTATAGAGGACCTTCCAAAGATGCCTCCTACTGAGTTTTGATTCATTTGGCTAAGCGGTTTTAGAGGAGACAATTTTTTAGAAATCAACCCAATCAGAAACAAGCATTGTCTGTGGTGGCCATGTTTGTTAACGGATTGGAACTAAATGAGCAATCTTTATAGAGAACATTCCAAGGATGCTTCCTACCAAGTTTCAATTCATTTGGCCAAGCGGTTTCAGAGGAGAAGATTTTTTTTAGAAATTAACCAATCAGAAAAAAAAATTGCCTGTGGCGGCCATGTCTGTTAACGGATCGGGACGAAATGAGCAATCTTTATAGAGTACCTGCCATAGATGCTTCCTACCAAGTTTCGGTTCATGTGGCCAAGCGATTTCAGAGGAGAAGATTTTAAAAAATCGGCCAATCAGAAACAAGAATTGCCTATGGCGACCATGTTTGTTAATGGATCGGGACAAAATTAGCATTCTTTAGAGAGGACCTTCCATAGATGCTTCCTACCAAGTTTCACTTCCTTTGGCTGAGGGGTTTCAGAGGAGAAGATTAAAATGTGAAAAGTTAACGGACGACAGATGACGGACGACGGATGCCAAGTGATGGCAAAAGCTCACGTTGCCTTTGGCAAGGTGAGCTAAAAAACTAGTAATCATAATCATATTGATGTTTTCCTAAATGAAGAAAATTATCATGTCTAACTTTAATGATGTTCAAACGAAATTAATCAAATATGTTTATAACATCAAGCCAGATTACACTTTCTAATATAATGTACAGGTTAATTGGATTTCTAAACCAATAAAAAAAAAAAATGGATTTCTATTGCTTTAAATCCAATGTAACAATCTGAATAGAAGCTATTTAATTTCAAAATAATTAAATCTAAGTGATATCAAATCCTCCATCATAAGATAGGTTTCATCTAGTTGGTTTTTCGTCATTTAACGACATTTGCAATCTTTCTACTATCATAGAACATGCTTTGTAAATATTGTTGATGTCAACAAATATGTAAATAAATGACCTACTGCTCTTCATTAAAGATTACTTACTAATAAATACTAATAGCTGTAAATTACATCGTTTTTACTAACGTTAACGAGGCCGGGATAAGGTACCGGTATTCAATGTTTTTTAACAAACAAATGTACAGATTTCAATAAAAAATATAATGAATTAAAAACAAAAAAAAAGATTTTATAATAATGGTATGGAAGTAAGTAGGGTTGGGACAATGACTGATCAGCAACTTTTCACATTAATAGTGGCAACTAGATTATATGTGGTTGAGTATGGTAGAGTTTGTTGAGAGACTTTAGTTAACTTCTCACTGTTAAGGTTCAGCTTGACCACACGACATGAAGGTGTAAACATATATGTTGATACATTTGTAGTATACTAATCTGTATTCTTGTCCACAACATCAGGTGTTAGGAACTTGAAGCTCACTGGTTACCATTGTTGTAAACTGGCTGATTGGTGGACAAAAGAAAATATTCCCCTGAAGAAACCATACACTTAAGAATTACAATAAGAATATTTATGAAAAGCGGCAAAGCAGTTGCACTAAGGATATTTGGACCTTTTTTTCCTTCAAAGGGTCTTACAATAGAGAATAAGCTATTTCAAAAAAAATTCCATATGGACCAATGTTATGAATCTTTTACTTAGTAGGATATTAATTCCTCTACAAAGTGTGTGAATTATTTATCAATAGAAAATCCAAGATAACCACCACAGCTAGATATGTTTAAACATAGAATCCTTTGGAAAAAATATTAAAAAGCATTCTCTAAATCTGCTAAGGTAATAGAACATAAACTGTACAAAACTTATAATAATGTTTGTGGGGTTTTTCTTTTAGATTTCTGCCATTGATGGATAGGTTTCTAAGAAGAAGAGATGGGAATTTCAACCAATCAGAAAACATAATTGGCCCTAACAACTATGTTGTCATTCCAGGTAGAACAAAAAATATCAGAAAACACTGTACAACATTGAGGTCCAGTGGCCATGGTTTCTATGAAAAGATTGAAATGTGAAAAATGAAATTAGAGGAGGAAAGCAAAGACAGCTATTACAAATTCACTGGATGAACCCAAGCCATGGGTAGGTGTCCACAAACCTTAACACTTGAGGTCAGTCTCAGGGCGAGAATCAAAATATGTATTGTTAGGCTTGTAGTCAGAAGTCAATGGCCTTTAACATCTTGACCATCCATTCCCATAAATAAATAAGGTTTGGTTTTTATGATGTTTAGTGCCACTTTCAACAACTTTCAGTTTTATTGGTGGAGGAAACCAAAGGACCCGGAGAAAACCACCAACCTGTCGCAAGTCACTGACAAACTTTATCACATAATGTTGTACACCGCGCCCTGATCGAGATTCAAAATCACAACATCAGTGGTGATAGGCACTGATTGCATAGGTAGTTGTAAATCCAACTATCATACGATTACGGCCGAGACAGCCACTAAATAAATAAGGGATTTAACTTAATTCATTTAAATTGATCTAATAATTCTATTACATCATACTATAATAGTAATTAAACACCATACAAAAGTTTCCTGTTTATTACAATTTTCTCCATTTTAAATAGTGCTTAGGTGTATTACCACTAAACATGGGTACCAGTCGAAAAGAACGTATGGGAAAGTAGTACGTAAACAGAAAATGGATTCCTACATTGTTGGATAAAAAATAAACCCTATTAGATACTGCAAAATACTGAATGTCAGCAGAAACCTACATATTTTAGGATAATTTTAAGCCCATATTTGATGTCCTTGTGGTTTTAAATAAAAAATTGATTGCATTGGAAAGAAACCACCTTAATTTGTGTTAAATCGAAAGTGAAAGTAGGATTTTTGACGGTAGACATCTTCAGACTGTCTGTTTTTTCTTATATGCCATTAAATGTATGTTGATTTTTGGAGTTAAGCTTCCTATTAGGTACTCCTTCCATGAGATATGAGTGTCACTTAGATTAAACTTAAGATGAATTCTGTATGAAAGCTCAATTTTTTTTTATTTAACATGGAAGGCTATGGAGAATTCTTTAGTGGTATTACACCTTTTAGGCAAAAAACAAGAAACTTAATTTTGATGGTACCACACTCAAATTGGCTTTGAACAGTCACAACAGACCCAGTTTGACATTTTCCACACCAAAATGTTACAAAATACATCAAGGTGTCATGTTACAGCTTCAATATGAATATTATGCAATATTTTGGAAAATATTCCCCATGCACTAGATGTACATGCACAGAGGGTATTGAAATATAATTTTATACTTATTTATGACTTTACAATTATTGAGACTGGTAGATTTAATGTGTTTTTGTAGTAAAAGGGCAGATGATGTTGAAAACGATTGCTAAAATTAAGAATTTTAACAATTTCATGTTGCGGCATTTAGTCGACTTCAAATACGGTATATGATGATACCGTTTTTGAAAATTTTATAATCCTACTTGTTTTTTCTGATAAATTTTGGTAGTTATAGCTAGAACACATGTAAAATGTACAAATGAAACAATATAAGGCTATAGAAAGCAGCTTTATTTCAGAATTATGTACTTAAAACCAGGTAATTTTAGTGATCCCAGGAGAATTGTATTTGTCACTGGACATTTACTGTTAATTTTTCAAATTGTCAATGTGGATTTTATATTTTAGAGTATAAATTGACTGTAAATGTACATTTGCGCATCTGGCTAACTTGAAACATAACAAAAGTTGTCAAGAAATATTCATTTATTGAGTTTTGAAGGAAATTACAGTTGCAGGTCACAAGAAATAACAGAAACCTGAAAATCAACAATCATAATTTTACACATTTTGGGCAATTTGAAGTAATTTTTGCTTAATATCTAGGTATTAGGTCTTATTTAATGTCTTGCAATGCATAATTAATGGGAACATAGCATGAATTAACATAATTTAGTATATTGTGAGATCATTTCTAGGAGGCAAAAAAAAAAGGGGGGGTATGCTTAAAATAAAAATTTTCATATTAATTAGATGTTAAATGTACAAATGAAGCATATACACATGTCATAAGATGCTTATTGTGTTGAAAATCAGCTTCATACTTGTAATATATTGAGATAAAAAAACCATTGTCATGTTATTTCACAATCTCAACTCAACAGCTGAAAAATCAGATTTTTTCATTAAAAGCTTCATGGAGGTACCTTTGTATATGGACATTAATTCTTTCAAATATTGGACTGCCATATACCTGTTATAGTTTTTTTGACTGGATATTGATATGGGAATATAATTAAGGCAAAGAAAAGGTTAAAGAAACAAGCTTTTATTGCTCTTAGGTGTATTACCACTAAATTGGTACCAGTCGAAAAGAACGTATGGGAAAGTAGTACGTAAACAGAAAATGGATTCCTACATTGTTGGATAAAAAATAAACCCTATTAGATACTGCAAAATACTGAATGTCAGCAGAAACCTACATATTTTAGGATAATTTTAAGCCCATATTTGATGTCCTTGTGGTTTTAAATAAAAAATTGATTGCATTGGAAAGAAACCACCTGAATTTGTGTTAAATCGAAAGTGAAAGTAGGATTTTTGATGGTAGACATCTTCAGACTGTCTGTTTTTTCTTATATGCCATTAAATGTATGTTGATTTTCGGAGTTAAGCTTCCTATTAGGTACTCCTTCCATGAGATATGAGTGTCACTTAGATTAAACTTAAGATGAATCCTGTATGAAAGCTCAATTTTTTTTTATTTAACATGGAAGGCTATGGAGAATTCTTTAGTGGTATTACACCTTTACCTAACGGTTCAGCATCACAAGGGAAAGTTTTAGAAGTGTGAGGATAACCTCCCTTTATCAATTAATAAGACAGATGGAAATGAATTAACCTGGTCACTCTTGTTTTTAATAGAAAAACTTGTAGACATTACATTTAACAAATATTCATTCATGTATAAGTATATAATGGGATCTGCCGTCTATACATTTACACATATGAAGATTACTGTGGTACTCGTGCTGATTCCATACTTAAATCAGCAAGGTTACCATTCTCATAGTTGATAGCATTCCTGACATTAATATCCATAAAGGATATAACAACAGTATTAATATGTACATCTATATTACAGAAAGAAAGCATGACAAAGGACTCTATCCATTACTGTAATCATGTCTCATTTCCTATCAATTTCTGCACAGGAAATGAACATCTATCTATGAGGAAATGAAGGATTACTTCCAATAAATCTTACTTAATATCTTTTACTGACGTTAGAGAAATAATACTTCCTATATGTTGTGTAATATACCAGAAAAGTCTATGATGCGGTCTCTAACATGTTAAGACTATTTGAAACATCTTAGTTTCTCAACTGCACAGACAATCAAGTCTGTTTAGATTCAAGCATCACCGAACATTTAATTTTTCCGTCAATTCACAGCAAACTAATTAATATTAGACGTTGCATCTTTCTTTTTTTTGGCAATACACAAACATCTAACGATATCCCTTCATGGTCATATTTTCAAATAACCAATCAGAGATGAGCCTACCAGTATTAAAAGAGAGCATGTGCTGAGAGCTGTTGTTCAATTGGTAAATAAATATATTGCCATACGATTGGAAGGACAAATATAAATGAAAAGTTAACTGACTCACAGGATGTCTTTAGATGTTAGTGAATTGCCAAACAAAATAATTTAAAAAAAGATGCAACAAATGCTTCATTTTAATTAATTTTAGATTGAAAAAAAACCCCCAGCAATTTCATTTTGAATGATCAGTCAGTAGCTAAACAAGTGAGATAAATGTCAGAAAGATTTCAGAACTCATTAACTCAACATATTTATAGATTGAATGAATATATTTCTTTTCACTTTATAAATAAATGAAAAATGACATCAAATATTTATACCCATTTCATAATAGATTGGTGAGAATAAGATAAAAGAATCATGTAGTGCATGAATAATTAATTAATTCCCCTCAGTAACATTTAAGTAATAGATCTGAGAGCCTTCAAAGAAATTGATCAAAGTTGGAATTAAATTATTAAGAAATCTAATTGTTTCGTGTATCAGTTATTGTTCTTCTAATTCCAGAAATGTATGGTTGCTAATTACTTTTTCAAAAATAACAGCTCTGATAGGCCTCCAGGAAATATACCAAAGATAGAATTCATATATTTTAAATCAAATCAGCTTTTGTTCTCAGCTTTCAGGATAATTACCAAAGTTGGAATTCAATTTAGAAATCCAATGCTTCAGATTCTCATATTATATGGTTGTAAGGTACCTTTTCAAATATTAATATTTTTGAGGAAATTTACCAAAATTGGAATTCCAATCTTTTCCATACCAGAAATCATCCAAAATAGTCATATTTCTACCCCTCTTACAAAACAATCTTTATGTTAAACAATATCTATCGAAGTTATCACATAAATATGACTAAATTATCAAAATCCATTTTTTTCTATTAAAAGAAAAAAAAAATTCCCCCCAAAAAATCCATTTGTTCAATCTCTGCCATCTAAGAACTTGTGCAAGAGTTTCATATTTGCAACTTTCATGCAATTTTTTTTTTAAATAAAATGTCCTTTACTTTACTCAATTTATCACACAAACAAGACTAAATTATCAAAATCTCTGAGTTGGTGGATGAAAAACAAATTGGTGACTCAGACTTTGCATTCGTCAGTTTTGGAACACCTTGTTTCTTTCTTGTAACATATTGGTGAAAAAGTTAATTTAATAATTCAAAGAATAAATGGAAAGCAAGTGTGCTCAGCTTCAGTAATAAAGTGGTACAGTGGAACTTGTGCAGTCAGAAGTCTGAGTTTTCTGACATCCTGTGACATCAGACAAAAATTTATGGTCCCAAAGTATTTGAAATAATTTCTGTTAACTAAAGTAAAACCTGAGTATTCCAACATCCTGTAGAATCCGACACATTTCCCTGGTCCCTTGATGTGTCGGATTCTACTTTAAAACTAAATGAACTGTTTGTTACGTAAAATTATTGTGTCCTTAAATATATTTCTACTTGACATTACACAATTAATACTTTGCTGTACTGATCTGCCTCTGATCAAATAAAATATATATTACAAAAAAAAAATATTGGTGAAAAAGTGGAATTGTTCCCAGTATATTTTGGCAGGGATAGCCCGGAGAGGCAATTCTAAGATTTCATTCAGCAAGACAATGTATTTAAATGATCATAATTTGCCTTTCATATGTAATTTCCAAAATTCTTCAATTTGGGATTGCTTTGATTGCTAGTATTGTAATTGAAAAATGTCTTTTTGCAAATAAACTTCTTCTCTTCTTCTTTGGTTACGGAAAACCATCAACGTACTGATGTATAAACCCTCTGAGAGAGTGGGTTACTGGGTATGATTCTTTACTAACCAGTACAGATATAGTTGCTTTATAATACTATTTAATAACATAATATATTTGTCCTCCTGTACGCTATATTCATATTGATTAAAAATGTAATTAAGGGAGTGTAAAAAGTAATTAAATTGACCCTGACTAAAAATTACCCCAGGGTAATATTTCAATGACGAAAATTGATACCAAAGTTGTTGAATTTGAATTGCTTTTATTGAATTTTGACCCCTCTTCTTTGAATTCTGATAATCTAAGCATAAAATGGGTCAATTTTCAATGAAAAAAAACAAGTACCAGTACATGTACCAGTATTAAGCCTTCAATATTAATTAATAAGTATTAATGTTAATTCATTAATATCAGAACAGCCACTCTCTCCTATAATTATCTTTTATCATTTCTCTCATATTTAAGGTTACCTTTATGGCCATTAAATGCCACTTTAAACAATATTTCAGTTATATCATGGATGTTTTATTGGTGGAGGAAACCAGAGTACTCAGAGAAAATTTACGACCTGCCATAAGTCAGTGGTCACTGACAAACTCTATCACCAATGAGCTGGATTCAAACTCACAATTTCAGTGGTGATAAATCAAACTATGATACAATAACTACCACAACTGCCCCCTCATATCTATATTGGGACCAAACCCTTCATGTACTGAGTCACACCTCATATCTATATTGGGACCAAACCCTTCATGTACTGAGTCACACCTCATATCTATATTGGGACCAAACCCTTCATGTACTGAGTCACACCTCATATCTATATTGGGACCAAACCCTTCATGTACTGAGTCACACCTCATATATATATTGGGACCAAGCCCTTCATGTACTGAGTCACACCTCATATCTATATTGGGACCAAACCCTTCATGTACTGAGTCACACCTCATATATATATTGGGACCAAACCCTTCATGTACTGAGTCACACCTCATATATATATTGGGACCAAACCCTTCATGTACTGAGTCACACCTCATATATATATTGGGACCAAAACCTTCAAGTACTGAGTCACACCTCATATCTATATTGGGACCAAACCCTTCATGTACTGAGTCACACCTCATATATATATTGGGACCAAACCCTTCATGTACTGAGTCACACCTCATATCTATATTGGGACCAAACCCTTCATGTACTGAGTCACACCTCATATCTATATTGGGACCAAACCCTTCATGTACTGAGTCACACCTCATATCTATATTGGGATCAAACCCTTCATGTACTGAGTCACACCTCATATCTATATTGGGACCAAACCCTTCATGTACTGAGTCACACCTCATATATATATTGGGACCAAACCCTTCATGTACTGAGTCACACCTCATATCTATATTGGGACCAAACCCTTCATGTACTGAGTCACACCTCATATCTATATTGGGACCAAAACCTTCAAATACTGAGTCACACCTCATATCTATATTGGGACCAAACCCTTCATGTACTGAGTCACACCTCATATATATATTGGGACCAAACCCTTCATGTACTGAGTCACACCTCATATCTATATTGGGACCAAACCCTTCATGTACTGAGTCACACCTCATATCTATATTGGGACCAAACCCTTCATGTACTGAGTCACACCTCATATCTATATTGGGATCAAACCCTTCATGTACTGAGTCACACCTCATATCTATATTGGGACCAAACCCTTCATGTACTGAGTCACACCTCATATATATATTGGGACCAAACCCTTCATGTACTGAGTCACACCTCATATATATATTGGGACCAAACCCTTCATGTACTGAGTCACACCTCATATCTATATTGGGACCAAACCCTTCATGTACTGAGTCACACCTCATATATATATTGGGACCAAACCCTTCATGTACTGAGTCACACCTCATATCTATATTGGGACCAAACCCTTCATGTACTGAGTCACACCTCATATATATATTGGGACCAAACCCTTCATGTACTGAGTCACACCTCATATATATATTGGGACCAAACCCTTCATGTACTGAGTCACACCTCATATATATATTGGGACCAAACCCTTCATGTACTGAGTCACACCTCATATATATATTGGGACCAAACCCTTCATGCACTGAGTCACATGAAATATGCAAGTATCTTCTTAAAAACAAACAAGATTTCTCAGAAATTCAGGTTGTCACATTGATGTAAGTATACTGTAAAACCCAGATATTTTTTATTGGCCTCAAATATATCTTCAAACCCAGCATATTATACTTTAAACAACAATCAATCAATCAATCAATCAATCAATCAATCAATAATTCTGCTACAACATTGTAGTTGTTTTAATGTGTTATATAAAAGACAAAATAATTCTATTTTTATCATCTTCCCATTTTTTGATAATATAAACTTCCTCCCATAGATCCATCTCAGTATCATCTTTTTTATTTACTGGTGCCTACTTATCTATCTAGGCTTACAAAGCTTCTTGTCACAAATATAACTGAAGTATTGTGTTGTTGAACAACAATCATTTGATAAAGATATAACTCTGTTACATTCTACATTACACCGAATTAGGACCAAATAAAAATGTCATCTGTCTAAAAGTACTCTACTCTTTTACTAAGTGTTGAAATTACTGATTTATATATAAAACTTTTAGACCTCTTAGGTCCCATATCATAATGACATCCTACCATCAGTATATATAGCTGCTCTGTCTATTCCACCATCTTCTTCTTTTAGAAAGGACAAGAACATTCCCACAGTATGTGTGATTGGCTTCATGGTGAATTCACAATTCTGTCTCCTGGAAGGTAAAGGCACTGAAAACACTGGTAGTCCATCTTTGTATACAACAGAAGCTTCTGAAATACAAAAAAAAATGCTTCTGATCAATGAAATTTGAGAAAAATGCAATGGAGAAAAGTTTGAAGATAATGGGCAAAAAGAAAAAGAACAAACAACGATCTACAAAACACTACACAGAAAACCAATGATCGAGCAACAATAAACACACTAAAAACCGTGGGTGAACTCAGGTGCTCCGAAAGGGTAATCAGTTCCTGCTTCACTAGTGGCATCTGTTATGTTGCTCTAGTTACAAACCTGGTAACAAGTCATGAATGAGGAAAGGACCAGATTGTGATTATGACAAGCAGAATATATCCATGGTCATTTGTGGTGATACAGGTATTCCGTAATGGTTAACCAACTCATGTGGCAACCGCAAAAACTTTCGAATTGATGACTTCAACTTAACCAATAGGAAACCTTGGTTCAGTAGATTCCTTGTTAGCAGCAACCCTCTATCAGGGAAATCCTGATAGGAACCAATTGAATTGGAGCATTGTTTAAATGTTGATGACCAAATGAGTCATGATATAATAATAAATTTGACACTACCACGACTCCCACAAGTCTGTAATAACTCACTTGGCTTACTATATCAGAGGACTATATAAAATGAACAATTTGTGTCATTATTATGTAAATTCAGGTAAAATTTGATTCAATTTTAAAAAAATTTCAAATAAAAACCACTTCTTTACATAATCAGGAAACAACAAATTTTATGACCTTGTATGGTTTCCATGACAATGTTGATAACCTATATATGATAGACTCAGATCGACATCCAGTCTCTAATCGACGTCCACTCCTCAAATCGGCGTCCACTGACATCATTATCTCAAATCACAGTCCAATTTTAGGATATTCTCAAATCGGCGTCCTTTCCAAACTCGCATATCTATAGGCCCGTTTACACGATCAAAGTTTGCCATCAAAAATAAATGTAATGACAGTTTTGTTTTGCGTGTTTTTTTTTTATCTGTTTCTTAAAGTAGTATTTTTTTTTTTTTTTTTTTTTAAAGCATTTTCCCATTCATTAATATTATTTAGGGTTAAGGTTAGATTTAGGTTTAGGGTTATGGTTAGTGTTAGGGTTAGTGTTAGGGTTAGTGTTAGGGTTAGGGTTAGGGTTAGGGTTAAGGTTAAGTTAGGATTAGGGTTAGGGTCCGCTAAAGTAGAAATACAATGTACTCTGAATCTGGTCTTGTCCCTTCTCCATCATTGTTTCAAAACCATGTCCTAACGGGTGTGACGTCATTTGAAGTATACGTCAGTCACGTAATTGGACGTCGATTTGAGAAAGTAAAAAATGGCCATATATTTGAGAATTGGACACCGATTTGAGGATTGAACGTCGATTAGAGACTGGACGTCGATCTGAGTCTTACATATATACCAGGATTCATTAGTGAACATTTATTAAAACCTTTTAATAGTGTGCAGGGGCTGTTTATCAAGAGTTGACTTGTTCGTAGAGTTCATAAAGTTCTAAAATACAGATCAGGTACAATAATTGTTTGTGTAGCAGGAATGACGTATACCAAGGATGCTCTTGTCCAACAACCCACAGATAAACAAGACGACCGACGCTTCGGGAGACTATTTTGGATGACTGATATTAAGCTACGTGATTCAGATATGAAAAATACTAAACCAACTGTAGATTTTGTCTATAATAAGAGAGAAGTAAAGGTACAACTTTTTATGTTTTATTGCAACATAATGCTGAACATGAGTAAATTAACAATTTATGTTAATATTCAAAGGTAAATTTGCTTTAGAAATTGATATTAAAGTTATATAAACCTAATATTCAAAGGAAAGTGGAAGTCCTAAAGCAATGAAACATTTATAGAATTCAAACGATATATAAAATAAAGTCCCTGAAATGCTTTGAAGCAAAATGTTCGAGACCAAAATTCTATATTCAAAATCAAAACTATCTCTAAATTTTATAATGGAATGAAAATATATAAGTTTAAATGTAATTTATTATCCAAAGCGACATTTTAGAAGTATAAATATAACAAATTATTGGTGATTATTAACTAGAGGCTCCCAGGAGCCTGTATAGCTCACCTGGGTATAATAACCAACATCAGTCAATAAAACTTGATAACTTCGGTAAAAAAAATTAACAAATGTAGCCTTCGTCATTGCAGACCCCTTCTACAAAAAAATTTGGGCAGGGGTTCCCCCTTTAATGTAAGTTATCAAAATTGCTGTAAAAAAACATACATGTCAATGATTCTCAAAATTTAGCTTTTCCTACTTCACATTTTGTAATAGAGTTGCTTCCCTTTGATTATTTGAGTAACCAAAAGCAGTGAGTCAACAAAAAAATGCATTTCAAGAGGAATAACTCTTCACACAGTTGTCGCACATTTTTAACTGTGGGAAATTTTTTGTAGATCTTGACATGCTGAACATTTTTGCAATTTAAACTTAACATTTATCTCTTATAGTTTTTGAAATATAACACAAAAAGTATTAAAATTTAAAAAAAAATTGATCGAAGGGCCGAACCGCCGGACACATTTTTGGAAGAGAACCATCCAATGACTATTTCATCAAAAAAATTTCTTATTGAGCAAATGGTTTCAGACAAGAAGATTTTTAAGGGAATTTCCCATAGGATCCTACGTTAAATTAAGTTCGGCTGTGGCGGCCATCTTGGTCGGTGTTCTGAAATGCCGGACACAATTTTGAAAGAGGACCACCCAAGAATCATTTCAGCAAAGTTTGGTTGAAATTGGCTCAGTAGTTTCAGAGGAGAAGATTTTTTTTTAATTTCATCCCCCCTTTTTTCTAATTTGCATAATTGGTTAAAATAGGCAAAAGTTCAAAGTTCATTAAAAATCCCGTAATATATGCTAAAAAGCTCATCATTATGCTTATACAGTTCAAATTTGGCACTTTCTGGCTTAAAATAGAGCAGTTTTGGCCATTTGAAGAAATTTCTATTTTTAGTCATGGTGGCCATCTTGGATACAGGACGGCGCTGACGGACACATTTTGAAAGGGGACCACCCAAGGATCATTTCAGCAAAGTTTGGTTGAGATTGGCTCAGTAGTTTCAGAGGAGAAGATTTTTTTTTAATTTCATCCCCCTTTTTTCTAATTTGCATAATCGGTCAAAATAGGCAAAAGTTCAAAGTTCATAAAAAATCCAGTAATATATGTTAAAAAGCTCATCATTATGCTTATACAGTTCAAATTTGGGCACTTTCTGGCTTAAAATAGAGCAGTTTTGGCCATTTGAAGAAATTTCTATTTTCAGTAATGGTGGCCATTTTGGATACAGGACGGCACTGATGGACACAATTTTGAAAGGGGACCACCCAAGGATCATTTCAGCAAAGTTTGGTTGAGATTGACTCAGTAGTTTCAGAGGAGAAGATTTTTTTTTTTATTTCATCCCCCCTTTTTTCTATTTTTAGCTTGGCGGCCATCTTGGTTGGAAGTCGGGATCACCGGACACAATTTTGGAAGGGGGCCATCCAAGGATCATTCCACAAAAGTTTGGCTGCAATTGGCCTAGTGGTTTCTGAGGAGAAGATTTTTTTTTTAATTTCATCCCCCCTTTTTTCTAATTTGCATAATCGGTCAAAATGGGTAATGGGATTTACTTCAAAATTGCAGGGTATGTAGATCTTGACATGCTGAACATGTTTGCAGTTTCAACTTACCACCTGTCTCTTATAGTTTTTGAAATAAAGGACGAAACGTAATAAAATTTTGAAAATTTGATAAAAAAAAAAAGGGAAATAACTCCAAAATGGGTAATGGGATTTACTACAAAATTGCAGGGTGGGTAGATCTTGATATGCCGCACATTTTTGCAATTTAATGTTAACCTTTATCTCTTATAGTTTTTGAAATATAAGACGAAAGGTATTAAAATTTTACAAATTTGATGAAAAAAGGGCAATAACTCCAAGATGGGTAATCAGATATTATTAACGGTTTTTGAGTTATTACCAAAAACCTGCAATTTTACCATATGTTCTATTTTTTGTAACAGCGGCCATGTTGGTTGGTGCACGGCATCACCGGACACAATTTTGAAACTAGACACCCTAGTGATGATTCAGACCAAGTTTGGTTTCCATTGGTCTAGTACTTTCAGAGGAGAAGATTTTTGAAAAAGTTTACGACGTATGACGGACGACGACGACGGACGCCAAGTGATGGGAATAGCTCACCAGGTGAGCTAAAAATAGAAAATATCAGGAACAATAATCAACTGCAAATGTAACCGACTCAGCTTCATCTTTGGTTGCTACATTTGCAACGTTTATAAAGACATGTTCTACAATACAGATCAAATACTTATATCACTTTAAAGCAATGCAGTACTCTAAAGCCATTTGACAACTATTTTTCAAGGACTTGTAGACACATCTTTTGAAAGAAACAACCAACATTATTTTCTGATTCAGATATTATAAGTAGAATGTTATAACCTCACACTATTTTTACTGTCACAGGGGTTAAAAAATCTTGGACCACCTCACTAGCCCAGGGCTAGCATACTCCCAAATATTACTAGCTCGAATCTATGAACTACTAGTCCTGGTCAATACCGTGATTTCATGAATCAGACTTGCAGACTTGAACCCATGTACAATGTATATTAGTTTAACTATCTTTCTTTTCAGATCTGGTATTGCGTTTTATTTTCACTTACTTTCCACAGGACAGGTCACTGTAAGGCCAAAAAAAAAAATGTGTGTTTACGGTCACATTACAAAAAAATCTAGGGTCGGTCGGCAATAATATTTTTAATTTTTTTATAACTATCGGCAAAACCAGAAATAGTCGTTCCCGGTTCAGGAATCCGATTCCGGTATTTCATTTTTGAAATTTCCGGTAAGCCGTCATTTGATGAAGCTGTGTTTTATGACGAGTTACGCAGTTTTTCTACCTTCTTTGCTCTCAATTTCGACAAAAAGCTAGCAGTAGAATAAATAAAACATTGCTGCTGATTAAACAACATATAACATATATGAATATAAGCAGATACGCGAATATTGACAAGTTTGTCAAAATCCAATACATTTTTTTACTAGCCCGTCGGGCATACAGCTGATTATTTCAGCTAGCCCAAATGTGGAAATTACTAGCCCCGGGCGTCAGGCTAGTGGATTTTTTAACCCCTGTGTCACTAACTAGCCAGTCTCTTTAAATTCTACTTAAATATACATTTCTTCATTTTCTGTTTTTCTTGTGTTCAATAACTATGTCAATATTATCCTGTATTTTGTGGCAATAAAAAAAAAAGGAAATATAACACTAATTATAATGTATTATTTATAGTATTCTTCTAATTTACCATAATTATGCAAATTTTAATAAGCATTTTATGAAAGTTTTCTTCAATAAAAATATATCATCTTTGAGATATTCTACCTTACAGCATACAACAAATACAAATGTATTCAATTGTTGCTGGCCAAGACATTCCTTCAACAACAAAACAAAAAACAAAACGGCAGCAACTACTGGTCAAATTTTTCATTAGACAAAAAAAGAACAAAACGGCAGCAACTACTGGTCAAGTCTTTCATTAGACAAAAAAATAACAAAACGGCAGCAACTACTGGTCAAGTCTATCATTAGACAAAAAAAGAACAAAACGGCAGCAACTACTGGTCAAGTCTTTCATTAGACAAAAAAGAACAAAACGACAGCAACTACTGGTCAAGTCTTTCATTAGACAAAAAAGAACAAAACGACAGCAACTACTGGTCAAGTCTTTCATTAGACATAAAAAGAACAAAACGGCAGCAACTACTGGTCAAGTCTTTCATTAGACATAAAAAGAGAATAGAAGGTAGTGGTGCATTGATCATCAGGAACATCGACTAATCAGTCGGATATCAGCATTCGATCCAATGGTTGATTCTGAAACATTGTGATCAATTCTGATTCCTAGTGTTGAAAAATAAATATGTGTAACTTTATTCTTTGTTTTTGTCCTCATACTGCCAAACATCTTAAATTACCAAGAGCAAAGAACAGAAGGGCTACATTCAAAATTTTCCTTTGACAAGAGAACAGAAGGCTTCCAACTTTGGCTAAGGCTTTTCTTAGAACATGAAACAACAGAACAGACAGATCTCCAACTTTCTTGCTTAGTATTTTCTCAGACAAACGAGAGAACAGAAGTGATCAGACAGGTTCCTACTAGTTGGTTAAAACATTTTTGGGATGTAGTTTGTCCAGAACTGGTGACAGTGATATTTTTAAGTATTTGACTGACCTAATGTTCTATTTATACATTTTCAGTTTATTCTGTGTTTACATTAGAATATAATTCTTTTACTGAATAATCAGATAATTGACAAAATGTCAGATAACTAAGGATGACCCCCCACAATGTTTGATGCCAGGCTATAATAAAACACAATCAAGTAATACTTTGTTCAATTACCATGTACATTATACATTGGTTAGTGCTTGTTTTATTGGTTTATTGTTGTTTTTTTAAGTCATTAGATGTATCTAATAGGAAGTAACAACAGCTTATACTATTGTATGAATTTCATTATTAATTCTAAGTTATAGATTATACCTGGAAATTTATGAAAGTCCCAGGTATATCAACAGGTAATTGAATTAATCATTAATAAATGTATTAACAATGAAAAAAAACCCATTAATTATCTTATTTTGTTAGCAAGATAATAGACAACATAATATGGCTTTACACAGACTCTTAATCCTTTATGTCTTGAAATATAGTGTAAGCCCCTCTATAGATGAAAGGTAGAGTAACCCCATTAGATGAAAGGTAGTGTAACCTCCCTCCCATTAGATGAAAGGTAGTTTAACACCACCACCCCCCTCTTATTAGATGAAAGGTAGTGTAACCCCCCCCCCCCCCCCCCCCAAATAGATGAAAGGTAGAGAGAGTGTATGTAATCCCCATTAGATAAAAGGTGGTATCAACTCCATTAGGTGAAAGGTAGTGTACCCCCATTAGATAAAAGGTGGTATCAACTCCATTAGGTGAAAGGTAGTGTACCCCCATTAGATAAAAGGTGGTATCAACTCCATTAGGTGAAAGGTAGTGTACCCCCATTAGATAAAAGGTGGTATCAACTCCATTAGGTCAAAGGTAGTGTACCCCCATTAGATAAAAGGTGGTATCAACTCCATTAGGTCAAAGGTAGTGTACCCCATTAGATAAAAGGTGGTATCAACTCCATTAGGTCAAAGGTAGTGTACCCCCATTAGATAAAAGGTGGTATCAACTCCATTAGGTCAAAGGTAGTGTACCCCATTAGATAAAAGGTGGTATCAACTCCATTAGGTGAAAGGTAGTGTACCCCCATTAGATAAAAGGTGGTATCAACTCCATTAGGTCAAAGGTAGTGTACCCCATTAGATAAAAGGTGGTATCAACTCCATTAGGTGAAAGGTAGTGTACCCCCATTAGATAAAAGGTGGTATCAACTCCATTAGGTGAAAGGTAGTGTACCCACATTAGATAAAAGGTGGTATCAACTCCATTAGGTGAAAGGTAGTGTACCCCCATTAGATAAAAGGTGGTATCAACTCCATTAGGTCAAAGGTAGTGTACCCCCATTAGATAAAAGGTGGTATCAACTCCATTAGGTCAAAGGTAGTGTACCCCCATTAGATGAAAAGGTAGTATCAACTCCATTAAATGAAAGGTAGTGTACCCCCATTAGATGAAAAGGTGGTATCAACTCCATTAAATGAAAGGTAGTGTACCCCCATTAGATGAATGGTGGTGTCAACCCCCTATTATATGAAAGGTAGTGTAACTCTCTCTTTAGATAGTCCTCATGATGAGCATTTGTCCCCCCATTAGATGAAAGATAGTATAAACCCCCCATTAGACAAAAGTTAGTGTAACCCCCAAACCCCACTAAACATGACATAAGATACATATGATACTCAATTAAATATCAATAGTTATGGAACAACACTTCTATTTGCTATTATTTATCTCAGACAAAAAAACTTTACATTTTGTCACATACAATGTGAATCATATTTCTCTTTAAATAATTCACAATTATAGCCCAGTGAAACTATTGTATTACATTAGATATGAGTCTGTTTATACATTGTAGTAATGACAGAAACAATGAGCCAAATCTTCATATGCCTCTATTGGCTCCAGTGCCAGATTTATCATTGTGCTTAAGCACAGGGCCCCGTTGGCCAGGGGACTCATTTTCCTGCCATTTTTTTTTTTTTTTATGATGGATTTTTGCTTATGTGGTGCAATTTTAAATTTGAAGGCATTCTGTTTCGGAGTGATTCCAGACATAATGATAGAGTTGATAGTCTATGGGAGTGTGACACATTCAGGGTAGTCTGATTTGTATAGTGTAAGCTCTATGACTTTGAAATAACACTACTCATGTAGACATGTTGTTTCACTCAAGACATATTTTCTGTATTTGAGCCAGTCTTTGATTTTACTCCTTAATGCTGCATGATTAGCAGAGATACAGCAAATATTGATGTTATAGTCCTTGGCTTGACCTGACCAGAGATTGAACCCATGATCAACTGCACTTTATATGAGAATGCTAACCATTACACACTTGAGCTAGTAAATCCTCAGTATTGAAAACTATTTTTTAACAAATGTAAATTCTAGGATCATTGGTATAAATATGTCACCCCCATTGTTGGAATGGCCCTCTACGATGATAACATTCATATACAAGTTCTCAACGAGTGAAAGGCCCTCTAAGATGATAACATTCATATACAAGTTCTCAACGAGTGAAAGGCCCTTTGAGATGATAACATTCATATACAAGTTCTCAACGAGTGAAAGGCCCTCTAAGATGATAACATTCATATACAAGTTCTCAAAGAGTGAGTTACTGCTGTTTAACATTCTCAACGAGTGAGTTACTGCTGTTTAACGTTCTCAACGAGTGAGTTACTGCTGTTTAACGTTCTCAACGAGTGAGTTACTGCTGTTTAACGTTCTCAAAGAGTGAGTTACTGCTGTTTAACATTCTCAACGAGTGAGTTACTGCTGTTTAACGTTCTCAACGAGTGAGTTACTGCTGTTTAACGTTCTCAACCAGTGAGTTACTGCTGTTTAACGTTCTCAACGAGTGAGTTACTGCTGTTTAACGTTCTCAAAGAGTGAGTTACTGCTGTTTAACATTCTCAACGAGTGAGTTACTGCTGTTTAACGTTCTCAACGAGTGAGTTACTGTTGTATAACATCATGTGAGCAATTAGCTCATCAACCTGTATACCATGATCATAATGACGCCTGCTTTGTACTATAGCAACACATCAAGCCAAATACTTACAGTGCTAACTGAATGAACTTACAGTCTGCAGCTAGACATGTTACTCCATCAAATACATATTCCTGACTCATAGCCAACAAGTCTTTGTTCTTAATCCTTAATGCTGCTACAGTACTTAGCATCAAAGCAACATATTTTACATGTATTTAGTTTGATCCAGACAGTGGTCAAACCCATGATCTTCCACACTTGATGTGAGCATGCTACCCATTACACCACAGAAACAGCAATCTAAAACTGTATAATTTGTGCCAAATTGAATTGGATAGTCATGTATTATGACAATCACATGTGAATCTGCTCATGTTTAACCCTTGGAAGGTAAAAGGTCATTTTGGGAACCAGTATTACAAATACAAAAATGTACCCAACTAGCAATTTTCTGGGCTTTGCACAACTAATTCTAAGTACGCATGACCCTCTTTTGTAACTTCACAGTAGCTGGTCTGTTTTGATAAGTATACATATATCAGAATTGATCTATATAAGTTTACTAATAAAAAATCAATAAAAGAATTAAAAGAAAGATAAAATCAACACTGTAATATGAAACACTAACAAGCTTGTAGTCACAATCAATTATTTATACAAATCAATATTAAATATCAATATCAAATAATGTTTCTGTATCAAGTATAGTTTTCTGTTTTCTGTATCAAGTTTTCTGTTTTCTGTATCAAGTATAGTTTTCTGTTTTCTGTATCAAGTTTTCTGTTTTCTGTATCAAGTATAGTTTTCTGTTTTCTGTATCAAGTTTTCTGTTTTCTGTATCAAGTATAGTTTTCTGTTTTCTGTATCAAGTATAGTTTTCTGTTTTCTGTATCAAGTATAGTTTTCTGTTTTCTGTATCAAGTATAGTTTTCTGTTTCCTGTATCAAGTATAGTTTTCTGTTTTCTGTATCAAGTATAGTTTTCTGTTTTCTGTATCAAGTATAGTTTTCTGTTTTCTGTATCAAGTATAGTTTTCTGTTTTCTGTATCAAGTTTTCTGTTTTCTGTATCAAGTATAGTTTTCTGTTTTCTGTATCAAGTTTTCTGTTTTCTGTATCAAGTATAGTTTTCTGTTTTCTGTATCAAGTTTTCTGTTTTCTGTATCAAGTATAGTTTTCTGTTTTCTGTATCAAGTATAGTTTTCTGTTTTCTGTATCAAGTATAGTTTTCTGTTTTCTGTATCAAGTATAGTTTTCTGTTTCCTGTATCAAGTATAGTTTTCTGTTTTCTGTATCAAGTATAGTTTTCTGTTTTCTGTATCAAGTATAGTTTTCTGTTTTCTGTATCAAGTATAGTTTTCTGTTTTCTGTATCAAGTTTTCTGTTTTCTGTATCAAGTATAGTTTTCTGTTTTCTGTATCAAGTTTTCTGTTTTCTGTATCAAGTATAGTTTTCTGTTTTCTGTATCAAGTTTTCTGTTTTCTGTATCAAGTATAGTTTTCTGTTTTCTGTATCAAGTATAGTTTTCTGTTTTCTGTATCAAGTATAGTTTTCTGTTTTCTGTATCAAGTATAGTTTTCTGTATCAAGTATAGTTTTCTGTTTCCTGTATCAAGTATAGTTTTCTGTTTTCTGTATCAAGTATAGTTTTCTGTTTTCTGTATCAAGTATAGTTTTCTGTTTTCTGTATCAAGTATAGTTTTCTGTTTTCTGTATCAAGTATAGTTTTCTGTTTTCTGTATCAAGTATAGTTTTCTGTTTTCTGTATCAAGTATAGTTTTCTGTTTTCTGTATCAAGTATAGTTTTCTGTTTTCTGTATCAAGTTTTCTGTTTTCTGTATCAAGTATAGTTTTCTGTTTTCTGTATCAAGTTTTCTGTTTTCTGTATCAAGTATAGTTTTCTGTTTTCTGTATCAAGTTTTCTGTTTTCTGTATCAAGTATAGTTTTCTGTTTTCTGTATCAAGTATAGTTTTCTGTTTTCTGTATCAAGTATAGTTTTCTGTTTTCTGTATCAAGTATAGTTTTCTGTTTTTACATTGTGTTATGTCAAGAAGGGCTACAGGCTGTCTAAACTAAATATGAATGTCTAGAGGGATCATAGGCCATTAGGGTAACAATAGAGACTGTCTAAACTAAATATGAATGTCTACAGGGATCATAGGCCATTAGGGTAACAATAGAGACTGTCTAAACTAAATATGAATGTCTAGAGGGATCATAGGCCATTAGGGTAACAATAGAGACTGTCTAAACTAAATATGAATGTCTAGAGGGATCATAGGCCATTAGGCTAACAATAGAGACTGTCTAAACTAAATATGAATGTCTAGAGGGATCATAGGCCATTAGGGTAACAATAGAGACTGTCTAAACTAAATATGAATGTCTAGAGGGATCATAGGCCATTAGGGTAACAATAGAGACTGTCTAAACTAAATATGAATGTCTACAGGGATCATAGGCCATTAGGGTAACAATAGAGACTGTCTAAACTAAATATGAATGTCTAGAGGGATCATAGGCCATTAGGGTAACAATAGAGACTGTCTAAACTAAATATGAATGTCTAGAGGGATCATAGGCCATTAGGGTAACAATAGAGACTGTCTAAACTAAATATGAATGTCTAGAGGGATCATAGGCCATTAGGGTAACAATAGAGACTGTCTAAACTGAATACAAGTGTCTAGAGGGATCATAGGCCATTAGGGTAACAATAGAGACTGTCTAAACTGAATACAAGTGTCTAGAGGGATCATAGGCCATTAGGGTTACATTGGAGACTGCCTAAACTGAATACAAGTGTCTGGAGGGATTACAGTGTAACATTAGAGACTGCCTAAACTGAATACAAGTGTCTAGAGGGATTACAGGGTTACATTGGAGACTGTCTAAACTAAATACAAGTGTCTAGAGAGATAATAGGGTAACATTGGAGACTGCCTAAACTGAATACAAGTGTCTAGAGGGATTACAGGGTAACATTAGAGACTGCCTAAACTGAATACAAGTGTCTAGAGAGATATAGGGTTACATTGGAGACTGTCTAAACTGAATACAAGTGTCTAGAGGGATTACAGTGTAACATTAGAGACTGCCTAAACTGAATACAAGTGTCTAGAGGGATTACAGTGTAACATTAGAGACTGTCTAAACTGAATACAAGTGTCAAGAGGGATTACAGTGTAACATTAGAGACTGTCTAAACTGAATACAAGTGTCTAGAGGGATTACAGTGTAACATTAGAGACTGTCTAAACTGAATACAAGTGTCTAGAGAGATATAGGGTTACATTGGAGACTGTCTAAACTGAATACAAGTGTCTAGAGAGATATAGGGTTACATTGGAGACTGTCTAAACTGAATACAAGTGTCTAGAGGGATTACAGTATAACATTAGAGACTGTCTAAACTGAATACAAGTGTCTAGAGGGAAATAGGGTTACATTGGAGACTGTCTAAACTGAATACAAGTGTCTAGAGGGATTACAGGGTAACATTAGAGGCTGCCTAAACTGAATACAAGTGTCTAGAGGAATTACAGTATAACATTAGAGACTGCCTAAACTGAATACAAGTGTCTAGAGTGATTACAGTGTAACATTAGAGACTGCCTAAACTGAATACAAGTGTCTAGAGGGATATAGGGTTACATTGGAAACTGTCTAAACTGAATACAAGTGTCAAGAGGAATTACAGGGTAACATTAGAGGCTGCCTAAACTGAATACAAGTGTCTAGAGGGATTACAGTGTAACATTAGAGACTGTCTGAACGGAATACAAGTGTCTAGAGAGATATAGGGTTACATTGGAGACTGCCTAAACTGAATACAAGTGTCTAGAGGGATTACAGGGTAACATTAGAGGCTGCCTAAACTGAATACAAGTGTCTAGAGGAATTACAGTGTAACATTAGAGACTGCCTAAACTGAATACAAGTGTCTAGAGGGATTACAGTGTAACATTAGAGACTGCCTAAACTGAATACAAGTGTCTAGAGGAATTACAGTGTAACATTAGAGACTGCCTAAACTGAATACAAGTGTCCAGAGGGATTACAGGGTAACATTAGAGACTGTCTAAACTGAATACAAGTGTCTAGAGGGATATAGGGTTACATTGGAGACTGTCTAAACTGAATACAAGTGTCAAGAGGGATTACAGGGTAACATTAGAGGCTGCCTAAACTGAATACAAGTGTCTAGAGGAATTACAGTGTAACATTAGAGACTGCCTAAACTGAATACAAGTGTCTAGAGAGATATAGGGTTACATTAGAGGCTGCCTAAACTGAATACAAGTGTCTAGAGTGATTACAGTATAACATT
Source organism: Bathymodiolus septemdierum (assembly GCA_963383655.1). Lineage (NCBI taxonomy): Eukaryota > Metazoa > Mollusca > Bivalvia > Mytilida > Modiolidae > Bathymodiolus > Bathymodiolus septemdierum. Next base: position 87,658,208 of record OY726522.1, on the reverse strand, counting down.
AGAGGCTGCCTAAACTGAATACAAGTGTCTAGAGGAATTACAGTGTAACATTAGAGACTGCCTAAACTGAATACAAGTGTCTAGAGAGATATAGGGTTACATTAGAGGCTGCCTAAACTGAATACAAGTGTCTAGAGTGATTACAGTATAACATTAGAGGCTGCTTAAACTGAATACAAGTGTCTAGAGGAATTACAGTGTAACATTAGAGACTGCCTAAACTGAATACAAGTGTCTAGAGGGATATAGGGTTACATTGGAGACTGCCTAAACTGAATACAAGTGTCTAGAGGGATATAGGGTTACATTGGAGACTGTCTAAACTGAATACAAGTGTCTAGAGGGATTACAGGGTAACATTAGAGACTGTCTAAACTGAATACAAGTGTCTAGAGGGATTACAGTGTAACATTAGAGACTGCCTAAACTGAATACAAGTGTCTAGAGGGATTACAGGGTTACATTGGAGACTGTCTAAACTGAATACAAGTGTCTAAAGGGATATAGGGTTACATTGGAGACTGTCTAAACTGAATACAAGTGTCTAGAGGGATTACAGGGTAACATTAGAGACTGTCTAAACTGAATACAAGTGTCTAGAGGAATTACAGTATAACATTAGAGACTGTTTAAACTGAATACAAGTGTCTAGAGAGATATAGGGTTACATTGGAGACTGTCTAAACTGAATACAAGTGTCTAGAGGGATTACAGTGTAACATTAGAGACTGCCTAAACTGAATACAAGTGTCTAGAGGGAAATAGGGTTACATTGGAGACTGTCTAAACTGAATACAAGTGTCTAGAGGGATTACAGGGTTACATTGGAGACTGTCTAAACTGAATACAAGTGTCTAGAGGGATTACAGTGTAACATTAGAGACTGTCTAAACTGAATACAAGTGTCTAGAGGGATTACAGGGTAACATTAGAGACTGCCTAAACTGAATACAAGTGTCTATAGAGGGATTACAGGGTAACATTAGAGACTGTCTAAACTGAATACAAGTGTCTATAGAGGGATTACAGGGTAACATTAGAGACTGTCTAAACTGAATACAAGTGTCTAGAGGGATTACAGGGTTACATTGGAGACTGTCTAAACTGAATACAAGTGTCTAGAGGGATTACAGTATAACATTAGAGATTGTTTAAACTGAATACAAGTGTCTAGAGAGATATAGGGTTACATTGGAAGCTGCCTAAACTGAATACAAGTGTCTAGAGTGATTACAGTATAACATTAGAGACTGCCTAAACTGAATACAAGTGTCAAACTGACAAATACACAAACATGATGAATGTGTAGATCAAAAGATCAAACATGGTGGATCAACAATGTCAATGATAATCTGACAAAGACATTACATGATGAAGGTGTAGATCAAACATGGTTGATCAATAACGTCAGTGATAATCTGACAAGTACACAAACATGATGAATGTGTAGATCAAATATGGTTGATCAATAACGTCAGTGATAATCTGACAAGTACACAAACATGATGAATGTGTAGATCAAACATGGTTGATCAACAATGTCAGTGATTAGCTGACAAGTACACTAGCAAGATGAATGTGTAGATCAAACATGGTTGATCAACAATATCAGTGATTTATAAGCTGACAAGTACACTAGCAAGATGTATGTGTAGATCAAAAGATCAAACATGGTTGATCAACAATGTCAGTGATGAGCTGACAAGTATACAAACATGACGAATGTGTAGAACATGGTTGATATCAACAATGTCAGTGATTAGCTGACAAGTACACCAACATGATGAAGGTGTAGATCAAACATGGTTGACCAACAATGTCAGTGATTAGCTGACAAGTACACCAACATGATGAAGGTGTAGATCAAACATGGCTGACCAACAATGTCAGTGATTAGCTGACAAGTACACCAACATGATGAAGGTGTAGATCAAACATGGTTGACCAACAATGTCAGTGATTAGCTGACAAGTACACCAACATGATGAAGGTGTAGATCAAACATGGTTGACCAACAATGTCAGTGATTAGCTGACAAGTACACCAACATGATGAAGGTGTAGATCAAACATGGTTGACCAACAATGTCAGTGATTAGCTGACAAGTACACCAACATGATGAAGGTGTAGATCAAACAGGGTTGATCAATAATACCAGTGATAAGGCCAAAAAAAATAATATGTGTGTTTAGGGTTTCATCCATAAAAAAAAATAGGGTAGGTAGGAAGGTGGGGATTTTTTTTCATTTTTTTTTTCATGTACATGTACAATTCTTTGTTTTGTTGTATGTGTAGTATATGTTTTCACTAGCTTATTATTACGTTCTAAGTATGTCAATATGATAAATTTGTGATATTTGTACTTAATAAAACTTAGTAAAATGCACTGTGTGTTGCTTTACATCATCCCATAAGGCCAAATAAAGTTATTTTTTTCATATTCTTATCATCTCCTGGTCAATTTTTTAAAGATTTAAAATTATACATGTAGTAAAATTTCATATTTCAAACATTGAAGTGCAAAGATCCCTACACATTTTTGTGACATGTTTGTAAAAATTCAATAAAAGATATAAAATTACAAATAAGAATTCAATTGCTGATGATGAGAATATTAAAATTAATTTAATTTGGTCTGGTATGGGTAGCTTTCTATTGTTTTTATAGTATAGCTCACCATATTTTCATAAAAATCAAAAACTGAATCACCATTCCAATAGGAAACCAAAGTCCAAAAATCCAAAGGGGGAATTACGAAGTACCAAATGAGCGAAGACAAATACAAAATCACAACACAAAAAAGGCAAATAGAAAATGACAATCATTGTCATGATTGACCCATATAACCAGGGGGGGCCCGGGGGGCTTGATGAGCTAGGTCGATGGATCTAACAACTCATCATAATTGAATTAAGTCAAATTTGTCAGGGATGGTTGTCATGACACTTTTGGCATTCATGTGATTGCATTGTTTATATCGGACAGCCAGCATATTGCTTGGCTGTCGGTTAGAAGCCATGCTTTCATTTGTCTGGGTCAATTGAGTGCTTGAAATCAAGCTGATCTACACCAATAATTTAAAGTGCAAAGATGACCACAGTAATTAATTTTTTTGGGTATGCTAAAATAGGTTCTACACGTTCAGACCAAAAACCCAAAAACTATAAAAAAAAAAAAAAAAAAAGTTAGGGTCCGTCGGGAAACCCTAAACACACATATTATTTTTGTTTGGCCTAAGCTGACAAGTACACTAGCAAGATGAATGTGTAGATCAAACATGGTTGATCAACAATGTCAGTAATAAGCTGACAAGTAAACTAACATGATGAATGTGTAGATCAAACATGGTTGATCAACAATGTCAGTGATAAGCCAACAAGTACACTAACATGATGAATGTGTAGATCAAACATGGTTGATCAACAATGTCAGTAATTAGCTGACAAGTACACAAACATGATGAATGTGTAGATCAAACATGGTTGATCAAGAATGTCAGTGATAAGCTGACAAGTACACAAACATGATGAATGTGTAGATCAAACATGGTTGATCAACAATGTCAGTGATCAGCTGACAAGTACACAAACATGATGAATGTGTAGATCAAACATGGTTAATCAAGAATGTCAGTGATAAGCTGACAAGTACACAAACATGATGAATGTGTAGATCAAACATGGTTGATCAACAATGTCAGTGATAATCTGACAAGTACACAAACATGATGAATGTGTAGATCAAACATGGTTGATCAACAATGTCAGTGATTAGCTGACAAGTACACCGACATGATGAATGTGTAGATCAAACATGGTTGATCAATAATGTCAGTGATAAGCTGACAAGTACACCAACATGATGAATTTGTAGATCAAACATGGTTGATCAATAATACCAGTGATAATCTGACAAGTACATGATGATGAGCTTAACTTTGAGCTGAGCTGAACTTATTCTTCAGTTAAAAGGTTAGAGGTCGGTCAATATGCCCTCATTTCTATGATTGCACTGTCTCCATCCAACAAGAAACAAAGCTCCTATTAATATCAATAAGCCAAAGATGACTGAAAAGGGCCTTGAATAACCTAAATGATACTCAAATTCAGCTGAGAATAAAATATTTGTTTGAAAACAAATAATATCTTGTTACAACAAAGTTAAAATCAATAATCTTCAATCACTCTGTGCTGTGTGGAATACAATATCAAATGTTTGTATTACACAATAACAATTATTCTTCAGAAACAAAACAAGTATATGAACAGCAGAGAAAATTAAATTATATGAATTGCTGTTATAATTTGACGAATTATTTAACTCAATCTTCGAATGCTTGTTTTTCACACAATTTTTATGTAAATATTTTCTTCTTCTTCATAGTATTGTTATAGCTGTAGAACCATAGCTGACAGTGGTCTCTTTTTTTCTACAGAAAAAAAACATTCAGTGCTGTGGTTCCACACCTAAGAATTCTTTCTATTGCAGTTATTTAAAAGGAGCCATCATGGTCTTGATCGTATGATAGTTGGATATACAACTACCTGTGTAATCAGTGCCTATCACCACTAAAGATCATGGCAAGGTGTACTCAACACAACATTATGTAATAAAGTCTGTCAGTGACTTTCAACAGGTTGGTGGTTTTCTTTGGTTTCCTCTACCAATAAAACTGACCACCACAATATAACTGAAATATTGTTCAAAGTGGTGTTAAACACTATCAAACCAACCAATTAGTTATTTAGAGATATGGCAAAATATAATTTATAAAAGAAACCACCTTGTTCTAGACAGAATTTTTTTTTCTCTCATATTGATATATTTTTTTTTCTAATCTGAATAAATGAAAATTAAATTTTTAATCAAAACTTATTCTGGCTTGGATTATTTGAAAGATTTTTTAACTTTAGGACCATCAAATGTGCAAGAATGTATTGGTTTGTTTATCAAAGGATTTAAGACATAAGTCTGTGGGGTTGTTTTTTTTGGAGAAATTGTGGCCTGGTCCTATAATTTGTTGCCAAGTCTTAGGCATTCTCAAATCTTTGACAGAAAATTGTTCCTCAGACTAAGATTAATAAGAAAGGATATGGTTGTAAATGAATGTGAGAGACTATCCAACATTACACTTAGACACAAATTAAAGTAAAGGAACAGTGATTTAATAAGAAAGGATATGGTTGTAAATGAATGGTAGACTATCCAACATTACACTTAGACACAAATTAAAGTAAAGATACAGCACTTTTATTGCTGTTCTATACAATAATGAGCATAACTCATAACCTAAAATGAGTGTGAAACGACCCCTCGCGGAGTAGCCTGCAATTGGGCTGTACTCTTTACACACTATTAGTATGTTAACAAAAGTGTTCAAATAAGATAAGCTTTGAAGGTGAGAGATTTAAGCATCAAACTGGCCACTAACATACATACCTTCTTTTTGGCCTAAAATAAAATTTATATACAACTACATGTACATGTATATCAATATTTTGTTCCACAATACAGAAAATGAAAAATGATTCCTAAAAAAGTCTGGTATTACAGTAGTCCTCACTTTATAAGTCCCCCTCCCCCCCCTAGTCACATGACTTTTAAGAATATTGAATAAAAATGTGATAATAATTATCAATTATGTTTGCAGTATTTCTTACGAGGTATTTTGCATCTTGAATTTTCTACATATGATTTGTACAAGTTCTCAAATTAAACTGAAATACAAATCTAATACAGTAATTTCTTGGCAATAATACATTATATGTGTAAAATGCTATATGAAGCATTTCGTTAAGGGAGGTAATCATGTCTCAAATGATATTAGAATATGATGAGTTTTGCATGTTTTTGTTAAATATTGAAGTTTTTAATATTATGACCCCAGACTTTCCTTACACTTCTGAAAATAAAACAAAATGCACCATATTATATCAAAAATTTTGAAATTTTTAATGACAGGATTTTTCGCTATTCAAGAATTTTGAGGAGAATTTATACATTTCACATACAATGCATTATGAAAGTTAAAGATTTAAATGCTTTATATCTTGAAAATTAGTCTGGTGACCTATATTTTTAAATTAAATTCCTTAAAGTATGCCACAAAAGCAATAAATCTGGCCAGTTTTAAGGAAATTCAATGACAAATTATTTTAGTATGAAATGTGGGTCTCTACCTTAATACAAAAAAATACATGTATACTGAGAATTTATTTATATTTTGTGTAGGTTCATAGAAAAAAAAGATATTCAATGAAATTAGAAATAATGGTTTATAATATTTCACTCAATACTTCCCTAATCAAAACATGCACTTAGCAGTGCATTGAATTTCATAGATTTGTGATAGGTATGAAACGGAATTTGATTTCAAATTATTATGAGGTAAAATTATACAAAAATGTGTAGCAGTTTACATACCATCTCTATACAGAGTTGACGTACAGTACAGACTACAAGGACAAACTGGCTCAAACTGAAAATATAAAGTACAAAACATACACATTAAATTGTTTGACATTTATACAATAAAAATCTGTGTTTATTTTTGTATTAGAACAGAAAAATTGTAATAACAGAAATATTGATGGCATCAAACACAGCATCTAAGTAACAACAGAATCAGATTTCAAACCTCTTAACACCTCTTCTTATGCTGGGTTCACACGGAAAACATTTTTGTCATGTTTTAGCTGAAACATTTCTGTTTTAAACGTTTCAGAAACCAACCTGTGTTCAGACATCAAAAATAAAACATTGCAGGAAACATTTTCAAAAACATATTGCATTCATATTATGTAGGACAAATATTTTCTGATTTTTATTTTGAGAAATTCTCTAGGGGAAATAATAATAACCATAAATCCCTTGCAAATTGAATGACTGTTTTTTTTATACTAAATGACAGAAATTGCATAAGGCCCTCAGTTTTTATTATTATTATTTCATTATTACGATTTGTTGCTATAATGCGTTCACACAGCACTATAATGCATTTCAAATACTGATCGAAAGTTGAATCGTTTCAAAAAAACGTTTCAGCTGCAAAGATTTTGAAACACACCTGAAATTCGAGGATGAGTGAACGTACATTACATTTTCAGTCATTTTAAATGTAGGTCTGAACTCCGCATTAGTACCCATGGTGTCAAGTGAACCCAACCAACTAACACCTCTTCTCTCAGTAGTGCATTTTGTATCAACCAGTACAAAATCCTCATAAACCTCTTGCAGTATTCAACCCAACTAACACCTCTTCTCTATGCAGTATTCAACCCAACTAACATCTCTTCTCTATGTAGTATTCAACCCAACTAACACCTCTTCTCTATGCAGTATTCAACCCAACTAACACCTCTTCTCTATGCAGTATTCAACCCAACTAACGCCTCTTCTCTATGCAGTATCCAACCCAACTAACACCTCTTCTCTATGCAGTATCCAACCCAACTAACACCTCTTCTCTATGCAGTATTCAACCCAACTAATATATCTTCTCTATGCAGTATTCAACCCATCTAACACCTCTTCTCTATGCAGTATTCAACCCAACTAACACCTCTTCTCTATGCAGTATTCAACCCAACTAACATCTCTTCTCTATGTAGTATTCAACCCAACTAACACCTCTTCTCTATGCAGTATTCAACCCAACTAACACCTCTTCTCTATGCAGTATTCAACCCAACTAACGCCTCTTCTCTATGCAGTATCCAACCCAACTAACACCTCTTCTCTATGCAGTATCCAACCCAACTAACATCTCTTCTCTATGCAGTATCCAACCCAACTAACATCTCTTCTCTATGCAGTATCCATCCCAACTAACATCTCTTCTCTATGCAGTATCCAACCCAACTAACATCTCTTCTCTATGCAGTATCCAACCCAACTAACATCTCTTCTCTATGTAGTATTCAACCCAACTAACACCTCTTCTCTATGCAGTATTCAACCCAACTAACGCCTCTTCTCTATGCAGTATTCAACCCAACTAACGCCTCTTCTCTATGCAGTATCCAACCCAACTAACACCTCTTCTCTATGCAGTATCCAACCCAACTAACATCTCTTCTCTATGCAGTATTCAACCCAACTAACATCTCTTCTCTATGCAGTATTCAATCCAACCAACACCTCTTCTCTATGCAGTATTCAACCCAACTAACACCTCTTCTCTATGCAGTATTCAACCCAACTAACACCTCTTCTCTATGCAGTATTCAATCCAACTAACACCTCTTCTCTATGCAGTATTCAACCCAACTAACACCTCTTCTCTATGCAGTATTCAACCCAACTAACACCTCTTCTCTATGCAGTATCCAACCCAACTAACACCTCTTCTCTATGCAGTATTCAACGCAACTAACATCTCTTCTCTATGCAGTATTCAACCCACCTAACACCTCTTCTCTATGCAGTATTCAACCCAACTAACACCTCTTCTCTATGAAGTATTCAACCCAACTAACACCTCTTCTCTATGTAGTATTCAACCCAACTAACACCTCTTCTCTATGCAGTATTCAATCCAACTAACACCTCTTCTCTATGCAGTATTCAACCCAACTAACACCTCTTCTCTATGCAGTATTCAACCCAACTAACACCTCTTCTCTATGCAGTATCCAATGCAACTAACATCTCTTCTCTATGCAGTATTCAACCCAACTAACACCTCTTCTCTATGCAGTATTCAACCCAACTAACACCTCTTCTCTATGCAGTATTCAACCCAATTAAAACCTCTTCTCTATGTAGTATTCAACCCAACTAACACCTCTTCTCTATGCAGTATTCAACCCAACTAACACCTCTTCTCTATGCAGTATTCAACCCAACTAACACATCTTCTCTATGCAGTATTCAACCCAACTAACACCTCTTCTCTATGCAGTATCCAACCCAACTAACACCTCTTCTCTATGCAGTATTCAACCCAACTAATATATCTTCTTTATGCAGTATTCAACCTATCTAACACCTCTTCTCTATGCAGTATTCAACCCAACTAACACCTCTTCTCTATGCAGTATTCAATCCAACTAACACCTCTTCTCTATGCAGTGTTCAACCCAACTAACATCTCTTCTCTATGCAGTATTCAACCCAACTAACACCTCTTCTCTGTGCAGTATTCAACCCAACTAACACCTCTTCTCTATGCAATATTCAACCCAACACCTCTTCTCTATGCAGTATTCAACCCAACTAACATCTCTTCTCTCAATGGTATCAACCAGTACAAATTCCCCATAAGTACCAACAGTATCAAAAAGTACCCAACTCAAAAAAACAGTTCTCAACCCCATTCCCCTTCTCCTAACACAATATATGTAGGCATCACTATGTACCTAACAAATAAAGGTAAAGATTTATAACAGCTGATTAGTTAATCATCTTAGACTCATCAAATAAACAGCTGTCTATTATATGATTGATAAGATTTGTTTACCATCACCTTTACTTCATTATAATTAATCAGATCTCTCAGATATCTTACAATGTCTATAGTACAGTGTACAAACAACTTCATCTATTAGTATTATAAACAATATATATTCTATTTGTGTGTCTGTTCACAGGTTGAGGTGTTGCTGTAGATAGTTTGGCAGATAAACTTTCTAGCAGTTGTTTTGTGTATTGCAAAAACTGACACAGTCAAATCTGTATTAAGATGTCACCTTTGGGACAAAGAAAAAAAATGAGACTTTCTATGACAGGGAAAGAAAAAGGTGATCTTTTAATACAGGTGACTGCTTAACAGAGGTGACCTCATACTACAATGTATTTCAAATAACTAGGGCCTCTCCTGAACCTGAATCACTTGCCTGGTTTTCATGCACAGTTTATGATTTCATTGTAGCCTAGATTTTGAGAACAAATACATGTATTTAATTCATTTTCACTTTGCTAAACCTTATAGCATATTAAAACAGGACTGAACACAAACAAAAATTTAAAAATGTGTGTGTTGGTCCTTTTGGTCCTCTCATATCTCTGAAACTATCAAAGTTGGTCAATTTCAGAGAGGACTTTTTCTAAGGTATTCAATGGAATAAACAGCACAAACAGGTGGTATTCCCTATATCTTTTTCAGTCATTTCATGGGGATAAGAAGTACCCATCACACATTTAAATATCACTCAATCTGTCCCCATCCCCCACCACCACACCATCCTTTAAAATGGTTTAAATATAGTTGATAGTGGGTTTGTTTGTTTGTTTGATGGTGCTTAACGCCACTCTCATTTACTGGTTAGGAAATTGGAGGACCCAGAGAAAACCACTGGACCTGTCGCAAGTCACTGACAAACATTATCACATAATGTTGTACACCTTTCCCTGATAAAGATTCAAACTCACAACATCAGTGGTGATAGGCACTGATTGCATAGGTAGTTGTAAATCCAACTACCATACGATCATCATCCTTAGGTAGTTGATAGTGGGATCTGATTGTTACTGACATATTATTTAATGGCTTTAAAAAAAATATATATATTATTCCAAAAAAAAAGTTAATAGTTTTTTTATTCATTAAATCTCTTTAACGGATACAAACATAATATCCATTATAGCACTACCATTAACACTGATTGTGGTTTTATCTCATCATTAATATAGACAAAACCATAATTAATGCAGCAGAGATAAGTGGTCAATAAAAGACTGATGTCTTTGAACAGTGGTGTCCTTACACTACATGTACTAATACATACAAATATAAACAAGCTTATCTGCCAACAGAGAAAATAATAAAACAACGAATTATGTTTTATTATGCACTGATCATTCAAGAGAAACATACATGTATGAACTGATTTCTATATCAGGGGTCAATTTAAGTGCTGGATTGATGACCAACTGTCAATTGGGGTCAGAACAATCATCACTGGTCAAAATAACATGTACACATGTACCGTATATGTATGTAAGCTTTTCTATTGACATTTGTAGATATTTTTATTTGGGTAAGAAACTTGTGAATTGACGGGTGGTTTATGGTGTTTAATGCCACTTTCAACAATATTTCAGTTATATCGTGGAGGTAAGTTTTATTGATGGAGGAAACCCATATACCTGGAGAAAACCACCGACCTGCCGTAAGTCACTGAACCTTGTGAAATGAGGCAGTCCATATGAAAACCAACTTTTCCTACTGACCAGTGGCAGTGTGGATAATTTCTTGTATATGAAAATCCACCCTTGCTGGTTTCCTTGGTTTTAGCAACTCATCACTGATAGGATACCATGTGAAATAAACAGCGACTGGTTCAAACAATATTATGGAAAACCAACTGGGATATAACTTAACAGGAGCCGAGTACCTCAAGATCACTAAAATTTGGCCTGGGCTCCTGAAAATTGTAATAAGACAGTAGCCTAGCTCACTAAGCTGTCAACTGAAATTTTGAATATATCAAGAACAACTTATGTTGCTGTTCCCCGAAGTACAGCATATTTTTGTTGGGCTACTAAATTATTATTTTTATTTTAGGGAACCCAGCTGGCAACTGAAGCAGAAATTTTTGTGGCTGACCAATGGTTTCACTGTACTACATCTTTACATTCAATATATCTCAATAAATCTTAACAAAGTTAACATAAATAAAAGATAAAGTTTATCAATGTTCTGGGTCAATGTACACCACACAGTGTTAATGGATATCAATTTACATTATAATGTATTTTAATACAGTTAAACTACTTATCAGGGCCTGGTTGTTCAACTTGTAGATAAATTTTAACCAATGGTTAAAAACAATAACCTATGGTTAAAATTTAACCAAAGCATGCAATGCATTGTTCAACTTATGGTTAAATTTAACTACTGGTTAAAGCATGGTTAAACTGATTAATATTTAACCACGGTATAGGGGCTCTGTTAAAATATTTAACCATTGGTTATCAAAAATCAATATCGACGAAAAGTCAAGTCAATCAGAAAATATGCTTTTCGTACAATTACGTTGGAAAAACAAAATTATAAAACTTCAAAAATAGCATGAGGTACCTCTATGACATCATGGACATTCCTCATCAATTCGAGAAATTGGATAATTTACATATGAGACACCAACCATTCATTTCATACTGAAAAGGAGGTTATATTTTTTCTTAATTGTCATTCATGAAAAACTTTTTGCATGTTAATTGAAATAAAAAGAAATTCATACATTAAAATCAGAGAGAGAAACAGACTTCTAACATACGTGTGTATGCATGGACCCAATTTTAATGAGATGTTGGAAACTAAAGAAAATAATCTTAGGCTAAATTACATAATGAAAATTAACAGTCCTTGAAATTATAAGACAATAAGAAGATTTAATTAAAAGTAGTTTAATGAGTTATAAGAAGTTATCGTCACCTAATTAACACACCTTTAGTGTATTATGATGCATTAAACACGTCTTATTAAAATTGCTTTTAATGTTATTAAGCAACTAAGACGAGGCCCATAGACGCTTCCGTACTAACTTGTACAACATACTCTTAATATAGGACAAATAACCTTTAGACAATGACATACAAGTTATATTCCTCAAGTAAGATTTCACATTTTTTTTAATTTTAATAACTTTATTGCTTTATTAAGAAAATAATAACAAAACAAAACAAAAAAGAAATTAAAAAAAAACATTCTCTGCATAATGTCTTTTTTTTTTAATTTTATTTTCATTCAAAAATAAAACCATTTACCCACATTTTCTTTTGTTCCATTTTTCTTTGATTTCATTTGGGGTTCTGATGGCAACTCCCAGTTAGCTGATCTTCTCAGTTTATACTTTTTTTTCTTTTCATTTGGGATTATATTTGAGTGCTTTGAATTTATGATGGTATATTTGTTTCCCACTTCCCTCTGTATTAAGAAAATCTCCTCTCTACTAAGATTGCATTTCTTCAGCCTCTTTTTGTCCTGTGAAGGGGGGATTGAGTCTGCTATACATATATATTTTTTTTATCTGCTGCTAGGATAAAACAAGGAATTGTGGGATACATTGGTCTTGGCTAAATATTAAACCTGCAGTTATTGGTTGGTTAAATTTTAACCAAATGGTTAAATGAAGTTGAAAAACTCTTTTTTAACCCTTGGTTTACTAACCCATGGTTAAATCTTTAACCAATGGTTAAATATAACCATATGGTTAATTTAGCAACAAGTTGAACAACCGGGTCCAGGTGGCAGAAACAGTATTAATTGAGATATATAGAGTAATCAATAAACATAATATTCTTCATAAAAATATTTACTTTACATGGACAATAAAGTTTGTCAGTGACTTGGACAGGTCTGTGGTTTTCTCTGAGTACTCGGGTTTCCTGATGCAATAAAACTGACTGCCACGAAATATAACTGAAAAATTGTTGAAAGTGGTGTTAAACACCATAAACCAACCAAACAACTAACACTGACAATATTCCTCACAAAAATATTTACTTGACAGGTACAATCAGAGATGAATGTGCTAACTGATTAAAATAGAGGAAACCCTTATTACAGTACCCTTAAATGCTCATTAACTAGTTGCTTGGACCAAGAATGACATATTTTATTACTAAATATTTTACCCCCCTTCCCCTCACCCCCAAAAAGGAAGAAATTTGCTTTTCAGAGGAAAACTTACTTCTCTGTACAATTCAAAGAAATATATTTGGTCACTCTTTTACAATACATGCAAGACTATTGCTACTAAATACATGTACATTTAAATTTGTTTATTATAGTATTTCTGATTCCTCTTTAAACCTTTAGCATATTATGGCAGTTGTTTTTAGTTGTTTATGTTATGATAGCTGATTCTTATTTGACTTTGCTACAGAAAGAAGGGACATAGATCATTTCTCTTGTTTCATCCCACAATCGAATAAATCTCTCATTAAAATCTCATAAATATCGGTTTTTATCCTGCAATATTCAGGTTTAAGTAATTGATTGTAAAACCTACATAAATATTATCGCTATTTTCAATATATTTACTCTAAGGTACCCCATTGTATTGGCAGGTGTACACTGTATGTGAAACTAAAAACTGTGTAACACAACAGGTATATTATATAACCTGTATACATTGTACAAAATGTATGTACAATATTTAATAAATCTCCCAATAGTAAGGTAAATATCAGTACCATTGTATGTTAAGTCTGTGATAAGACTTTATCTTTTGTGCAGTGATGAAATGCACCAAATAGATTTTATAAAGGACTGAACATATTCATGGTACTTCCAGCTAAGTTTGCTTCCAAACGGTTCATTACTTTCAGAAAGCAATTATTTTTATATATTTTACCCATGGGTAAAAATTGTAAGGATCCATCCAATGATTATTCAGGTTCAATCAAATATCTAGTTTCCGAGATATTTTTTTTTCCATTTTCTCTGTATGGCCTAGTTAAAACTTTGTCCTGTGAGATGATAAGCAATAAAAACTCTGATCCTGAACTTTTAATAATTACCAGAGGGATTTTATTTCAAGTTCATACAAAATATATCCAAAAAGGTATATCCGAGCTTGTAAAATAATAAAGCAAACTTTCCCTCTGTACATATAAAACACTATATACCACTATCACAGTATATACAGGTACATGTAAAAATGTAGTACATTGTGTGTGTATATCTTATTTTTTATCATCTATCATAATAGTCTTTAGGCCATTAGCTATAGGGCCATCATTTATTAAGCACTTTATTAATTTATAGATTTGCTATTGGCATTCCATTCATAACTGACATGAACATAACTATTTATTGATTAGTTTAGTAAACATGGCCTATGGAATGTCACTACAATATACCACATGTATATTATTTTAATTTGATAAAAATATTTAATTTTCATCAGGTTACTAATACTAGGTTTTTGTCGTTCATCATCTTTGTCAGATATTTTTCAGCTATATTGTGACTACCAGCTAGACTTGTTGGGAGAGAAAACCATGGACAGATATCTCAAACTGATAAAGTGAACCCACCTCCCCCACTGCCTTGGGTAGGCTTATAATTTTTAATATAGTCTGTTTAATGTGCAATGTTTACAAGTTAAAAGATCTTCTCTCATTTACTATCTAGTTATTCTTATCCATTCCCCAACTTTTCTTGAACAGACAAGTGAATAAAAGTGAGTGAGTGATTGTAGTTTTTAACGACAAGTGAGCAATTTTTCAGCTACAGGTACATGTGTATCATGGCTAGAAAATTTACATTTTGATGAGACGAATAAATATGATGTCAGCTTTGAACTAGACCAACACGCTGAGTTGGATTTTTATAGTGCTAGTTCACTGAAACAACAGTCCACTCGGACACATTATCCTGATTCTGAGCCAGCCAGTCTTTGCTCTTACTCCTTAATGCTATGTGCTTAGCGGAGAAGTAACAAATACCAATATTATTATTAATGTCTTTCGGTTGACCTGAACAGGGCTTGAACCCACGATCTACCGCACTCTAGGTGATGCTAACCATTAAACCACAGGGCTTGAACCCACGATCTACCGCACTCTAGGTGATGCTAACCATTAAACCACAGGGTTCGAACCCACGATCTACCACACTCTAGGTGATGCTAACCATTAAACCACAGGGCTTGAACCCACGATCTACCACACTCTAGGTGATGCTAACCATTAAACCACAGGGCTTGAACCCACGATCTACCACACTTTAGGTGATGCTAACCATTAAACCACAGGACTTGAACCCACGATCTACCACACTCTAGGTGATGCTAACCATTAAACCACAGGGCTTGAACCCATGATCTACCACACTCTAGGTGATGCTAACCATTAAACCACAGGGCTTGAACCCACGATCTACCACACTCTAGGTGATGCTAACCATTAAACCACAGGACTTGAACCCACGATCTACCACACTCTAGGTGATGCTAACCATTAAACCACAGGGCTTGAACCCACGATCTACCACACTCTAGGTGATGCTAACCATTAAACCACAGGGCTTGAACCCACGATCTACCACACTCTAGGTGATGCTAACCATTGAACCACAGGGCTTGAACCCACGATCTACCACACTCTAGGTGATGCTAACCATTAAACCACAGGGCTTGAACCCATGATCTACTACACTCTAGGTGATGCTAACCATTAAACCACAGGGCTCAAACCCACGATCTACCACACTCTAGGTGATGCTAACCATTAAACCACAGGGCTTGAACCCACGATCTACCACACTCTAGGTGATGCTAACCATTAAACCACAGGGCTTGAACCCATGATCTACTACACTCTAGGTGATGCTAACCATTAAACCACAGGGCTCAAACCCACGATCTACCGCACTCTAGGTGATGCTAACCATTAAACCACAGGGCTTGAACCCACGATCTACCACACTCTAGGTGATGCTAACCATTAAACCACAGGGCTTGAACCCACGATCTACCACACTCTAGGTGATGCTAACCATTAAACCACAGGGCTCAAACCCACGATCTACCACACTCTAGGTGATGCTAACCATTAAACCACAGGGCTTGAACCCACGATCTACCACACTCTAGGTGATGCTAACCATTAAACCACAGGGCTTGAACCCACGATCTACCACACTCTAGGTGATGCTAACCATTAAACCACAGGGCTCAAACCCACGATCTACCACACTCTAGGTGATGCTAACCATTAAACCACCAATGTAATTAGTGGAGTGAATAATAACCAGTCAATTAAGGGTGATATCTAAACAAATGTTGTAGGATAAATTACAATTAAAACACACATATACAACCTTTTACAACTGAAAAGTCAAATTCTAGACATTTATTGAAGAAAATTAATGTAATTTTGTGTTGTTTTTTTTTTTGCTAAACTTCTCCAAATGCATGTATATGTAAGAAAAAAGAGCTGGCTTCAATCAATTTTCTTCATATTTAGTTAAAATAAATACACAAAAAAAATATCATTTAACCTCCCCCCTTTTAAAGGGATATTAAAGCTTGTTTTAACATATATTTTTTTAACTCGTGACGAAGGTTGTTTCTTTTCAATTTAATTGTAAAAACAACCCAAAAATATTTGCACGTCGAAATGAATTTTTGTCCAGGAAGCAAAAATTCAATTAATGGAAAAACCGCAAGATATGACAGAATTATCAACCGGGTTAATGTTTCATAAATATCATTTATTGAACCAATTGCAAGTTTTCATGAGATACAAAAAATTACCAAAATGAGCTTTAATATCCCTTTAAAGTAGTAAACAAAGTAGTATTTATATAATTACAATACAAATGTCAAAGTTGATCAACAATCTCTAATAAATTTAACTTTTATGGTTAAGTTTAAAATGACATCATAACTGTGATGTGTAACAAACACCAGGTAATAATTTTACCTGTCAGAACTAATATGATATCAAATAGAACATGTAAACCTATTTAGATTGTGTATTGAAGTATGTCACAGTATTCCTCCTACACAGGAAAAAGTAGAGTACAAGATCAATAAAGTATGGCAAGCTGCCAAAATTTAATTTTAAACCTGTATACATTTAAAAGTACCTAATTTTTAAATCTATTTTTCCTATGCAAATAATATATCCAGTAGTTCATGTAATTTCATATGGTGTGTGTCTTTATAAGCATTGCAAATATCAGCCAGTGTATTTATAATGACGAGATTCATTTTTTTCTACAATGCCAAATAAATAATAATCTTAGAAATGTTTTAATAAATAATATTAAAAAGTATCATGCTAATTTCGACCAACTGGACTTTTTTTCCCAAGTAAAAATTATATTAATTCCTGATCAATAATTTTTGCCCAGTGTTGTTGACTATATCAAGCAATCGTTAGAATTGCGAAAATGAGGTTCACATTGGTCAATGCATAACTTTAACTATGAATATATGACATTTCTTTATGCTGTTCATGTATATATGTTTTGTAATGTTGTATTGTATTGTATTGCTTTACCCGCAAGGGTTTTATTTGCAATAAAGATTATATATAATGAATCAATTTACCAGTACTTCAAAAAACTAGACTTGATTCACCATCAAATACATGTATACATGTAGCTACAGAAAATATCCCTTAATAGAAGTTTTGATCTTAATCTGAGCATACTCAACTGTTTTTGTCAACTGCCTTTCATAAATACATGTGGAGTTCGAATCCGGCTCATGGCGAGGTGTACTTAAGAAATAAATCATGGAAGCCAGAATGTGTTTTGAGTTTTAACATGGGTTGGCAGAATAAAATTTACTAATATCCTGCCAACCCATGTTAAAATTCAAAACACATTCTGGCTTCCATGAATTACTTTGATTCTGATATTTCTAACAGTACAAATACGGTAGTATACTTTGATTGGAAGATGGCAATTTATATTTACGCTTGCTGACAATGTCGCACAAAATTTATGCTGCCAAATTCGAGCAGACGATTACTCATCAACATGTACTTTTATGACGGGAAGTCAGTCGTATTGATGGAGCATCCGTAACAATAATATTGTGTTTGCATGTTTTAATTGCATGTCTCATATTATTAATTTTGGATATGTTGATTATTTTCAGTGAATAATTAACAACTGTGTAAATAATTTTATTTTGTGATTTTAAATGTGTACATAGCATGTGCTAATGAGATTTTGTCATCAGTTTTATTGGTTGAGATAACCGGGGTACCCAGAGAAGACCACCGACCTGTCGTAAGTCACTGAAATGTTTTATCACATAATGTTGTATCAAGTACACCTCTCCTGAGCAGGATTCAAACTCACAATGTTAGTGGTGATAGGCACTGATTGCATAGATAGTTATAAATCCAACTACCATACAATCATGACCACGACAATTCAGTTTGAATTTTTGGCTTATAGAATTCTTCCATTTTTTGAGAGAGAATAAAAGGATTGAAGTCCAATTGTCTTATTCCTAGTCAACCGAAAAGTGAGTTTGATCATGAAACCAATTTTTTCAAACAGAGATATTTATCTTCATTATTAGCTTGCTCTAAGTAAGTCATATGCTATTGTACTGACTATATTCATGTTATCATTCATTTTTGTGATAATACAACAATTATAAGTGGTCTTTTTATTTGAGTGGAAGTAAACTGTGCAGGTTTTATATAGCTTGTTTATGTATTGATGGAGATCCAGTTATCAGGAAGAGGTATAGGATTCCGCTAACAGGTTGAACATCCACATTTTTGTGCCTGTCCCAAGCCAGAATCTGGATTCCCAATGTCATATGTTGTGGTCTTTCTTTGTGTTCGTTGAGTTAAGGTGAGATGCGATTCTTTGTTTTGTTGCTATTTCGTGGAATTGTTGGCCATCACTGGTTCAACTTTCTTTTCATAATTTAAGCTATGATTTTAAAGATAGGTTTTCCACTGTAAGGAAGTTTTGATCCCAGAACAAGATAAGGTTTTCATGCTTTGTCTACAAGATTAGTAACAGCCTGGTTAAATTAACCATTTTCTATCAATTTTCATTTTTCCCATACACCATAATTTCAATTAGTTGTCTTGGTCCCTACAGTACGTAGAATCCTTCAAAAAACAGCTTTCTACAGTTGTACTTTGTTCTTCCATATAAAAATACCAATTAACTTGTAAATATAATGTAGGTTTAACCTTAATTCATATTGAAATTATATATATACGTTTTGCGCTTGTGACATTTAACTTTTAAGTAAATTGTAATTTATAAATATCTATATCAAACATCCAGGCAAAATAGTATGTAATCTTCATTAAAGAAGGGAGGATAATGGTGTTTAATGCCACTTTCAACAATATTTCAGTTATATCGTAACAGTCAGTTTTATTGGTGGAGGAAACCGTAGTACCAAGAGAGAACCACTGACCTGCCGCAAGTCACTGACAAACTTTATCACATAACCTTGTATCATAATCAATAACACCTCTCCGTGAGTGGGATTCAAATTCACAGCTTTAGTGGTGATAGGCACAGATTACATATGTAGTTTTAAATTCATCTAACATACGATCACAACGGCCCTGATTAAAGTAGGAATATGGACTGCCTAGAGAAGATCAAGACGATTCAACTTAGAAACTTCAATGGGGTATTAAACTGTGCAAAAAAATTAATGTGAAGTTTGTAACATGTACCTACATGCTAATATTGTATAGTTCCTGTTCCCATAGTTTATGAGAGTTTATGCAGCTGTTGGTTTCAATAAGTTTTCCATATCTAAACAATAATTCTTATTGTATTCAGCATATTTTTAATATTTCTTGATTTTTCTCTGTTGTAAAGTCATTGTAAAATAATTAAATCAGTTGTCAAAGTTCTTTATACTACACATTTGTTAACAAATGATCAAATTTTGTTAAAAAAAAAGGTCAAGAGAAATCCTAATTACGGAACAATTCTGTCATATATAAAATAGGTAAGATTTGATAAGGTTTAGTTTTACAAAATGTCAATGAACACAAGAACCATTTGGCTATACATGTGCTTGTGCTAAATTTTGTATAAAATTTTCCGTGCCAAGGTCATAGTCTTGGATGTGACCCAGATCTAGAGATCAGGTCAATTGACACTTTCAGGTAGGTTGATGCAAATAAAATTTAGTAAAGCAGATTCCCCCATCTTTGCATGTTGTTCACTTGTTACAATGTATCTAATAGTAGTTAGTACCAGCAATTTCTATGCACAAAATGAAGTGTGTTTTTAATCCTACAAAGAGTAATTACAATAAAGGTTAGGTTAGGTTTATGGCAATATGCCACTTTCAACAATATTTCAGCTATATCGTGGCGGTCAGCATTATTGTTGGAGGAAACCAGAGTACCGGGAGAAAACCACTGACCTGTCCCAAGTCACTGACAAACTTTATCACATAATGTTGTATCAGAGTACACCTTGCCATGAACAGGGTTCAAACTCACAACTGTAGTGGTGATAGGCACTGATTGCACAGGTAGTTGTTCATTCAAATACCATACGACCATGACAGCCTTTAATTACAATTAAACATTTGTCATTATCTGGGTCTACTCTATCATCAAAATACCATTTAATAGAATGCTGTAAACATGATAATTGATAAGTGTGCAGACAAAGACCAGCATTGGCATTATACGATAAACAAATGTATAGTTATTAACAGACGCACACTGGAAATTCTATATTCTGTTCAAATTTACCCCTGAAAGCAGCTTAAAGAGTAAATAGAACTTGCTCAAACATGTCAAGCGAAATCTTCATTTTCACTTAAACTACATGATATTAATGCTATGCTTTTAAATATTTTTATTATTTATTATTTTCTGTTGTTGCTTAAATGCATGAGCCTCTTATTTTTAGCTTGCTTTTGTTCAGTTGATATCTGCTTCTGTATCTTGTGTGTATATTGAATTGCATAAATTGATGTATGTTTTTATTTAATGTTTGTATGCATGATTGTATGTGTTGTTATATACCATAGTCGATTTTAAAAGCTCATTAGAGCTTGTGTTATATGTATGATTTATATCGACTCTAAATAAAACTTTGAATTGAATTGAATTAAATGCTATTTGAGCAGGTCAACATGTTCTCATTTGCTTTTCTTCTAATGTAGTGGTTGGTAATCTATCAAATACAAATTTCAAGTTTGCAAATTCAAAAATGATAAAATTTGACATAAAATACTTTAATCTTCCCTACATATGGAGAGTTTTTAACTTTTCTTGACGAAGAGCATTTTCCAGTGGAAGAGGAAACAGACCGGATCCGTACAACACGTTCGTATTGGGGGATAAACAGTACCTGTAGGCAGTTAATTTTGGACTTAAAATTTGCAGCTATACCTGAAAGACTCTTTGCATTGATGATAACTTCACTTGTTTCTTGTGGTGCAGAAAAACTCGCCTGACAACCAAAGACAATCCTCGAGTGGCCATCGCAAAAGTTTTGCATCACTTTGTAAATAATGAAGTCAATCCCGGAAAGGACATGTTTCAATTCCGACATTTGTGTTATGTTTGAACAAATGTAATTTTCTCCACTTATTATTATAATACAACACTTTATCTAATAATGTTGTTTATAATCAAAATTCGATTTGGGATATGCATGGAAATAAAGCTAATACTCTACATATAAATCCCAGCAGGATATTACGAGACCTGGGAAGGACTACAACAGTAGTTGGTTTTGTTACAAACTATATTAAATATCACCAGTACAAGTTGCCTAGGTTTCTTCATACAACAAAGTTGACCGCCACGGCATAACATACATATTCATAAAATAGCGTGAAACAATACAATACAATTGTACCTGTTTTAAGTTTTTGGATCAGTTCGACCCTGGAATGGAACTTCGCCGGAAACATGTCGAACACATCTACAGTAACAGTCAATAAAACAATGGAATTCCTGAAACAAAACCTGAACATAAACAACACCAAAATAAAGGAAGCTCATTAACTGCATATTTATCACTATTTAGGCCATCATTTAAATATGCATATGCAGTTATAGATTCAACAAACCGTGACACTCACTTTGAAATAGTCGTGACAAAAAATAAAAACATAGATATCAAATTTAGTGCATACGACGGGTTTCTGATACAACCTTCACAAGGTACGCTCAAAATCTAAAAATAGGATAGCCAAATAATTTAAAATTACAAAGAAGTCCAGCAAGATGTGTAACAAAAGACAATCGTTAGCTCCATCCATGATTGATGAACTTGATTAGAAATCCATTGGAGCCCAAATGAAAACATCTAAATTGACTACCATGTACAAGTTAACAAACAGAGTGGTCAAAGTAAATGGTACAAAGATGGGTAGCAAGATTTGTAACCAATACACACCCGTTAGCTTCTTGTATGGTTGATGATCTTGAAATTAGAATCCCCTGAAGACCAGGGGAAAATATCTAGTTAAGTTTACCCTGTCATGGCTAATGTCACCCGACTGTCTGTTATTATGTGAAAGTTTATAGTCAAATGTTCATTGTTTTTAATTACTTACATTTATATGTTTGGCAGCTGGATACCTTCATATCAAGATGGAAGGATCGGGATCCCATTATTGAACTGGTTTAACTCAATCACATTTGTGTGCCTCTATAAACATTAGAATTTATAGAATTTCACCGATTTCATTTTTGTTATCTTTTTGAAGCTTGAGGTTTTCCGGAAAAGTCATGGTCATAAACTATGTATACTAGGCAAGGGAGACACTGTTGTATTCTATTCCGTAGCAACAACAACAACAAAAAACTCCTAAACTAGCTTTTGATTTGTATCATCGACTTTTCACTGCATGATTCAACCATGTGTAAACTACCGTTATTTTTTGGCTGAATTTTGTACGGTCACAAAATGTAGCATGTTTATATTTTAATACTGTTTTTTGTATACAGACCTCTCACTCTTTCCCTGCATTAGCATTGTTTTTGGCGTAGAAATTAAAACAAAATAAATAACTAAAGTCGAAATGAAATAAAGAATAAGTTTTTATTGGTGTTGAAATATTAGCAGTTATTGTCATGCAAACTGTATTATTAAGCGCTGAAAATGTCGTTCTGAAACATATAGTCCGGCAAATTTTCTAGGAAACACCAAGAAAGCCAGAGAATACAATTATAGAAATTGAATAATATGTATAACCATCTAGTTATCCAGATGGAGATAATATGAATATTTGTAAATACATTTTTTTGTAATTTAATTTGATTTGAATATGTCAATCTGATTGGCTAATCCGCCTGGGTTGGTATTGTGACGTCACCAACTTGTTCATCCGCCAACGACAAGTTCAAATAATCACATGAAATAATCGTAATTAAAATCGAGGAATCATTAAATTTTGTTGTCAAAATTAAATTGTAAGGAATATTTGAAATTGTTGAACAGGTTATACTTGTGTTAATAGTCGACCTAAGTCTATTTTTAAAGACCAAGAAGCTGCTAAGTGTCTTTCCTCTCTTCATGACAAATATGTTATCGTTCCTGCGGACAAGGCTTCCAACAATATCGTGTTTGTATGTAAATCATATTACTTCGAATGCCTAATCAAGGAATTAGGCATAAATAGCAACACCTCTAGTAATACCACATACCACAAGATTTGCAGAATTTCTTCCATTGATATATCCTCCAGAGCTGGAAGTTAAAGAGACCACAGATACCGCTTCGTCCGCATCATTTTTGGACTTATACCTCGAATTTGACGACAGTGGTCAAATCAGTACTAAAATATATGATAAACGAGGCGACTTCAATTTTAAAATCATAAATTTTCCAAATATGTGCAGCAATATACCAGCTTCTCCTGCATATGGTGTTTACATCTCGCAAATTAATTCGTTATGCAAGGGCCAGTAGCAATTATTCTGATTTCCTGAAACGTCATCTTCATCTGAGAAACAGGCTACTGGACCAGGGCTATCAAAAGATTCGCCTTATTCGATCTCTTAAAAAGCTTATATTCCGATACCAAAATCTTGTCGAAATATATTCCGTCTCTGCAGAAAAGATTATAAACGATGGATTTCCAACAATATCGTGTTTGTATGTAAATCGTATTACTTCGAATGCCTAATCAAGGAATTAGGTATAAATAGCAACACCTCTAGTAATACCACATACAAACCAACTTCGTTCGACAAAGATGAAATCCTAGCTAACCACAGATCATTCATGACCTCTTTAAACATTCCCTCTGGTAAAGAATCTGAGGATTTACCCTATTTATATTGGATACCTAAACTCCATAAGACACCATACAAAGAAAGGTACATAGCGGGATCATCAACTTGTTCGACGAAAGAATTGTCTATTCACCTGACAAAGATTCTGTCTGCAGTAAACGAGGGACAACAGAAATATTGTGAAACTGTTTACTCGCGTAGTGGCATAAATCACATGTGGATTTTGAAAAACTCTAAAGATCTTTTGGATAACCTGAAATCAAGATCTTTCTCTCAGGTATCCTCCATCAAAATTTTGATTTTTCAACTCTATATACCACCCTACCGCATGACAAATTAAAAACCCGCTTAAAAGAAACAATTCATAAAGCTTTTAGTCATAGAACCTATGGCTCAAAATTTGTTGTGTTAGGCTACAACTCCACATATTTTTCAAACAAAATTCATAAAGGTAAAACATGCTACTCCGAGGAACAAGTGATCAGTATGCTGGAGTTCCTCATCGATAACATATTTGGAGGGACACTGTTTCAGCAGGTCGTCGGCATACCAATGGGTACGAATTGTGCCCCTCTTTTAGCCGATTTATTTTTATACTCGTATGAGTCGGAGTTTCTTCAAAAGCTTGTAAAAGATAAGAAGATTCATGAGGCTAGAGCCTTTAATTTCACATACAGGTATATTGATGACGTTTTATCTATCAATAATTCTAGATTTGCAGAATTTCTTCCATTGATATATCCTCCAGAGCTGGAAGTTAAAGCGACCACCGATACAGCTTCGTCCGCATCATTTTTGGACTTATACCTCGAATTTGACGAGAGTGGTCAACTCAGTACTAAAATTTATGATAAGCGGGACGACTTCAATTTTAAAATCATAAATTTTCCAAACATGTGCAGCAATATACCAGCTTCTCCTGCATATGATGTTTACATCTCGCAATTGATTCGCTATGCAAGGGCCAGTAGCAATTATTCTGATTTCCTGAAACGTCATCTTCATCTGAGAAACAGGCTACTGGACCAGGGCTATAAAAAGATTCGCCTTATTCGATCTCTTAAAAAGTTTATATTCCGATACCAATATCTTGTCGAAATATATTCCGTCTCTGCAGAAAAAATTATAAGCGATGCATTTTCATATAGTGAAAATGTATAAAGATAAAGAAGTCAAAAATGTCAAGAATTTTTTTGTCAATGTGTGACGTAAAAATATTTTTGACATTTACGTCACCGAATATGGTACTGCTTTGACAACTATTTTACCTATTTTGTTCCTGTATTTAAATACTGTTACAGTGACAGCTGGAACCTTTGAACCGTAATGAGAGCGGGAGGTTTGGCGCCTTAAAATCTGATTCAACCCACCATTTCTTTAGAAATGCCTGTACCAAGTCAGGGTCATTACGGTTTTCACAGTTTTCCGGTTGTTGACTGATTTTGTCTGTTTATATAATTATGAGTTTTGACTTTCCCTTTGTAAGATTGTTCGGAGTTCGGTAATTTTGTTATTACCTTTATAGTGAAAATGTATAAAGATAAGTGGTCAAAAACAAAAATGTCAAAGATATTTTTTTATCAATGTGTGACGTAAAAAAGTTTTTGACATTCACTTCACTGAGTTTGGTACTGTTATAACAACTGTTTTACCTGTTTTGTTCAAGTATTGTTATAAATACTGTTATAGTGACAGCCGGAAACTTTGAGCCGTAATGAAAGGGGGGGGGGGGGGGGGGGGTTTGGCGCTTTAAAATCTGATTCAACCCACCATTTCTTTAGAAATGTCTGTACCAAGTCAGGGTCAATACGGTTTTCACAGTTTTCCGGTTGTTGACTGATTTTGTCTGTTTATATACTTATGAGTTTTGACTTTCCCTTTGTAAGATTGCTCGGGGTTCGGTAATTTTGTTATTACCCTTATCTGCATAACCTGGTTTGGGTTAGTTTACGCTTTTCATAAACCGCTTAGCGGTTTATTAAGCCACAGTCGTATGAATTTTAGTCATAAATAGAGAAAAAAATTTAGATGTTGGGGTAATATAATATATATATAAGAGATATTATATTACCCCAACATCTATAATATATATATATAAGAGATATTATATTACCCCAACATCTATAATATATATATAAGAGATATTATATTACCCCAACATCTATTTTTTTTTCTCTATTTATGACTAAAATTCATACGACTGTGATTAAGCGTAATCTGACCCAAACCAGGTTATATCGTATAACCTGTTCAACAATTTCAAATATTCCTTAATTAATCCAAAGATTATAGTTCACACTATAATCCTCTGTTTATTCGGGTGGTAATAGTAATATTCGTATGTCATATCAAGATTATAGTTCACGTTATATGTACAACCCTGTCTATCCCGATAGACATAACATGAATGCTCGTATTTAATCAGATTTCTCACTTGCTCACCTTTACTGACATATCTCTGTGTGGGTTTGTTTTGGTCAATGGTGTTTAACGCTACTGTCAACAATATTTCAGCTCTATCGTAGCGGTCAGTTTTATTGGGGGAGGAAACAGGAGAAAACCACCGATCGGTCGCAAGTCACTGACAAACTTTATCACATAATGTTGTATCGAGTACACCTCGTCATGAACGGGGTTCGAACTCACAACTTTAGTGGTGATAGGCACTTATTGCACACTACCATACAATCACGACCACGACGACTCCTTCTCGGTGTGGGAGATCTGAGAAAACCCCATTACCATCCAATGAAAATGGCGATTGCGAGACCATGAAAGTGTAACTGCAATGCATGCTACGAGCGATCCGATTGGCCGAAAAAGATCATAATCGTATATATCCTATCATTATTTGTACAATAATACCCCCAGCAACGCTATTGTAAATACGGTCTCTGATATCACATACAGCCCGGTAATAGAGGCCGCTGTACTGAATATATGAACTTTAACCTTTTACTGTTTTAGGCTTAAAGACGTGTTAAGCATATTTTGGGACTTTCAGGTATCGAACCACTGTTGGACTTTTCAAGTCCACTTTGACTTTCAAAACTTCCATCTAACCACTCAGCTACGGTGACCACATTGCTATATTCTATAATTAGTATATATGACTCTTGATAGTAAGCTTTGTTAAAAAAAATATCAGCAATTTGCTTAAAAAAGCAATATACAAGACACGATACAAGTATTTCAGATCTGGCATAATTTATGTTCAGAACTGACAAGTATGGGAACTTTTAAAATGTATTCTCGCAATACAAAAACAACTAACGAACCGACCGCAAGTAATAACAAATCAGACAGACCACAGGTGAACATTTGGGACACTTGAAAGACCTTGAAATATCTAAACATAAACGATTCTTTTCACTTGAAAGACCTTGAAATATCTAAATATAAACGAGAATCGAAAGGACGTTGACTGATAAATATTTGTCGTTTTATTTTTGTTAATTGTTGTCTTATTTGGCTTTCTAAACATTAAAAGTGTAAAAATATATGCCATACCATTTATTTTTTCAACAACACTATTATTGTACAAGTTAGATACATCATTATTGAAACAAAAGAATGTGCCCGTATTGGATATAACGAGTTTCTTTTTCCGCATGAGTACTCAGGTGAAGGCCGAGGTGCTTCACCTGAGTACTCATGCGGAAAAAGAAACCCGTTATATCCAATACGGGACGCTTCTTTTGTTTCAATAATACTGTATCTTATACATATTCATGACATATGACCTGTAACGATATTTCCTCAGTTCTCCCCCGCAGCGACATAACATTAAAGGGAAGTAAGTGAGAGTTCTGATGGTATTTAAGCTCAAGAGTATACCCGATTTGTGGACCCCCCACTTTTTTTTAAATTTTATAATTCATCACTTTTGTGGGACGTTTTCATTATAAATAGTGTTGAGCAACTTCAAACATTACCAAAAACTCAATCCGAGATCGATATAAGCCCATTTCTAAAAACACAAAAATCCTCGATCCTCTACTCTATTACACAAAAATCATCGATCCTCTACTCTATTTATAATAGAGTAGAGGATCGAGGATTTTACTCTATTATAATAGAGTAGAGGATCGAGGATTTTTGTGTAATAGAGTAGAGGATCGAGGATTTTTGTGTTTTTAGAAATGGGCTTATATCGATCTCGGATTGAGTTTTTGGTAATGTTTGAAGTTGTTCAACACTGTTTATAATGAAAACGTCCCACAAAAGTGATGAATTAAAACAGAAAAAGAAAAAAAAAGGGGGGAGTCCACAAATCGGGTACCTATGGTATAACTCAGATTACAACCTTCTGTTTACCCTGATGATATTCTGAATATTCATGTTTAGTCCCGGGTGTTAATATGAAATTTCGTATTTAACTATATAACCCCCTGTTTATTCCGAGGGAGATAATCAGAATTTTCTTATTTAATCTCAGGGGTGTCGATCAAACAACAACTCGCAGTTTATCCCGCGACCGGGGGGGGGGGGTGATCTGAATTTTCGTATTTCATCTCAAGATTCCAGCTCTCCCTATAACCCTCTGTTTATCCCGAGGGGGGTAATCTAAATGTCCATAGCTAACGCTATAGCTCTTCGCTTATCCCGGGGGAGATGATCTGAATGTTCGTATTTGTTCTCGAGGATATAACTCACATTGTAATCCTCTGTCTATCCGTTGGCCAGGGATAATCTGAATTTTCACACTTAATCCCTAGGGCATAGCTCTCACTACATAATTCTTTGTTTATCCCGAGGGAGATAATAGCTCACACTATAATCTTCTATTTATCTCGAGGCCTGGGGATTATCTGAATTTTCGTATTTAATCTAAAGGGTACAGCTCGCATTATAATCCTCATTTTATTCCCGGGCGAGATAATCTGAATGTTCGTATTAATCCCAATGTTACTTATAGTTCACACTGTAACCATTTGTTTATCCAAAGGGAGATAATCTTAGTGTTCGTGGCTCACACAATAATTCCATGTTTATAGAGGGGGAGATAATATACATGTTCGTATTTAGTTCACTCTATAACTCACTGTTTATGGAGAGAGAGAGATAATCTGCAATACAATGCTCCAACAAGGAGACTATTTAGTATTAAACATCTCGTCCTCTCTTTATATTAGTTTGCTTTAGATGCATACTGGTGACGGTTCCCAGAGCTCAAACCACAGAGCTACACAGCACACCCCAAGGTGGTGGATGCACTCGCGATTGGAGTGTCACGCTATTATTCGGAAAGACTGAACCTGGGCCATCGTAGGTGCCATGTTTGAAGAGTTCCATGCTCCTTAAGTATTAAGGATCACTTTTGTAGATTTCGAAAAAGAATAGGTGCATTGTACATAACACTTACAAAAGTCTAAATTGTTCGCCCCTACACAAATCCCAAATGTTTCCAGTGGCAGTCAAAAGTCGATGCCCAAGTTGTCTAATTCCTCCTTCATTTCTGTATAATTTTGTACATATTGTTTACTTGTTATTCCTCCTTCATTTCTGTATAATTTTGTATATATTGTTTACTTGTTATTCCTCCTTCATTTCTGTATAATTTTGTATATATTGTTTACTTGTTATCGTCCCGAATATGCATAAATTATTTGCCTCTGACCTTTAATCAGCCAACTCTCAATCAATTATAATTTCAAAACAAGATCAACTGTTTAGGGCTCACGAACAGATCATGCTATATACCACTTATAAGAATGACTGTGGCGTTTATATGGCATGATGTTCGTATTGCTAAAATGATTATTATTATTATTATTATTATTGAAAATTTGTACACAGTATCATATAATAAACAGTGTGATAAAACATAATGCATCTTCATGAATATTATAGTTCTATCTATGTCGAGAAAAGGGACCAGCCTTCCATTAGGATTTTTTTGGGGGTTGGAAAATTATTAATATTTACTTAAAACCATACCGAAAAAAAAAAATCTTTCTTCCTTTTCACATTTTTTTGAAGAAAGGATAAAGTATTTGCAAGTTAGTATTTTCAATTAAATAATGTTGGTAATTTATATTTAATTAATTCAGAAACAAATAAATAATTAGCCTCAAATGGCCCTGAGAATATCGCAAACGTAGAAACTCAAGTAATCTGTATTAATAAGGGCTCTTCATTATCTATTATTTTATGTTCAAAGAGAGATAACTGTTAATATCAATATCAATGGGCAATGACAAACATACATTCATAATTATATCAGCAGTCACAACAATACAGAATGGAGACATATGTTCATAATCCAAACAAAAAAAAACATGTTACAGCAAGTGGGCTGTGTTTGGTAGCACGACCCGAGGAGAGGCAGGGAGTAATGTATAGTAGCAGAGTACATCGTATGGTTGAAGAATGGACTACATGTATGCGATTACTTAGCTGGAGGAGACACTAGGGGACAGTGCTTAAGAATCGCATTTCGATTCTACCCGTGTCTGATCCAGGAAAGCAAGCGGCTCAAGCAGTAAAATATCATATGTTTGATAAAAGGACTGTGATTATTTAGCTGGAGGAGACACCAGGGGACAGTGCTTAAGAATCGCATTTCGATTCTCCCCGTGTCTGATCCAGGAAAGCAAGCAGTTCAAGTAATAAACTGAAATGGGAATAAATAGATGTATCCTTTATCTGCAACAGACACCAAGGGACAGTGCTTCAGGAAGTGCATTGCATCTACTAGGATTAGCAATGAGCATTCCTCCTCGTGTCTAGTGCAGACAAACAATAATATATTTTAGACATTAATATGTAGATTTTATTATTAAAATTGAGGCAGTGTTATTCAGTTATTTAGATTATCTGCAGTATTTATAAATAAAGTGACACAACTCTTTCAAAACTGATAAATCCTCACAGGTCATTAACCAGTAAAAATTTTCTTGAGGATTTAATTGTAGAAAAATGTTACATGATTGAGATATTGTTCTGAACAGCTGTTGTCGCTCTTCTCTAAATTTGCTGCAGCAAAGGAGAAAATGAATTTCATTTTCTACCTCTCTCAAGTCGCACTGCCCACACAACCTTTGGTGTGGAGGGATACCCTGGTATCTACCAGTCTCAATATGTAGACGATGTGCTGAGATTCTTAGTTTTGTCAGTCAATTCCGATAGTAATACCGTATACCGTTTCAGCTCATCTGACCCAAAGGGTCATGCGAGATATTGTCATCACTTGGCGTCCGTCGTCGTCTGGTATTGTCTTCGCCCATAAACTTTTACATGCTAATCTTCTTCTCTGAAACCACTGGACTAATTGGAACCAACCTTGGTAGGAATGTTCCTTTGTTCAAATGAAAGTTTTACATATGGAATTTTTTTTATTTTTTGTTGATCTAAAGACAGCACACAAAGAAAAAAGAGGCCCAAAAGTGTCAAAAGGGGTGTTGTTTGTTTTTAATCCTTTTCTCTGAAACCACTGGACCAACTGGAACCAATTTGGGTAGAAATGTTCATTGGATGGTGTTACATAAACTTTTTTTTCTAGAATATTCTAGTAACAGAAAGAAACAACCAATAATCAAGTCTCTTTACTTTAATAAAATAACAAAAATTACTTAATGATAATATACAATTACAAAATCACATTTATAAAGTTTACAACTGGCCTGAATGTTCACAGTTAAATCCATTGGAATAAATGATCTTTTTATTTCCGGATGTAGTTCGATTCCTTTCCTATGAAATTGAATTCCTGTTAAATTATAATATCCCTTGGTTCAAATCTACAAAGTTTTTTGGGATTGTTTATAGTTCATGTCGCGTGACTTCATTACAAGTAAATATATCCAAATACAATGCTATAAATTTCAGCTGTTTTAAAATTTCAGATTGACTACTTTCTAATGTGCTTGCCCTTACATAGGGTATGTAGAAACGTCTAGAACGTTCAGGTATGACCTCTCTCTATTTGTCCATATTAAAAATACTCAAGGTCAAATATTAAAACTTTTAAACAATTTTTTTTTTCTAATTTGGCAATCTATATGCACTGATGATGTAATATTATCTTTATCTTTGTCCATTTTCCCATGAACAAATAATACATCAATTTTATTACATATACACAATATCTCCCCTCTTGAAGAAAACGTTTGGATACCAACTTTTTACAATAAATCTCTGTATAAATTCATAATAATCTTTTTTTTTTTCTATCCAACTCTAGACAAAGCGTCAGCTATGGCATTATCTTTGCCCTTGGTATGTTTGATAATCAGATTGTATTCTTGCAACATTAAGCCCAATTCTCGTTAATCTCTGATTTTGATTTGACATTTTGTCATGAGATTGTGATCTATAAACACTACTAATGAATGAAATATAAAACCTATATAAACGTCAAAATGTTTCAAAGACAACATTAAAAATAATTAAATAGAAACAAACTAACCTACCAGTTAAGGTCGTGTCAAATTAAATATTTTAATAAAGCTATTCAATCTGAAAAAGCATGTACTCCAAGCAAGGAAATATTTTGAATGCAAATGTTTAATAAAATGTGTTGAAATTAATGGACAAAAAAATTGAAAACAAAAAACAAATATGTGATTGTCTTAACAACCATTTTTTCACGGTTGCAGACAAAATTAGAACCAACCCTAAATCTAATGTTTCATCAACAAAATTGGCTGCATGGGTTGATGACAATATTGGTATTCGCAAATATATAACTACTTACTTAAATATAGCTTAATTCATAAAAAAAAAAACAATCTGGTTTCAGATCAAGCCATTCTTGTCATACTGCACTTTCAAAATTAGTTGATGCATTCCTAAAAGAAATATACATAGGAAATTATACAGGTGTTATGTTTCTCGATTAAAAAAAGCATTTGACATGATAAACCTACAGGCGCTCGTGGCGCGGACCGCCCCCCTTTTTTCGAACTTTCTGTTTACAAAATTTATTTTCATTAGAATTTCTTTATTTCTTTATTATTTCATCTCTTTTTTCTTCTTTTAACTTGTTCGTGTCAATATTCATACAATCTTATGTTAACATCAAATTGCATATAGATACTAATAATATGGATTATTAGTATCTATATAGGGTCGAAACATGCAAATTGTTGTTAACATGAGAATGTATGAATATTGACACTAACAAGTTAAAATAAGGAAAAAAGAGATGAAATAATAAAGAAAGAAAGAAATTTTAATGAAAATAAATTTGTAAACAGAAAGTTAGAAAAAAAAGGGGGTGGTCCGTGCCACGAGCGCCTGTGGATAAACCATGCTATACTTTTAGATATATTAAAACTTTATAAATTAGACAATCTAGCACTGAGATGGCTTCGATCAGTCGTACCTATCTGATAGATCCCAGTTAGCAAGACTAAACAATGAAGAATCTTCCACACATTTTATTAGGTATGGAATACCACAGGGAAGTATTTTAGGCCCTTTCATTTTCCTATTATATATAAATGATCTCCCACTACATCTAGAACACAGCATATCATTCATATGCTGATGACACAACAGTTCATGATTATATCTACCACGAAGGAAGAGAATATATAGTCAAAAATAACTTGCTTTAGTCCCTTTGGCTTACGCAATGTGATTTTCAAACATAATTTTATTCCAATTTACAGGATTGGCCGAAGATTTTCATAGGAGCCGATTTTAAACTTTATTGTGACGTTATTGTTGTTCCTTGGTTATATTACCGGGTGTTTGCTACCCGATATCACACGACCGTATTTCTGGGGAACTAGCTATTTGTCGCAATAGAAATCCAAAATCGCTAGAAGTTTTCCCAGTTTTATTTACAGTCGTTTATTTCAACGGTTAACAACAAACTGAATATCACAAATTATAACAAAATTAACTGAAATATCGAAATAAGGGACCGGTCATTATTTATCTCCAGGGGGAGGGGGGCGGCAAAATGTAAATTTGGAATGAGCAAACATAACTGACACCCCCCTTTTTAAGTTGTGTTAAAAAAAATTAACCACCCCCCCCCCCCCCTCTTTCAACTACTTCAAATCTTTTGACCCCCCCTTCCTGATTATTGTTGAAAGGCTTCTAATTTCATATGTTGCTATAAAATCCTTTTAATAAGGATAGTAGCTCATAGGAAATGGGACTAAAGGTCCTTCTGTGTTCATGAAGGCAACCACAACCACATCTAATGAAAAGGATACCCTTAAGTCACTTTGTTGTAATTTTTTGTCTTCACTGTCTTCGACAAGCCAGGAGCCCACTATTTAAAGAAGCTGCATCAAGAATTGTTGCCATAAATACAATGTACTATAACAATAGTTTTTTTTAATATATTGAAATATTATTTTAATCATCAGTTTCACAATTACATTTGTAATCTCAAATCAACAGTATTATGATAACAGAAATTTGCAAATTAAAAAATACTTTATAATACAACAAAACAATTGAGAAAGTATTCATAGTGCAAAAGTTATCAAAAGATAATGTCTTTTAAAGCCAAATTTCCCTTTATGGGTTTATTTCAGAGGTGATTCCAACACCAAAGTTTTTATCAAAACAGTTCAATGAATAGTATTAATATTACACACAATCAAAAAAGGGAAAAAATAGAAAAAAAATGCAGAAAGAAGTTAATAAGAGGTCAAATCAAATGTCACTTAAATTTAACACAACACAAATAGAAAGAAGCACGCTTTAGTAAGTGCATTATGTGAACATTTTTTGTCAAGAATATCTAAAGCATATCGGTGTTCTCCCAAGGATTTTCAAATAGTACCATGGAAATTAAGGTAGCACTGGTTTTCTGAAAATTAAAGCACCATTGCCCTAATACATTCTATTATAAAAATTTCACAAAATAGCACCATGGTACATGGTGCTATATGGGCCTTGAGAGAACACTGCATATCCTATGTTCATGCATTGATCTGTCTCTCTGTGTTGACTCTGGAACTGTAATGTAGTGAATCGGAAAGCCTCGTTCCTATGTACTCTATACATATATATTTATTCATATATAGTGACAGTTTGATAATTGGCAAAATGTATGACAAGGAGACATTTTTTTCGGCTGAATATATTTATTTTCATTTTACATGCAAATAGATTTTATCTATAGTGTATGTTTAAAAAAAAATCATGACCAGGGGCGGATCCAGGGGGGGGAGGGGCGCACCCGGCGCGCGCTCCCCCTAAAATTGGAAAAAAATATGATTTGTTGGCGTAAAATCGTGATTTTTCACACGAAATACCCCAAAAATTGTCGCGCCTCCCTCCGCTCGGCGCAATTTTTTAAGTGCGCCCCCTAACTTGAATCCTGGATCCGCCCCTGATGACCCCTCCCCCTCCTGCTTGATCAACCAGAAAAGCAGTGATCCCCCCCTCTATTAATTTCCAATTTTTTCATGACCCCCTCTGGAGATAAATAATGACCGGTCCCTAAAGAAGTTCGAGAATTAGATTTTTCGAGGTACAAAATGTGTCGGTTATAACTACTTGTATAGTAGATAGTATATAACGTTAATTTACACATATTTTATTGACATTCAATAGGATTGAACACATGTTTTATTGACATTCAATAGGATTGAACACATGTTTTATTGACATTCAATAGGATTGAACACATGTTTTATTGACATTCAATAGGATTGAACACATGTTTTATTGACATTCAATAGGATTGAACACATATTTTACAACTTGTATATCAAAGTGCTCTCCACATGTATAACGTTGTGTTAGCGTTCTAGAAACTCAGCATGTGTGATCTAACTGGTAACTGCAATAATGGTCCAGACATTGCAATATTAGATATCTATAGATATCTTGATGACGGTGGTCGGGTGCGGACATCTTGTAAAAACTAGTGGCGTCTGTACGAGACCTATTTCCCATGATACTATAGAAGTTTTGGTATCCAGTATAACAAAATACTAGTAGTGTATAACGTTGTGTTAGCGTTCTAGAAACTCAGCATGTGTGATCTAACTGGTGACTGCAATAATGGTCCAGACATTGCAATATTAGATATCTATAGATATCTTGATGACGGTGGTCGGGTGCGGACATCTTGTAAAAACTAGTGGCGTCTGTACGAGACCTATTTCCCATGATACTATAGAAGTTTTGGTATCCAGTATAACAAAATACTAGTAGTGTATAACGTTGTGTTAGCGTTCTAGAAACTCAGCATGTGTGATCTAACTGGTAACTGCAATAATGGTCCAGACATTGCAATATTAGATATCTATAGATATCTTGATGACGGTGGTCGGGTGCGGACATCTTGTAAAAACTAGTGGCGTCTGTACGAGACCTATTTCCCATGATACTATAGAAGTTTTGGTATCCAGTATAACAAAATACTAGTAGTGTATAACGTTGTGTTAGCGTTCTAGAAACCCAGCATGTGTGATCTAACTGGTAACTGCAATAATGGTCCAGACATTGCAATATTAGATATCTATAGATATCTTGATGACGGTGGTCGGGTGCGGACATCTTGTAAAAACTAGTGGCGTCTGTACGAGACCTATTTCCCATGATACTATAGAAGTTTTGGTATCCAGTATAACAAAATACTAGTAGTGTATAACGTTGTGTTAGCGTTCTAGAAACTCAGCATGTGTGATCTAACTGGTAACTGCAATAATGGTCCAGACATTGCAATATTAGATATCTATAGATATCTTGATGACGGTGGTCGGGTGCGGACATCTTGTAAAAACTAGTGGCGTCTGTACGAGACCTATTTCCCATGATACTATAGAAGTTTTGGTATCCAGTATAACAAAATACTAGTAGTGTATAACGTTGTGTTAGCGTTCTAGAAACCCAGCATGTGTGATCTAACTGGTAACTGCAATAATGGTCCAGACATTGCAATATTAGATATCTATAGATATCTTGATGACGGTGGTCGGGTGCGGACATCTTGTAAAAACTAGTGGCGTCTGTACGAGACCTATTTCCCATGATACTATAGAAGTTTTGGTATCCAGTATAACAAAATACTAGTAGTGTATAACGTTGTTTTGGCGTTCTAGAAACTCAGCATGTGTGATCTAACTGGTAACTGCAATAATGGTCCAGACATTGCAATATTAGATATCTATAGATATCTTGATGACGGTGGTCGGGTGCGGACATCTTGTAAAAACTAGTGGCGTCTGTACGAGACCTATTTCCCATGATACTATAGAAGTTTTGGTATCCAGTATAACAAAATACTAGTAGTGTATAACGTTGTTTTGGCGTTCTAGAAACCCAGCATGTGTGATTTAACTGCAGTGGTGACTGCAATAACGTTACAGACATTACAATGTTAGATATCTATAGATATCTTGATGACGGTGGTCGGGTGCGAACATCTTGTGAAAACTAGTGGCGTCTGTACGAGACCTATTTCCCATGATGCTATAAAAGTTTTGGTATCCAGTATAACAAAATAGTGTATAACGTTGTTTTGGCGATCTAGAAACCCAGCATGTGTGATTTAACTGCAGTGGTGACTGCAATAACGTTACAGACATTACAATGTTAGATAACTATTGATATCTTGATGACGGTGGCCAGGTGCGAGCATCATTTAATGTAAAAAATTGGCAATTTTTGGCGTGTTTGATGCAGTTAGCCTTGCAAAAATTACTGGCAGGTATTTAAATAGAGTTGGGAAGTATTTATGATCATTGGCGTTCAGATTTCAGAAACGAACCTACAATATCGTAAAGGTTATTGCTGAAGCAACATGGTTATTTCTAAAGCAACATAATTCTTATCCTCGGAAATAAAATTGACAGAATTTACCATTTTTCACCACAGGCACTTGTTTCATTCATACCAGGCCCCCTCAGACGAATTGGACAAGAATATTCAGCGAACGTCGCTTCGTCTACTGTTCAGTCATTGAAACGGATACAGCCACTTCTGGTTTGCGCTGGAATTTTCATATGCATTCGGAATTCTCTAGACCGGCCATGTGTAACAATGCCATCATGATCATCTCCTCTCAAATGTAGAGTAAGCCTTTAAAATACAGATAATTGTTCCAATGTAGATTATAAAAATATGTTCAACTCCAAATTACTGACATTTGATTTTTAAAGCACCTTTTTTTTAATTTTCTAAATCAATTTAGACCGGACCGGAAGTGGCTGTATCCGTTTCAATGACTGAAAAGTAGACGAAGCGACGTTCGCTGAATATTCTTGTCTAATTCGTCTCAGGGGAACCCGGTAGGTATATTTAAATGTGGCAGTCGAAAAGAGAAATATCTCGGGAGTGTAACGATATAATTGGGTCAGCGAAAGGATCACAAATAAGCGAAAAATATTGAGGCGAAGTGGGGAAGGGGAAAAGGGCAGATAGTTACCTTAAAGTAAGGAAGAGGAGGGGACATATATTTGTTGAATGAATCAAGTGCCTGTGTTTTCTCGCAAATACGGAGCACTGTTGGCGTTTCATGGTTTCGGGTTTCGACAAACTGCGTTGTATGAGATCGTTGTAGTGTTTCCTCCCTCGATGTACACATTAATCATTGTAATGTATCTCTGTTTCAATGTGGTTCTTTAATTCCATCAGTTGACATAGAACATGAAACTGTAGAAATATTAACTCTGCATCCATGTATGTCTATATACCAAATATTCATTTAAGACTGAAACATATTAACATTAGTAAGCGTAAAAGATCAATGTAAAAAGCCAATGTTATATGTTAAATTATTGAAACTCTACATGTAAAGCAGTTGTTTTCTCTCTGAAACTACATGTGAAGCAAGCATCTAACAGATAATGATGCCTTCGTGGAGTTCTGTGTTCACACTCAGTCACTCATTTTTTTACATATTCTCAAACTTGTTTATGATTGAAAACAATCTGAAACACGTCTAAAGGCCTGTTTTTATACCCCCGCTCACCAAAGGGGGAAGGGGGTATACTGTTTTACCTCTGTCCGTCCTTCCGTCCGTCCAAGATATTTTTCGTCGCATTTTTCTCAGTAACTGTTGATGGCAGAAATCTGATATTTGGTCACAAGCTTCATATAGGTACCCCATATCGTGGGAAGCGTTTTTGGACCCATCAGATACCTACTTCCTGCTTGCCGATTTTGTTGATTTTTATACACATTGAACATACATTTTGTATATGACCATTTTTAGTCACATTTTTCTCAGCAACTATTGATGGCAGAAATCTGATATTTGGTCACAAGCTTCATATAGGTACCTCATATCGTGGGAAGCGTTTTTTGACCCGTCAGATTCCTACTTCCTGTTTGCCGAAGAGCGGGAGTATCATAATTGAGCAATTAGCTCACAGTTCATCTTGTTTAATTCTGAACCATTAACCTGGTTTTAAACATTTTTACGGTTGAGGGTTTTTTACGGTGTGGTTTTAACCATGCGGTTATATGGTTAAAGAACATCTTAACCGGATCGAAAGCACGTTTGAATGTGTTTGCACCTTGTTAATTACCAGTATATGTTTGTAATAGGAACATCTGTGTATTATAGACCCATTTCCCAGTTGTTTATTGACATTCTGCATTGTTGTATTTGTTTATAAAGAATTAAATGGATAATTAAATTATTTTATTTGTTTATTTATTTATTTTTGTGTGTGTGTTTAAGTTGAATTGTTTTATTTGTTAATGAAGAATTAATTTTACTTTGTTAAAAAATAATCAATGAACAGGAAAGTTCTCTTAATATTGTTCTTCAACCATTGCGTTTTTTATCTATTTGAACAGGTTTATGGTTCATGAAACGTGTTTCAGGTTGTTTTCAACCATGAACAAGTCCGGCTGGGAATAAAAAACAGGCCTATATTCAAACGTGCTTTCGATCCCGGTTAAGATGTTCTTTAACCATTTAACCGCATGGTTAAAACCACACCGTAAAAAAGTTTAAAACCAGGTTAATGGTTCAGGCCTATACCCTGCGTGTCTACGACCCTACGTGTGCGGACCGAATCCACGGGAAATGTATTTGTTAAAACATGTACTGAACTCACCCTTTTCCTACAGAAACATCCAAGATAAAATATATCATAACATGTATAGAAATGTCAGTGATGACATTATCGAACATAGATTTTGCCTCTTTCTCCCGTGACGATTTTTCTATTAGGCTTTGGACAAGTTTTATTTAAAGTCGGCATGTCAAAACAAGGCAAGCTCTAGTGAGCTTAAAATTGACTGACAGTGTGATATTTTTTGTTTTCCAATTGACAGTGTGATATTTTTTGTTTTCCAACAGAGCGAAACTTAGATTGTTCAAGGAACACGTGGTTTCATTTTATCAATGTTGATGCATGAGGTGTTGATATTCCCGCGCATGTTTTGTGTGCAAAGTCCGCTCTCGTATTGTACGATAGTTAGACGAGACTAGCAGATGATATGCACATAACTAAATATAAAATTTTGTGTGATCACACTTTGTGATTTAATAAATCAACGCATTACAAGAAAAATGTCAGAACTAAGACACAGATTAAAAGATGGAGAAGTTAGCAGCTCAGACGAGGTGAGATGGCAAAAATGCAAAACAGAAACGTGTAAAACGTCCCAAAACATGACACCACCTGATGCGATCAGAACAAATCAAAACATTGGCAAATGGAATACAAAACATATAATTATATTCTGTTATCTTACTTCCTTGATATAATCTATAATAAACTGTCCATATCGTACACACTTCGTACAGTCTCAACAAAAGTCGGTGATATTTTGGAAGGTACTATGTCTATTTGTTGTAGCCGAGGGGTAACATGAACGTGCCGTGGTGACATGTTATTTCAACTTTGAGTATAAGTTATAACATGTGTTGCATAGAATCATCCCAGCCACTGGGCACCATATCAATAAATAAAATACATACAGTAAATGTCAAGACAATGGTGGCATGTGTAATATAAAAAGAGAAAGATTCCAATGCAAAAATCGACAAAAATGTAAACAAATCTGGCAATGTACGTAGCTATTGACACATACAAATGTTGCATTCATTGACCCTGATATGGTCATGATCGTATGGTAGTTGGATTTACAACTACCTGTGCAGTC
Source organism: Bathymodiolus septemdierum (assembly GCA_963383655.1). Taxonomy (NCBI): domain Eukaryota; kingdom Metazoa; phylum Mollusca; class Bivalvia; order Mytilida; family Modiolidae; genus Bathymodiolus; species Bathymodiolus septemdierum. The sequence continues at coordinate 87,616,490 of OY726522.1, read as the reverse complement.
AGTGCCTATCACTCAGGGCGAGATGTACTTGATACAACATTGATTATGTAATAAAGTTTATCAGTTACTTGCGACAGGTCTGGTTTTCTCCACAGATGCTTGTGGACGACACAGCATGCCCCCCCCCCCTTTTTTTTTTTTTTTTTTTTTTTTATATTCATTTCCATGGCTTAGAAATATGTAAAATAGCAATAATATGCCATTAATCAGAAAACGGCATATTATTGCTATTTTACATATTTCTAAGCCATGGAAATGAACAAAAAAAAAATGAAAAAGGGGGGATGCTGTGTCCTGTCCACAAGCACTTGCGGTTTTCTCTGGGTACTCTGATTTCCTCCACCAATAACAAAAACTGGCCATCCCGATATAACTGGAATATTGTTGCAATGTCCATGTTTATGTTGTCATTCATTTTTTATGATAGTGTATCAGAGCTCCAGATAAGCTGCGTATTTGCATTTTTTACGCTATGAAAACGAGTAAAAACGCATGTATTATCAGATCAGAGTGTACACATTACACATACATATTGCTGTGTAAGCAAACTTTCCAAATTCGGAGCGTACTTGTACAGTCGTGTACATAAAAAATAACAATACATTTTTGTCTTTGAGAAATTTCCTGTAATTACTTCCCTTTATACTTTTCGAAGGAGAGAGCGTATACATCCGAGGGGTACTGAATACTTGCCTTTCTAAGCATCGATGTCAAAAGAGATCTGATTGGATACTTATAATAAATCATCCAATCGCGGTCAATATTGCAAATAAATGTGGTTTACATAACAAGTAAGAACTAAAACGAAAGTAAATTTGGGAACACTTTGTTCGTTGAATATGAGCAAGAACATGAATAAGCACGCTACTAAGCGCAAGAGCGCTCGTGACGGAAAATTCTATACTTAAGTTCCTGACAGTTTCATCTGTGTCTAGTGACAGTATAGTTAAAGGAATCATTGATGACATCAACACGGCTGTGAAAACTGCCGAAGTCGACGAGCAAAAAACAAAATATTTACAACATTTTATTAATAAACATGACACAATCGTGTCAAATTAAACAGAGATATACATTTCACTTGCATCCTCCGTTTATTGAATAACACTTGTGTCAAACATAATTTTAAAAATGTACATGTAAGCAATCTTTTCTGAAGTAGAGAGTACAACAGTGCAAAGGAAATATGCAAATACCCATCATTTTCAAAAGTAGGGGGTAATTAACCTTTGGACTTGAAAATTATATGGAGCTCTGGTGTATTGTCTTTTTGAGTGGAAACAAATCTGTGCAGGTTTTTTATCATTTCAAATTTGTTTATATATAATAATAAAGTTTTATTTAAAGTCGATATTAATTAAACATTACAACACAAGCTCTAATGAGCTTTTCAAATCGACTACATACAAAATACATACATTCATCTCGCAATCATGCACAAACACACCAATTTAATAAAAATAATGCATAGTAATATTCAAACATAATGCATATGGTGACTTAAAAACAACATAAATTCTTGTTAAGATCAAGGATTTATACATATTTATATAAATCTTTGTTAAGATAGAACCTAAAAATGCATGGCAAAATAAAACATATAAAGCATGGTAAGATAATACAAGTCAAAGTAAAAAAATGAAGTTTATAAATCAGTTATGGACAACCATACACTAAAAGTAGCAATGATAATACATGCAAAATAAAAACAAAATAATAATAAAAAGTCTATAAGCATAGCAATAGAAACAGCAAAATGTTTAGCACTGCACCATATTTCAACTAAAAATGGCAAGAAATCTTTTTTTTAAAAAGCAATAAAAAAAAAGCATATACAGTATGTATTGTTGTGGGAGATCCAATTATCAAGAGGAGAGGGTTGGAATCCTATTAACTGGTTTAACCTCCACATTTTTGTGCCAAGCCAGGACTAGGATTTCCAACATTATATGTTGTGGTCTTGTTTTGTGTTCAGTTAGTTAAGGGGAGAGGTGGTTGACACCGTTGTTCTTTTGTTGATATTGGTGGAATTGTTGACCATCACTGTTTAGACTTTCTTTTCATAACTTTGTAACAAAGACAAGAATCGTTTTTTCCCTCATACAATATCTGACTAACTTGTTGCTGCAGCTTACAGTTATGAGTTGCTCAGTTGAAACATTCAAGGCAGCTGTCCCCTAGAACAAACACTAATTTTTCAATTGTGCAACATCTGACATAATGGTAATCGTCAACTTGTTGAAGGTTGACCATACATTTATTTTGTAGAAGTAACTGAGTGCAATGTATACAGCATTTTTCTCCAAATTAATTGGTAATTACTGAAAAGTGTTATTTATTTGAATGGGTCGTTTATTATTTAATAGCAGTACATTACTCAGCTTATAATATACATGTATATACAAATGAAGATTAGTAAATGTTACTATAACAACCGGTAGTTATTTATTGTTAACTTAGGAAGTCATGTACAAACAGGAAGTTGTTATTAGTAAACACTTTGTTGGAGAGCAACTTGTATATAGGTTAAAAATGAATATTTTTTGTGAGTGATGCAAGCTTCTTAAATAAAACTCATGAACCAAGCTTTGTGAAAAGGAGTACAGATTGTCTGTCAAGTGTCTGTACTCTTGATAGTTTTTTTTATTCTCATGTACATTTGTATGTTCTTGTATGAGACTATGAGTGTCCTTTACTAAGTTTAATAAGGGGCCGTTTTGGGCGTGATCGTATGGCCAATCACCACTGATGTTGTGAGTTCGAATCTCGATTAGGGCGAGGTGTACAACATTATGTGATAAAGTTTGTCAGTGACTTGCGACAGGTCGATGGTTTTCTCCAGATCCTCCGGTTTCCTCCACCACTAAAACTGACCGCCACAATACAACTGAAATATTGTTGAAAGTGGCGTCAAACAAACCAACTAAGTTTAATAAGAACCAGTCTCTTAGTAAATGACACCCTTATCAAATTCTTGGACTACCGCTAACTTGTATACCCCTATATCAATTAAAAAAAAAACTTTTTGTGAAACCCTATTCTCCATTGAAGATCATTGTATATAGGACGCTACACAGTGTTTTATATATTGATGCCATCCAAATACAGGTATCTTTTTTCTAGATAAATGCTGATCTTAATTTAATATATTAAAATGTATTTCATCCTTGGCGGTCTCTTTTACAATTTAAACATATAGTCATTATTATGTGATTTCTAGATCTGTAGTCTTAGTATAGACTTTAAACCAGGCTTTTGTTCCCATAGTTACAATGCAATTAAAGAAAGGAAAATAACAAAGAAATTTAGAGAATTGAATCTAAATCTATTTAAAAATTTAAGTTCTTTTGTTCATGTGAAACTTGCCATCTAGTAATGTTAAGATGAAAGTGTTTGTGTTGTTCACAGCTCACAATAAATTTGTTATCCTTTTGGAAATATGGTGCTAATTATTATGTTTATAATTAGCAATTTGTGAATTATGAATGAATTTTTACATGTACTTTGTATTTTTGTTATGACACTTGCATAATATATTTATATTTAGTAAATAAAAATAAGTAAACAGATAAAGGCATGTCAATTTAATTTATCCTGTTGAATAAAGGGCATGTTCCCCATATACCTAGTGGACTATTTAATAAATAAAAAAACACTGACAATGTAGTCAGATTAAAGGGCTTTTTTAGGGGACAACAGTTTTTAGTTAATTTGTGTATTTAATTTAAGGTTCACCTGCAATATTTTTTTCCATGCAAAATAAAACTAGATAAATATATAGATACAGTTTTATTGAAAATAACGTGAAATAATAATACTTGAATAATATTATTAAATACTGATAAATTAAAAAAACAATGTTATCATATACAATAATAGACTGTAATTGTTTTATTACATTAAAATGAAAAGTGAAAGTGAAACCCAAGTCTCTGAGATTTCTGCAAATCTCCATTTGACTTCTGCAAGCCCATCGCCTGCGTCGGACATGATGATTACTTGTTCATTCTAAAGTAACGCTGATTGGACGAAATTTCACATTACCTTTTATGTCCATTGGTCGAATAGAAATAGAATTCACGTGATTCTTTTGATAGATTTCGTTAGAAAACGAAAGTGAAACCAAGTCTATACGAGTTTTAATCAAACTATCAAATTTTACAGAATGCCAGGTGACAGCATGATAGCCAATAAAATTGTTTAAATAAAATCATTATGTAATAATACCGGTAATCATCAGGAAACACAGAAATATTGTTTGTAGTTGTTAGTAATATATTATTTATATCATTTTGTTTAATTCATAAATATTGTTAACTTTAGAGTGTCACAATGTAATCTGTTTACATCAAACTCTGAATAAACAGATAAATAATTCCCAATGTTTATCATGTTTATCTTGGTCAGTTTAACCTGTTTTATCAGAACACCTTTCAATACTCTAATCCTGCACATTCTAGATATAAAAGATGTACATGAATATGGGAGACAATCCTATATAGAATATTTTGGAAAGGAAAAAAAATATAGTCTCAGCTTTTGTTGCTGTTTTTCATCTTGGTCACTGTGTTATGGTCTAAAACAATGGATATGACCTAATGGGAGTGTAAAACAATGCCTTGTTAACAGTTGAGCAGCAATCTTTCACACATTGTTTTATTTTAAGTAGTTTTACTGTATAATAACTATATAAAGCCCACACAGAGTCTGATGCAATAAAGAGAAAGGTCCAAAGATGTGATATTATGCATATGTGTCGAAGCTATTTAAAAGCACGAGTACATACATGACGGTGTTAGTATTTATATATTTTTTTATCAGAACTATATAAAGCCCACACAGAATCTGATGATTGATGTAATTTAAAAAAAAGAAAGTTCCAAAAATTTGATATTACCGGTATGTGTCAAAGCTATTTAAAGCATGAGTAAAAATATACATGACAGTACCTGTATTTATATTTTGTTTGATCAGACCACTCTAAAACCAATAATTACCAATCTTGTTCTAAATATATCTAATCATAGCTTAAAATACTAATAATCTACAAACCAACAATAATAAAAATTTGTATAGAAGAATTAATATACCTGGTGAAAGAAAAGAAATTTGTTAAATATTGATGCAATATTCTTTTAAATTCCAATTTGTTGGACATGTCGAGAAATTCTCAGTACTGTAGTAGATCCTAGCTTATTACACATTTCCTCCATTGAGATGTTAAAAACAGTGCTTAGATTTCTTGTGGCTTTTTTTAATTTGTAGAAATCTTTTACCTTTGAATTATAAACTCATTTCAGTATGGGTGATATATAATATCTACCTTAAATTGGGGGAAAAAAAATTGTTGATTAATTGAGCATTTCTGATAAAAATTGATAATCGATTCTCATTTTTTACTGATTGCCCAACACTAACATTTACCCATCTGATTGAAGAAATCACCACACTCTTGGTAAAAATAATAAGACATCCCCAATTAAAATGTTTTACTTTTTGTAATTGCAACAACTCTGAAATCCAGACAATACCTTAGAACATGAATATGATCAACAATTGCTTTAAGAAAAATCATCTCTTATCATTGTATACTGGACATTCAAGTAAGAAATGTTGAAAGGATTCATTGACATTAAGACACACTTAGTATACTGGGCTGTCATGTTAAGTTTAGACTGTTTACTGTAATCAGCCATAAATTTTGCACATTATCCATAGACCATACCCCTTTTTGGTGGATCAATTTTTAGTGGATTTTGTGGGTCATTCTAGAAACATTTAAAATTCTATTGAATGTTTTACATTGTGTGTATTAAATAGAGATATACCAGACCACACGTCTATATCCACAAATTGAAGTTCCATCTGTCATTTCATTTTTAGCTCACCTTGCCAAAGGCAATGTGAGCTTTTGCCATCACTTGGTGTCCATTGTCTGTCGTTTGTCAACTGTTTACTTTTCACATTTTAATCTTCTCCTCTGAAAACCTGCAGCCAAATGAACTGAAACGTGGTAGGAAGCATCTATGGAAGTCTTCTCTAAAGAGTGCACATTTTGTTATGATCCATATTACCAAACATGGTCGCCACAGGCAATTCTTGTTTCTGATTGGCCGATTTTTTAAAATCTTCTCCTCTGAAACCACTTGACCAAATGAACCGAAACTTGGTAGGAAGTTTCTATGGAATGTCCTCTATGAAGATTGCTCATTTTGTCCCAATTGTTAACAAATATGGCTACCACCAAAACTTGGTAGGAATCATCTATGGAATGTCCTCTATTAAGATTGCTCATTTCGTCCCAATCGGTTAACAAACATGGCTACCACTGAAACTTTTTACAATAAATACTAATTTAAAATGACTGTTATATACAGTGAAACCTCTCTAAACTGAACCTCCTTGAGACTAGCTTTTGTGTTCAGAATAGACAGGTGTTCGGTTTATACAGTTTAATTAACAAAGATTTCCTACATTGCGACTTTCTTCAAAGTTCAGTTTATACAGGATTTCAGTTTACTCAGGATTCGGTTTAGACTGGTTTCACTGCAGTAACACTTGTTACAATATCCTGTTTCTTGACCAATGTGAGTTTTGTAATTGTTCTTTAATATGATACTCATCATTTATCAATAAGTTACATGTATATAGATACTGTATACAAGGTCGTATAACATTTTGGCAACTTAGGCTTTTGATGGGCCAAAAGTTAAGGTCCAGTCCAATATATTGTAATCAAAATATAAATCCATTTAAAAGTATTCCAATATTTATTGCTCATTAATCCATATTTAGCTCATCCGACCAAAAAGATCATGTGAGGTCACTGAGGTATTGCCATCACTTCGTCGTTGTTGTCTGTACACTTTTACATATTAATCTTCTACTCGGAAACCACTGGAGCAATTGGAACCAAAGTTGGCAGGAATGTTTATTGGATAGTCCTCTAAAAATGTTGTTCTTTTTTGTTGATCGGAAGTACATAGAAGATACAAGAGGCCTAAAGTTGTAAAAAGGGTGTTGCTTGTTTTTAGTCGTCTTCTCTGCAACCACAAGGCCAATTTGAACCAAGTTTGGTAGGAATGTTCATGGGATGTTCTATATAAAGCTTTTTTTTTTTATCGAAAGAAACAAGAGGCCCAAAGGTGTCAAAAAGTATGTTGTCTGATATAGAATGTTGAAAATTTATTTTTCAACCAATCTTGATGGGTTTTTTCTTTATGTTCCTTAGAAAATTATCTTTATATAGTATGGTAAGAAAAATATTATGGCTCTTAGGGGGTCAAGATTTGGCCAACTCCCAATTTAATTTTTTTTTCATTTCAATTTTTTTTTTAATAGTTTTTTCTTTAGATTCCTTATGAAATATCCTGCCTGCATTTGTCAGCCATATTTTACATAGCACTTGTTGTTATCGAGATTAAAGGAAGCCAGAAGGGACCAACATTCAAAATGATAACTTTTTTACTTTCAATCAGATTTGTATGCAGTTTTTATACGCCCGTCTTTAAGAGTATACCAATGTTCTACTGTCCGTTCGTCCGTCCGTTTCACATGTTGCTCTCTAACTTAAGAACCCCTTGGCCAATTCACTTCAAATTTCACAGAGTTATTGGAATTGATGGTCTTACAGTCTGTATACTTTATGGTGAAATTTCGAATTTTCATTCCAGAGTTATGGGACTTTATTCATCAAATTGTACGTGATTTTAAGGCAATTTTTAGTATGCCGCACTGTAAATTGAGAACCTCTTTGCCAATTCACTTCAAACTTCGCATAGTTATTGGAATTAATAGTCTTATGGTCTGTATACTTTTTGGGGAAATTTCAATTTTTTATTCCAGAGTTATGGGACTTTATTCATCAAATTGTAGGCAATTTTTCATATGTCACGCTGTAAATTGAGAATCCCTTTGCCAATTCACTTCAAAATTTGCATAGTTATTGGAATTGATAGTCTTATGGTCTGTATACTTTTTGGTGAAATTTCAATTTTTCATTCCAGAGTTATGGGACTTTATTCATCAAATTGTAGACCATTTTATCGTATGTCACACTGTAAATTGAGACCCCTTGGCCAATTCACTTCAAACTTTGTACAGTTATTGGAATTGATAGTCTGTATACTTTTTGGTGAAATTTCGATTTTTCATTCCAGAGTTATGGGACTTAAACTATTATAGTGTTTTATTTCAACATAAATATTGTATAAATGTTCCAATTCATGTTTATGGTGCAGCTGTTGGTGAAATTTAGATTTTTCATTCCAGAGTTATGGGAAAGAAAGTCTTTACAAATATTGTAGGAATGTTGACGACGGGCGTATCATGCGCTCTTGGCACAGCTATTTATTGTCTATTTACTTCCTTTGAAAAAAACATGTCTGGAGAATGGCAACAGGATTGTTATAGTTTTGACCATTTCAGAGATATGAAAGGATCAAAACTCCTATTTTAATGGATTAAAGACTAATATAGGATCATATTTGAAATGAATATATTTTTTCTGAAAATCTAGACTTGCTCGAACATAAATTGTATAAATGAACAGGTGAGCGATGCAGGCTCAGATGAACCTTGTTTTTCAAACCTCAAACATTTAGATTTTATTTGGTAAACAGGTTGTTTAATCTACCAAAATCAGAACCCTTCACCTCAAATGTCACTATGTATTCCAATATTTCACAGTTTAGCATTGTCATTTCAGAAAGCCCCACCCCCAAATGTAGACTCTGAAGAGGAAGAGCTGCCACCTGGTGCTGACTTGACTACAACAAGACAATTGTCTCAATCTTCAGATAAAACAACAGAGGCTCTAGATACAGCTCTTAAAGACCTCACACCAAGGTAAATCAAATAAAATTCTTCAAAGTCTGTTGTTGGTAAAACAAGCCACATTACAATGTAATTTCTTTAAGTTAAAACTAGGAAAACTTATTACTGTATAATGTAGAAATGTAACAAATGCTTGTGTTTTTCTGTAATTATATAGACCGGAATAAATCAATTGAAAAAAAATGTTAGGAATACCTGTACATTCTACATTAAAATGACTAAGAAGCCAAGATATGTTGAAATTGTCATGTGTGATCTGCAAATTGAAGCTTTGCAGAGTAATTGATCTTTAGAGATCAAACCATAAATAAAAATCCATATTTCTTTGAAAAGTTGATATTGATGTAGATATCTAAAGAATAAAAACCAGATCATTTGTTATCCTAATCTTGTTTCTTAACCAAATTGATGGTTATATATGAGTTTTTTTATTTTAATATCTTGTCTTTTTTTTCTTTTTTTAATAGATGGAGAAACTGGATAATCAGAGGAATCTTTTCCTGGATGATGATATTCTTCTTTGCTTTGATTATATATTTAGGACCTCTGGCCTTGGTCATTGTTGTAAGTGCTAGTGATGGGAATCGGTAATATTTTCAAGATCGATGATCGTTATATCAACATCGACCGATGATCGATCATCGGTGACAATTGCCTGCTAAATGTATTTACTGACTAATTAATCAAATAGTCTTTATTTCAAGAGTATGATTGACAAAAGTAAAGATATGAATAAAATTGTATCATAAATTTATAAACTATAATTTTTCCATTAGTAAACATTAACTTTAAAATAGAACAAAACAAAAGATCGTTTTCCATATGTGTAACACCTGATATAGATAGATAAATAATAGACTAGTCCAAATATGTGTTTGACAAAAGTAAAGATTTGAATAAAATCAAATAATATATTTACAAACTACAATATTTCCATTTGTAAACATTAACTTAGAACAAAACAAAAGATCGTTTTCAATATGTGTAACACCTGATATAAAATGGACTATTCCGGGAAGTAGATAAATAATAGACTAGTCCAAATATGTGTATTGACTCGGTGTCAAAAGTACGCTTGGACAAAATTGCCAGATGTTTGTCAGTATGAGGGCAAAAAAAACCAGCTGGGATAAAACGGCAATATTTTTGTCAGTATGGAGACAGAAAAAAAAAACAACCAAAGAACAAAGTTAAGCATATATATTTTAGACACTATAGAATCAGAATCAACCACAAGGTTTAAGAATCGATCATCGGATCGTATGATGACGTCCGACTGATTAGTCGATGTTTCCGATGATCGGTACACCACTAGTAAGTGCATGTATTATTGTCTAAGAGTTAGAGTAGTTTCAAGTACAAATGTAGCAAAATGGCATCATTGTTTGAACTCATGTTTATTGACAGAAATTACATACAGTCAAACCTGTATATCAGGGCTCACCACACATAGTAAAAACAGGGCGACTTGACTTCTCTCTCAGTTGACTTAAGGGCGAAGTGAGGGAAAATCTGGGAGACTTCCGAAAATCGATCCAAATTTTAGCGTTTCTTTCCCCACTATCGCATGTTCCCCTACCTTTCACAAAACGAACGTGCTGCACAATGATCTTAAAAGGATGCAATTAGCGAGTTTGGAATAAAATATTGAACATCAAACCTTGTATTGAAGAAAAAGTATGATTATTAGTTAAAAAAATACTGACTTGGAAAAGACTGACAGGGCGACTAAAACTTCGCTTTTTGACAGAAATTGGGCGATTTCATTGAAACCAAGGTGAAAAAGTCGTCCACTTCGCCTGGTTTGGTGAGCCCTGGTATATAAAGGCCAGTGAAGGGAACCTGAAAATGTGCCCTTTATGAGCAGTTGATCTATATACAGGTTACAATTACAGTTGAACCTGCCTTAAAGGGCACCTCTATAAAACAAAAGTTTGTCAGTGACTTGTGACAGGTCGGTGGTTTTGTCTGGGTACTCTGGTTTCCTCCACCTATAAAACCGACCACCACGATATAAATAAAATATTGTTGAAAGTGGCATTAAACACCATAACCCTAACCCTAACAAAAAATCTTATGTACTTTTTACCCTTCTTCATTGTCATTATGATATTTACCACAAATGTAAGCCTGTACAACACAATCAAATGTTTCACACATTTACTCATTTATTTATAAATATAACTTCCTTTTGTAATGCAGCAATGAAGAAGAAAGATAATTGTGTATGAATAGGGGAGATAGCTCACAAAAAATGCAATACATTTACTTAAAAACACACATGAAATAACAGTCTTCACACTAACCAAAGCCCGGGACAAGTAAAATTGGATTCAGACAAGTGAAAATTATGAAAGAATTTGTTTGTTTTTTTTGGGCTTTCTGGCAAGTAGATGAAAAACATTAAGGCAAAGACTGAATAGAAATACATACAAAGAATTATAAACAATATAATCTAGCTAATAAAGTGACAAATAATTATCTCATTTCTGTCTGACTTATTTTTATATTTATTTTTCAGACACTGATGGTACAAATCAAATGTTTTCATGAAATCATCACAATTGGTTACATTGTATACAAATCTTTCAATCTCCCATGGTTCCGAATGCTGAGTTGGTACTTCCTGTTTACATCTAATTATTTCTTCTATGGGGAAAGTCTCATACAATACTTTGGTGTACTGTTGCAGAGAACTGTAAGTATCAGAAATAATGATGACAGTATTTGTTTTTTTAATTAATTGATAAGGAGGTATTTTAATTGACATTCTATTTTCTTGTGTTTAAGGTTTGTAGAAAAATTCTTTGTTTGAAAATTCCTTAATAAGATTTATATAAGTAAGATTTAGCTTTATTTTAATTAATTTATACAAAATTATAATTTTATGCAAATTTAAATTTAATGTTTTAAAATAACCTTCTATGTTCATAAAACACCTTTTTTGTCATTTCACATTTTTCAGCTCACCTTGCCAATGGCAAAGTGAGCTTTTTGCCATCAGTTGGCGTCCGTCGTCTGTCGTCCGTTAACTTTTCACATTTTAATCTTCTCCTCTGAAACCCGCCAAATGAACTGAAACATGGTAGGAAGCATCTATGGAAGGTCCTCTATAAAGACTGCTCGTCCCGCCACAGGCAATTCTTGTTTCTGATTGGCCGATTTTTAAAAATCTTCTCCTCTGAAACCAAATGAACCGAAACATGGTAAGAAGCATCTATGGAAGGTCCTCTATAAAGATTGCTCATTTTGTCCCGATTGGTTAACAAAAATGGCCGCCACAGGCAATTCTTGTTTCTGATTGGTTGATTTCTAAAAAAATATTTTCCTCTGTTAAAGGAAAGATAACTCTTTCCTAAACTGTTAAAAGAAAGATAACGCTTGCCTAAACTGTTAAAAGAAAGATAACTCTTGCCATTATCTCCCTTAGAAATTAACTAATGCTGATATAGTGTAACATGTTTATTCTATACATTACAAGTAGGTATTCACATTTTAATATTCTTTTTTAGCAAACCTTGCCAAAGGCAATATGAGCTTTTGCCATCAATTGGTGTCTGTCGTCCGTCATCCGTTTACTTTTCACATTTTAATCTTCTCCTCTGAAAACCCTCAGCCAAATGAACTGAAACTTGGTACGAAGCATCTATGGAAGGTCCTCTCTAAAGAGTGCACATTTTGTCCCTATCCATTACCAAACATGGCCACCACAGGCAATTCTTGTTTATGATTGGCCGATTTTTTTAAATCTCCTCTGAAACCGCTTGGCCAAATGAACCGAAACTTGGTAGGAATCATCTATGGAATGTCCTCTATGAAGATTGCTCATTTCGTCCCGATTGGTTAGCAAACATGGCTACTACCGAAACTTGGTAGGGAACATCTATGGAATGTCCTCTATGAAGATTGCTCATTTCGTCCCGATCGGTTAGCAAACATGGCCACCACATGCAATTCTTGTTTCTGATTGGTCAATTTCTAAAAATCTTCTCCTTTGAAACCGCTTGGCCATATGAACCGAAACTTGGTATGAAGCATCTACATGTATGGAAGGTTCTGTATTAAGTTTCCTCAAAGCAGAATGAAAGGTGAGCGACACAGGCTCAGCCCACTGAGCTTCTAGTTTAGTTTTAACTTCTGTTACATCGTTGTATTACCCAGGAAAATTTGTTAGCTAATTTATAATTGATGAAAATTTAAAATAGGTTTGCATGTATAGACAAGTACATGGTTATTAATATTCAGCTTATTTAAAATACAGATTTGTTCCTTTTTGTTGACATACATGTATGTAGAATAACTATAATATATTATTTGTTGTTTGGGACTAGTGGTCGTGATCATAATCGTATGGTAGTTGGATTTACAACTACCTATGCAATCAGTGCCTTTCACCACAAATGTTGTGAGTTCGAATCCCGCTCACATGAGGTGTACTCGATACAACATTGTGTGATAAAGTTTATCAGTGACTTGCGACAGGTCAGTGGTTTTCTCCGGGTACTCCGGTTTCCTCCACCAATAAAACTGGCTGCCAGGATATAGCTGAAATATTGTTGAAAGTGGAGTTAAGCTAACTAACTAACTAAATAATTTTTTTTGTTGTATTTGATTTCAGGAACTGCTACGTCCTTTAGTATCATATCACAGATTTATCTCATTTTCGCTGTATGTGGCAGGATTTGTTGGTTTTGTAGTCAGTTTAAAGAAGAAGCATTACTTAAAACAATTTACTCTGGTATGTATTGTTTGTAAGACCATGCTTGGATCTCCATACAACCTTAAGAAGTCAGAACTCAGAGTTTATTTGAGAACCTGATGTATGGTGTCTGATGTCTTATTAAAAAATTATTTGTATTACTTAAATAAAATAACCCACAAAAGAGTGATGCATTTGTTTTTGTTAATTTCTGTCCCATTTAGATATTATTGTTAATTCTAACATGACTTCCTTCTTTCGCTTTGTAGACAAACGAGCGATTTATTAATGGTATAATCTCATTCGCACATGCGCCGGTGAATGTGACTGACTTTTCCATTGGCAGCATAGATTGTGTGCAACATTTTCCGCAAACGTAAATATAAATTACCGTCTTCCAATCAAAGTATAGTACCATATTTGTACTCTTAGACATATCAGAATCGAAATAAATCATGGAAACCAGAATGTTTTGAGTTTTAACATGGATTGGCGGATATTAGTAAATTTTATCCCTCGCCTCTGCCTCGGAATAAAATACTAATATCCGCCAATCCATGTTAAAACTCCCAACACATTCTGGCTTCCATGATTTATTTCTTAATTAGTAAATAAAGATACATTTTAATGGTATTTAGGTAGGTGTTTAGACTATCAAAATTGTGTTTGAAATAGGTGTATGGTTAGTAAAGTTTGAAGTGAAATTGAAGGAGAAATTTGACTCAATACAACTGATCATGATTTACTTAAATTCTACTTTTTAAGCGAATTTAAATGAGAAATTTGACAATTGTAAACACACTTTTATTTACTAATTAACTAGAATATTTGAATGAAATGGAAATAAGCAAAACAAATGCACCTTATCATATATTACTTAATTTTTTTTGCATGCTGTTTTCCAGTACATGACTATCTTTTATATTTAAACTTGTAAAAGATTCTGCTGAGTGAATATTAACATTACCAATGTTTACTAGAAGTTTTCTGTCGCACTGTTTTAAGAAATTTGAAAAACATTTTATTGAAACAAAATTCTAACAATATTATTGTTTCTGTTTACAGTTTGGTTGGACACATGTAACTTTACTTATAGTTGTAACACAGTCTCACTTAATAATACAGAATGTCTTTGAAGGACTTATTTGGTAAGAAATGTACAGTATTGATATGTAAGAAGAGTTTGAAGATACCAAAAGGGTAATCGGAATCCATATATCAAAGAAGAACAGACAACACAATGGCCAAAAGAAAAAGTACAAAAGGACAAACAACGATCAACAAAACATACATATAAAACTAAAGATCGAGTAACACAAACCCCACTAAAAACCGAGTTTGATGTTATGTAAGTATGTCATTATTACATCAATACAAATGTACCAATGTTCTAACAACATCATAGCAAATCTACTAATGTCATTACAACATCAGTAGAAAAGTAACAATGTCATTATAAAAGTATCAATGTCATTATGAAGGTAACAATGTCATGACAACAGTAACAATCACATAAGCACATTGGTACAAATGTAACAATGCCATTACAAGAGTAAAAAAGTTATAGCAAAAGCTACAATATCATTTCAAAAGTAACAATGTTATTATAAAAGTAACAATGTCAATACAAAAGTAACAATGTTATTATAAAATTAACAATGTCATTGCAAAAGTAACAGTGTCATTATAAAAGTAACAATGTCATTGCAAAAGTAACAATGTCATTATAACATCAGTACAAATGTATCATTGTCATTAAAACTTAGATTCAAATGTTATACTGTCATTAAAATGTAGGTTCAAATTTAACAATGTTGTAACAACATACATGCAAAAGTAACAATGTCATTACAAAATGATAAATATGTAACATCAATACACAGGTTATAATAAAATAATATTTATATTGTTTATATTGACAGGTTATTAGTACCCGTGTCTATGATTATCTGTAATGACATCATGGCTTACATGTTTGGCTTCTTCTTTGGAAAAACACCTCTGATCAAACTCTCCCCTAAGAAGACTTGGGAAGGATTTATTGGTGGTGCTTTGTCTACAATACTCTTTGGATTAGCAGTAAGTCATGATAAAATATAATTCTTGTAACTTCTTTGAATACAATATGAGAAAATTGAAATAATAAATTATACAGCAAGCCTTAATAAACAGAGAACCATTTTATAAAATAGTAGAGCAAACGTGTACACTCATAGTTATTATCCCCTCGCCAACGAAGTTGCGAAGGGATATAGTAACGCTAGCGTCAGTCCTTCTGTAACATCCTTGTGAACACTCTAGAATCAACATTCTTCAATGGATTTTGACCAAACTTGGTACATACTTAGTCCTTAAGAGAATCTGGAACCTTATTGATTTTCAAGGTCAAAGGTCAAGGTCACCAGGTCAAATATTATACCGCATAACATCCTTGTGAACACTCTAGAATCAACATCCTTCAATGGACTTTGACCAAACTTGGTACATACATCCTTGTGAACACTAGAATCAACATCCTTCAATGGATTTTGACCAAACTTGGTACATACTTAGTCCTTAGGAGAGTCTGGAATCCTATTGATTTTCAAGGTCAAAGGTCAAGGTCACAGTCTAATTTTTACCCTGTAACATCCTTGTGAACACTAGAATCAACATCTTTCAATGGATTTTCACCAAACTTGGTACATACTTAGTTCTTAAGAAAATCTGGAACCCTATTGATTTTCAAGGTCACGGTCAACAAGTCAAATGTTTTACCGCATAACATCCTTGTGAACACTAGAATCAACATCCTTCAATGGATTTTGACCAGACTTGGTACATACTTAGTCCTTAGGAGAGTCTGAAAGCCTATTGATTTTCAAGGTCAAATGTCAAGGTCACAGGTTCTAATTTTTACCCTGTAGCATTCTTGTCTACACTAGAATCAACATCTTTCAATGGATTTTCACCAAGCTTGGTAGATACTTAGTCCTTAAGAAAATCTGGAACCTATTGATTTTCAAGGTCAAGGCCACCGGGTTAAATTTTTTTACTGCGTAACAACCTTGTGAACACTCTAGAATCAACATCCTTCAATGGATTTTGACCAAGCTTGGTACTTGCTTCATCCTTACGAGAATCTGGAACCCTATTGATCTTCAAGGTCACCAGGTCAAATTTATAGGCGAGGGGATATGCCACGCTTTGCGTTGCCCTTGTAATATGGTTATTTTATTAAAAAATACAAAAACATATTGAATTAAAAATTCATTCTGTTATCATAGATTTTTGATAAAACTATGTTATAAATATATAAGAAAAGTTTGAGAATACTAAAGGGGTAATGAGAAGGAATACTAAAGGGGTAATGAGAAGGAATACTAAAGGGGTAATGAGAAGGAATACTAAAGGGGTAATGAGAAGGAATACTAAAGGGGTAATGAGAAGGAATACTAAAGGGATAATGAGAAGGAATACTAAAGGTGTAATGAGAAGGAATACTAAAGGGGTAATGAGAAGGAATACTAAAGGTGTAATGAGAAGGAATACTAAAGGGGTAATGAGAAGGAATACTAAAGAGGTAATGAGAAGGAATACTAAAGGGGTAATGAGAAGGAATACCAAAGGGGTAATGAGAAGGAATACTAAAGAGGTAATGAGAAGGAATACTAAAGGGGTAATGAGAAGGAATACTAAAGGGGTAATGAGAAGGAATACTAAAGGGGTAATGAGAAGGAATACTAAAGAGATAATGAGAAGGAATACTAAAGGGGTAATGAGAAGGAATACTAAAGGGGTAATGAGAAGGAATACTAAAGGGGTAATGAGAAGGAATACTAAAGGGGTAATGAGAAGGAATACTAAAGAGGTAATGAGAAGGAATACTAAAGGGGTAATGAGAAGGAATACTAAAGGGGTAATGAGAAGGAATACTAAAGGGGTAATGAGAAGGAATACTAAAGGGGTAATGGGAAGAAATACTAAAGGGGTAATGAGAAGGAATACTAAAGGAGTAATGAGAAGGAATACTAAAGGTGTAATGAGAAGGAATACTAAAGGGGTAATGAGAAGGAATACTAAAGGGGTAATGAGAAGGAATACTAAAGGGGTAATGAGAAGGAATACTAAAGGTGTAATGAGAAGGAATACTAAAGGTGTAATGAGAAGGAATACTAAAGGGGTAATGCGAAGGGATACTAAAGGGGTAATGAGAAGGAATACTAAAGGGGTAATGAGAAGGAATACTAAAGGGGTAATGAGAAGGAATACTAAAGGTGTAATGAGAAGGAATACTAAAGGGGTAATGAGAAGGAATACTAAAGGTGTAATGAGAAGGAATACTAAAGGGGTAATGAGAAGGAATACTAAAGGGGTAATGAGAAGGAATACTAAAGGGGTAATGAGAAGGAATACTAAAGGGGTAATGAGAAGGAATACTAAAGGGGTAATGAGAAGGAATACTAAAGAGGTAATGAGAAGGAATACTAAAGGGGTAATGAGAAGGAATACCAAAGGGGTAATGAGAAGGAATACTAAAGAGGTAATGAGAAGGAATACTAAAGGGGTAATGAGAAGGAATACTAAAGGGGTAATGAGAAGGAATACTAAAGGGGTAATGAGAAGGAATACTAAAGAGATAATGAGAAGGAATACTAAAGGTGTAATGAGAAGGAATACTAAAGGTGTAATGAGAAGGAATACTAAAGGGGTAATGCGAAGGGATACTAAAGGGGTAATGAGAAGGAATACTAAAGGGGTAATGAGAAGGAATACTAAAGGGGTAATGAGAAGGAATACTAAAGGTGTAATGAGAAGGAATACTAAAGGGGTAATGAGAAGGAATACTAAAGGTGTAATGAGAAGGAATACTAAAGGGGTAATGAGAAGGAATACTAAAGGGGTAATGAGAAGGAATACTAAAGGGGTAATGAGAAGGAATACTAAAGGGGTAATGAGAAGGAATACTAAAGGGGTAATGAGAAGGAATACTAAAGAGGTAATGAGAAGGAATACTAAAGGGGTAATGAGAAGGAATACCAAAGGGGTAATGAGAAGGAATACTAAAGAGGTAATGAGAAGGAATACTAAAGGGGTAATGAGAAGGAATACTAAAGGGGTAATGAGAAGGAATACTAAAGGGGTAATGAGAAGGAATACTAAAGAGATAATGAGAAGGAATACTAAAGGGGTAATGAGAAGGAATACTAAAGGGGTAATGAGAAGGAATACTAAAGGGGTAATGAGAAGGAATACTAAAGAGATAATGAGAAGGAATACTAAAGGGGTAATGAGAAGGAATACTAAAGAGGTAATGAGAAGGAATACTAAAGGGGTAATGAGAAGGAATACTAAAGGGGTAATGAGAAGGAATACTAAAGGGGTAATGGGAAGAAATACTAAAGGGGTAATGAGAAGGAATACTAAAGGAGTAATGAGAAGGAATACTAAAGGTGTAATGAGAAGGAATACTAAAGGGGTAATGAGAAGGAATACTAAAGGGGTAATGAGAAGGAATACTAAAGGTGTAATGAGAAGGAATACTAAAGGTGTAATGAGAAGGAATACTAAAGGGGTAATGCGAAGGGATACTAAAGGGGTAATGAGAAGGAATACTAAAGGGGTAATGAGAAGGAATACTAAAGGGGTAATGAGAAGGAATACTAAAGGTGTAATGAGAAGGAATACTAAAGGGGTAATGAGAAGGAATACTAAAGAGGTAATGAGAAGGAATACTAAAGGGGTAATGAGAAGGAATACTAAAGGGGTAATGAGAAGGAATACTAAAGGAGTAATGAGAAGGAATACTAAAGAGGTAATGAGAAGGAATACTAAAGAGGTAATGAGAAGGAATACTAAAGGGGTAATGAGAAGGAATACTAAAGGTGTAATGAGAAGGAATACTAAAGGTGTAATGAGAAGGAATACTAAAGGGGTAATGAGAAGGAATACTAAAGAGGTAATGAGAAGGAATACTAAAGGGGTAATGAGAAGGAATACTAAAGGTGTAATGAGAAGGAATACTAAAGGTGTAATGAGAAGGAATACTAAAGGGGTAATGAGAAGGGATACTAAAGGGATAATGAGAAGGGATACTAAAGGAGTAATGAGAAGGAATACTAAAGGTGTAATGAGAAGGAATACTAAAGGGGTAATGAGAAGAAATACTAAAGAGGTAATGAGAAGGAATACTAAAGGAGTATTGAGAAGGGATACTAAAGGGGTAATGAGAAGGAATACTAAAGGGGTAATGAGAAGGAATACTAAAGGGGTAATGAGAAGGAATACTAAAGAGATAATGAGAAA
This sequence comes from Bathymodiolus septemdierum, assembly GCA_963383655.1. Taxonomy (NCBI): domain Eukaryota; kingdom Metazoa; phylum Mollusca; class Bivalvia; order Mytilida; family Modiolidae; genus Bathymodiolus; species Bathymodiolus septemdierum. The sequence continues at coordinate 87,596,671 of OY726522.1, read as the reverse complement.
GAATACTAAAAGGGTAATGAGAAGGAATACTAAAGAGGTAATGAGAAGGAATACTAAAGGGGTAATGAGAAGGAATACTAAAGGGGTAATGAGAAGGGATACTAAAGGGGTAATGAGAAGGAATACTAAAGGGGTAATGAGAAAGAATACTAAAGGAGTAATGAGAAGGAATACTAAAGGAGTAATGAGAAGGAATACTAAAGGAGTAATGAGAAGGAATACTAAAGGGATAATGAGAAGGAATACTAAAGGTGTAATGAGAAGGAATACTAAAGGGATAATGAGAAAGAATACTAAAGGTGTAATGAGAAGGAATACTAAAGGGGTAATGAGAAGGAATACTAAAGAGGTAATGAGAAGGAATACTAAAGGGGTAATGAGAAGGAATACTAAAGGGGTAATGAGAAGGAATACTAAAGGGGTAATGAGAAGGAATACTAAAGGGGTAATGAGAAGGAATACTAAAGGAGTAATGAGAAGGAATACTAAAGGAGTAATGAGAAGGAATACTAAAGGGATAATGAGAAGGAATACTAAAGGTGTAATGAGAAGGAATACTAAAGGGATAATGAGAAAGAATACTAAAGGTGTAATGAGAAGGAATACTAAAGAGGTAATGAGAAGGAATACTAAAGGGGTAATGAGAAGGAATACTAAAGGGGTAATGAGAAGGGATACTAAAGAGGTAATGAGAAGGAATACTAAAGGGGTAATGAGAAGGAATACTAAAGGGGTAATGAGAAGATGTAAATCAATGGACGACAGACAAAAGAAAAAGAACAAAAAGACAAACAATGGTCAACAAGATGCTACACATAAAATATTATTACATCAAGGCATGTTGAACAATATTATTACATCATAGCATGTTGAACAATAATATTTATATAATAATGTGGTCTTGTCCAGGTAATATACCAAAATATTACCCAGATCTGAGAGACATATTACCCGACCGAAGGGATAATATGTCTCTCAGACCTGGGTAATATTTTGGCATATTACCTAGACAAGACCACATTAATATCATTATTATACTGACTGTCTAATTGTCCAGGTAATATGCCAAAATATTACCCAGGTAATATGTCAAAATATTACAGTACCAAATATCACTACAGAAACTTACACGAAGTATAATAATACATCATAGCACGTTGAACAATATTATTACATCATAGCACGTTGAACAATATTTTTTTTGTATCAAATCCAGTATATTGATACTAAGTGATTAACGATGTTTTTTAAAACAAGATGACTGAGAAACGTCCTCGAGTTTTAAAAAACATCTTTAATTATTTTATCGCTATTTTGTATTCATAATTGAATAATTTTTGTTGAGATACTGACATTTTTAAACACAATTAATATTTTTTATTACATAATGATTTTATTTAAACAATTTTATTGGCTATCATGCTGTCATCTGACATTCCGTAAAATTTGATTTTGTTTGATTAAAATTCGTATTGACTTGGTTTCACTTTCGTTTTTGTTTAATGTAATAAAACAATTACAGTCTTTTGTATCGGTCAATACAAGTTTTTATGGACCTTAGAAATCAATATTCACCTCAGCCTAAAGGCTTTGGTGAATATCGTTTTTAAGGTCCATAAAAACTCGCATTGACCTCAACAAAAGACTATAATTGTATATGTGGTAATGTGACGTCATTATAACGTCATAGTACTACGTGCGCATACCTGTTAACTTCTGGGAACTGCTAGGGGGGAGATCTCCCCCTACCAACTCTTCTAAGGGGGAGATTTTGTGTGTCGCCTTTAAGTGCACAAAATTGTACCTTGTAGTTGCATACAATTACATGTGATAGAGTTGCTATGCTACAACTGGAGATTTGTAAATTTTTGGCTGCAGATTTGGTCTCATAACTGGAGATTTTTTATCGACGTATTTGGTGCATGTTTTTATTGTTAATTGATGTTTTCTTTTTGTTTGTTTCAGTATTGAGCCAACTGCATCCCATTTCAATATATATTGTTTACATTTCTGTCTTATTAGTAGTGTTTCATATGATGAATGAAGGATAAAAACTGTATTTATAATTTATTCATAATCATAAGGTTATAACAAAGCAATTAACAATGAAGACAGAATGCACTGAACAATAGTCATAGAGCACTAAAATTAAAAAGTCACTTTGCTGCTGGTGCGTTGGGTGATATCATACATTTTGGCATTTTGTGGTTTATCAATTCCATCCTGGAACTTAGTCCTTAAATAATACTTTGATCGGCTTTGGTCCCAAACAAGCCATAACAACTCAATCCGAGATGAATTCATTGCACGTTTGATCGAAATAAGAAGTTTTCCTCTGCATCAAGGTGTCAAACCACTAATTCACCAATCAGGGCTTGGAACATATACGAAAGTAGTCCCTTTTCAAGAAAAAAGTTCCTTTCACTTTTTAGTATTGTGAAAACTACTGAATGGAATGGACTAATTAAAATTGATAATTGAAGTTAAATAAATAGGGATTATTTTGAGCCCAAATTTGATGGATTTAGTTGTATTTGAATACCTCTATGGAGGATTTGATGCATGACCTATAAATACTGAATCTCTTGGGGATGACTGAGCTATTTTTAGAGTAGGTGTTTTCCGTAGCATGGCGTTTCACTGCAAGATTTTAAGCGTGCCCTGATATTTTGACAGAACGTAGAGGAATCATGTACTTTTCAGAAAATATATGGTCTTGGAAAGGTTAAACTTAAGATAAAATGACCAGGTAGGCTCGAAAAAACACAAATTTAGTAGAAAACCTTAAAGAAATTAATTAGTGGTTTGACACCTTAAAGGTTGTCCGACTCCTGTTTGCACAACGGTTTATAACTATTTTTAATTGCCGCTATCGCACTTCTAATCATCTAAGCGTGTGCCACAAACCCACTTCCTTATCCCCAATTAACTGTCAATCAGTGGATAATTGTTGTATAATCATCAACACCTTAATTAATCTCCATGACCCAATTTACCTGAAAAGGTGTCAAACAGATCAATAACCGGATATCATTTACATTCGTATCTCTCGGCGTTTTTCATCAGCGTGGGAGTTCCAAATGGGGAATTTCCAGAAATATTGATTGCAAAAATTGTACTTGATTTTTTTGTTGGGGGGATATCGTGCGGGAGATTAATGTCTCCCGCGCATGAGACCCAGTCCATGCGGGAGATAAGGCTCTTACGCTGGAGACTCCCGCGAAAAGGGGGAGGGTTAACAGGTATGCGTGCGTCCTTGACAACACTTAGTCTTAGCGATTAGCGATAATTGGAATCATCTCAGCACTTACGTGATATGAAATATATTGGTTTTAAACATCAAAGGAAAATTAAACAAAACAGCGATAAAGGTTATTATTACCTAACACAATTACTGATAATTATAGATTCTCTCAGATAAACTGTACATCTGTGTTCCTCTGTACAGTATGTCATTTTGTTTGTTTATTTCAGTTGTCTTACGTCTTGGTACAGTTTGATTATTTTGTATGTCCTATATCCTATGATGATGTTAAACACCAGATTTCATATGAATGTGAGAGACATCCAGTGTTCATTCTAACAGAAGTTAACTTGCCTACTGTAGCACAGAAGATATTTAGTGTAGTAAGTAAAATTAATTTATTAAATGAATACAGTCAAACTTGTCCTAATGGTCGCCTTGAATAGTCAAACTTGTCCCAATGGTCGCCTTGAATACAGTCAAACTTGTCCTAATGGTCGCCTTGAATACAGTCAAACTTGTCCTAATGGTCACCTTGAATACAGTCAAACTAGTTCTAATGGTCGCCTTGAATACAGTCAAACTTGTCCTAATGGTCACCTTGAATACAGTCAAACTTGTCCTAATGGTCGCCTTGAATACAGTCAAACTTGTCCTAATGGTCGCCTTGAATACAGTCAAACTTGTCCTAATGGTCACCTTGAATAGTCAAACTTGTCCTAATGGTCGCCTTGAATACAGTCAAACTTGTCCTAATGGTCACCTTGAATACAGTCAAACTTGTCCTAATGGTCACCTTGAATACAGTCAAACTTGTCCTAATGGTCGCCTTGAATACAGTCAAACTTGTCCTAATGGTCACCTTGAATACAGTCAAACTTGTCCTAATGGTCGCCTTGAATACAGTCAAACTTGTCCTAATGGTCACCTTGAATACAGTCAAACTTGTCCTAATCGTCGCCTTGAATACAGTCAAACTTGTCCTAATGGTCGCCTTGAATACAGTCAAACTTGTCCTAATGGTCGCCTTGAATACAGTCAAACTTGTCCTAATGGTCACCTTGAATACAGTCAAACTTGTCCTAATCGTCGCCTTGAATACAGTCAAACTCGTCCTAATGGTCACCTTGAATACAGTCAAACTTGTCCTAATGGTCACCTTGAATACAGTCAAACTTGTCCTAATGGTCACCTTGAATACAGTCAAACTTGTCCTAATGATCACCTTGAATACAGTCAAACTTGTACTAATGGTCGCCTTGAATACAGTCAAACTCGTCCTAATGGTCACCTTGAATACAGTCAAACTTGTCCTAATCGTCGCCTTGAATACAGTCAAACTTGTCCTAATTGTCGTCTTGAATTACTGATCACCTGCTGCAAGTTTAAAACCTTCCCGACCTGATTTACGTATTATTTAAACTCAAATAAACGGTCAGCTCACTAATGTGTTCAGCAGTCACTCAAAGTGTTTCCCATCATATCTTTACTGATATTTACAAGTCAGTTTTCATTCTAGACTTTGAAAATTCTCAATGCACCATAGTATGAAATAAACTTATCAAATTATTGAATAATGAACTGTAAATTGTTTAAAAAAACAATGCAGCATTACAAAGCGACCGTCATAATTCCTTCCTTTATCAGTAATACACGAATCATTATGGATAGGAACTGACAATCTGGATAGACCAATCTAAAAAATAAACGCTCACTCGTCTTATCAGGTCATCTTTCCTTTGTCCCAAAGGTGACTGTTGAATACAAGTTTGACTATATCACAAAGAAAAAAATAACACGATAAATATTTATTCTTGTGTTGTGTCGTTTGTTTTAAGAAGCTTTGATCTCAATACTCAATATGACACACACACATAATAGATCAATGTATCAGATTTTTTTACAGGAAATTTTCAAATGGTAATTTTTTGTCTCTTTTTCGAAAATTCGGAAAAGCATGTGGTTTTGACTGACCAATAATTACATTAATTACGGTATATATTGTTACATCATAGGTTCTCATATCAATGCATGTCCAAAAACTTTTGCCAAATAACTGTTGAATATGGTAATTTTCCCAATAAAGACCATTTAAAACCAAGTGTCATGCCAAAATTTATTGTTTTTCCTAGAATTTGGCAAATTTTTTAAAAGGAAGAAACATCTGTCAATTTGATTTTAATCAGGGTATATTCATGTTTACAAATTATAAACTGAGAACATATCTTCAACTGTTTTGAGCAAGTTTTAAGTAATTAAAAAACAAATTGAAAAAAAGTTTTAAGTAATCACAAGTGTACCAACTTTAAACTAAATGACCATGAAAGGTAAATAGAGAAAATTTACATGGCTTTCAAATCATGTAATTTGATATCTGAAACTGACATCTACTTAAATAAAAAATGGGCAAATTTAATTGTATGTGCATTTATACAGATATGATGAACCATAGGAATAAGAGTCTAACCTGCCTGAAAGACCACCTGTAATAAACAAAAACCTGTGTTAAAGAACCTTCATTTTCATTTCACATAGTACATTTCATGTAATTTTAACCTTCATTAAAAGATTAAAAGATGTTGCACTATGCTTGTGGTCATATAGCATCTGTAGATAGATGAAACATGTTTTTATATAAACACTTGTTTTATAGTGAAACTCAATTAGGATATCTTAAATGCTTTTTTTTTTTCAGAATAAATTAGTGAGTATTTGCACAAACAATGGCATTAAAAATTAGAAAATTATAGATCAACACCTATTATTCACTATGATTCATAACATTTGTTAAATATTATCTTCTCTATTTCTTTGATTGCTCAGGTTTACTTTCGTGAACCATGATTATGGATTTTTTTTCTTTTCCCAGCAGTGGATATGGATAAGATAAAAGAATTTATAAATATTTTATATATTATAGATTATTCTAGAACATCTTGGTTATTCAAATTCACATTAATTTTCCTAGCCATGGTGAATAAATAATAATAAGGCCATAGTTATATAATTCTTTGTTTTTCTTCTTTTAAACTACTGGTAGAAAAAAATAATTTATACATTTTTAAAAGTTAATTCATTACTAATACAGTGTCAAACATTTCTTGGGTTATTCCCTTGATCAAGTAGCATTAAGTTGTTAAAGGGAGATAATTATCTATGCAAGGGAGACTATCCACTAATGTTTTCTATTAAAATACTGGTTTATTACCCACTACTTAATGTTATTTTTTAATTTTTGGTTCTCTTTGCTTATTGAGTCCCTCTACTGCTAAACACTGGTAGCTGGTAAATAGCTAAAAATCCTGTTAAAATAAAGATATAATTAGGAATGTTTATTTTTCCTGCACATATTATTCTTAAAGCATTGCTAAGAAATCCCCCATCAGATATCATACACTTTATGCAATTTTCACAAATGCTTCATTGTGCCTAAAATATTACACACTTGTTTAAATATTTTTTATAGAAGAATGTTTTTTTTCCCCTTTTTTGTCTGATTCTTTTTGTCACCTTTAGATAGGAAGGCTAAGTTTTACTTTATTAAAGAAAAGAGGTTAAAAATATTTGAGTAAATCCATTTTTACTCACCTTGTCAAAGGCAATGTGAGATTTGCCATCACTTGGCGTCTGTCGTCCGTTGACTATTCACATTTTAATCTTCTCCTCTGAAGCCGCATGGCCAAATGAACCGAAATTTGGTAGGAAGCATCTATGGCAGGTCCTCTATAAATATTGCTCATTTCGTCCCGATCCGTTAACAAACATGGCCGCCATAGGCAATTCTTGTTTCTGATTGGTTGATTTCTAAAAAATCTTCTCTGAAACCGCTTGGCCAAATGAATCGAAGCATGGTAGGAAGCATCCTTGGCAGGTCCTCTATAAAGATTGCTAATTTAGTTCCGATCCACTAACAAACATTTGCCGCCACAGATAATTCTTGTTTCTGATTGGCCGATTTGTTTAAATCTTCTTCTCTGAAACCGCTTTGCCAAATGAACCGAAACTTAGTAGTAAGCATCTATGGCAGGTCCTCTATAAAGATTGCTCATTTCGTCTCGATCTGTTAACAAACATGGCCGCCCACAGGCAATTCTTGTTTCTGATTGGTTGATTTCTAAAAAATCTTCCCCTCTGTAGCCACTTGGCCAAATGATTGGTTGATTTCTAAAACAACGTCTCCTCTGAAATCGCTTGGCCAAATGAATCGAAACTTAGTAGGAAGCATTCTTGGAAGATCCTCTATAAAGACTGCTAATTTAGTTCCGATCCGCTAACAAACATTTGCCGCCACAGATAATTCTTGTTTCTGATTGGCCGATTTGTTTAAATCTTCTTCTCTGAAACCGCTTTGCCAAATGAACCGAAACTTAGTAGTAAGCATCTATGGCAGGTCCTCTATAAAGATTGCTCATTTCGTCTCGATCTGTTAACAAACATGGCCGCCACAGGCAATTCTTGTTTCTGATTGGTTGATTTCTAAAAAATCTTCCCCTGTAGCCACTTGGCCAAATGATTGGTTGATTTCTAAAACAACGTCTCCTCTGAAATCGCTTGGCCAAATGAATCGAAACTTAGTAGGAAGCATTCTTGGAAGATCCTCTATAAAGACTGCTAATTTAGTTCCGATCCGTTTACAAACATGGCCGCCACAGGCAATTCTTGTTTCTGATTAATTGATTTCTAAAAAAATCTTCTTCTCTGAAACCGCTTGGCCAAATGAATCAAAACTTGGTAGGAAGCATCCTTGGAAGGTAATCTATAAAGACTGCGCATTTAGATCCCATCCGTTAATAAACATGGCCGCCACAGGCCATTCTTGTTTCTGATTGGTCGATTTCTAAAAATCTTTTTCTCTGTAACTGCTTAGCCAAATGAACCCGAAACTTGGTGGGAAGCACCTATGGAAGGTTCTGTATTAAGTTTCCTCAAAGCAGAATGAAAGGTGAGCGACACAGGCTCAGCCCACTGAGCCTCTAGTTAATTTGAAGATTTTTTGAACACACTCTAAACTATAACAAAGTAAAGAGTAGAATACACAGTAGTACTGTATAATGATCATTCCATTAAAAGTTGTATGGACAATTGGAAGGTGATAGAGTTAAGGTTATGGTGTTTAATGACACATTCAACAATATTTCGGTTATATCGTGGCGGTCAGTTTTATTGGTGGAGGAAACTGGAGTACCCAGAAAAATCCAAGTCGCTAACAAACTTTATCACATAATGTTGTATTGAGTACACCTCTACATGGGCGGGATACAACCTCACAACTGACTACCATACGATCATGACCACAATGGCCCTTGACAATTGGAAGGCATTTTCTGGAAATTTTTGTTGGTTGGTAGCAAATTACAAAAAGAATGTATAACACTATTGCAAAATATATTTTGATGTGTAATTTATTTTCAATGTATCCAATTCTTTGATGGTTTGAAGAATTCAGAAACTACCAATTTTGTTATTAAAAATGTGTTTTCCTTCATAAATTGAAATAAACATTCTTGATGCACCTGTAGCAAGATTAATATGTATTTTATGAAGAGAAATAGATGCTTTCTCTTTTGTGTCTTCGAAACAAATTAGCAGCGCTTTCATTGCTTGCCTGTATATCTCAATCACAGCCCTATTAGAGCATGTCATTAATGATTTTTTTGTCACGGTACATGCTTATTGACTGCTTTCACTTTATTTATTATATGTATATTTTTTTCGAATATCCTGCTGAGGGAAGAGCAAAAAAATAATTCAGCTAAAAGCCTAACTCTTACACTGTTTAGTTGTATGTTCAGACCTTTATATAAAAATATGTTCAATACAACAAAAATACTCTTTCCCGCTTACCAAAACTTTTACTCAAGTCATTAAATTAATGAATTAAAGTAAGTTAAAATAGGATAAAATGACATAAACGGGAGTGCTCCATTAATTACCAGAGGAAACGCCAGAGACAGAACAAACATTTCCATGACATTGATGACAACACCACATGTGTTTTTCTTCCCCAGCACTATAATATCCCCCCAGACTGTGCTGACGACGATCTCATCTGAAAACACTATTTTAGATAAAAGTTTGATTCTTCATTTGTTCAAATATGCCAAATTGAAAGTGAACTTTTAAATCCAGTAATTTACAACTAAGGTTTGGAAATGCACTTTTCCTTACCCAAAATTCACTTGCCACGAGTGATGAGAAATGGTAATCCTAGAACACTATAGAGTTACTATGACAGACAATTACACTGTATGTTTATGCTATGATCTGTTTCCATTTATAGTTTGGTATATAATGATTTCCATATTTTTCAACCGCATCGGTGGTGTAGTGTTCATGCTTGCCGCGAGTCCGGTAGATCATGGGTTTGAGCCCTGATCGGGTCAGATCAAAGACTATAAAATTGGTATTTGTTGCTTCTCCGCTAAGCACATAGCATTAAGAAGAAAGAACAAAGACTTGTTGGCTCGGAATCAGGATAATGTGTCCGAGTGGGGCGACATATCTATCCGCGGACTGTTGTTTCAGTGAGCTAGCACTATTAAAATCCAACTAAGCGTGTTTGTATATTACAAAGCAGACCTCATCGTCATTTCATTGAAAATTAACTTGTTCTCGCCATGATATAGCTGAAAAATTGCTGAGTTGGCATTAAACAACAATCGTTCACTCACTCACTCGCCCATATTTTTCTACATCATTATACATAATGTTTTTATTTCTAGTTTGGAATACCATGGAAGACAATAACATTGTACCCGTTCATGTTACATTCAATATCTATGTCATTGTTTGCCTCAGTCATAGGACCATTTGGAGGATTCTTTGCAAGTGGATTCAAAAGAGCATTTAAAATCAAAGTAAGTGATGTAGACATTATAAAGTGTTTATGACAGCAACTTTAACATATTAATGTACCTGTAACCCATTTTTATCTCACTTGATCCATAAGGACCATGTGGTCTATTGTCATCATTTTGCATATGTTTTTATGATTGGCGGCATCATCAAACTTTAACATAGAAGCAGACTTTTCAGGAAAGTTACTTTGTACTGGACCTCATCAAAATTTATGATTTTGGTTCAAATCTAAAATTCAACATGGCCACTAGAGCTAACAGTTGAAGACTTTAGATGTACAAATTGTTGTCACTGTTGAATAGTAGATGTATTTCAAATTTGATCTTTTCATTTTTTACCACTGTTTTTTTGTTGATCTGAAATCCTAGATGGTAGACACCTTCATTTTCTCAGATGGTACATTAATCTTAATTGCTTTCAAAGTTAAATTGTTTATGTTGATTGGAAATCCACGATGGCTGACATGGGAATATGAATAAAAAGCTTTTTCTTAAAAACTACCAACATGCTTGAACCCTAACAATAACAGTACATAAATAACCATGTACCCTCTACTATAATTCCCTCTGAACATTATGGACACAGTTTTTGATCATGATGAAATTATGGAGAGATGTAAATTATTTTTGTTCTTATTTTTCAGGACTTTGGAGATACAATTCCTGGACATGGTGGAATAATGGACAGATTTGATTGTCAGTTCCTCATGGCAACATTTGTTCATGTTTATTATACAAGTTTTATCAGGTAAACAAATATGGCCTAGTGTGATAAATCGTGGGTTTGAGCCCAGGTCGGGCCTATAAATTTAGTATTTGCTGCTTCTCTGCTTAGCACACAGCATTAAGGAATCTGGCAAAGACTGACTGGCTCAGATAATATGTCAGAATGTAATGACATGTCTACTCGCAGACTGTTGTTTTTCAGTCAGATAGCACAATAAAAAATCTAACCAAGTGTGTTAGTCTAGTACAAAAAGGACATCATCATCCTCTCAAAAAATATAACTTGTTCTCACCATGATATAGCTGAAAAATTGTAGCTTGTTCTCACCATGATATGGCCGAAAAATTGTAACTTGTTCTTGCCATGATATGGTTGAAAAATTGTAGTTTATTCTTGCCATGATATGGCTGAAAAATTACTCACTTGGCATTAAGCAACAATCAGTCACAAACATTTCTTTTTATTTGTTACAAATTTATTATTATCTTTTTACAGAGCACCAAATCCACAAAAAATTTTACAAAGTATTTGGCTACTGACAACAGAGGAACAGTTGCAGATATACAACACACTGAGAGAAAAGTTAACACTTCGAGGGCTAGTCCTGGACAGTGTTGCTAACACGTAACATTATTAGTGATTTTAGGAATTATAGATCAATTTATTGTTAGATATATATATATAGCAATATTTGTTGATGTGTTTCTGAAAGTTTAACTGTGTAAGAATATGTGATATGATTGGGGCCAAAGTATATGGATGGTTCATGTCTGTGTCATTGGCACTCCATGACCTACAGATGTGGATCACTAGATCATATTGTGGGTTTGTTTGTAGTCATTTGGAATTAAAATGAAATGTTTGTGGGAATTTTTTTTTCATTTTTCTGTTTTTGTCAATTACAACATCAAATAACAGTCAGTATAATAGGTCATGTCAGGTAATATTTTTATTCACATTCAAAATTTCTCAATTATTTTCAAGTAAATTTTCGTAATTTGTAGGTTTGTCACCGATTGGTCACATTAGCTGTGAATCCTGACATAACCCTATGCCAAATATTTTACACGAGAATGGATCACCATATTAAAAAAAAAACAGGAAAAAAGATGCGACAAATATTTTATTTTAATTTGATAGGTGATGTCATTAATGATGATAATTTTTTATAATATTATTATTATTTTGGGTTTAGATGGTGACTTTCTGATAAGAATTATCTTTTTATCTTGGATCTTTTTACTACTATTTTTTATTTGACAATCACTACCATTCTTACCTCAAACTGAGAGTCACACTACCACCAGTCTGCATTTGTGTTTTTTATAGGAGTAGCTGAAAGATTTTAAGATAATTTTTTCTGTCTCTTTTAATCAATGCAGTTTTCTTATATATATACATTGTTTCACATTTCTCACACTATGTCAATTGAATGATCAAGAACTTTCTACTTTCTTAGTATTAACATATCATTTAGTGTGTCAGATTTATTTTATACATAAATGCACATGGTTTCAATGGAAGCATTTTTTTTGTCTTTTTCAATATAAAATTAAAATGTCTGATTATAAAGAAAATATTGCTGTAAAACTTAGTATGAACTCTATAGTGTTTCAATGACAGATATAAAAGTATATTGTTATAAAGATTACTTTGAATTCTTATTGTAGCATTCAGTCAATACAGTTTGATGTATAGTTAAATGATATATGATATTACATACTTACACTGTACAATAAATGCACGTCTTTTGCACATTTCATATCAGATTATATGACGTATTGTCTCAGCATTGTTTGAATGTGGTTTAAAGGTATTGTAAGGTTCACATATCTCAAAATAATGAAAATGATACAAAACATTTGGTTAAGAATATTTCTTGATCTATATAAATATGTATGTACAAATATATTTCCTATAATTAAGAACTTTTATGCATTTTCATTTATGTACATTGATAGAAAAAACTGGCTCCCTATTTTAATATCACTATTAATATAAAATAATGGTACAACAACACTTCCACCTTCCTAGACTAATAATTACTAAGTTTTTTACCCTCCTGAATGGACCGACATGCTGTTTGAAGTATACGATAAGTTGACCCATATCTTGGTATTATGATTTGATTGGCCAATAGAGTGAGTCAGTCTTATCTTATTAAACATATGAATAAATTTTTGTAAAACAGTAGGAAATTATAATAAGTATACATAAAAGCTAGCTGAAATAGCAGAATATAATGAATGAAGCATACATGAAACAAAATATGAAAATAAAAATTATATAAAAAAGATAACATATTTGTGTAGCAGGGAAGATTATTGTATATTTGTTAAATGGAAGTTTATGGCATTTTTGTCTTTTGGACTAAATTTTATTTAAAACTTTAAAAAAAAAATGTAAGTTTAAAATTTTATATTAAAGAATAAGTTGAAAAAATGTGATAGAACAAAATATTATTAGCTGTTATTTTAAACTTTTATTGTAGATATATGTATAGATTTATTAGGATGGCAATATTTATTTTCCTATGGCAACTATTTTGTTTACTTGATTTGTTTTAGATATGTATATATATATAGAAAAGTCAATTTGTTTTAGAAATCTGTACATTTAGAAGTTTTTAATATTTTATCACAAAGTTGGCAAAAACTTAAAATTAAATGAAAAGTTTACTTAATAGTCATGGGGTGGTTTAGAATTCCACGTGTGTGCTTGACACAAAACCACATCCTATTATCATATTCAAATCCAAATGTCATTGTGAAGTAGAAAGAACATAAATGAGTATAATGTATACTTAAGAATGTAATATTATACACTTATTGACTGGGTATGGGGGTAATAGCACTGTTATTGTCCGAGACAAGGCCGAGGACAACAGTTTGTACAGAGGGGACAATAAAAGTGCTATACCTGAATATCAAGTCTATAAGTGTTTTATTATACTGAACAACTGCAATTCAAAATTCTAAATTGTAGGTCCTTTTCTGATGGATTATTAGTCTACTTTATTAGTGCTTTTTAAAACGAATACATTTTCATGTGTGTGCATTTGAAGAAGAAATTAATAGAAAATATTTTGGTAGCTTTCGCGTCCTTCTTCCCTCTCCCGTCTCGGTAGTTTAGCTCGTGCCGTGAAAAAGTCTTGAGTACTTGCATGACGTCATTTAATTTAAACCAATGAGATGAATGATTTAGGAAAATCTGAGAAATATGTTTGCTGAAATTTCCAGAGAGTGGAATAGTCCTAAAACTATTGACCGGCACCACCTGGGGAATAATCATGCAGTTGATTTTAGGATGCAATAGAAAAACTACTGTTTTTATAAAGGAAAAAAGATACTGAAGTATAATAATTTGCATTATGGTATAACTGCAGTGCTAGAAGGGTATATACTGACCTTTAACCTTTACAGTTTTTGGGATGAGATGTGATTTGAAGAGTATTAAAACAACCGTGCATAAATCAGTCTATAACCTCACCATACATTATCAGTAACTTATTGCCTTACAGTCAATACAGAGATTCTTTTCATTTTAAATTTGCCCGGTTACCTCAAAAGAGGGGGAGGACCCTTTTAGTACCTCGTATTGTAATTCTTATATTGATATTTGATCAGATCTTGCTTTTAATTGAAAATGTCTTTTTATAATTTTTGTGTACATTTATAATTTTTATATATATTCATTTTACTGATTTTTAATACATTGTATATGTAATACTGTCACTAAAAGATGTTCTGTTTTAACATTGTTCAACCCAATGCATTTTTAATTATATCTCTATCAATGCCAACAATGTATTTATTGAATATTCAAATGTGCATTTATCATATTTATGTAAGGATTCTGGACCATAATTCATCTTTTGTATATCAACAATGTCTTACCTTTTGTATTTACCGGTTTTATTTCATATATACATACATGTATTTCTTGATCTTTTCAAAGAATTATGTTCTGTTAATCATTTTTGGAAAATAATATGTGGAAATTAATTTTTGAAAGCCTTTTTTCTTTTTCCCTTTGTTTTGCTGAATTATTCTCGCTAAAAAAAATATTTTCAAATTTATCTTAATTATGAATGGTCCCATTTATAGTTTCAATAATGTTCCATTTAATAATGCCTTTATTCAATAAAGGAACTAGATAGACCTTCCTGTTATGTCTTGCTCTATTGAATATCATCTATTATTACCTTATAAAATTATTTTTCCATTATAAATTCAATTAATTATTTTTTGCTATTTTGAACGGCATTCCGCCCGGAGTTTCAATATAAATCAATCTCGGGCAGAAATCAAATGAACTATTGCCCGGGGAAATTTGTCAAAAAACTATTGCCCGCTAAATTCCAGAAACCAAGTTTTGTTCGTATCCGGTTCCAAAAATTACTCTCATTTTTGGCAAAAAAATAATAATTTATAGAATTCTGAAAACTGCTTATGTATTTGACAATAAGCATGTTACAAGTATTTCATGTGTTTAAATGTAAAATCAAGGTATTTTTTTTTTACCAAGGTTGGCTAATTTATCATGCAAGGTACATGGTTTGTCACAAAAAAAATTATTTGTGTTAATAATTTTATAAGGTAATAAAACAGTTATTTAATGCATATGAGGGCAATAGACCAGAAAATGTTTCCCTCGGTATCAGAAATCCCCAAGTGTTCTATTGCCCTCGACCATTGGCCTCAGGTCATTAGAACACTTGGGGGTTTCTGATACAGAGGGCAAAATATTCTAGTTTATTGCCCTCATATGTATTAAATAAATGTATATTGTCTCCTATGTGCAAGAACAATCAAAAACATGCTCATATTTTGATCCAAGTTTCAATTCCACATTTTTTAATCATTCGATTAGAGAATCCCGGTGGACACATTTAATTTATTCAAAAGTATAACTAAACTAATCCTTATAACTGATGTGGGTGGGCTATGTACATTTATGTTAATATTTTAATAATATTATAATACAATATATACAGGATATTTTATATATTTGGTTTGTTTGTTGTCGTAAGATAGATACAAAATGGTGCAATATTTATGTAAAGTTAAACTTATAAAATGTATAGAACCAGATGATGTATACATACAATATGTAACTTACCATTATACACTACATTTTCAGACATGACCTATTTTTATTAGGGGCAGTCGTGGCCATGGTAGTTGGATATATGACTACCTATGCAATCAGTGCCTATCACCACTAACATTGTGAGTTCGAATCCTGCTCAGGTGAGGTGTACTTGGTTCAACATTATGAGATAAAGCTTGTCAGTGATTAATGGCAGGTCGGTGGTTTTCTTCGGGTACTCTGGTTTCCTCTACCAATAAAACTGACTGCCATGATATAGCTGAAATATTTTTGAAAGTGGCATTAAACACCATAAACCAAGTCACTACATTTTCAGATTTGACCTATTTTTATTAAGGACATGGTACACCTCAATACAGGGTAAAGAGTCAAACTGACCAATCTTACTGGTTCTAGGCACACTGATTACATAGACAGATAAGTATACAGTGTCATGTAGTCAATGCCACAGAGATCCTATATTACAATGGACGATCATTACATTAACTTTATTGTTTGTCAGTGACTTGCGACAGGTCTGTAGTTTTCTCCGGGTACTCCAGTTTCCTCCACCAATAAAACTGACCGCCACGATATAACTGAAATATTGTTGAAAGTGGCGTTAAACACTATAAACCAACCAACCAACCATTAACTTTATCAGTTGGTATAGATTATCCTTCTGTCACCAGTAGATTACAATATTTCCCCACTCAAGATAGTTAATGCTCGATCTGTAATGAGAGCTTTGATATTTGAAAATTTATCTATCAAGAGTGGAGAAATATCACAATCCACTGGTAGCAGAAGAATAATCTGTTTCTCCAATGACCGAAACGTCACAAAATATTTTTAAGTTGTTAATTTCCATCATTAATGACTGTCGAAAGGAATTGACAGAAGTTTAACCACTGTGAGAATTAGAAATAGTATGAAAATTTAACTAACTGGTTAAACACCTGAAAAATAGGAGAAAAGGTATATTTGTTTGTGAGAAGAGACAATATTATTTTAATAGAACAAAATGCTACTTTTTTATAATTAATTTAAATCATATATAATAAAATCTACATTATTAAAACTTTTATAACTTAATCTATTCTTATAAAAATTACCTTTTTGGAAAGATTGAGTGACGAGTAGAAATATTTTGGTCTCATAACACCTGTATATGATTAGAACACCTGAATATGATTATATGTGTGTGTTAATTTTGGACTCAGAACACCTGTATATAATTATATGTGTGTGTTAACTTTGGACTCACCTGTATATATTATATGTGTGTGTTAACTGTGACTTTTGTTAGGGTCATAAATGATTATGTATAGATGAAAATGTAACTGTTTAACTTCTGACTAGTCATCAGTGTTATTAGAGAAAATTATTTCAGTTAATGTAGAAATCCTTTCTAAATAAATTATTTCCCTTTTCTTTCCTTTTTTGTCATAAATTTATAATTTCATATTTTTAATTGCTTCATTTCTTACATTAGACCTTTTGTTTATTTAATATTTTTAGATGTTTTACACTCTGTCCTGAATAAAGGAATTTAAATCATGATCATGTATTCGTTATTTTATTTAGTTTGCTCAGAAAACAAACTTTGACTGGCCTGGGTTTTATATTATATGGGAAGTCTATTACATGTATTTGGATATTCATGACTGATTGATATTAAATCTGTTAAAAGTATCAGTTATGATGTTTTTTGTCTAAAGGGTAATAATGGTCTTTAACCAACACATTCTACCTTCCTAACTAGTAGTCAGTTTACTACAAGCATTCATTGACCCTGCTATTGTACTGTCTAAAGAGTAATGATCTTTAACCAGCGTATTCTACCTTCCTAGCTAGTAGTCGGTTAACTACAAGCATTCATTGACCCTGCTATTGTACTGTCTAAAGAGTAATGGTCTTTAACCAACAGATTCTACCTTCCTAACTAGTAGTCAGTTAACTACAAGCATTCATTGACTCTGCTATTGTACTGTCTAAAGAGTAATGGTCTTTAACCAACACATTCTACCTTCCTAACTAGTAGTCAGTTAACTACAAGCATTCATTGACTCTGCTATTGTACTGTCTAAAGAGTAATGGTCTTTAACCAACACATTCTACCTTCCTAACTAGTAGTCAGTTAACTACAAGCATTCATTGACTCGGCTATTGTACTGTCTAAAGAGTAATGGTCTTTAACCAACACATTCTACCTTCCTAACTAGTAGTCAGTTAACTACAAGCATTCATTGACTCTGCTATTGTACTGTCTAAAGAGTAATGGTCTTTAACCAACACATTCTACCTTCCTAACTAGTAGTCAGTTAACTACAAGCATTCATTGACTCTGCTATTGTACTGTCTAAAGAGTAATGGTCTTTAACCAACACATTCTACCTTCCTAACTAGTAGTCAGTTAACTAGGATCATTCATTAACCCTGCTATTGTACTGTCTAAAGAGTAATGGTCTTTAACCAACACATTCTACCTTCCTAACTAGTAGTCAGTTAACTACAAGCATTCATTGACTCTGCTATTGTACTGTCTAAAGAGTAATGGTCTTTAACCAACACATTCTACCTTCCTAACTAGTAGTCAGTTAACTAGGATCATTCATTAACCCTGCTATTGTACTGTCTAAAGAGTAATGGTCTTTAACCAACACATTCTACCTTCCTAACTAGTAGTCAGTTAGCTACAAGCATTCATTGACTCTGCTATTGTACTGTCTAAAGAGTAATGGTCTTTAACCAACACATTCTACCTTCCTAACTAGTAGTCAGTTAGCTACAAGCATTCATTGACTCTTCTATTGTACTGTCTAAAGAGTAATGGTCTTTAACCAACACATTCTACCTTCCTAACTAGTAGTCAGTTAACTACAAGCATTCATTGACTCTGCTATTGTACTGTCTAAAGAGTAATGGTCTTTAACCAACACATTCTACCTTCCTAACTAGTAGTCAGTTAACTAGGATCATTCATTAACCCTGCTATTGTACTGTCTAAAGAGTAATGGTCTTTAACCAACACATTCTACCTTCCTAACTAGTAGTCAGTTAACTACAAGCATTCATTGACTCTGCTATTGTACTGTCTAAAGAGTAATGGTCTTTAACCAACACATTCTACCTTCCTAACTAGTAGTCAGTTAACTAGGATCATTCATTAACCCTGCTATTGTACTGTCTAAAGAGTAATGGTCTTTAACCAACACATTCTACCTTCCTAACTAGTAGTCAGTTAACTACAAGCATTCATTGACTCTGCTATTGTACTGTCTAAAGAGTAATGGTCTTTAACCAACACATTCTACCTTCCTAACTAGTAGTCAGTTAACTACAAGCATTCATTGACTCTGCTATTGTACTGTCTAAAGAGTAATGGTCTTTAACCAACACATTCTACCTTCCTAACTAGTAGTCAGTTAGCTACAAGCATTCATTGACTCTGCTATTGTACTGTCTAAAGAGTAATGGTCTTTAACCAACACATTCTACCTTCCTAACTAGTAGTCAGTTAACTACAAGCATTCATTGACTCTGCTATTGTACTGTCTAAAGAGTAATGGTCTTTAACCAACACATTCTACCTTCCTAACTAGTAGTCAGTTAACTAGGATCATTCATTAACCCTGCTATTGTACTGTCTAAAGAGTAATGGTCTTTAACCAACACATTCTACCTTCCTAACTAGTAGTCAGTTAACTACAAGCATTCATTGACTGCTATTGTACTGTCTAAAGAGTAATGGTCTTTAACCAACACATTCTACCTTCCTAACTAGTAGTCAGTTAACTAGGATCATTCATTAACCCTGCTATTGTACTGTCTAAAGAGTAATGGTCTTTAACCAACACATTCTACCTTCCTAACTAGTAGTCAGTTAGCTACAAGCATTCATTGACTCTGCTATTGTACTGTCTAAAGAGTAATGGTCTTTAACCAACACATTCTACCTTCCTAACTAGTAGTCAGTTAGCTACGAGCATTCATTGACTCTTCTATTGTACTGTCTAAAGAGTAATGGTCTTTAACCAACACATTCTACCTTCCTAACTAGTAGTCAGTTAACTACAAGCATTCATTGACTCTGCTATTGTACTGTCTAAAGAGTAATGGTCTTTAACCAACACATTCTACCTTCCTAACTAGTAGTCAGTTAACTAGGATCATTCATTAACCCTGCTATTGTACTGTCTAAAGAGTAATGGTCTTTAACCAACACATTCTACCTTCCTAACTAGTAGTCAGTTAACTACAAGCATTCATTGACTCTGCTATTGTACTGTCTAAAGAGTAATGGTCTTTAACCAACACATTCTACCTTCCTAACTAGTAGTCAGTTAACTAGGATCATTCATTAACCCTGCTATTGTACTGTCTAAAGAGTAATGGTCTTTAACCAACACATTCTACCTTCCTAACTAGTAGTCAGTTAGCTACAAGCATTCATTGACTCTGCTATTGTACTGTCTAAAGAGTAATGGTCTTTAACCAACACATTCTACCTTCCTAACTAGTAGTCAGTTAACTACAAGCATTCATTGACTCTGCTATTGTACTGTCTAAAGAGTAATGGTCTTTAACCAACAGATTCTACCTTCCTAACTAGTAGTCAGTTAGCTACAAGCATTCATTGACCCTGCTTGTATAGTCCATGTTTATGTTGTAATTCATCTTTGTAATAGTATGTTGTTTTTTTGAGTGGAAGCAAATCCGTGCAGGTTTTTTTATCATTTGTTTCTATATGTCTTGCCATTGCCATTGGAGATTCAGTTATCAACAGGGGACAGTTGGTATCCCATTAACTGGTTTAACCCAGCCACATTTTGTGCCCGTCTCAAGCCAGGAACCAAATTTCCAACATCATATGTTGTGGTCTATTTTGTGTTCAGTGAGTTCAGTTAAGATGAGAGGTGATTGTTCGTATTGTTAGCTCACCTTGCCAAAGGCAATGTGAGCTTTTGTCATCACTTGTCGTCCATTAACTTTTCATATTTTAATCTTCTCCTCTGAAACCGCAAAGCCAATTGATCTGAAATTTGGTAGGAAGTATCTATGGAAGGTCCTATATAAAGATTGCTCATTTCGTCCCGATCCATTAACAAACATGGCCACCACAGGCAATTCTTGCTTCTGATTGGCCGATTTTTAAAAAATCTTCTCCTCCGAAACCGCTTGGCCAAATGAACCGAAACTTGGTAGGAAGCATCTATGGAATGTCCTCTATGAAGATTGCTCATTTTGTCCCGATCCGTTAGCAAACATGGCTACCACCGAAACTTGGTAGGAATCATCTATGGAATGTCCTCGATGAAGATTGCTCATTTCATCCCGATCGGTTAGCAAACATGGCTACCACCGAAACTTGGTAGGAAGCATCTATGGAATGTCCTCTATGAAGATTGCCCATTTCGTCCCGATCGGTTAGCAAACATGGCCACCACATGCAATTCTTGTTTCTGATTGGTCGATTTCTGAAAAATCTTCTCCCTTGAAACTGCTTAGTCATATGAACCGAAACTTGGTATGAAGCATCTACATGTATGGAAGGATCTGTATTAAGCTTCCTCAAAGCAGAATGAAAGGCGAGTGACACAGGCTCAGCCCACTGAGCCTCTAGTTGATATTGGTGGAATTGATGATATCACTGTTTAAGCTTTCTTTTAATAATTTAAATTAAAAAAAATCAATTTTAGGGGCATATACAGTCAAACCTGTGTTATGAGACCATCCAAAGGAACATGAAATATAGTCATAAAAGACAGGTGGTCACTAACCACAGGTTAATTTAATGTGAAATGCAATACAAAGGGAATTGGAAATTGAGATCACATGTGACAAGTTATTGCTTAATAAAGGTGATTACTGAGTAGTTTATCAATAAATTATTACAGTTTGGCTACTAGCATGCAGATTGCAGAATGAAATGTCAAACAATCTTAAACCATCACAAATGTCATTAACAAAACAAACTTTCCAATTCACCTTGAACTCTTGAGGGACCCCCTCCCTCCCCCCATAAAAAAGAGAGAAAAAAAACAAAACAAACTTTCCAATTCACCTTGAAACTCTTGAGGGACCGACCCCCTCCCTCCCCCATAAAAAGAGAGAGAAAATGGAACAAGAGAAAAAAACAACAAACTTTCCAATTCATCTTGAACTCTTGAGGGACCCCCTCCCCCCATAGAAAGAGAGAAATAATGGATCAAGAGAAGAAAACAACAATACAGACTGATCGAGTATAAGGCATCCATGGGTTAAGTTTGATTAGGGTACTCGTCTTAAGAATGGTAGATGGGACTGGTGTCAGATCAACGATTATAATACAATTGCTGTTTTTCTGCTTAGCATTCAATATAAAGAAATACCAGTAAGTGCAAAGACTTGTTGGCTGATATAAAGATAATGTCCTAGTGAAGCAACATATTTACCTGTTGTTTCAGTGAGCTAAAACTAAAAATCTAACTAAAGTGAGTTGGTATAGTACAAAGTGGAGGTCATCATCATCTTATTCAAGTGCAGCTTGCTATCTTCATGTCATACTACATATAATGCACAATTTATATAGCGCTATATGTAATAGATAAAAAATTACTCTAAGCGCTTAACATAGATAAAAACAAAAAACAAAAACAAAAACAAACAAAAATAAAAAAAAGACTAAAAAATTTACATATAATATGAAAATTACATAAACCTATAAAACTTACCAGAAACGAAACATGAAGCAATAAAACTAACATTTTAAAAGAGGAAGAAAGTGATATCGAAGCTCTTAATTAAAAGTGATAAAAGTATGAAATATGTTTAAACAACGTCTCTATAATTAAAAATAAAAAAAAAATAAAAATGTATAGTGTAGCAAAAGAATTGCTAACTTGGCACACAATAATAACTCACTTTTTGATACACATTGTGGGTTCAGTCAGATTTGTGGATTCCTAGAAGATATTTTAACATTTTCCATTGTTCCTTTTGTGGAGGACCATCTTGGATTTCTGATTAACTCAAATTTTTCTACAAATCAATTCAAGAGGCATTCCAGCAAAGTTTCTAATTTAAAGGTTCAGTTGTTTCAGAGTAATGAGTCTTGTTCCCTTTCACATTTGGCTCTATACCGTGAAAGCCCTTTTGGGTGGCAATCTTAAAATTTTGGTATAATTACTATTGCTTTTGTAAAGAAAAAAATATTTATCAATTTCCCATAAAGTCTAATGTTAAATTTTTGTCCTGTTGTGGTGGCCATCTTGGATGTCCGATCCACATTAAAAATACCAAGTTTGTAAGTGACCATCCATTAATCATTCATGTACAGTTTGGGTTCAGTCAAATTTGTCATTTCTAAGAAATATTTATTCATTTTCTCATAAGGACAAATGTTAGCTTTGTCTGGGAAGTGACAGACATGAATTTACAACCAACATAAAAGTTAACAATTTGTGTAAGGCATCATCTCAATTTTCTAATATCAGCCAATGTTATAGATTGTCTTAATTGTGAAAATTCAAGATATTCACTACTATATGTGGTACACATCCACCAATAAAACTGACCGCCACGATACAGCTGAAATATTGTTGAATGTGGCGTTAAACACCATAACCCTATCCCCCCCCCCCCCCCCCCCCCCCCCCCGCCTTGTATGTGGTACATGTTACAGATTTAACGATTGACCTGCCTTAACATGAAAGTATTTCGAATATAAATGACTTCAAAGATATGGGAATAGATTTATTTCAGGTGTTATTCAAAGACTACACATTTAACCGACGAGTTGTCATTTTCTTCATCTATTAGTTTGTGTGTACTTAATACATGTATACGGAAAACACTTGGCTAAAAAGGATGCGAAGAACTATTTTTAAACTAGATAAGAACAATTAAAAAAAAAATTATTTTCATTTGAATAAAGTTCTAATCATTAAATTCCGATAAGGAACAAATTTATTGTATCTGCATTTGTTTAAGTGCATACAGGTCAAAGTGGAATAATCATAATTAATTCTGGAAACATGATTCAAGTAGAATTTAAACTATATCTGTAAAAAATGTCGATCTCTTCCTCTCTCCTCTCAGGTATTTTAAAGTTTCAACACTATATCAGATACATATTTAGTTATGTTGTCATACAGGTATGCGCTAGTTTGTACACCTTTGTATGTGGTAAATGTACCTATAGTTAGAAGTATTTTGAACTAGGAGCTTGTCATAGATATTTAAAAAAAAAACACAAAAAAAAACAAAAACGGTTACACGTATGTTCATGTCTATATAAGCATAATTTACCGTTCTAGAAATGAAAACAAAATAAACCATTTTAGAAATATAATGTCAAAACATTTTTAACATTTGTCTTTAATCTAGACTATAAAAATAAAATGTCATATGTTTTTGCAGGTATATGATATACGATGTGATGACCAGAGGCTGTCAAAGAATGAACTGATGTTTACATAAATCAGATAAATAATAGCTAAAACATATAATACAGTCACTTAACTACATGTTGTCCATTAATACTGATTAAAATCCACCTGTGATGTAAATCTATTGTCAAAACTCTCCATTACTGCTTTTTAAGGAATGGAGAGTTATTGTTCTCCTTGTACTTTTAAGGTCCCACAAGGGGCAAACAATTTAATACTTTGTACTTTAGATACTATACACATACTTTTTTTTTGTTTCAAGATTATAATTAATCAAATTAATAAAGTACAATGGGTGGATATTAAGTTGGAGAATGTCCTCGTATCTCTCCATTCCTTAAAAACAATGGGCCTCGGCTCTATTATTCACGTTCAACTATGATTAAAAGAAAGATATAAATAAGGAGGAACAATATATCGGCCCATGATTCCGGTAGCAAAAATTGATCAACACCTGAAGTGGCCATCTTCTTGACACAGATCCTCTACCGATTTATAGCTGATACTTGTATATGCGACCTTATTTTTTGCTTGTCAGTTATTAAAACTTGCTTCCGTACCTATCCTAAAACGTGTCCCTATTGTTCTCTTCCAAAGCCGATCCACTCCCAAGACTTGCCCCCTCCACTATCCGGTCCACTCCTCTGTTGTTGATGATATTTCTTTGACCATCTCATTTACATTCTTGTCTATTTCTTCAAAGTTTAACTTGACCTCTACACGGCCACGCACTCTGAAACTTCATACAAACAACTACGGTATCTAATAAATAATACCTCCCAACGTTTGCGACGGAAATAACAATTATAGAAGGATTTCAGCCACCTTTCATTAAGCGAAAGTGAGATACCCCATTAACATACTCAGGGTCGTAGGATCAGAGGGGAAGAGATCCTCACTTTTGTGGCAAAAGTTGAGAAAAGCTGAATTTGTAGAATGGTTGCAAAAAGGGGTATTTGAGTAGCCTCTATTTATGCTTGTCGATATTTTTGAAAGCTTGGCCTCTTCCAGTCATATCTAAAAGTTTGCCCCCCCCCCCCCCCCCCCCCCCCCCCATCACTTTCAGATCCACTTTTGAAAGTTGACACACACTTTCGGTCAACTCATACGTCTCTGATTTTTCTTGAAAACTTACACAATTGGTTTCATGACATTGACCATGATAAATAAGGAGGATCAACGACAGTTAAATCAATTGCATTCAACATTAAATGTATGTACTAAATCAGAGATGCAATGCCTCTCACGGCTGCCGGCAATGTACCTCTTTACGTTAATAATAAAACAAAAAAATATATGTATGAAAACATAGTTATGATTGATTGATTATCGATGGGCGTTAAGCAACAATCATTCAATCAATCCATAAATCAATCAATCTAATGTTTTTGTATTTTATTTTTAATTTTATTCTTTTTTTATATATTTATTTAAAGACGATTGCTGACAATTGGTGACTACGGGTGGTTCTCCTTAAAGTACATAAACGGATACATGACAATTTAAATCCATATACACTCACAAGTCGATCAAAGGTCTTTCAGCACAACAAAACTATTTCCTTATACATTTGTATATTTCATATCATGAAAACCACCTATTTTAAATAAAAAAAAACATCTCATGGATTCACTAAAAATAGGATCTTCTTGAATTTCTTTCCGGATCCAAAGGTAGAATTAACTAGAGATTAATATTCTCATATTTCATATAATTTGTTCGAACTTTTATCCTTAAGCATTTATCATATAAACAAAAACGGCATGTTATACATGTCTTTTGTGTGTATGTCCCTGATTTAACCAAATGTAATTTTTCCACATCACGATGTTCTATGATTTTATTGCAATATTTGGTAAACAAATATTAAACTTTTTGTTCAGATAATATTTTAATGGTAAAAGGAAATAAAATAACAGTAAAATTATATGAAGAAGAAACTTGAATGTTTATTTCTCCGCTTACTGCTTTAATTCCATGAAAATGGTATAAGAAGTGACTTGACGATATAAATCACCTTTAAGTAATTAAAGACATTTTTATGCTACATTTCTGTTTTAGTAAAAGCTATTAATGACCGTACTACATTTTTTTTTACAGTTAATATTGTGAACATACCACAAAACTTTACATATGTGGTAAGGTATAATGCATAGTACACTTATCTTCCTTTTTTTTTTTTCATTAAAAATTGAAATGTTTATTCTTGTTAAAAGATTCCGTGAATTGCATATTTGTTAAGAACTTTCATTAAAAAGCGATGATGCAAAAAAAAAAAAAAAAAAAAAAAAAAACAAGAAAACAAAAAACACAAAAAAAAAAAACCCACCGAAATTTAAAAAAAAAAGTTTATATGAAAACAGCAAAATTTCTTTAAAAAAAAAATCAAAAAAATAATGACAAGGGTTATCTCACCTGCACAAAATTAAATCGGAATTAAGCGGCCCACGTTAATTGAAAATTTACGTTGTGTAGCAAATTTATTTAAACACGTTAATCACTTAGCATCGGAACGTAAAATCTGTGATCAACTGTATTTTTGATCATATCAATGCTACACTTCAGACACGACAGAAGACTTTATGGCGACAATAACAATGTGGGACGTATATTTTATTTTCCATGTACAATTTTATACCATGACATAATCAGAGACACATATAACTGTAAGGGCAATTCAAATGTACTATAATGTTAACTGAGACTGTTTTTGGTTTTTAATAAAATTACACTCCTCTAAATTGAATTAAGTACCACTGTACCGGCAAGTTTTACCGGAACCGGTTACGTTTTATAGTGATTTATATATATCCGGTGTGTAACAGCATGAATGCTTTATAAAGGTGACAACAGACAATTATTCGGGGAAGAATGGACACAGAAGCAGGGTTTTGTGAGTCCCAATTTTTGGTAGGTATTTTATATATTCTTCCAAAAATGTGCTTAAATAATAAAATTAGACAACAGACCTACAGTTTTATCAGAAAATAAAAAAAATAAATGACTGCAAACACCACCGGCGCCGTCACTCGCCGGTCACAGACTCGAGACTGACAAGAGTAATTAATAACTAATAATTATATGATATACTACAGTCGTATGATTTTACATGTGTAATATATGATGTTGTACTGTATCCTCTTATCATTTTTTCTGTATGTAGTTGAACTCTGCTATTTGTTTATTATTACCTAATGTGTATTGCATTCCAAAACAAAATGGGGATGACCACATTTGATTCAATTATATAACCTCCCCTGAATTAACGAGAAATGTTGTCCACGTAAGTGTTTTTATAACAGGAAAAGAACCATTTTTGTTTATATTTCACAATGCCTATATAAAAATTTCAAATCTAAGATGTGATAATAGATATTTGTGTTGGATTCTGTATAAACTAAACTATTTTTTTTAATCAGGTTTGACATTTAAATTTAATTTGTGAAGCACAATCTTTATCATTGCATTATCATATACAGTGCTGTCTGTTATGTTGGCTTACCTAACATTTCAACAGATTTGTTTCGATATTCACAGGATTTATTTTATATGAACTGAAAAAGTCGTTGCCCGGTTGGGCTATTCCTTCCTCATTTCTATCTAGTTTTTCTATATTATTGAACTTACTCTTGACGTTAAGCAATTATCAGTCCATCAGAACAAGATACATTAAATGTAAGCTCACAAACCTCCCTTTTGGCTCATCTCACTCCAAGGGTCACGTGAGGTATTGCCATCACTTGTCGTCAGTGGCAGAGGCAACCATAAATTTTTACATTTTAATCAACTTCTCTAAAACCATTGGGCCAATGGGAACCAAACCTGGTATGAATGATCATTGGATGGTCCCCTACAAAGAATTTGTTTTATTTGTTGATCAGAAGTACACAAAAGAAACAAGAGGTTCAAAGGTGTCTAAAATGGTGTGTCCATATACATTTGTACAAATGTACATGTATATGGGTATAAATTATTTATTGTTCATTTGTTTTTAATGAGGATTATTTGAATGCATTCCTTTCAGAATCAGAAGCATGCAAAACGTTTTTCACATTAAAGGGGTCAAAGGGGGGATTAAAAATTTAGAACTTAGAATACTAAATTTGGCTCTTTCCACAATTACCTTCTAACATTGGTTTATGTATATAAATATATATTATATTAATTTTATATGGATTTTGTCATACAATAAATATGCTTTACTCATGTACCACAATTTTGTTTTCTCTAAATAACAAAATTTTACAATCAAATTAAATGTTTCTACAACATGTGTACAGTAATAATTGACCATAGGGAAGATCAAGTGACGTCTAACATGTTTTAATGCCACTGGATTCCTTTCATATCAACATGGTGTTTTTACCAGAAAAAATAAGATGTTGAACCTGGATGTAAATAAACATGATAAAAAAAATCAAATCTGAAATCAAAAATAAATTTTTCCATTCCTCACCTTACAGTAACTGAAGTGTTCAATGATAAGTAGTATAGCAAGCATCTTAAAATGTTTTTTTTTATCACCTTTTGAGACTTTTCTTACAGGGGTTCGTTTAGTGTGATTTGTGGGCATATACTATCAATGGGAGGTCATTATTCAACACAAAATAAAAGGTATTTTGTGTTGGGTAATGACCTCCCGCCCACAAATCACACTAAATGAACTCCTGTGTTTTTCTCTTTTGATATCATGTATTTTACGTCATAATTGTACTTTTACATCATTTTGTTATATTGTTTTTTTCAGGATCCTCAGGAAACCTGGAATACAACTTATCCTGACTTCTCACCATGTTTTCAGAAGACAGTCATTTTATGGACTCCATGTGCCTTGTTAGTTTTAGGGACTCCAATAAGAATATTTCAACTTTCAAAAAGTCAAGTTTCCCCATTGCCATTCACATGGCTAAATATAGCCAAAACAGTAAGTATTTTGATTTATTTAAGAAAACACAAATTTGTTAAGCCAATAAAGGGAAATGAAATAGGAATTTACATGGTAATTTTGAATGGACCTTTGAAAACTAAAACAGACATACCAGTATTTGTTTGATGTTGGTACAAATTAAGTCAAGTGAACATTACAGGCTCTTAAGATGATACAGTGGAACTTGTGCAATCCGACACCTGAGATTTCCGACATCCTGTGACAGCAGACAAAAATTTATGGTTCCAAAGTCTTTTTGTTAACTAAAATAAAACCTGAGTATTACGACATCCTGTAAAATCCGACACATTTCCATGATCCCTTGGTGTGTCAGATTAGACAAGTTCCAATGTATATACATTGTTATGTGTATTTATGGAAAATCAATGATTATAGTATTTTACTCCACAGTTCAGTGGCTTTCATGCGTGTGTGCCTTTTTTTTTATGGCTTGATTATTTCTATTCAAGTCAGATAAAGGAAATCAATAAAAATGAATTAATTAACAGTATAGATAGATTCTTCAATATATATAGTATGTACAAATTATCAGTGAGAAAACAATAGTTGTATGCTGCAGATGAAGAGATTCTCAGTACAAATATAATGACAAAAAACAAAGCATCTCTACTTTTCAG
This sequence comes from Bathymodiolus septemdierum, assembly GCA_963383655.1. Taxonomy (NCBI): domain Eukaryota; kingdom Metazoa; phylum Mollusca; class Bivalvia; order Mytilida; family Modiolidae; genus Bathymodiolus; species Bathymodiolus septemdierum. The sequence goes on along the minus strand of OY726522.1, from coordinate 87,566,755 downwards.
AATTTTACCAATATCAGTATAAGAGTTCCTTTCTTATAAGGCCACCTCTTCTGTAGCCAAACAGTGGCTTTATAAGAGGGGTGGACATTTAGAAGGGGACAATTTAGTAGTAATTTACTGTCACAGTGCGTCTGGTATCTGGCCTGACGAGAGTTGTGGCCTTTGATTGGAGTGGTCGTATAAGAGGCCTAAAGAGGGGAACTACTGTATGCGCTACATGTTGTAAAATTATGTCACTAAACCTGTTTCATTCCTTCGTTGTGGTATTATATCAACAATTAGTGAATAAAATAATATTCTTTAGGAACACTTGTAAATATTATTTGTTAATTTTGTTGTACTTATTCTAGTACTGATGAGACATTTTGGTTATAATGTATCTCAAGTCTTTTATTTATTTCTAATTTTTGTTTCAGATTGTAGCCATATTAATAGCCTTGTTATCTATAGCTAATATAGGTAAAAGTATCTATGAGTTAGCCAGAGGAGATGTTGTGCCAACTGTAGACTTTGTTTCTCCTTTAATTCTCTGTCTGTCTATGGTATGTATCCACAGTGATGTCATTAAGTTTTGAAGAAGAGGACTGAGGAAGCGATTGCCCACTTCGCTGCATGGTTATTGGGGTCACTTGAGCTCCCAGAAGCTCTGAGTTCAATTGTGTAAAATCCTGAATTATGGCGACCTCCTAGCACTTAATTTCACTTGTTGAAAATAATTTTCAGGTGTTTTTTTTTTAGTGAATTTTAATCAATTTTACAAATGTAAATAGAATAAATTTCATTACTGTAACTGAAGACCTTCAGAAGAAAATATTTTAAAACCATTGAATGTTGTATTACACTCAAACTATTGAATGTTGAATTACACTCAAACTATTGAATATTACATTACACTCAAACTATTGAATGTTGTATTACACTCAAACTATTGAATGTTGAATTACACTCAAACTATTGAATATTACATTACACTCAAACTATTGAATGTTGTATTACACTCAAACTATTGAATGTTGAATTACACTCAAACTATTGAATATTACATTACACTCAAACTATTGAATGTTCAATTACACTCAAACTATTGAATGTTGTATTACACTCAAACTATTGAATGTTGAATTACACTCAAACTAAGGAATGTTGTATTACACTCAACCTATTGAATGTTGTATTAAACTCAAACTATTGAATGTTGTATTACACTCAAACTATTGAATGTTGAATTACACTCCAACTATTGAATGTTAAATTACACTCCAACTATTGAATGTTAAATTACACTCAAACTATTGAATGTTAAATTACGCTCAAACTATTGAATGTTGTATTACACTCAAACTATTGAATGTTGTATTACACTCAGACTATTGAATGTTGAATTACACTCAAACTATTGAATGTTAAATTACACAAAACTATTGAAAGTTGAATTACACTCAAACTATTGAATGTTAAATTACACTCAACCTATTGAATGTTAATTGAATGTTAAATTACACTCAAACTATTGAATGTTGTATTACACTCAAAGTATTGAATATTGTATTACACTCCAACTATTGAATGTTGTATTACACTCCAACTATTGAATGTTAAATTACACTAAAACTATTGAATGTTGAATTACACTCAAACTATTGAATGTTAAATTACACTCAAACTATTGAATGTTAAATTACACTCAAACTATTGAATGTTGAATTACACTAAAACTATTGAATGTTAAATTACACTCAAAATTACACTTTGAATGTTGAATTACTCTCAACCATTGAATGTTGTATTATGCTCAAACTAATGTTGAATTACATTGGAACTATTGAATGTTTTTTACACTCAAAATTACACTTTAAATATTGAATTATTGAATTACACTCAAAATATTGAATGTTGAATTAAACTATATAATGTTGTCTTTTTTCTAGATACTGGCAGTATTAGTTTTACATCATGAGAGAAGAAAAGGGGTGTTTTCATCAGGATTTTTATTAATATTTTGGTTGTTGCTATTAATAGCAGGCATTTTTACATTCCAATCACTAGTTAGAAAAGCCATTAGCCAGGTAGGTGGTACCTTTTAAGGAGTTCTGAAAACCTGCTGTATCTGAGATAAATATAAGGAGGATTAAATTGAGTAATTTGTCAAATTCAGCTTCACCATGATATTACTGTACTACAATGTATTGGCAAAATACAACTGAAAAAAAAGTTAGAAGATACTAAAAGGGTAATCAGAAGTCGTAAATAGAAGAAGGACGGCCAATACAATTAGCAAAAGAAAAAGGAGAAAAAAACAAACAGAAAACTTAAGATTGAGCAAAGCAAACCGCACAAAAAACCGGGGTGAACTCACGTGCTCCAAAAGGGTAAGCAATTCCTAATTTTGTTATTAGACATGTTAATTTTCATTCATGTGCTATTTCAACCAATTTTCATTGCCATTTTTTAAAATTTAACTACCACAGTACCATTGGACCCTGATATATAATATGATATTTTTTACTTTTCAGGGTAGTGTGTCAGATGTGTTCCGTTTTGTTATATTTTTCCTGCATTTTCCATTATTATTAGTTCAGCTAGTTTTCTCTGCGTTTATAGATGGAGGTGCTAATTTATATCAAGTTAATTCAGATGAGGTATGTAAAACAATAATAAAATTTACTGTAATAAAAAAAAAAGTATGACATGCATATACAAAAGATATTAATTTATCTAAACAACACTGGACTGAAATTTCAATCACCAAGGACAGTTTTAAATGGCTACCACTCTCACATTCTTTTTTATTTAAAGAATAATGAGAAATTTATGATGGTCTTTTCTTTTTAATGCAATAGTTCAGCTGTATCTGCCTTTGTTTTTCTTAAGAAATGAACAAATAAAAAAAACAAACTTTTATATTGTTGACGTTATGGAGGATTTAAAATTATTGTTACAAAAAGTCAATAACATTTAACAATTCAGAATATTACAGAAATGTGTTTTCCTACATAACAATTTATTTCTCACGATTTAAATATTTTTTATCAATATAAAAAGCCCAACTTTATTAGTATTACATAGGTATGATAATTGATTTAACTAAGTTTATACAATAATTTATTAACTTATTTATATTTATCCTATCTTTTCTCAGAAGCCATGTCCAGAAGAAAAAGCTTCATTTTTATCAAGACTCACATTTTGGTGGTTTACACCGTAAGTACATGAACATTACTGGCAGTATACAAAGAAGAAAATTCTCTTCTTTATTTATAGTGACTATGATATGAAAAACAACAATAAAAACAATGTTTGTTAATTTCAGATGTACTTCTATATAGCAAATCACTGTCTATAAAGGGCACTTCTATATGACAAATCACTGTCTATAAAGGGCACTTCTATATAACAAATCACTGTCTATAAAGGGCACTTCTATATAACAAATCACTGTCTATAAAGGGCACTTCTATATGACAAATCACTGTCTATAAAGGGCACTTCTATATAGCAAATCACTGTCTATAAAGGGCACTTCTATATAACAAATCACTGTCTATAAAGGGCACTTCTATATGACAAATCACTGTCTATAAAGGACACTTCTATATAACAAATCACTGTCTATAAAGGGCACTTCTATATGACAAATTACTGTCTATAAAGGGCACTTCTATATAGCAAATCACTGTCTATAAAGGGCACTTCTATATAGCAAATCACTGTCTATAAAGGGCACTTCTATATAACAAATCACTGTCTATAAAGGGCACTTCTATATAGCAAATCACTGTCTATAAAGGGCACTTCTATATAGCAAATCACGGTCTATAAAGGGCACCTCTATATAGCAAATCACTGTCTATAAAGGGAACTTCTACATAACAAATCACTGTCAATAAAGGGCACTTCTATATGACAAATCACTGTCTATAAAGGGCACTTCTATATAGCAAATCACTGTCTATAAAGGGCACTTCTATATAACAAATCACTGTCTATAAAGGGCACCTCTATATAGCAAATCACTGTCTATAAAGGGCACTTCTATATAACAAATCACTGTCAATAAAGGGCACTTAAATATAGCAAATCACTGTCTATAAAGGGCACTTCTATATAGCAAATCACTGTCTATAAAGGGCACTTCTATATGACAAATCACTGTCTATAAAGGGCACCTCTATATAACAAATCACTGTCTATAAAGGGCATTTCTATATAGTAAATCACTGTCAATAAAGGGCACTTCTATATAACAAATCGCTGTCTATATAGGGCACTTCTATATAGCAAATCACTGTCAATAAAGGGCACTTCTATATAACAAATCACTGTCAATAAAGGGCACTTCTATATAGTAAATCACTGTCAATAAAGGGCACTTCTATATAACAAATCACTGTCTATAAAGGGCACTTCTATATAACAAATCACTGTCTATAAAGGGCACTTCTATATAACAAATCACTGTCTATAAAGGGCAGTCTCATTTTTCTTATTAATGAATAGTGCATGTAATTTCAACCTGTATATAAAGGACAACTGCTCATGAAGGCCACATTTTCAGGTTCCCTTGAGTGGCCTTTATATACAGGCTTGACTGTATGTTAATTAATCTACCTTTCTATCATGGACCTTGTGACCATTTGGACTATATATGTTTATAAAAATAAAAATGTATAAGGTCCAAATCTGATTGGACACTTCCATTTTTGTTTTTTCTTTATATTTTTCAGAATGGTTATAGAAGGGTATAAACGTGCCATAAAAAGGGAGAATTTGTGGTCATTAAATCATGATGACAACTCTTCAACAATTGTGCCACACTTTGAAAAATATTGGAAGAAAGAAGTAGAAAGAGTGGAAAGGTTTGTGAGAATATGTTTATGTTATCACTAGGTCGATATCTCTGACTATTAATCCCCTAGGGAATCATCCAACCAATAGTCTGTGTTTCAGGACTGACATGGTTTATTAGATATACATGTATATATTTTGAAACGGACAGTTCCTTAATAATGTAATTATTATGATTTCTCCTCCCTGACCTTAAAGACGTAACATCCGATCAGCCTGATCGGGAGACATGCGTATTAAAATGTCATTATTTATAGTAAAGTGGGCTGATAATGGTAAACATAAGCACAATGACATTGATGAGGACTCTTACATGAATATATAAACACAACATCAAACACATCAAATTAGATTTCTAAATTTTCATACTTAAAATGTTACGTCTTTAACTGATTCTGGCTATCCTGTTTAAACTCTTTGGCTTTCTAGCTTCCAAAAAACTTTTGAATTTTTTGGCTTTGCAATCTTTTAACATTTAGCATGCCTGATGAAGGTTATTCCAGAAACATGTTGTTCACACATAATTAGATATCTATGTTTTTATTACATTAATTTGACCTTTAAGTTTTTATTACATTAATTTGACCTCTATGTTTTTATTACATTAATTTGACCGTCATGACAACCATTAAACTTCTATAGACATTGCTGTTCTTTACTGAGCACCATATTTCGGGAGCAGGACAATAGCCCCCCGGACAATTGCCCCCCTAGGATAATTGCCCCCCACAAATTTTTTTCAGTTTTATTTTAGGGGGGCAATTGTCTGGGGGGCTATTGTCCTAGACCCAGATTAAACATATTTTATTGCTAATTCTAATATGACGTCCTTCAAACGCTTTGAGTCCAAACCCGTGGTAATAATAATATATACCTACACCCATTGTAATTTATGACGTCATTGACAATTTATAGCGATATATTACCAATTTTTACATATTAGAATCGCTAACGCTCGGGGTAAAACTTCGTGACATAAAGGCCTACCCGTGGTAAAAACAATAAATACATATGGCTTCCATGAATTATTTCTTAAATATCATAACAATTGGATCGGAAACCAACCTTTATTTATGGAAGTGTGGAAATGCAGATTGCATTCATACTGATTGGAACCACATCAGTGATATAATGGTTAGCATACTTTGTCTCAAATGCAGTACATCGTGGGTGCAAGCCTGATCGGGTCAAACCAAAGACTATAAAATTGGTATTTACAACTTCTCTGCTCAACATGCAGCACTAAGGAGTAAGATGAAAGACAGTTTGACCTGGTATCAGAATAATGTGTTAGAGTGGAGCGACATGTCTACCTGTGGACTATTGTTTCAGTGAGTGAGTGGAGCGACATGTCAACCTGTGGACTATTGTTTCAGTGACCTAACACTTTAAAAATCCAACTCATCATAATGGTCTAGTACAAAGCAGACATTATCATCATCATCTCACCGAAATCTAACTTGTTGTCGCCATGATATAGCTGAAAAATTGCTCATTTGGCGTTAGACAATAATCACTTTCTCAATCACTCAATATAAATTAGAGAGAAGCAACATTTGTTTCAATAGTAGTGTGTATATAAATTGAAGTTTTTTTTTAATCTGTGTACAGGAAAAAACAAAGACCCGAGACTTTAGACACCAATGGTCTGGAAATGAAGACAAGAATTCAAGATGGACAATTATATGCAGAAGTCGAGGTCAAAGATGATACAACTAAATCTCCACAAGCAAGACTTCTGATCTGTCTCGTTAAAGTGTTTGGACCTGCCTGTCTCTTACATGCTTTTTACAAGTTAATGTTTGATTTACTCCAGTTTATTAGTCCACTTATTTTGAGGTTCGTAAAAATCTATGAATAGGATTATTTATATACAAGATAATCTAAGATATGGTAATATATGTTATCCTATTAGTCCACTTATTTTGAGGTTTGTAAAAGTTTATAAATAGGATTATTTATATACAAGATTATCTAAAATAAGTTGACATGTTATCAGACTGATTATTGTGGCATTAATAGAAAATTACATGTTTTTAGTACCTAATTATTGGTGAAATGGATTTTTTTCTTCTTTTTTTTAATGTGGATTTTTGGTGTTTAACGCCACTTTCAGCAATATTTCAGCTAAATAATTGTGACCAGTTTTAGTGGTGGAAGAAGCCGGAGTACCTGGAGAGAACCACCAACCATGGGCAAGCAACTGGTAAACTTTATCACTTGCGGCTGCAAATCGAGGGCACCCTTTTTTGTAATTTACAAAGCTGGGAGCGAACCACCCATATTGGTGATAGGCTTGTATGAGTTGTTAGGCAATCCAACTACCTAATTCATTGTTGTTATATATAATTATAATTATAAGTTCTATACATTTACCCTTATTCCTGTTAATTTTGTTCCAAAACATCAATATATGAATATGTTATTGTAAGGTTAGTTATATATGAAGAAAATAAGTAAACAATGTTTTCAAACTGACAATATTATGTATAAGGTAGATCACAACTTAAAGTAATATGAAAGGTGAATATCGTGGAATTTTTGGATTAAATATATTTACTTAATATGCCACTTAATTTAACTAAAATCAAGTGCATAACATTAAAAATCTGCTCAAAAGCAGAATTTATGAACAAATCAAAAAAATATTTGACAGGAGATAATTCTGTTGTGCACAACAGTAATGCAAATGATATGTGCGTGACCCAAGATTTGAACTCTTTCGGGGAGATTGTGTAACGGGTGTGTTCGATTTGTGTTAAGTTATCTCCCTTTTGGAAACCTGGCTGTCAAAAGTAAATATTTTTATGTTGATATATTTTGTAATGATAAGGCTATTTATAATATATTTATCGTATTTAAACATTGACAAACTTCTGCACATAAAATTTGTTAAGAAATTTGCAGAATCAAAATAATAACCATACCATTGTCAAGGTGATGAATGTTTTATATAATGCTTAATGTTTACATTTTCAACTCGTTGAGAAAGTCGCCGTCTAAACCCACATCAATTTCAATTCAACTCGTTCAAGGAACCATTGGTGAAAGTTCTAAGGTTATTATACAAAATTAGTTGCCTTACCCAATAGATCGCTGTTCCTCCAGTGTGTATTATTTAAACAAGATGATTTTTATTTCAGATTACTTATACAGTTTACTAAAGATAAGACAGAGTATGAATGGAGGGGTTATATGTATGCTGCGTTGATGTTCCTTGTAGCTGTTGTACAATCATTAATTCTACATCAATATTTTGAGGGAGTCAACCTTGTGGGCATGAGAATGAGAACCTCCATTATTGCCTCTGTTTATAACAAGGTGAGTGTCCTATAATCACAAGAATTGATGATTATTGTTTCCCATGTTGTCAAAATTTAAATAAAATTTCAACCGTAGAATAAGAAAAATATCTGCAGCCATATTTTAAAGGGGCTACAGGCCCTGAGTTAATTAATTTATATACATGTTCAAGACTAGTTTATTGAACTATTTATCTTTAGTTTATCTGCCTTTTTTTCACAAGGAAAAAAAAATGCATTCCACAACATTATATTTTCTCCATTCATATAAATTTGGATTTTTATTAGAAGAATATTTCTATGAAAAGTTATGTTTGTACCGTATTTTACGGAAGATAGGTTGATATTTTTTTTTCTCAACACGCTGGCTTCGACCTATCGTCCACATCGACCTATCGTCCACATCGACCTATACAAGGATGAAGTTAAAAAAAATCTAGAATCCCTAAAAAAAATCTCGATAAAAATGACGATTTTGTTTACAGTATACCTTTATTTTGCTGTAGGTTTTTTTTTTTGAATAAGATTGAAATCATCGATGTTCTTGGTGTTGTTTTTGTTTTAAATAAAGCAATGAAAGTATACTACTAACAGGGGGTGCAATTCCGAGAAAAAATGTGTTAGCGAAAATCAGTTCAATATTGTATTGTATATTAAAATATATACTATAAAAAATGTATGTTGTTGAAAAAAAAAATCACAGGGTGGATCGTTTTACAATATAAAATTATTATCACAAAATATCAAAATATAGCTATAAATAGCTTTTCAATCAAACATGAGCATGCGCACGACGTTGTAGTAAAAAATGGCGGTTGCATTACATCTCACAATAAACGTGGAGAACACGTTTTTTTATACTAAATATACTAGAAAATAATTATTGATTTCGTTAAATTAGAATGTTCTACACTTGAATTGGTCAATTAGGAACAAATAAAATAATCACCATGAGATAATCAACACAGGTGAACATCGGTCGGCACTTAATTATCCTGATCAGCTGATTGAAAATTTACTGGACCGAGACGATCACATAATTTGTGTATCCTATTATTAATTAAACACAGTTTAAAGGTATGTCAATAAAACTGCACAAGGTGATACATTGTTTTGACAGCTTGATTATTTTATTGTATGAACATCCGTTTACCATCTATTTTGACACCCACAGATGGCCTGATTTGAATGTCATCGATGTCTGGCTTTACAAACCAGACTCCTCATAAAAAACACACAACCAAAACACAAGTTTAAAAACAAAATTTTATTTAATTTAACTTTCATAATTATTTCATTTATGACACATAAGAATAGTATTCTTGAGCTAATACTTACAGATACTTACCGAAGAACATCGTTATAGGACAAATGCTTACCGATGTACAAAAAAAAAACGTTCCATGTGGCGATACTTACCCAAGTTATCATCGGCATCCTCGACCTATGGAATGTTTCGACCTATCTTAGTATTTCCCCAAAAATTTAGCCGAAAAGCAGCAATTCGACCTATCGTCCCCATCGACCTATAGTTAGTAAAATACGGTACATTCAAGAGTCATTGGGGAGGATTGGGCCCAAAATACTAGGTTTACTCAACCTTAACTTTTCTACTTTTTATTGAAGTTACCTGTACCAAATCAGGAAAGTGAGTGGTTAAAATTGAATAAATATGTTAAATTTGAAATCTTAAAGTAATATGAAACGAGTTTTTGGTGAAATAAACATCTTCAAAAATATTCTTGATATGTTTACATTCCCTAAAAACTACCGTATTTTACGGACGATAGGTCGATATATTTTTTTCTCACCACGCTGGCTTCGACCTATCGTCCACATCGACCTATACAAGGATTAAATTAAAATAATCTGGAATCCCTAAAAAAAAAGGATTTTGTTTACAGTAACCTCTATATTGTTGTAGGTTTATTTCTGAATTAGACAAGACTCATATCATCGATGTTTTTGATGTTATTTTTTGTAAATAAAAGTATACTAAAATCAGTTATAATATTGTATTATTTAATAAAATATATATAAATATAAAAAATGTATCTTGTTGATTTGTTATGATCTCATTGTCTACCAGTAATTTTAGAAAACAAATGGCCAATCAAATTTATTATTAGACCACACAAATGTCCAATCAAGAGTTGTTTTATTAATTAACAATTTGCAACACCTGGAAATAAAAGACCAATCACATTTATCAGTAGATAACAAAGGTATCCAATCAAGAGTATTTGATAATTTTTCCTAATTAATCCAATGAGAACAAATCCCGCTAATTTATACCAATTGTTATAGTTGTAATATAGTTTGTTTTGATAGTTAATTTTTTTTCAATCCTTCCCGTGACTTTAAAAAGGGTGAATTTTGTACAATTGACATCAAAGTAAAAATGCCTCCAACACAGTCACGTCGGTCGTATACAGCAGCATTTAAGCTAGAAGTTGCAATTTATGCAGAAGAAAATGGTGGTAATATGGCTGCACAACGTAAATATGGGGTCAATGAAAAAGTAATCAGAGGTTGGCGTAAGCAGAAAGAGACCCTTCGTATGACAAAGAAATCCAGAAAGGCATTCCGGGTACACGCACCACACTGGCCGGCACTAGAGGACCAACTTGAAGAATTTGTTCTTGAGCAGAGGGCTGCCTGTCGAGGGTTGAACACAGTTCAACTGCGCCTGAAAGCCGTTGAATTAGCGAAATCCAACAACATCGATAACTTCAAAGGCAATCCATCATGGTGTTACCGTTTTATGAAACGCAAAAAGTTAGCCATCTGCCAGAGAACTACATTGGCTCAACAACTACCCGCAGACCATGTAGAGAAATTACAGTCATTCCGTACCTTTGTACAAAAGCAGATTGCCAAACACAAAATTCGTAACGACAATATCATCAATATGGACGAAGTACCACTCACATTTGATATCCCAATGAACCGCACAGTTGAGAAAAAAGGCACCAGTAGCATAACCATCCGTACAACTGGTCACGAAAAATCCAGTTTTACTGTAGTATTAGCATGTACAGCAGGCGGTAGAAAGTTGCCACCTATGATGATATTTAAAAGGAAAACTGCCATTAAAGAAAAACTGCCATCTGGTGTTATAGTGCACAACAATGAAAAAGGCTGGATGGATAATAACGTCATGGACTTGTGGCTAAAGAGATGTTATGTTCATACTTACAGATACTTACCGATGTACAAAAAAATACTTGCCCAAGTTGTCATCGGCATCCTCGACCTATGGAATGCTTCGACCTATCTACGTATTTTCCCCAAATTTTACCCAAAAAGCAGCAATTCGACCTATCGTCCCCATCGACCTATAGTCCGTAAAATTATTTGCCTATATAATTATTATGAGATAAAGAATGTGTGCTTTCTTTCACATTCTTGTCTCTTAGGCCAAATAAATTTTAAATAGATTTGAAACAAAGTAGTATTCATTTTTAATATAAAAAAACCCTAATGTTTTAACATAATTACAAGTTGCGTATGCAGTGTCCCCTTACTGGACCCCGCTAAATTTGCTGAATTATACCAAGGACGTATATAAGATTCTATATACATCCTTGATTATACACACAATGCCGTTAAAAAGACATTTACGGCAGTTTAGATCATAGATGGTGATATATATTTATTTTCCAGGTAAAGAGATCCTTGTTTAACGTTTCGCTAAGGGAAAATTATTTTTAATCGTGGATTGAATGGAAAATAATGGAATGTAAATTGAAACGAAAATGATGTTACCTGTCAAGACTGTAACGGAGCATGGGCACAATCTCTAACGAATGAGTTCAAATCTGAGGTCAATAGCATATGATTTGCATTATTGTCCGGGTAGCAAGAATTATCGAAGACAGAATAAAATGACGTTTTCTCCTGAATTATACATCATAGCTCTCAAAAAGTGAATGGTTTATGTTCTTTATATATTTAATCTTTACATATATCAGAAATTTTTAGAAAACTGAAAATAATGATTTTGGCATTTCATATTACTTTAATTTCGGTTTCAGATTTCTAAGAATATGAGTCAAATAGAATTGAAATAGGAACCAATCAGTTTAAATGTAGAGGATTAAGCAGATATTAGATTTGTATAATTTGAATGCTAAAATTGTTAATATGTACAAATGTATTTACCTGTCATTATCTGCAGGTCACAAATAAAAGTAAGACTGCACCAATTAAATATTGATCAATTTTGGTAAAAGTCCAGTAAGTGAAATTTTGTTTAAAATTTTTTCAGATGTTGAGATTATCAAGTTCTGCTAGAAGAACGTCGACAGTTGGAGAAATCGTCAATTTAATGGCGGTAGATGCTCAGAGGTTTATGGACTTAATGACTTACATACATACCATTTGGTCTGGACCATTTCAGATAGCTTTATCATTGTATTTTCTATGGCAAACATTAGGACCATCAGTCCTTGCTGGATTTGGGGTCATGGTTCTACTGATACCTATTAATGCAGTAATTGCCAAAAAATCTCGAGATTTACAGGTGAGAATAATTATTGGGTATAGCTTAAAGACAGTCAGTTCTGTCTGTATATTGGGTTACCCTTGTACGGGTACTGGGGGCCATCATGGTCATGATTGTATGGTAGTTGGATTTACAACTGCCTGTGCAATCAGTGACTTATCACCACTAAAGTTGTGAGTTTGAACTCTGTACATGGCAAGGTGTACTCGATACAACATTATGTGATAAAGATTGTCAGTGACTTTTGACATTTTCTCCAAAGTACTCCTGTTTCCTCCACCAATAAAACTGACAGCCATGATATAACTGCAATATTGTTGAAAGTGATGTTAAAACATCATAAACCTAAAAGTTAGGTTACCCTTGTACTGGTACCTATTAATTCAATTATTTAAAAAAATGTAGAGATTCACAGGTGAGAATAATGATCAGGTAATTTTAATCTAGATGTTGAGTATACCTATTAATGCAATAATTACCATCTCGCAATATATCCTTTTGATAGGAACAGGACAAAAGCCCCCCCCCCCCAGACAAAAAGCTCCCCATAATGAAATAATCATACAATCTTATTACTTATTACCGGTACATTTTTTTATATTGATGGTGATATTAAAGATATCTATTCAATTTAATTATTTGGGAATATTACTTTAGATATAACATTGCTGATGTTAATCACATCTACCACCTAATGACCAGTCCCTACACCATATTTCTATCTATATTTAGATTTATTGTTTGTACTTTTGTTTTTATCATAAATATAGTTTTCATACTGCTGACAACATTACATAACAAATCATCAATCAAGAGATTTATGTATTTTTATTTTGCAGATGAAACAAATGCGTTTAAAAGACTCAAGAATTAAACTTATGAATGAAGTATTAAATGGAATAAAAGTAAGTCATTTGTCTGATTGATTGCTATAAATATATGTATTGCACATTGACAAAAGAAAATATGTTTAAAATTTTATTTTGGTGGTTAATCATCCTTTTTTAAGACAGAATATGACTTCTGTTTCTTGTCAGCCTTGGTGTTGTGTTGGTTATCATGGTCACCTCAAGTGCTGTGGATCATGTTCGAGCCCCGGGTCAAACCAAGACTATAAAATTGGTATTTGCTGCTTGTTCACAAAGTGCTCCTCATTATGGAGCAAGAGCAAAGACTGGTTGGCTTGAAAATCAGGATAATGTGTCTAAGTGGAGCAACATATTTACCTATGGAATGTTGTTTCAGTGATCTAGCACTGTAAAATTCAACTATGCATGTTGTTCTAGCACAAAACAGACATCATCATCATCATTTCACCAAGAAGTAACTTGTTCTCGGCATGATGTACTGAAAAATTGCTCACTTTGTGTTCGACAACAATCACTTTCTCTATATTGGTATAAAAAAAAAATTCAATGCCCAGACTGGCTTAAATTGGAATTAAGACTCAGATTTAAGTAATAATTTTGACTAAAGTTCCATTTGATGAAATCAAGATCTGGTGTAGCTGAAGGTACGAACAGTTTGAAGATATCAAAGGGGTAATGAGAAGATGGACAGACAATACAATGATCAAAAGACAAAACAACGATCTACAAAACACTACACAGAAAACTAAATATTGAGCAACCCGAACCCCAACCAAAAAATTCTTGATAAAAAAATGTTTAGAAGGGCCTCAGTATGTTGGGCACACCTTTGTATATGGTGTACTATTCAAATGAGAACAGAATCCTATGTAGTAAAACAGGATTTACTGTTTATTTCAAAAAGCTGGTTTTCCTAATTATATGTCAATGAAGATTATTTCAATTGGACCTGTAACCCTTATAGAAATATAGTACAAAATATGATACAACCTTTGTAAGTAAAACAAAGAGGGTCACTCAAAAATAATTATTTCTCAGTATATGGGCCATCTTACTTGATATATGCTTGTCAGAATATGTAAGTTACTATAATGAGAATTGAAAAAAGAATTTGTTGAATAATTCATACTGGCATAGAATAGAAGACACTCTAATTTATTCTGCATTTATATTTTTAGGTACTTAAGCTGTATGCCTGGGAACCTTCATTTGAGAAGCAGATATTGGATATTCGTCACAAAGAATTAGTTGTGTTGAAGACGATGGCTTACTTGAATGCCTGTGTGTCATTTACATGGACAACAGCACCATTTTTGGTTAGATTCTCTTTTCTATTGTAAAGTCGCATTCATATTTTGTGAAGTTATGAAAAGAAATTTTAAATAGGTTTGATTTTGTTTTGGTTAATGGTGTTTGATGCCACTTTCAACAATATTTCAGTTATATCATGGTGCAGGAAACCGGAGTACCCGTAGAAAACCACCAACCTGTCGCAAGTCACTGATGAACTTTATTACATAATGTTGTATCGAGTACACACTGCCATGAGTGGGATTCGAACTCACAACTTAAGTGGTGATAGGTACTGATTGCACAGGTAGTTGTAAATCCAACTACCATATGATCACGACCATGACAGCCCCTAAAGTTTAAATAGTGATGGTCAACAATTCAACCAGTCAACAAAATGAACCTCTCACCTCAAATCATTGAGCACACACACACACACAAAACACAACATATGGTGTTGGAAATCCATGACCTAGCTTGGAACAGACACAAAAATGGGTTAAACTGGTTCATGGGATTATTTTTTAGTTAAGACTATCAAGTTTATCTCATTTAAGAATGAAATTCATACTTGAAAGTAAGGAATAAAATGTAAGTTAACTTTGATGTCTAATTGTTCAATTTTAATTGATTTTATTGTAGGTATCCTTGGTAACATTTGGTGTTTATGTACTGAGTGATCCTAAGAATATCTTAGATGCTGATAAAGCCTTTGTATCATTATCACTATTCAACATCCTTAGATTTCCATTGTCTATGTTACCACAGGTTATATCAATGTTGGTTCAGGTAAGTCACATTATTTATACTTGTACAGGGAAACCTGTCAAAATCAAACTTCCTTGGGACCAAATTTTGTCTTCGGAATAGACAGAGGTTTGGCTTATACAGGTTAAATTAACAAAGATTTATTACATTGAGATTTTATTTATAGCTCAACTTATACAAGATTTGGTTTTATTCAGGGTTTGGTTTATTACAGGTTTCACTGGGAACAGGACAAAAGCCCCCTGGACATAAGCCCCCTGGACAAAAGCCTCCTGACAAAAAGCCCCCCATAATGAAATAATCATACAATCTTATTACATTTTTTTATATTGATGGTGATATTAAAGATATCTTAAAGATCAAAACTCATCCCTATTAAAAAAGGAGGAGTGGGGGAATTAACACTAAAAAAATAAAATACTTTAAAAACATATTTTCCACATTTCGTTCATTGTTATGTTCATTTATCATTGCTTATTTTTTTGAATTGGAATTAAATCAGGTAAAGTTAATTAGCAATTGTTTTTATTGATAAACAATTGATGATTATGTTTATAATCTTTGAAGTTATTAAAAGTAATGAGTGAGTTATTTTCTCATCCTTTTTGCTATACTATAATGATTTATTTTTACTTTCTTTGATGACCCGGTTTCACTATATATTTATATTCTTCAATCATGTGTTTTAAAGCCAGTCATCATTAATTTATATTGATTTTTGATTTCTTTTGATCTTTGTCATGATTTATGGTTTTCATATTCAAGCCACTAGCTAGAGAATAAATAAATAAATTTTAGAATGAGCAATAAATAAACTACTTTTTTTTGCTTTCTAGCAGAGATCCCAAACTTTTTTCAGGATAACTGGACATTTTTTAAATGTCATTATCACTAACATCTCAAGCCTGATGAGATATTGACAAAAAATTCCTCTCGTTCTAAAAATCATGTCTCAAGCTGAACTTAAGTGTAGATATTAGCAACATAGACATTAATTTTTTTTATCCCCTTGCCAACGAAGTTACGAAGGGATATAGTAATGCTACCGTCCGTCCGTCCTTCCGTAGCATCTTTGTGAACACTCTAGAATCAACATCCTTCAATGGATTTTGACCAAACTTGGTACATACTTAGTCCTTAAGAGAATCTGAAACCCTATTGATTTTCAAGGTCATAGCTCAAAGGTCAAGGTCATCGGGTCAATTTTTTTGGCGAGGGGATACGTCACGCTTTGCATTGCCCTTGTGGTAGAGTCAGTACTCTCTAGGTTTTCTGATTAAATCTTTTTAAAAAAAAGTTTACATCATAGGTCTTATATTTTAATTTTAATTCACACTGTATCAATTTGACTTAAGTTATCATCAGTTTGTTTTTCAATCGATTATAGAGAGGGGGTATGGTGCTTAAAGCCACTTTCAACAATATTTCAGTGATATCGTGGTGGTCAATTTTAATGGTGGAGTAAACCGGAGAAAACCATAAACCTGTTGCAAGTGACTGACAAACTTTATCACATATTGATTATAGAAGCTGTCAAGAAATTTAAAGAAAAAATAGGATGATATTTTTTTGTTTTGTTAATATACATATCATTGTTGTTGAAAACATGTTTGTATGTTACAAATAAGTTTAAACATGTTAAAAGGAAGAAAAATGTTTTTTTTTAAATACATGATTATAATTTTTCAGGCAAGTGTGTCACTGAAAAGAATCCAAGCATTCCTGAATAATGAGGAACTGGATTACTCTGCATTATCTAGAGATATCAATGCTAGTAAGTAGATATCAGTAATAGTATATACTAGTAAGTAGATATCAGTAATAGTACATACCAGTAAGTAGATATCAGTAATAGTACATACTAGTAAGTAGATATCAGTAATAGTACATACTAGTAAGTAGATATCAGTAATAGTATATACTAGTAAGTAGATATCAGTAATAGTACATACTAGTAAGTAGATATCAGTAATAGTACATACTAGTAAGTAGATATCAGTAATAGTACATACTAGTAAGTAGATATCAGTAATGGTACATACTAGTAAGTAGATATCAGTAATAGTACATACTAGTAAGTAGATATCAGTAATAGTACATACTAGTAAGTAGATATCAGTAATGGTACATACTAGTAAGTAGATATCAGTAATGGTACATACTAGTAAGTAGATATCAGTAATGGTACATACTAGTAAGTAGATATCAGTAATAGTACATACTAGTAAGTAGATATCAGTAATAGTACATACTAGTAAGTAGATATCATTAATAGTACATACTAGTAAGTAGATATCAGTAATAATACATACTAGTAAGTAGATATCAGTAATAGTACATACTAGTAAGTAGATATCAGTAATAGTACATACTAGTAAGTAGATATCAGTAATGGTACATACTAGTAAGTAGATATCAGTAATAGTATATACTAGTAAGTAGATATCAGTAATAGTACATACTAGTAAGTAGATATCATTAATGGTACATACTAGTAAGTAGATATCAGTAATGGTACATACTAGTAAGTAGATATCAGTAATAGTACATACTAGTAAGTAGATATCAGTAATGATACATACTAGTAAGTAGATATCAGTAATAATACATACTAGTAAGTAGATATCAGTAATAGTACATACTAGTAAGTAGATATCAGTAATGGTACATACTAGTAAGTAGATATCAGTAATGATACATACTAGTAAGTAGATATCAGTAATGGTACATACTAGTAAGTAGATATCAGTAATGGTACATACTAGTAAGTAGATATCAGTAATAGTACATACTAGTAAGTAGATATCATTAATGGTACATACTAGTAAGTAGATATCAGTAATAGTACATACTAGTAAGTAGATATCAGTAATAGTACATACTAGTAAGTAGATATCAGTAATGGTACATACTAGTAAGTAGATATCAGTAATAGTACATACTAGTAAGTAGATATCAGTAATAGTACATACTCACCCAATCTGCTCAAATTTTTCATAGTATCGTCCATTATGTATATTTTTTTTGTGTGTACAAACTACAATTGTTTATGTATATCATTTTTCTAACTTCAGAGCATGCAATATCAATAGAAAAAGGAACATTTACTTGGGCGAGAGAATCTACAGCTATCTTAAGAGAGTAAGTATTACATTGACCTCTCTTTATGTTCTAGTTATGTTCATGTCATACACAATACATGTGTGATATACTCTTATATAAGGACCAGGGTGCTCAATGAGTGAGGTAGTGGGATTACCTAACAACTCATACAAGCTTATCACCAATACGGCATGGGGTCGCGCCCGGCTTTGTAAATTACAAAAAAGGGTGCACTCGACTCGCAGCCACAAGTGATAAAGTTTACCAGTTGCTTACCCATGATCGGTGGTTCTCGCTTCTTCCACCACTAAAACTGGTCGCCATGATATAGCTGAAATATTGCTGAAATTGGCGTTAAACACCAAAAATCAAATCATACTCTTATATACTATGGGGAACAGGACAAAAGCCCCCTGACAAAAAGCCACCCAATAATGATGAAAAGTAAAATGTTTTTTTTTTTATACATTTTTTTATATTGATGGTGATATTAAATATATTAAAATATAAAGTAAAAAATTTTTTAATACTTATACAAAAAATTTTCTTCACATTTTGTTTATTATTATTAACATTTATATTTATTAAGTGTGAATTACAAAAGAAAAATGGATAATTTGTTTATAAATTAAAGTTATTTTTTGAATTATCTTTATCACATAATGTTGTACACATCTCCCTGATCGAGGTTCATACTCACATCAGTGATGATAGGCAATGGTTGCATAGGCAGTTGTGCAAAGACACAAAGATATAAATATTTTTACAGTATACAGACACAAGGAATTAAAATACAGAGGTACAAAAAATCTTGAATCATGTTAGAAAACTTAAAGAAAATTTTACAAATCCAAACAGTTGAACAATGACACAGAAAAAAATGAAATGTATTGACTTTAATTATGAATAATTCAAAAATTAACTTTTAATTTATAAACAAATTATCAGCTTTTCTTTTGTAATTTACACTTTATAAATATAAATGTTAATAATAATAAACAAAATGTGAAGAAATGTTTTTCTATAAGTATTAAATTTTTTTAAATTAATTTTTATTTTTTTTCCTTTATACTTTAATATATCTAATATCACTATCAATATAAAAAAATGTATAACAAAAAAATATTAACTTTTACTTTTCATCATTATTGGGGGGCTTTTTGTCAGGGGGCTTTTGTCCTAGACCCTATACAGTAATAATTTGCATTAGTTATTTATGAAATACTAGTCAACACATATTTAGAACTAAGCTTGAATAGACAGGTGTAACATAATATGGGAAAAAATTAGTTAAGTATTCTGTGGCAAGATATATATATATATATATATAAAACTTGTCAAGGTATAAGAAAAGACAAGGTTTGACTTGGTATAAGAAAAGGTATTTCAAACTATTTTATTTTGGGGGGGGGGGGGGGGGGGGGAGAGGTTTCACATTAATGAAAGGCATTTTCATTTAAAAGGAATGTTTTCATAAGATTGTGTAGTATTTTCTATGTTTACTGATTGTAATTTATTTCAGTATATCAATAGAGATACCTGATGGTTCATTAGTAGCAGTTGTTGGTACTGTAGGGTGTGGTAAATCTTCACTGCTGTCAGCTATACTAGGAGAGATGGACACTGTCTCAGGCAAAGTCAATGTAAAGGTTAGTACTGCTTTAAAAGATATCTTTTTATAATTAAGGACTACTTCACAGTCCCGTTCATTTGCTCAAAAATGGGATTAAAAAAATCCACAATGAAAATGTCAGTCAAATATCTATAAATTTTATTCATGGCAGGTTTTTCATGATGGTATATGGTTTAGTTTATGGTGTTTAACACCACTTTCAACAATATTTCAGTTATATCGTGGCGGTCAGTTTTATTGGTGGAAAAAAACACTGACCTGTCACAAGTCACTGATAAACTTGATCACGTAATGTTGTATCGAGTACACCTCACCATGAGCGGGATTCAAACTCACAACTTTAATGGTGATAGGCTCTGATTGCACAGGTAGTTGAAAATCCAACTACCATACGATCGCTAGCACGACAGCACCGGTTTTCATGAAGAATCTATCAGGATATTTAATGTGCTTAACCAAAACACCAGTTATAAAAGTGAGTGTAATAAAATATTTGATAAACTTATATTTCAGGGTTCAATGGCATATGTAGCCCAGCAGGCTTGGATACAGAACACAACACTACAGAATAATGTCCTGTTTGGTAGGAATCTGAACCAGATTGAATATGATGGTGTTTTAGATGGTACAGCTCTTAGACCTGATCTAGAAATTTTACCTGGAGGAGATCAAACAGAAATTGGAGAAAAGGTATATTCTTACTGATCTTGATTTAATGAGGGACGATTACAGGCAATATCAGAAAAACTAATTTTATGGCTGGTTATTTTCCCTCAGCCAACAGTTTTGGATATTTTAACATTTTGTATTAATATTAGCAAAATTACAGCTATGAAATTGAAATTAAGAATTAGTTTTTAGTTCTGTTTAATTTACTTAAATAAAAAATAACAATATTGATGGAAATTATTTATAACTAGGGTAAAATCAATTTTTGAAAATGGCAGTTTCTTTCTGGTACACCATAAAATGATTACTTTTAATCTGCCATGATCAGTTTTTTGAATCATAAAGTTTATATGCAAAATAATTATCATACACACAATGTTTAATAATTATTGGCGCCCGGGCGGCTCAATGAGTTAGGTAGTTGGATTACCTAACAACTCATAAAAGCCTATCACCAATATGGCGTGGGTTTGCACCCGGCTTTGTAAATTACAAAAAAGGGTGCACTCGACTCGCAACCGCAAGTGATAAAGTTTACCAGTTGCTTGCCCATGGTCAGTGGTTCTCTCCGGGTACTCCGGCTTCTTCCACCACTAAAACTGGTCGCCATGATATAGCTGAAATATTGCTGAAAGTGGCGTTTCAACACCAAAAATCAGTCAATCATTAATAATTATCTTTATCTGAATTACAGGGTATCAATTTGAGTGGGGGACAGAAACAAAGAGTTAGCTTAGCCAGAGCTGTTTATCAAGATGCAGATATTTATCTCCTGGATGACCCACTCAGTGCTGTAGACTCACATGTTGGCAAGCACATTTTTGATGAGGTTTTGGGACCAAATGGGCTTCTAAGAAATAAGGTATTTTAAAAATTTTTGATACTATGTTTTGTGATATAAATAAATTTTGCCCTATCCTTTTTTTATGTCCTGGCAACGAAGAATCGGGGGGTGGGGGGGGGGGGGGCATATTAATGTCCATCCATTCGTCCGTCCGGATATAGATACATGGTTTGTCCGGCTAACTCCTCCTACAGTTTTGGAGCTACAGCTTTAATATTGTGTAGGATGTTTATACACATAATGGAGGTGTGCATGTCCACAGGATTTTGATTTTCTTCAAATATTCTCGAAATGACAGGTAGTTGGACTTAGTCATTTTTTTCGTACTAGCTGCATAAAGGGAACATGGTTTGTCCGGCTAACTCCTCCTACAGTTTTAGAGCTACAGTTTTAATATTTTGCAGAATGTTTATACACATAATGGAGGTGTGCATGTCCACAGGATTTTGATTTTCATCAAATATTCTCAAAATGACAGGTAGTTGGACTTAGTCATTTTGTTCGTCCGTCCAGATATAGATACATGGTTTGTCGTCTATCTCCTCCTACAGTTTTAGAGCTACAGCTTTAATATTTTGTAGGATGTTTATACACATAATGGTGGTGTGCATGTCCACAGGATTTTGATTTTCATCAAATATTTGATAATGACAGGTAGTTGGACAGGCAGGGGCATCATTTGTGTCTTACAGACACACTTCATTTAAAAAAAAATCACTCCTAGCAAAACAACTTTGTCCATAATTATCAAGTGTGGGGGCATACTTCTTTTCTAGTTTTCAAGTTGAATTTTATTGTCAGAACAAATTCTGTAGACAGCATAAGGTTATATCGAAATTAAAGGGACACAAATCTTGCACAGTATATTAGAATAGGTTTGTATTGTATGACACAAAGCATACTGTTTTGTTGTGATAATCTCAATTCAAATTATAGTTTGTTAAAAAAACAAATGTTGGATATAGCTGCTTTGGTGTAATAAATGTCAGTTATAAAAATACAAGGACTGTCGTGGTCGTGATCGTATGGTAGTTGGATTTACAACTACCTGTGCAATTAGTGCCTATCACCACTAAAGTTGTGAGTTCGAATTCCGTTCATGACGAGGTACACTAGATACAACATTTTATGATAAAGTTTGAAAGTGATTTGCGACAAGTCTGTACTCTGGTTTCCTCCACCAATAAAACTGACCGCCACAATATAACTGAAATATTGTTGAAAGTGGCATTAAACACCATTAACTATAAACCTAAAAAAATACAAACATTTACAAAGACATACAGGATATGTGTGATAATATCTCTTGGTCAGTGTTTGTATTCATATCAAATATACAGTAGAAAATGGATGATATTTGTTTCTGGATGATCATCTTGATGATTTGTGTACTAAAAATTATAACAAAAATGACGATTTATTTACAAGTTGTAGGAGTTTGACATTAGAATACTGTCAATGATAAGACATGTTAAAAAAATATTTTCGTACAGAGAAATCACTAAGGAATTTGTTCTATAATCCAGATGACCTGTTTTCATTTTTATTTCAAACATCATGATGATTAAATTCAGTACTACTGAAAATAATATAGATCTTGAATGATAGAAAAAAATGTCTGGTTCCTTGCAGACAAGAATACTGGTAACCCATGGGATTAGTTTCTTACCCAAAGCAGACATAATAATAACCTTAGTGGATGGTAAGATTAGTGAGATGGGATCTTACAATGATTTGATCAGCCATGCTGGAGCATTTGCTGAATTCTTGAAGAATTATCTGAAAGAAGAATTAGAAAATGAAGACTTAGAAGAGGAGATTGAAGGTTTGTGATACTTTTAAAAAGAATTACTGTAGTAGCAGGGTAGGGTTTAATTTTATTTATATTTGAAATATTTTTGTGTAGTTTATGTCTTATTTTTCAATTAGATACTAGGACTGTTATTTGTATATGATATGACTACTATTAATAGTTAAGACATATTTTATTGGACACTTCAAGTTCGAGCTATGGAGATTCGACTATATATTTTATTGGACACTTCATGTTTTAGCTATGGAGATTCGACTGTATATATTTTATTGGACACTTCAAGTTCGAGCTATGGGGATTCGACTGTATATATTTTATTGGACACTTCAAGTTCGAGCCATGGAGATTTGACTGTATATATTTTATGCAGTTACCTGTATTTAAAGGTCACATTTTCTTTTCCTGTCAGAAAACTTCATATGAATTGAACTTATTTGAAGAGTTCACATGTCTTATAAGGCCACTTTTTCTTTGTTGCAAAGATGACCTCTTAATACAGGCTTGACTATACTTATTGACTTTAACATGTCACATGCTTTTATTGTAGATTTACAAATAGCAGAAGATATTGTGAATCAACTTGAAAATGTAATGGAAGATAGTAACACAAGACTTCTCAAAAGGTTAGTAGGATAATTTGAAGTAAAAATATATATTATGAAACAAAATATACTCGTGTACTTTGATTCAAATCCTGTTGTATTAAACTTTTAAATGCTACCCCAAATATGGCTAAAATCTTCCATCAGTCTTGGATATTTTGGGTCATATTTCTATATTTATTGTTCTACTAGGTTACCATGACATTTTAGTTTGTAAAAGCTGATTCAACTGAATGAAAAGAAAACAAGGTCCAACATTGACAGAAAATTATACAGTTAGAAGTTATAAATCTATTTAATACAATAAATTTTAGATACTTTTAAATCTTTTCAGTTGAAGTTAATTTTACTTTTAATAAACAGATCAAAAAATATAGCTTCAAAAATATGTTTTTTTTCTTCTGACAATTGATACTTTTGACATGTGTTTAGTAAAATAATACTTTTGACATGTGTTTAGTAAAATAATACTTTTGACATGTGTTTAGTAAAATGATACTTTTGACATGTGTTTAGTAAAATGATACTTTTGACATTCACATGTTTGGTAAAATAATACTATTGACATGTGTTTAGTAAAATGATACTTTTGACATGTGTTTCGTAAAATGATACTTTTGACATGCGTTTTGTAAAATGATACATTTGACATGTGTTTAGGAAAATGATACTTTTGACATGTGTTTTGTAAAATGATACTTTGGACATGTGTTTAGTAAAATGATACTTTTCACATTCACATATTTAGTAAAATAATACTTTTGACATTCACATGTTTGGTAAAATAATACTTTTGACATGTGTTTTGTAAAATGATACTTTTGACATGTGTTTAGTAAAATGATACTTTTGACATGTGTTTTGTAAAAGGATACATTTGACATGTGTTTAGTAAAATGATACTTTTGACATGTGTCTAGTAAAATAATACTTTGGACATGTATTTAGTAAAATGATACTTTTGACATGTGTTTTGTAAAATGATACTTTTGACATGTGTTTAGTAAAATAATACTTTGGACATGTGTTTAGTAAAATGGTACATTTGACATGTTTAGTAAAATAATACTTTGGACATGTGTTTAGTAAAATGGTACTTTTGACATGTGTTTATCAAAATAATAATTTTGACATGTGTTTAATAAAATGGTACTTTTGGCATGTGTTTAATGAAATGATACTTTTGACATGTTTACTAAAATGGTACTTTTGACATGTGTTTAGCAAAATAATACTTTGGACATGTGTTTAACAAAATGATACATTTGACATGTGTTTAGTATTATGATACATTTGACATGTGTTTAGTATTATGATACATTTGACATGTGTTTAGTATTATGATACATTTGACATGTGTTTAACAAAATGATACATTTGACATGTGTTTAGTATTATGATACATTTGACATGTGTTTAGTATTATGATACATTTGACATGTGTTTAGTATTATGATACATTTGACATGTGTTTAGTATTATGATACATTTGACATGTGTTTAACAAAATGATACATTTGACATGTGTTTAGTATTATGATACATTTGACATGTGTTTAGTATTATGATACATTTGACATGTGTTTAGTATTATGATACATTTGACATGTGTTTAGTATTATGATACATTTGACATGTGTATAGTATTATGATACATTTGACATGTGTATAGTATTATGATACATTTGACATGTGTTTAGTATTATGATACATTTGACATGTGTTTAACAAAATGATACATTTGACATGTGTTTAGTATTATGATACATTTGACATGTGTTTAGTATTATGATACATTTGACATGTGTATAGTATTATGATACATTTGACATGTGTTTAGTATTATGATACATTTGACATGTGTTTAACAAAATGATACATTTGACATGTGTTTAGTATTATGATACATTTGACATGTGTATAGTATTATGATACATTTGACATGTGTTTAGTATTATGATACAGTTGACATGTGTTTAACAAAATGATACATTTGACATGTGTTTAGTATTATGATACATTTGACATGTGTTTAGTATTATGATACATTTGACATGTGTATAGTATTATGATACATTTGACATGTGTTTAGTATTATGATACATTTGACATGTGTTTAACAAAATGATACATTTGACATGTGTTTAGTATTATGATACATTTGACATGTGTTTAGTATTATGATACATTTGACATGTGTTTAGTATTATGATACATTTGACATGTGTTTAGTATTATGATACATTTGACATGTGTTTAGTATTATGATACTTTTGACATGTGTTTAGTATTATGATACATTTGACATGTGTTTAGTATTATGATACATTTGACATGTGTATAGTATTATGATACATTTGACATGTGTTTAGTATTATGATACATTTGACATGTGTTTAACAAAATGATACATTTGACATGTGTTTAGTATTATGATACATTTGACATGTGTTTAGTATTATGATACATTTGACATGTGTTTAGTATTATGATACATTTGACATGTGTATAGTATTATGATACATTTGACATGTGTTTAGTATTATGATACATTTGACATGTGTTTAACAAAATGATACATTTGACATTTTTTTAGTATTATGATACATTTGACATGTGTTTAGTATTATGATACATTTGACATGTGTTTAGTATTATGATACATTTGACATGTGTTTAGTATTATGATACATTTGACATGTGTATAGTATTATGATACATTTGACATGTGTATAGTATTATGATACATTTGACATGTGTTTAGTATTATGATACATTTGACATGTGTTTAGTATTATGATACATTTGACATGTGTTTAGTATTATGATACATTTGACATGTGTTTAACAAAATGATACATTTGACATGTGTTTAGTATTATGATACATTTGACATGTGTTTAGTATTATGATACATTTGACATGTGTTTAGTATTATGATACATTTGACATGTGTATAGTATTATGATACATTTGACATGTGTTTAGTATTATGATACATTTGACATGTGTTTAACAAAATGATACATTTGACATGTGTTTAGTATTATGATACATTTGACATGTGTTTAGTATTATGATACATTTGACATGTGTTTAGTATTATGATACATTTGACATGTGTTTAGTATTATGATACATTTGACATGTGTTTAGTATTATGATACTTTTGACATGTGTTTAGTATTATGATACATTTGACATGTGTAGTATTATGATACATTTGACATGTGTTTAGTATTATGATACATTTGACATGTGTATAGTATTATGATACATTTGACATGTGTTTAGTATTATGATACATTTGACATGTGTTTAACAAAATGATACATTTGACATGTGTTTAGTATTATGATACATTTGACATGTGTTTAGTATTATGATACATTTGACATGTGTTTAGTATTATAATACTTTTGACATGTGTTTAGTATTATAATACTTTTGACATGTGTTTAGTATTATGATACATTTGACATGTGTTTAGTATTATGATACATTTGACATGTGTTTAGTATTATGATACATTTGACATGTGTTTAGTATTATGATACATTTGACATGTGTTTAACAAAATGATACATTTGACATGTGTTTAGTATTATGATACATTTGACATGTGTTTAGTATTATGATACATTTGACATGTGTTTAGTATTATGATACATTTGACATGTGTATAGTATTATGATACATTTGACATGTGTATAGTATTATGATACATTTGACATGTGTTTAGTATTATGATACATTTGACATGTGTTTAACAAAATGATACATTTGACATGTGTTTAGTATTATGATACATTTGACATGTGTTTAGTATTATGATACATTTGACATGTGTATAGTATTATGATACATTTGACATGTGTTTAGTATTATGATACATTTGACATGTGTTTAACAAAATGATACATTTGACATGTGTTTAGTATTATGATACATTTGACATGTGTATAGTATTATGATACATTTGACATGTGTTTAGTATTATGATACAGTTGACATGTGTTTAACAAAATGATACATTTGACATGTGTTTAGTATTATGATACATTTGACATGTGTTTAGTATTATGATACATTTGACATGTGTATAGTATTATGATACATTTGACATGTGTTTAGTATTATGATACATTTGACATGTGTTTAACAAAATGATACATTTGACATGTGTTTAGTATTATGATACATTTGACATGTGTTTAGTATTATGATACATTTGACATGTGTTTAGTATTATGATACATTTGACATGTGTTTAGTATTATGATACATTTGACATGTGTTTAGTATTATGATACATTTGACATGTGTTTAGTATTATGATACTTTTGACATGTGTTTAGTATTATGATACATTTGACATGTGTTTAGTATTATGATACATTTGACATGTGTATAGTATTATGATACATTTGACATGTGTTTAGTATTATGATACATTTGACATGTGTTTAACAAAATGATACATTTGACATGTGTTTAGTATTATGATACATTTGACATGTGTTTAGTATTATGATACATTTGACATGTGTATAGTATTATGATACATTTGACATGTGTTTAGTATTATGATACATTTGACATGTGTTTAACAAAATGATACATTTGACATTTTTTTAGTATTATGATACATTTGACATGTGTTTAGTATTATGATACATTTGACATGTGTTTAGTATTATGATACATTTGACATGTGTTTAGTATTATGATACATTTGACATGTGTATAGTATTATGATACATTTGACATGTGTATAGTATTATGATACATTTGACATGTGTTTAGTATTATGATACATTTGACATGTGTTTAGTATTATGATACATTTGACATGTGTTTAGTATTATGATACATTTGACATGTGTTTAACAAAATGATACATTTGACATGTGTTTAGTATTATGATACATTTGACATGTGTTTAGTATTATGATACATTTGACATGTGTTTAGTATTATGATACATTTGACATGTGTTTAGTATTATGATACATTTGACATGTGTATAGTATTATGATACATTTGACATGTGTTTAGTATTATGATACATTTGACATGTGTTTAACAAAATGATACATTTGACATGTGTTTAGTATTATGATACATTTGACATGTGTTTAGTATTATGATACATTTGACATGTGTTTAGTATTATGATACATTTGACATGTGTTTAGTATTATGATACATTTGACATGTGTTTAGTATTATGATACATTTGACATGTGTTTAGTATTATGATACTTTTGACATGTGTTTAGTATTATGATACATTTGACATGTGTAGTATTATGATACATTTGACATGTGTTTAGTATTATGATACATTTGACATGTGTATAGTATTATGATACATTTGACATGTGTTTAGTATTATGATACATTTGACATGTGTTTAACAAAATGATACATTTGACATGTGTTTAGTATTATGATACATTTGACATGTGTTTAGTATTATGATACATTTGACATGTGTTTAGTATTATAATACTTTTGACATGTGTTTAGTATTATAATACTTTTGACATGTGTTTAGTATTATGATACATTTGACATGTGTTTAGTATTATGATACTTTTGACATGTGTTTAGTATTATGATACATTTGACATGTGTTTAGTATTATGATACATTTGACATGTGTTTAGTATTATGATACATTTGACATGTGTTTAGTATTATGATACATTTGACATGTGTTTAGTATTATTATACTTTTGACATGTGTTTAGTATTATGATACATTTGACATGTGTTTAGTATTATGATACTTTTGACATATGTTTAGTATCAAGTGTTAAGTTATATTGTTCTTACTTTAGGTTAAACACAGAAATAGAGAGGTATATATTATCACTGTTATCATGTTAATGTAACAGAAATATCTTATTCTTACAGCTATTTAGTGCATGTAAATACCAATATTTTGTTGTTTTTTGTTTGTTTTTGCTAATGTTTGCTAATCAATAATGTCTCACTTTATTTTTGCACAAAAGTTAAAACAGATATGGGTAGTTGTATGACCGACACATTATATTATTTCTACCCAAAATTGAGATTCTTGTTATTATCCCTAGCTGTAGCTTATTTTTTTGGCTCTTTAGGGGACATAGTTATTCACCTCTTTTAATATTTCACTTTATATTTCATATATGTAATATTGCAATGTTTCAAGAAATCATCCAGGGGTCATTTTATGAAGATTTTGTTAAATATTCATTCACGGGCAAATTGTTTAGAATTTTTTCTTCATGATTTTGTATGTAAAATCTATAAAAATTCATGCTTCAAACAGAAATGTGAATTTGAACATCACAAGGAGGAGGAATTTAACTTTTCTGATATAGGGTTCAACTTGTAAATCTTACTGTACTACAGAGTATTCATTTTGATAAATCTTTAAAAAATAAGTCATGTACAAAAGAATGACTGTTTCAGTGAAAACAAAGGTAAATTTTGCACAAGCACATACCCTTGCTGCTGAAAATCTGACACAATATATAGGTAGTATATTATCTATTATTATCTAAATTTATCTAGTATTTGCTCATTATGAGAGTATTTACCCATTATAAAAGTAAATAAGGTTGTTGTCCTTCTGACCTTCAGCCTAACTCTACTGATGAGGGCTCAAGATATCTAACTGAAGTGTTAAGGTTTCCAGATACCTACCCATGGCATGGGGTTTCATTTTATAATTATTATTGTCTGGGCTTGTCTGGTTGTCACAATATAGCAGAATATTGCTGAAAATGATGCTAAGCATAAATAATCTCTAACTATTGTGATAACGATAAAGGTGTTAGGTTTAGCATCAATGGAGTGATACATACAAGATTTGTCTGTAAGGTATAAATAAACAATTTATTTTTCAAGTAATTATGTAAAGCTGCATGAACCCGAATTATAGCAAAAAATACTACATTATATGGTCTACGTTACACTTACTTGACCTAATATATGTATGTCACGTTAATATGTATTTGTTTGTCAGAATGTTTACAAGTCTTATAGGAGAGTATCAAGTTGACTGGAATAGTTCTTGTTTTGTTTCACATCATTTACCAGTTTTCTCCATATACTGGTTCCCTGCACAACAGAGAGCAAAGGATAACAAATCTGGCAATGTATATTTGGCTTGGATAACCAACCATTGGCTGAAGAATACTTATATAACAAATATCAATCATTATGTAGTTAGAAATCTACATTAGATTATTGAACATTGACTGAAAAGACTGGTAATTGGCCTCATAAAATAGAGTCTTATAATCACAGAACTTTTCCAGTGATACAAACTCGCCTATTGGGACAAACAATATTTGACACTTCTATGATAGAAATAGCACTATGTCAGAAATAAATTAAGATTGAAATCTGTTATAACTGAGTACATTTTATATTAGAGAAATAAAAAGAATTTGACATTTCATATCCATATAGAGTGGAATCTGTCTTAAACAAAACTTCTTAGGACCAACATTTGTGTTTGGAATAGACAGGTGTTCTGTTTATACAGGTGAAATTAACAATGATTTCCTTTATTGGGACTTGATTTAAAGTTCTATTTATACAGGTTAAATTAACAATGATTTCCTATATTGGGACTTGATTTAAAGTTCTGTTTATTCAGGTTTCAGTTTGGACAGGTTCTATTGTAATTCATTTACATATTGTTTTAAGCCTGATGGCAACAAAATGTCATGAGAATGACCAACTCTTGTCACTACATATTTAATATTTGTTCACCATGATTTCCTGTCATAATGTATATTTCTATCTTGTTCTTGTCTGATATGTTATTGTAAAGTAACTTAATTGTTTATTTATGGTTTTATGTTTGTACATTGTCATGTGGAGCATGTAGTTTATGTTTGAGGTGAAAAAAACTAATATGACGTCCAAACATTTTAAAAAGGAATCTTGTTGACTCCTACCTTATTCAATAGTGATGGAATAATACATGTTGAAAAAATTGCCTTATATAAATATTACATTTGGCTGAAAAAAAGATATTTCAAGCATATGGTACCCATTTATAGCGTAAAGAAGCAATGTTTCAGAGCCACGAGTTGACTACCATTATACTAAGAGTCAATGAGAAACGGTATAGAATCTTATTTTTTCATTTTCCACAAATATGATGCTTTAAAACAAATATATTCTAACAAGGTAAATGACTTTTTCTGTATTTATTGAAGTGACAGTTAAAAAAATATATGTATATTTTGTTTGGTTTGTTTATGAATTAATTCCACGTGGAATAATTTTGCTAATTTCTATATAATTCATAAGAACTTTACATTAGATGCAGTAATGGATAGCTTATTTACATGAAATTGACTTATTTGTAGGCAAGTGTCAATTCTCTCTCAACGGAGAAGAAATGAATCAGAAATGTCAGACGGTCAAATGTCAGAATCTGTCGAAAACTCATGGAAAGGCTCACCAAAATTAGGAATAAAAAGACAAAGGTCGACGATGTCTACAGATGATAAAGAAACTCTAATTGTAGTAAAACAAGTAAAAGAAAAGAAGAAAGAAGAAAAATTAATTCAAGCTGAGGGTATGGAAACGGGGACGGTAATAAACTATTATCTTAAACAAAAGTGTAAAATCTATGTAATAAACAGTAGAACATTCAAGCGGAGGGTATGGAAACGGGGAAGGTAATAAACTATTATCTTAAACAAAAGTGTAAAATCTATGTAATAAACAGTAGAACATTCAAGCGGAGGGTATGGAAACGGGGACGGTAATAAACTATTATCTTAAACAAAAGTGTAAAATCTATGTAATAAACAGTAGAACATTCAAGCTGAGGGTATGGAAACGGGGAAGGTAATAAACTATTATCTTAAACAAAAGTGTAAAATCTATGTAATAAACAGTAGAACATTCAAGCGGAGGGTATGGAAACGGGGAAGGTAATAAACTATTATCTTAAACAAAAGTGTAAAATCTATGTAATAAACAGTAGAACATTCAAGCGGAGGGTATGGAAACGGGGAAGGTAATAAACTATTATCTTAAACAAAAGTGTAAAATCTATGTAATAAACAGTAGAACATTCAAGCGGAGGGTATGGAAACGGGGACGGTAATAAACTATTATCTTAAACAAAAGTGTAAAATCTATGTAATAAACAGTAGAACATTCAAGCGGAGGGTATGGAAACGGGGAAGGTAATAAACTATTATCTTAAACAAAAGTGTAAAATCTATGTAATAAACAGTAGAACATTCAAGCGGAGGGTATGGAAACGGGGAAGGTAATAAACTATTATCTTAAACAAAAGTGTAAAATCTATGTAATAAACAGTAGAACATTCAAGCGGAGGGTATGGAAACGGGGAAGGTAATAAACTATTATCTTAAACAAAAGTGTAAAATCTATGTAATAAACAGTAGAACATTCAAGCTGAGGGTATGGAAACGGGGACGGTAATAAACTATTATCTTAAACAAAAGTGTAAAATCTATGTAATTAACAGTAGAACATTCAAGCGGAGGGTATGGAAACGGGGAAGGTAATAAACTATTATCTTAAACAAAAGTGTAAAATCTATGTAATTAACAGTAGAACATTCAAGCGGAGGGTATGGAAACGGGGACGGTAATAAACTATTATCTTAAACAAAAGTGTAAAATCTATGTAATTAACAGTAGAACATTCAAGCGGAGGGTATGGAAACGGGGAAGGTAATAAACTATTATCTTAAACAAAAGTGTAAAATCTATGTAATAAACAGTAGAACATTCAAGCGGAGGGTATGGAAACGGGGAAGGTAATAAACTATTATCTTAAGCAAAAGTGTAAAATCTATGTAATTAACAGTAGAACATTCAAGCGGAGGGTATGGAAACGGGGACGGTAATAAACTATTATCTTAAACAAAAGTGTAAAATCTATGTAATTAACAGTAGAACATTCAAGCGGAGGGTATGGAAACGGGGAAGGTAATAAACTATTATCTTAAACAAAAGTGTAAAATCTATGTAATAAACAGTAGAACATTCAAGCGGAGGGTATGGAAACGGGGAAGGTAATAAACTATTATCTTAAACAAAAGTGTAAAATCTATGTAATAAACAGTAGAACATTCAAGCGGAGGGTATGGAAACGGGGACGGTAATAAACTATTATCTTAAACAAAAGTGTAAAATCTATGTAATAAACAGTAGAACATTCAAGCGGAGGGTATGGAAACGGGGACGGTAATAAACTATTATCTTAAACAAAAGTGTAAAATCTATGTAATAAACAGTTGAACATTCAAGCGGAGGGTATGGAAACGGGGAAGGTAATAAACTATTATCTTAAACAAAAGTGTAAAATCTATGTAATTAACAGTAGAACTACTTGTGAGTTCCAAATATCAAAAATAAATCACTCGTAATTGAACAATTACTGCAATTCACTCATGTGTTGAGTTTATTTTCAATATGTGAAATGCATAGGTATATTATGATTATATTTCATAGAAACCAGTAAATTAAATAGAAATAAATTTGACAGACATGTTAATTGGATGTTCATCAACATATGACTTTCGTTCCATTGAAAAATTCAACATGGCTGCTAAGGCCAGTTATGATATCTGAATGGCTGAAATTTCAGATATCTTCTTCTCATAGATATGATGAAATTAGAACTTGGTAGGAATGTATGACCTTCTAAAAATTTATGTTTTATATGTTGATTATAGAAATCAACAATACTGCTGCCACTGCAGTACATTTTCACATAGGGCCCAATGAGAAAAGGTATAGAAAAAGTTACACATACACTTTTTATTGAAATTGAGATATTTGGAAGGCGGAAGTCAAAACGACTTTCAACAATATTTCATTTATATCATGGTGGTCAGTTTTAATGGTGGAGGAAGCCGAAGTACCCAGAGAAAACCATCAACCTATTGCAAGTCACTGACAAACTTCATCACATAATGTTGTATCGAGTACACCTCGCCTGATACGTATGTTAATTATATTTTTCTATCTTTTTTTTATACCCCCACTTATATATTGCAATTACCTTGTACGTTCGTCTGTCCGTTTGTCCGTCCATTCACACTTTCGTAACAGATATCTCAGCTTCTACTGGAAGAAATGATTTTATATTTGATATATGGCTTTGGCATGGTGACTTGTACCGTGTCTCCCCTTTCCAGGTTTACCGCACATCTACTTCCTGTTTACAGTGTGACTTAGAATTTTTCATGTTTGCCATAATGAAAACTTTCGTAACAGTTATCTCAGCTTCTACTGGAAGAAATGATTTTATATTTGATATATGGCTTTGGCATGGTGACTTGTACCGTGTCTCCCCTTTCCAGGTTTACCGCACATCTACTTCCTGTTTACCGTGTGACTTACAAATGAACGAGTGAGGGTATTCTTAGCATGACGTAGCGTGCAACATCTTGTTTATTCCAGGTAAAACTGAAGGTATTTATGGCATACCTGAAGTCAGTGGGTCTGTTGTTAAGTATGTTAATTATATTTTTCTACCTTTTTTTTTTATTCCAGGTAAAACTGAAGGTGTTTATGGCATACCTGAGGTCAGTGGGTCTGCCATTAAGTATGTTAATTATATTTTTCTACCTGATGTACAACGCTGCAAGTATTTACTCCAACATTTGGCTCAGTGAATGGAGTAGTGACAACGTAACAGTTATTAATGGTACCATCGACACGGCACAGAGAGATATGAGGCTTGGTGTATACGGTGCTATAGGCATCATACAAGGTAGGTTTTTATATCAGCTCACTGTGACAGAAGGTCCATGTTAGCTATTGCCATCACTTTGCATCCTTCGTCTGTAAGCCTTTCGCATTTGAATTATCTTCTTAAAAATCAGAAAGTAGTCCAATTGAACCAAAACTTTGGAGGAATTTTCTATAATTATACTTCCAAAAAGATTCCTCATTTCATTTTGTTGTTGTATAGAATATGATTGCCATGGAAATTCATCAGCATTCCTCAGTATTAATCCAAGGATAATTCTCTAAAAAGATTTCTAATTTAGTTTTCTATATGACATTTGGTATGACTTCAATGAAGGACACAAGTTATGACAAACAGGAAATGTATGACAAGCTTTTTCTCAGATAGTGTAAGCTTGATTGACTCCCAAACTATACATAGATTATCCTTTACCAAGTGTATTTCTTTGATATCAATCAGAAATCTAAGATGACTGCCGCAACATTACAGTTTAACACAGGAACTCAAATAAAAATCTTAAAAACCATGTGGACTAAACAATTGAAAGAAAACTGGGTTGGAATTTACCTTGTTTGATCCTTTGTAAAGTTTATTCGTTGGAATTTACCTTGTTTGATCCTTTGTAAAGTTTATTTGTTGGAATTGACCTTGTTTGATCCTTTGTAAAGTTTATTCGTTGGAATTTACCTTGCTTGATCCTTTGTAAAGTTTATTCGTTGGAATTCACCTTGTTTGATCCTTTGTAAAGTTTATTTGTTGGAATTGACCTTGTTTGATCCTTTGTAAAGTTTATTTGTTGGAATTGACCTTGTTTGATCCTTTGTAAAGTTTATTCGTTGGAATTGACCTTGTTTGATCCTTTGTAAAGTTTATTTGTTGGAATTGACCTTGTTTGATCCTTTGTAAAGTTTATTTGTTGGAATTGACCTTGTTTGATCCTTTGTAAAGTTTATTTGTTGGAATTTACCTTGTTTGATCCTTTGTAAAGTTTATTTGTTGGAATTGACCTTGTTTGATCCTTTGTAAAGTTTATTTGTTGGAATTGACCTTGTTTGATCCTTTGTAAAGTTTATTCGTTGGAATTGACCTTGTTTGATCCTTTGTAAAGTTTATTTGTTGGAATTGACCTTGTTTGATCCTTTGTAAAGTTTATTCGTTGGAATTGACCTTGCTTGATCCTTTGTAAAGTTTATTCGTTGGAATTCACCTTGTTTGATCCTTTGTAAAGTTTATTTGTTGGAATTGACCTTGTTTGATTCTTTGTAAAGTTTATTTGTTGGAATTGACCTTGTTTGATCCTTTGTAAATTTATTTGTTGGAATTGACCTTGTTTGATTCTTTGTAAAGTTTATTTGTTGGAATTGACCTTGTTTGATCCTTTGTAAAGTTTATTTGTTGGAATTGACCTTGTTTGATCCTTTGTAAAGTTTATTTGTTGGAATTGACCTTGTTTGATCCTTTGTAAAGTTTATTCGTTGGAATAGACCTTGTTTGATCCTTTGTAAAGTTTATTTGTTGGAATTGACCTTGTTTGATCCTTTGTAAAGTTTATTCGTTGGAATTGACCTTGCTTGATCCTTTGTAAAGTTTATTCGTTGGAATTGACCTTGTTTGATCCTTTGTAAAGTTTATTCGTTGGAATTGACCTTGTTTGATCCTTTGTAAAGTTTATTTGTTGGAATTGACCTTGTTTGATTCTTTGTAAAGTTTATTTGTTGGAATTGACCTTGTTTGATCCTTTGTAAATTTATTTGTTGGAATTGACCTTGTTTGATCCTTTGTAAAGTTTATTTGTTGGAATTGACCTTGTTTGATCCTTTGTAAAGTTTATTCGTTGGAATTGACCTTGTTTGATCCTTTGTAAAGTTTATTTGTTGGAATTGACCTTGTTTGATCCTTTGTAAAGTTTATTTGTTGGAATTGACCTTGTTTGATCCTTTGTAAAGTTTATTTGTTGGAATTGACCTTGTTTGATTCTTTGTAAAGTTTATTTGTTGGAATTGACCTTGTTTGATCCTTTGTAAAGTTTATTTGTTGGAATTGACCTTGTTTGATCCTTTGTAAAGTTTATTTGTTGGAATTGACCTTGTTTGATCCTTTGTAAAGTTTATTTGTTGGAATTGACCTTGTTTGATCCTTTGTAAAGTTTATTTGTTGGAATTGACCTTGTTTGATCCTTTGTAAAGCTTATTCGTTGGAATTGACCTTGTTTGATCCTTTGTAAAGTTTATTTGTTGGAATTGACCTTGTTTGATCCTTTGTAAAGTTTATTTGTTGGAATTGACCTTGTTTGATCCTTTGTAAAGTTTATTTGTTGGAATTTACCTTGTTTGATCCTTTGTAAAGTTTATTCGTTGGAATTTACCTTGTTTGATCCTTTGTAAAGTTTATTTGTTGGAATTGACCTTGTTTGATCCTTTGTAAAGTTTATTCGTTGGAATTTACCTTGTTTGATCCTTTGTAAAGTTTATTTGTTGGAATTGACCTTGTTTGATCCTTTGTAAAGTTTATTTGTTGGAATTGACCTTGTTTGATCCTTTGTAAAGTTTATTCGTTGGAATTGACCTTGTTTGATCCTTTGTAAAGTTTATTTGTTGGAATTGACCTTGTTTGATCCTTTGTAAAGTTTATTTGTTGGAATTGACCTTGTTTGATCCTTTGTAAAGTTTATTTGTTGGAATTGACCTTGTTTGATCCTTTGTAAAGTTTATTCGTTGGAATTGACCTTGTTTGATCCTTTGTAAAGTTTATTTGTTGGAATTGACCTTGTTTGATCCTTTGTAAAGTTTATTTGTTGGAATTGACCTTGTTTGATCCTTTGTAAAGTTTATTTGTTGGAATTGACCTTGTTTGATCCTTTGTAAAGTTTATTTGTTGGAATTTACCTTGTTTGATCCTTTGTAAAGTTTATTCGTTGGAATTTACCTTGTTTGATCCTTTGTAAAGTTTATTTGTTGGAATTGACCTTGTTTGATCCTTTGTAAAGTTTATTCGTTGGAATTGACCTTGTTTGATCCTTTGTAAAGTTTATTTGTTGGAATTGACCTTGTTTGATCCTTTGTAAAGTTTATTTGTTGGAATTGACCTTGTTTGATCCTTTGTAAAGTTTATTCATTGGAATTGACCTTGTTTGATCCTTTGTAAAGTTTATTTGTTGGAATTGACCTTGTTTGATCCTTTGTAAAGTTTATTTGTTGGAATTGACCTTGTTTGATCCTTTGTAAAGTTTATTTGTTGGAATTGACCTTGTTTGATCCTTTGTAAAGTTTATTCGTTGGAATTGACCTTGTTTGATCCTTTGTAAAGTTTATTTGTTGGAATTGACCTTGTTTGATCCTTTGTAAAGTTTATTTGTTGGAATTGACCTTGTTTGATCCTTTGTAAAGTTTATTTGTTGGAATTGACCTTGTTTGATCCTTTGTAAAGTTTATTTGTTGGAATTGACCTTGTTTGATCCTTTGTAAAGCTTATTCGTTGGAATTGACCTTGTTTGATCCTTTGTAAAGTTTATTTGTTGGAATTGACCTTGTTTGATCCTTTGTAAAGTTTATTCGTTGGAATTGACCTTGTTTGATCCTTTGTAAAGTTTATTTGTTGGAATTGACCTTGTTTGATCCTTAGTAAAGTTTATTCGTTGGAATTGACCTTGTTTGATCCTTTGTAAAGTTTATTCGTTGGAATTGACCTTGTTTGATCCTTTGTAAAGTTTATTTGTTGGAATTGACCTTGTTTGATCCTTTGTAAAGTTTATTCGTTGGAATTGACCTTGTTTGATCCTTTGTAAAGTTTATTTGTTGGAATTGACCTTGTTTGATCCTTTGTAAAGTTTATTTGTTGGAATTTACCTTGTTTGATCCTTTGTAAAGTTTATTCGTTGGAATTGACCTTGTTTGATCCTTTGTAAAGTTTATTTGTTGGAATTGACCTTGTTTGATCCTTTGTAAAGTTTATTCGTTGGAATTGACCTTGTTTGATCCTTTGTAAAGTTTATTTGTTGGAATTGACCTTGTTTGATCCTTTGTAAAGTTTATTCGTTGGAATTGACCTTGTTTGATCCTTTGTAAAGTTTATTTGTTGGAATTGACCTTGTTTGATCCTTTGTAAAGTTTATTCGTTGGAATTGACCTTGTTTGATCCTTTGTAAAGTTTATTCGTTGGAATTGACCTTGTTTGATCCTTTGTAAAGTTTATTTGTTGGAATTGACCTTGTTTGATCCTTTGTAAAGTTTATTCGTTGGAATTGACCTTGTTTGATCCTTTGTAAAGTTTATTTGTTGGAATTGACCTTGTTTGATCCTTTGTAAAGTTTATTCGTTGGAATTGACCTTGTTTGATCCTTTGTAAAGTTTATTTGTTGGAATTGACCTTGTTTGATCCTTTGTAAAGTTTATTTGTTGGAATTTACCTTGTTTGATCCTTTGTAAAGTTTATTCGTTGGAATTGACCTTGTTTGATCCTTTGTAAAGTTTATTTGTTGGAATTGACCTTGTTTGATCCTTTGTAAAGTTTATTTGTTGGAATTGACCTTGTTTGATCCTTTGTAAAGTTTATTTGTTGGAATTGACCTTGTTTGATCCTTTGTAAAGTTTATTCGTTGGAATTGACCTTGTTTGATCCTTTGTAAAGTTTATTCGTTGGAATAGACCTTGTTTGATCCTTTGTAAAGTTTATTTGTTGGAATTGACCTTGTTTGATCCTTTGTAAAGTTTATTCGTTGGAATTGACCTTGTTTGATCCTTTGTAAAGTTTATTTGTTTGTATTGGTCATTTACGGTTTTTGTGTTGATTGAAAATCCAAAATTCCCACAAATTGGGTATGGCTTAGAATAGGACCCTTGGGAATTTGTATAAAAAAATTCATAAAAGCAGATGAGCGATACAGGTACATATGATTGATTTTCTAGTTTATCTTTTTAGAAATTAAGCTTTGTTTAATAAGTTATCCCTTTTTTAATGAAAGTTCAGAAAGAAAGAGATATAGTTTAGTTCATTTCTATTGTTGTCATGTACAGATCCTTTTCTCAGATAGTAGATATTGTATGGGAAGTTATAGGTAAGTTTTGTCCTCTGTCCAATTTACATCACAGGACCACGATGCCATAATTTTAAGCCCAACATTATCCTGATCAACACAATGCTATAATGTCTTCCATTATTTTTTAATTGTCAAAAAAAAATTCCAGCAAAGAAATTGTTCAAATATATCTAATTGCAGTTATCATTAAATGTTTATGAAGAAATGATGTGCTAATTATCCATCTAAATTCAAATATAAATAACATTGTCTAATATTTTCTGTTCTGTCGAAAGGTGACTGTGTTTCAGACTTGGACGATATTTCCTTAGACTTGATGGAGTAACCAAAGGAAACAAATTTCCATAAGAGATAAAATATATTTTTGTTGCAAAATATTTCCTTATGTTTTGGAAAAATACAAAATTTTGAGATGTACACAGTGTAAATGCAAGATTTTATTTGAGCACAGGTTGTTTTGTTTTTTTACGTCGCATTACATCCAACCTGTATATTGATCATCTCCACTCTAGCCAACTGGTGGTCATTTAAATGACTAACTTAATGTATAGATCTGAAGATGAACGGAGTGGTGATCCTGATAATACTGGTGAAAATAGTGGTGAAAATACATTCGTTTTCAATTTAGATTAACAGATAAAAATAGATATGCATAATATGAATTATTTATTTTCAGGTTTATTTGTTGTATTTGCCAGTCTAATGCTTTATGTTGGCAACGTACTCGCTGGCAAACGATTACATGCTGGCATTTTGACAAATATTATGGCAGCCCCCATGTCATTTTTTGACACCACACCTCTGGGAAGAATTATAAATAGATTCAGCAAAGATATTGATGTATTAGATACCGTTATTCCACGTACAGCAGAATCATGGCTGGCCTGTCTGTTGAGAGTGCTCTCCGTACCTATCGTTATTGGTTACAGTACACCTTGGTTTCTTACAGTCATGTTTCCCATCACAGTCCTTTATATAATGGTCCAGGTCTGATTATATTTCAACCACACTTCATTATATTACATATGGTTTTCTATTAACTATTTTGTGTTTTACTAATTAGTTTGTACTTTCTGTTGTTTAGTGTCCTAATTATTGACCTAACTGTATTTCTGACAGTATTATATGTAGTATAATGCAGTATGGTTTATTTTGTTGATATGCATTTAGATTGTTGTATGTTGTGTATCAGTTTGAATAGTGCTACTGGTCTGTGAACACTTCTGATAAAGTAATTGTCTAATATAGTAATTGTCTAATATAGTCAAATTAAAAACCTTATACAATGTCAATTCATACTACTGTAATGTGTACCCATGTTTTGTCAGTCACCATTTTCATTGGTGATTATTACAAAAAAAGTCAAATTTTGAACGAGTTCAAGTAATATAAACTATTGCCGATTAATATTTTTAGAGAATGTGTTAATTTTTTTTTAGCTTTTACTCTTTATTTGAATATCATTTCTCAAAAATATTCTGACAAAATTGTAAAAAAAAAATTACCAGGAAAAAAATAAAATTGAGTTTATACCATTTTATGAATAAAAAATGATTTAGAATTGGATTATACACAATGCTTTATCATTGTGGTCAATTTCTCTTAGCAAATTAATTCATCGTGCAGTTTATGCATGGCTTTAGAGGTCAGATACATATCATATTTTGGTTTTTATTAGTCTTTGCAGTTTACCTGGCAGTTTATTTTGTATAATATGCTTTAGATATGTAATTTCATGCATGTTTTTTTTATAGTTTGTCATGCTCTAGTTATTCTACTTATTGCTGTGAAGGGAACTCATTTAGAGTGATAAATTTAAATATTTACAAATATTTTGTGATTACATTTAGTAATAATTATTGATGTCACCTGCATGACCCGATACATAACTACATCAAATTTCTTGGGAAGTGAAATGTTAAATGATAAAATTGTTATTTAACGTTTGGACGAAGTCATTGATAGTTTTCAGAAAACATTAACTCTTGAAAAAATCAAAGCAGTTGCTGGTCTTTTTTTTTTTTAATAAAAAGTTAAATTTGTAATTTCATCTTGTCAACAGTAGTAGTAGCTATTTTTTTCTGTAGATATTTCCAAGGGTAAAAACTTTTTCAACTGGTAATATTTATAGGCATACTTAACAAAAATTTCTGTAGATATTTCCCTAGATGAAAACTTTTTTAACTGGTATTCTAATATTCGGTATACAAATAAAGGTAAATTTGAATAACAATCAAATATAGGCCACACATGCGCACTGAGCTAAAAAAAAGCACCTACATAAACACTGACTATTTTCAGAAAATTCTTCATGGTTAGCGATTTTCTAATATTGTTTATCTAAAAATTGTTGAAATAAGATGCTAATATTTCGGGAGGAACCTTCACATTTAACATCGTAAACCAGGAATTAAACATTTTACTTACTTACCTTTCATTCACTGTCTCCATGTTTATCTCCCTTTATCTCCGATCCGACTGGCTGCGTTCAACTGGTAATTTCGTTGTTAATCATTTGAAGTTGTTTATTTGTAATAAAATTTATATTGAACCTTGTCAATAAAATTCTTTTCGGTATTTTAA
Source organism: Bathymodiolus septemdierum (assembly GCA_963383655.1). NCBI lineage: Eukaryota > Metazoa > Mollusca > Bivalvia > Mytilida > Modiolidae > Bathymodiolus > Bathymodiolus septemdierum. The sequence continues at coordinate 87,523,139 of OY726522.1, read as the reverse complement.
GCCACAGTTTCAACCACAATTTCGCTTTCAATCTCTTAATTCCCAATTATACCATTTTTAAAATTCCATAGGGGATTGATGGAATAGCCACTACCAGCGCATCACCTTGACCGCCTCGAATTTTAAAATTACCGTATTTGTCCTATTAGAATCGAAATAATTCATGCCGGCCATACTTTATTGTTATTCAAATATGGGTAGGCATTATATTCATGAATATTTAACCCCCGCATAATGCCTACCCATATTTGAATAACAATAAAGTATGGCCGGCATGAATTATTTCTTAAATATTTATAGGCATACTTAAAAAAAAATTGAAATTTCTTTTTTAAAGTCTTTCAAGAAGTTTCATTTTTACCTAAAATAAGAAATTTTTTCTTGCCAGAAAACATTATTCAATATTTTCCATGTTTAGGAATCCACTTACAGATAATTATACGAGTTATATTTAGTAGTGTCATTTATAAAGGGGAAAAAACATTGTTTTTCTTTCTTATAAAAGTTTAGGTAATGTTTTGCACTGTCTGATTATCATTATTTTTAAAGGAAAGCCTTACTCTTATTTAAAACTTTTTCTTGAAATAAGAATCATTGAATTGTTAAGATAATGTGCGGCTATCATCTCTAAGTATATATTTACAGTATACATGTTTAGAAAGTTGTTATTGTCCTGTCTTTGACTCTTGTTTTGTTTAGCTATAATTTAGTTTGCCTTGTATGAACTGCTAGTTAATATCTTAGTTAGTATTCTCTCTCTCAGAACAGGTCTTCCAGAATTATTTTCAGTTTACATCATTATTAGACTATTTAAGGGGTGATTTTTAAATATAGGTGCTCTTACAAATGTCCTCAGTTTGGATAGTGCATTTGGAATTATTCTTTACTGCAAGAATTTTGCATATATTACATTTTACATAGAGTAATGAAATCAGCCATGAACAAACACATTGCATCAATTTGGTTCAGATGATATACTGATTAGTAAAATATTTTACTCATGGTAAGAGCTTACCAGGCAGAGTGGTATTTTTTTCCGATCATGTTAAGATTTTTACCATTAGATATTTTTTTACCGCTTTACCTGTAAATTACTGTGTTTATTGCAGTTACAGTACCTGTCTTGATATTAAATCATGTTAGATATATACAGGTAAACTGTACAATTTGTACACAATAAAAGGTGCCACATAATTATAGGTCAAGTTTACAGTTCCAGTTCTAAGTGAATTGTAGGAGCGTGTGTTTTCTTGATAGTTAAGAAACAAGTCATCAGGGTTCACCACACTTGCAAAAACAGGGAGACTTGACTTCTCCCTCAGAAAACATGAGGGAGAAGTGAAGACATGACAGGGAGACTTGACTTCTCCCTCAGAGAACATGAGGGAGAGGTGAAGACATGACAGGGAGACTTCCAACAGCTTCTTAGCGACATGTTTCCGCAAAAATGTGTTGTTTCTTTGCATCATTTTTTAAAAATGTGCATTTGAAGTGTGCCTTTGTTAATATCCTTCATATTTAACTTTAAATGCATGTTTTGTACTAACATTATTGTTTTTGATCTTTTATTTGTCGATTTTAGATTTGATTCGTTTTTCATTCAAAATGTAAGTTCCCTCCCTTTGTTTCTATTAAAATGGCACCATGTTTAAAACTTGACAAGTTGATTGTTTTACCTTTGAAAAAACTAAGTTGTGTTAAAATGATAAAAAAATATAACACAATCCAACAACACATTTGATACAGGAAGCGTCTGTTTGATTATTATTAGATTTGGGATTTAATTTTCACCTGGAATTTCGTCAGTACAAATTTAGAAAGTTGCCGTGATCCTTTTGTCTCAACAAGATAATTTTCTTTATTGCTTGAATAAAGCCTTTTTCTCTCATTCTTATGTATTTTAACATTGATTACAATTGGTTGTCAATCGGCTGTACCATAAAACGCCGATTTGTTTGTTACAGATTTGAACATGCTAACATCATTTTCATAAAATTTTATTCAAAGTGAGTGATAGCAACGTCACTGGAAGGTGACAATTCACAAAAGCTAAAGTTGATAGATAGCTATCTAAAATATTTTTCTGAAAAATTAAAATGTAAAGAAACAAAATGTATATATGTAACATGGTCCTGTATAAATACATGAAATGATGCAGAATGGCGATCACAATATATCTGGCAATGCACATGTGCGAAGGACAATATATCAGGAATTTTATCTCAGTATTGTTTATATGGTTTTATAGCTAATTAAGACATCATATTAGAATTGTTTTTTGTTAATTTTCTGTGGATTTATTATATTATTATGATTGGATTGACTGTAGATGTGTTACTTGCTTTATATGAATTCACGGTTTTGACAGGACTGATAATCTTTTTTTTATTGGTTTCTGAATCGATCGGTTCATTTAACTCCTACATCTTTGGTATTCTACATTCTGTTAGATTGTGAAGCTGTTTTGTTGTCAGGAATAAATTCTGTGTAGTTATAAACAAGTCCTGTCCTGTAGCTAAACAAATATGGCAATCATTTAATTATGTCTCCCCTTCAAACGAAGGGAGACATCTTGTTTTAGTCTGATTTTTTCTTCCGCTTCAGCCGCTTCTTCTCAGTGAAGCTTGTCCAGACCATAACTTTTTTGTCTTTCCAGATAGGTCAATGATATTTGGTATGTGGGTGCATGACCATAAGGCGGTGTGTCACGTACCATAATGACCTTCGTGGGACCTTGACCTTTGACCTCAAGGTCAAATAATTGTTTTTAGGGGAGACATAAGTTTTAGGTATCAAAACAGTTTTTCCTAGTTTATCATATTTTAGAACAAACATGCAGAATTTACTTTATCATTTCATCATCTACATTTGTTAGACAATAACACTATAATTGTAAGGCTCAAAAAGGTCTTTTGAAAAGATGCAATGTCAAGATTTTTTTTTGAACTTGTAAAGTAAAACCTTGACATTTAGAGTTTGAAAACAACCTTTCACTAAAATTGTTCTTCATATACAACCTTCTGAAATTTGACCTGGAATGATCTTTATAGAGAATTCATGACCACGTCACAGGGGTTAAAAAAAATTCCGGAAAGTGCACTGGTCTAGGACCAGTGAGCACCAGGAATCTACTGGTCCTGAATATCGGAATGGAAGAAAAAAAATTTGTTGAGCACAAAATTAACTTACCCCCTCCCCCTCCCGGTAGTAGTAACTGAGTGACATAATTATATTATTTAAAATGACTATTTTAGGTTCGCAACTTAATACCTGATCAGATGCTGCTTTTCATTTTGTCAAATAGTTAATTTTTGCATATTGGTTGTACCTTTTAATAAAACACTGTTTTTTTGTTGTTGCAAATTCTGGATATTTTACAGTATTTACCCCACATATTTACTTCATAAATCTCATTAGCATGATCGCCGGTAATCTCGTTGAGATTTAACTTCCAAAGATACAGAGCAGAAAATGTCTTCGGAAGTTTAATTTCAACGAGATTAGATCGCTGGAGTTATCAGCCTACAACTTGCCTCAACCTAAGGAATTTTTTCCTTCCAAGATGTTTGAAATATTCTCTTCCATTTTAGCCTATCGTTTCTATGACCTTTTTGTTGGTTGTGATGTTTTTTCATTATGTAATTTATTGTTGTCAGTATCACGAACCGCTCCGTTAACATTAAAAAAACGAACTGGCCATATTTATGTTTGAAACTGCTTCACTAATACGCTTGAGTATTATCGAAAGAATTACCGCTTCCGTAAAGCGCAAAACTGATCTTAAGCTATTCTGTTACAACCATCGTGGGTGTGTTTGCTCCGTTAATTACCGGAGGTTCATACATAAGAAAACACACTTCGTAAAGCACTAAAACGATCTTGAATTATTTCAGATTACATAATCCAATGTTAACAATATTAAAAGAGGTAATCAATGTTGGATTAAAATTATGCAGTAACATCTGTCACTCGGACTTTTAACCACCCATTTAATTCAAGTCCGTTATTGGACAGTTTCAACTGGTCCGTCGGTCTTTACAGGATTAGAAAATGTTAGGTCCGAACCCACAAATTGCCGGTCCGGACCTCGGACCAGCGAATTTGGTAACCCCTGCTTCATTTCACTAAGTGGTTTGGTCCCTTTAAACTAGTTTAACCCTGCCACTTTTTAATTAAGTGCCTGTACCAAGCCAGGAAATTGAGCAGTCATGTATATGTGTGTTAAGAGTATTGATTTTGTCTGTTTTTATGATGATTTGATTGGATTTTGGAACTGTTCCGACAGAAGTATTTTTTGTTTTCCGTTTTATCCATTTAGGCATGACCTCACAATAGAGATGCTAGTGGGATTTCATTTATGAAATTCGTACAGCTTACTGGTAGATAATATTTTTGAAAGAATTTTGATTTTCCCTCTAAATCTAAATCTAACTGTTTGGATTTCAGGAGGAGCAGTATTTATTATCGGTTGTACACTAAATATTGGTGGTGTTAAAGCGGGCAAGATCATTCATAGGAACTTGCTCAACACAATCATGGCAGCTCCCATGCTTTTCTTTGACAGCACTCCCGTTGGCCGAATTCTAAACCGGTTTGCCCACGATGTGGATATTGTTGACATTAATGTTCCACGTAACATGAGAGGATTGATCTTCCAGATTTTGAGGACGATCACGATACCCATAGTGATTGGTTACAGTACCCCTATGTTTCTTACAATAGTTGTTCCCCTTTGTCTTATTTATTATATTGTTCAGGTAAGGCCTTCTGTTTCTCAGTGCCATCAACATTTCCTTTTGCTTTTATAAAGCAATCCCCAAGGGAATCCCCAGGGGCAGTAGTCAAGATTTTGGTAATGACAAAATTAATTAATACCATTTCAGAAATATTTATGCATTGGAGAAATTATTGTAATTTCTTTGGCATTTATTGCCATTGATGGGATTTACTGTAGATTTGTACACTTATTAACCAGTAAGAAAGGATTTGGATGTAAATGAACACGAGAGACCACCCGACATGTGAATTTTCTTTACAGCTCTGTTGTATATAAATTAGGTTTCCCAGCCACCACTGAAGAAGTTAAGGAAAACAATGTGCATCTATAATGTATTTATAAAAATTAAAAAAATCATTTCAAGCATAATGATGAATACGAGTAATCTAGGTTAAGTAAATGTTTGGTTCAGTGCAAGACAAGTACAATTTTAAAATGGAAGCAAGTAAACTTTGCTGCCAAACAACTGTTTGTCAAAATCAGTTATACACATGTATAAGTTTTTTTTAAAGAATTCTGGGAATGTTGATGGTGCCCTGTCTCCTGTAGTTTTGTTTGCTTTAATTGTTGGACAGCATGTGGTACCAGTATTTCTTTGTCATTGTGTTTTTAAAACAGTTAAATATATTTTTTTCTTGAATTAATTAAAAATGTTATTAGATTGCAATTTTTTTTTTAGCACCAGTATTATTTGTATTAATAATGTTTTAATATTAAATAAAAAATGATCTTGGTAAATTGTAAACATATCGATTCCTGATGTGGATTTGAAACATATTGATTTACTAGTAAATAATCTCAACAAAATAAGAACTACATTTTAATATTGATCAAAATCTCAAATTATATAGTTTTTAGATTAAATTTTAGTATTTTTTAAACTTATTTGAGAAAACAATAATATTTGTGATCATTTGACATTGTCAAATGATGTCAATGATTTTTTGGGTCTAAAACTTCTGTTTTTATTGGTATATTTGGTTTCATGACATGGCTTTTAGCTGCTATTTTGATTAGTCTTAGAATATTACATGGCTGTGGTTATTATAATTTTTTAAATTTTTAACGAAGGTCGTATTTAGATATTGGTTTGATGGGGGTTGGGTGGCATATTTTTCTGGTTTCCAGACATCACCTTAAGTTTTGTTTATTTGAATTAGTTGAAATTTGAAAACTAGCTTTAGATTGGTAAAATACAGGTCAAGTTTCAATTTTGAGATAATCGACATTTGTTGTTTGTTGATTTATGCACTTTAATTTGTGGAAAATAATGTTTTAGCTCACATGACCTAAAAAGTGCTGCTGGAATATTGATACTGATTCAATGGCAAGTTAGTATAATAATATTTTATTAATTAATTCAATATTACACATTATGATAATACACATATAAATTATATATACATTTAAATTAATCAATAGGATTCGGAAACAAATGGTTATACTTATATTAATCTGTATCCCTGTTGTTATCTGGTGTTCAAGGTTTAATTAGTATTGAAAGGTAGAAGTGTATTGAGAATTAATCAAGTGTTAATCAGTCGTTGTCAATGTTATTTGGTGTGCTTTAGTAAGAAAAACAGATAAAAAGAAACAAACAAATGGAGTACAAAGGTGCAAGTGCTTTTTTTTTTAGCTCACCTGACCCAAAGGGGTCAGGTGAGCTATTGCCATCACTTGGCGTCCGTCGTCGTCGTACGTCGTAAACTTTTTCAAAAATCTTCTCCTCTGAAAGTACTAGACCAATGGAAACCAAACTTGGTCTGAATCATCACTAGGGTGTCTAGTTTCAAAATTGTGTCCGGTGATGCCGTGCACCAACCAACATGGCCACTGTTACTAAAAATAGAACATATGGTAAAATTGCAGGTTTTGGGTAATAACTCAAAAACCGTTAATAATATCAAAAATCTGACATGAGGTAAAAATGATCAGCACATCAAGATCTACCTACACTGCAATTTTGAAGTAAATTTGATTATCCATCTTGGAGTTATTGCCCTTTTTTCATCAATTTGTTTTTTAATTTTAATACTTTTCGTCTTATATTTCAAAAACTATTTAGAGATAGATTTTAGTTTATTGCAAAAATGTGCAGCATATCAAGATCTACCTACCCTGCAATTTTGAAGTAAATCCCATTACCCATTTTGACCGATTATGCAAATTAGAAAAAAGGGGGGATGAAATTAAAAAAAAATCTTCTCCTCTGAAACTACTGAGCCAATCTCAACCAAACTTTGCTGAAATGATCCTTAGGTGATCCCCTTTCAAAATTGTGTCCGTCAGCACCGTCCTGTATCCAAGATGGCCGCCATTACTAAAAATAGAAATTTCTTCAAATGGCCAAAACTACTCAATTTTAAGCCAGAAAGTGCCCAAATTTGAACTGTATAAGCATAATGATGAGCTTTTTAACATATATTACGGGATTTTTTATGAACTTTGAACTTTTGCCGATTTTGACCGAATATGCAAATTAGAAAAAAGGGGGGATGAAATTTAAAAAAAATCTTCTCCTCTGAAACTACTGAGCCAATCTCAACCAAACTTTGCTGAAATGATTCTTGGGTGGTCCTCTTCCAAAATTGTGTCCGTCATTTCAGAACACCGACCAAGATGACCACCACAGCCGAACTTAATTTAACATAGGACCCTATGGGAAATTCCCATAAAAATCTTTTTGTCTGAAACCATTTGCTCAGTAAGAAAATTTTTTTGATGAAATAGTCATTGGATGGTTCTCTTCCAAAAATGTGTCTGGCAGTTTGACCCTGCGATCAATTTTTTTTTTACCTGCAATTTTGAAGTAAATCTGTTTACCCATCTTGGAGTTCTTGCCCTTTTTTCATCAAATTTATAAAAAAAAATTAATACTTTTCGGCTTATATTTCAAAAACTATAAGAGATAAGTTTAAATTGCAAAAAGTTGCAGCATGTCAAGATCTTTCTACCCTGCAATTTTGAAGTAAATCCAATTACCCATTTTGGAGTTATTGCCCTTTTTTCATCAAAATGTTTTCAATTTTAATACTATCAAAAACTATTAGAGATAGAGGGAAAGTTTAAACTGCAAAAATGTTCAGCATGTCAAGATCTACAAAAAATTTCCCACAGTTAAAAATGTGTGACAACTGAAGAGTTATTCCTCTTGAAATGCATTTTTTGTTGACTCACTGCTTTTGGTTACTCAAATAATCAAAGGGAAGCAACTCTATTACAAAATGTGAAGTAGGAAAAGCTAAATTTTGAGAATCATTGACATATCTGTTTTTTTACAGCAATTTTGATAACTTACATTAAAGAGGGAACCCCTGCCCACATTTTTTTGTAGAAGGGGTCTGCAATGATGAAGGCTACATTTGTTAATTTTTTTTTTCAAAGTTATCAAGTTTTATTGACTGATGTTGTTATTATACCCAGGTGAGCTATACAGGCTCCTGGGAGCCTCTAGTTTTTTTACATGTTTAAGTTGTGTGAATATAGTTAAGAGATGAATCGTTTACTACTTATGATGAACTTCTGCACGTTTAAGAATATATCTGTATTTAGGGTATTCGTTGAGTCTGTAGAGCCAAACAATAATAAATCTGTATTTAAGTTAATTGGTAAATTAATGGTGTGAATATATCTCAGTCTTGTTGCATTGTGACGTGGACAATGTAGCAGAAAATGGGCCGTGGTTTCTGTTGTCCCACATTGACAGAATGGGGAATTTACAATGGCAAGTTGAAATGTATTACAAACTTTTAGTTTCAAAGATTAATACCATGAGAATAGAGATTGGAGAACATGAATTTAGATTATTTTATCTTAATTTGAACTTCATGTATTAGATAAATAGGAACATTTGAAAAAAATTACAATTGAAATAAAAAAAAATAAAGTAATAAATTTAACATTTGATTTAATATTAGAAGACTATAATGATTTTATATCACATCTGATACAGTAGTCCCCCCTCTTATAAGACTATAATGATTTTACATCACATCTGATACAGTAGTCCCCCCTCTTATAAGACTATAATGATTTTACATCACATCTGATACAGTAGTCCCCTCTCTTATATGACCACTCCTTCTACAATGAAAAAGTGGCCTTATAAGAGAGATTGTCTCCCTTGAGGAGGAGGACAATTTAATGGTACAGTCGAACATGCCTTAAAGAGCACCTCTGTATAACAAATGACTGTCTATAAAGAGCACCTCTATATAACAAATCACTGTCTATAAAGGGTAGTCTCATTTTTCCCATTAATGAATAGTGCATATAATTTTAACCTGTATATAAAGGATAACTGCTCATAAAGACCACATTTTCAGGTTGCCTTGAGTGGCCTTTATATACAGGTTTGACTAGTTTACTATAAAACAACCTGTCAATGTTCACCATTTCTAGTCTCTATATATACTGTTTTGTTTCTTGTTATATAATCTCATTATTTCTATAATATACTATCTCTACAGTGGACCATTATTATTAGGTCAGTACTGATCTCATTATTCATAAGCTTTTTATTTTAAAATGATGAATTGAAGTTGCTAAAGGTTGACTTTCTCTTGGACATCCTCGTCAAACTGGACACTGTCTATTCTAAAGAAACTTGCTGAGAATACCTTTAAATTGATGATAAAGTATACTGTAGTCTCCCTCTTATAAGCCTATCCTTCTGCAATTAAAAAAATTGTCTTTTTAGAGGTGTGGACTCTTTTGAAGGGGACAATCTCCTAGTACCTCAGTGCATCTGAAATATGGTTTGATAAGGAGATGGTCTTTGGTGGGAAGGGCAATATACGAGGGGACTGTATTGGCATGTGGCAATGTGATAGGCCAGCCATGGCAAATTTTTTAAATATACACGATTGAAAAATACATTGAATATTAAATTTACAGGTGGTTGTAATTTAATAACAGTGCTAGCTAGATGTAATTAGAAGATACCATATATCCAAGAACACTATTATGCAACCTCTCTTCTCAAACAATTTTCATGAATAAAGTTCCAAGATCCATGATTTTGATTAGTTTATTTAAAATTGAAAAATCATGAGAGCTTTGCCCTTGTAACCTGCTATTATAATTGGTTGAATAATTGAGTTTAATGTCATCATTACTTTCAATTTATTAAATGTCATAGATAAATTTAAATTGAAAATACAGTGAAATGACCAGTTGATTGGTTGGTGGAATGATCTATGTTTGATGTGATTGGCTGTATGTTTAAATCCATTGTAAATAAAATAGTCCATTAGAAATATAAAAAAAATTAATGAATTTTGATGGAAATAATAATTAGCCATAATATTGTAAACTATTTCACCCAAAAATACAGTAAAAAAATCATTTGTGGTTTCTTCAAAAATAATTTTATTTTTACCTTTGAAAAATGATTCTTTTCCAGGATTGACAATTTTAATCCAGAGTTTAACTGTCTATATTGGCTGTATTGCTGCAGGAAAGAAACTTCATCAAGAAATTCTGTGTCGTATATTTAAAGCTCCGTTGATGTTTTTTGACGCTACACCCCAGGGACGAATTATTAACCGATTCAGTCGAGATATCGATGTTATTGATATTATCCTACCAGAGAAGTTTCGTTCTTGGTTTGGTTGTTTGTTGAAGGTGGCCACTGTACCGTTTGTGATCGGGATAATTACACCATTCTTCATCTTCCCATTCATACCAATTATGGTGCTTAATGTATTTATTCAGGTTTGAATTTTATTGGTTTTATAAAATTCCTTCAAAGACAAATAGATATGACCAAATCTACAAAATTATGTGCTATATGGATTCACAAGTAACACTTCTATTAAACTTGGTGACTATATCACAACAACTTGGACAGACCTTTAAAATTAACATGTTTTCAAATCAATGTTTTATATGACAGCCATGATGAAGTCTGTCGTAGCTCATTGACTAACATAATTGTCTGTAGGTAATATATTTCTGTTCTGTAACTCTAGGTTCCTAACACAACAGTAGTAATTGTGTGTCTACAATAAGTTTGTTGATACATTGGCTAACATGCTGTAGTCATGTTGTTCTCCCAAGGCTGACCCCTTAATTTTTGAATTTATAAAATTCATTGGAATATTTCAATCTTCATGAAGAACAAGCACAATGTTAGTTTTGAAAGTTATTTATAATTATTTATCTAAAGAGTACAGATTTAGTCTGTAGGTGGTTGTGAAATTGTCATTTATCACTGTTTATTTGGCTATTCCCAGTCAATGAATAGAATTATTAATATCACTTTAAACACTCTGCACTCCTAATTTAATGTTTGTCTTGATTTGATAAATCTCTATAGCATCCTCTTTTTCTACTGGTCAACTTGGTTTAATGAATGGATTTAATATATTAAATATAAATATATTGATATGATAATAATCAAGAGATGGTTGATTTAGTTTATGGTGTTTAACACCACTTTCAACAATATTTCGATGGTCAATTAAATGACTGTATGATAGTTGAGTAGAAAGCCGTGTACGTACATTTGAACAGTAGCAACAAAGTATGCTATAGAGACATATCCCATTAAACTGAAAGACGTTATAATATATATTTTTGTTTTTAATCAATTTCAAATTAAAAAAAAAGACTTCTTATTAATTAAAAAAAAGAACTCTTTATGTAAAAAAAAAAAAAAAAATAAAAAAAAAATGAAATAAAATAATTAAGAAATAAAAAAGAGTTGGAAGTAATTTAATATAAGTTGACATTTATGAATCACTGTAAGTCAAACTGGCATTTCAATAATGATTTGTAGAATATATGTAGATTTGTTTTGGTACTTGAGATTGTTTTGCTCTTCTTATATAAAACTGGCACTGACTTATTTTTGTGTTTTACCATGATCACTTCTTCCCTTGTCTTTGTTTAAACTCACATAGGCTGTAATTTAGCTAATTTGTTGTCAAGAAGTTTTTTTTCTTTTAAATATGTCACAGTATGCATAAGAAACTTACTGACAGACAAATTGTATTTAACAATAAATAAAAATTGTATTTTATAATAAATAAAAAAAACACATCATTTATCATTTGACATAAATTGTATTTTACATTAATTTGCATGGAAATCCTGCACTTTCATTGGTTTACAAGAAGGTGACATTTTAGTCTGTAGCCCTCTGTAGTGGGTGACAATTTGTTTATCTGTCACCCTATCGTGAGCTAAAATGTCACCTTCTTGTAAGCCAATGCAATGAAAATGCAGGATTTCCATGCAAATTTACATAAAATATAATAATCACATATAACACAAGGATGTTTTTGAAGTATTATTGATGTTGATATTAATAACAACATTACACCTTTGAGACATAGGCCTATTTCAATAGATTTAATGTTAAAACTCATTTTGAAGTTTGCAGTGACAAACATTGTTATACAAAGTCAGGGTGCCCACTGAGTTTTGAAACTGGAAGTACAATGGGGTACAATTGCTGTTTTTTCATTAACTTTGTACCCCTGCATATAGAAAGTCCCTACAATTTTGGGGGTACAGGGCCTATTTTGGGGGTAAAAAACCCTCTGCAGAGGGTAAATGGGCATGCTGAAAGTATACACAGGCTGTACACAGGCTGTACATTGTTTTCATTTTGTAAATGATTAAGCTAACAAATTACCCAATATGGAATGTAAAAACCGGTGATATTACAATGTTGAAAAATGAAGGGGGGGGGGGGGGAGGAGGGGGAGGGGGTTGGAGAGTTCACACTGTTCACCATCTGTTTTACTGGTATGTCATCAAACAATTTCCCATCCTTAGTACTTCATGACTATCATGTTTGCTATGTTTGTGTCAGTATGTTGGTCAGTTTTACATGTTGACTGATTTAGGCCTGTTTTTTCTCATCAGGTTTGTTGGTAATGGGCTCTGCATTTGTGATGGCTATTGGTGGAGTCATAGCTTCCAGGAAATTCTACAATCATCTCGTCCACAACTTATTGCGATCACCCATGTCATTCTATGATCAGACACCAATGGGGCGTATCATGAACAGATATACTGCAGATATTTTAGAACTTGACCTTGTTGTGCCCTTCACTTTAAGATCCATGTTGAATACCATTCTACAGACTGTATCCAATCTAGCTGTTATTATTTACAGTACACCCAATTTCAGTGCAGTCATACCAGTTTTCGGAGTTTTTTACTTTTTTGTCCAGGTATTCACAGCAATTCACTGTTCAAGAAACAAATGCATGCTATGACTTCTCTACGAAACTTCTCTACACAAAGATAACATTACAGTCAAACATGCCTTAAAGGGCACCTCTATATAGCAAATCACTGTCTATAAAGGGCACCTCTATGTAGCAAATCACTGTCTATAAACAGCAATCTCATTTTTCCAATTATTGAATAGTCCATATAATTATGTCTCCCCTTCGAACGAAGGGAGACATTGTTTTAGTCTGATTTTTTCATCCGCTTCTTCTGCTTCTTCTCAGCGAAACTTATCCGGACCATAACTTTTTTGTCTTTCCAGATAGGTCAATTATATTTGGTATGTGGGTGCATGACCATATGGCGGTGTGTCACGTACCATAATGACCTTTGTGGGACCTTGACTTTTGACCTCGAGATCAAATAATTGTTTTTTAAATAGTATCATTCAACTCATAATGTGTAAATTATTGTTGTACAGATGGCTGCATTAAGGGGAGACATAAGTTTTAGGTATCTAAAACAGTTCTTCCTAGTTTTAACCTGTATATAAAGGGCAATTGTTTCTAAAGGCCACATTTTCAGGTTCCCTTGAGTGACCTTTATGTACAGGTTTGACTGATTCATTGGTTTTTGAAATTGCAAATGGTTTAGAAGAAGCCTCCATTTTTTGGAATTCTTCATCAATGCTAATACTTTCTAGAAATTTAACAAAATTGTGAAAAATATCTCCTTTAATTAATTGAAATACAGATATTATCTCAAAATTGGCAAGGTATAATTAAGAAATAATTTATGGAAGGGGTAAGTTTGTTGGAGATTTTAATATGGGTAACATTATCTGCGTAAAATTACCCCTTTCATAAATTATTTCTATTCTAATAGGACATATACGGTAAATTTTTAATCCACATTCCTTTATAGTGTACCCATATTAAAATCTCCAACAAACTTACCCCTTCCCATATTAAAATCTCCAACAAACTTACCCCTTCCCATATTAAAATCTCCACAAACTTACCCCTTCCCATATTAAAATCTCCAACAAACTTACCCCTTCCATAAATTATTTCTATGACGTGCTGTTTTGGCTTTTTAAACAAAAGGGTATAATAGAACAGTCAAATACGTCATGAACATCAGTGCGTGTAAGTCATAATAAATAGGGGATTTTTATACCCTTTTGTTTACAAAGCCAAAACAGCACGTCATATTAGAATTTCAAGTTTGCACTGGAATCCAAATTCAGAGGAACAAGTTATTAAGTATGTAGTGTAGCCACATTTTGAAATGACAGAATGATTTATGCTGAAGAGATCTATATTTATATATCCGCACTGAGAACGACAACGTCAATACCGTCATATGACGGGACCCGCATGGCTAGGGTTAATGTGTAAAAAATCTCTAAATTCTTTGATTTATGAATTTCAGAAAAGGCATAAGATTTAGTATTATATTGGCTGCATTACTCCTAGCTTTATTGTACATTGTAAACAAAAGGATGGGATATAAAATGTTGGCATGTCACTGAAATAAAAAAGTCAATTCCATTGAGTCCATTTATAATTTGAAGATTTGTTGAAATTTTATTGTAGCAAAAATGTTTGTAAATGAAAGAAAGAAGTTTAGTGTTAGGATACTATTGGTCTAAATGGTGATTAAAATGGTTTCCCTTCAGTTTTCCATACCATTTATATTCAAGCAACCAAATGTTTTTCTTCTTGTGATCAGAAAATCTCATTAGCATTAGATTATAGTGAAGATTTTTCTTGATGTATATAATGAAGGACAGTATGATAAGGGCCACTTTTTGTCCCCTAAAATTTAACATATATTATCCATTAGATATAGAATTAATTAACTAAAGTCCCTAACATTGTAGAGTACAAACATGAAATATCAAAGTACTGTGTTGTGCTACACCAAGTACATTGTACTTAAAATAAGTAAAACCACCTTAAATATATATCAGTCAAACATTAAAAGATATAGCATGCTGATCTAGAGACAAGCTAACACAGTTAGAAAATACAGTAGAACCTTCTTATGTGACCTTCCTTGAAATCAGGTCACATAAGACAGATGGTCGCTAAATACAGGTTTAATTAATATACAGTGTGCGAAATTAGCGGTAGACCTATAGACAATGGCTGTTCTATGTCAAATTTTCAAAATTTTGTATACAATGAACAGTGAGGTCTACGTAAAATAGAGATTGGTCTATGATACCGCAAAATTTAGTTTCACACACTGAATATAAGATGCATTGTGAAGAGAAATTAAAATTAAGGTCACATAATGCAAGTTATTGCTTAATAGAGGTGGTCACTAAAGCAGGTTTGACTATCTTGTCCTTAATTGTCAATCTCTGTGTTAATTTGTTGCTTTCTGTTGTATCACAGCTTTATGTTAGCTTCTTTACAATCAGATACAGATTACCTCTGCTTATATTAATATATCCGATTGTTTACTTAAATAATCCACACTCCAAATTTAATCACAGTGTTCAAAATCTTTGCAAACTTTCCCTATCTGATCCAAAATATTGTCTGTTTGGATTCCTGTGATATTGAGTTAGACAAATTTTACTCTATGTGGTGTTTTAAACATTTTTTTTAATGGAAATGTCAATCTTGTGTTTGCAGTAGCATGAATAATATACATTGAACTATGTCATAAAAGAAATTTACATGTTTCTTATTAATATTGAAGTGGAATCTCAAATTACAAACTTTTTCAAAAAGAAATTTACTTAGTCAAAGTGCCATTCTATAAATCCAGCTGTTATGACTTATGCTGTAACTAGTACAATTTTTTTTTCTCAATGATTAATATGATAATATTATAATTGAATTTACAAGGACACGATTTTTGTAATCAACATTTTGTGAGACAGCAGTTATCTTTGTTTTGGTCAAAATTTATTATTCGAAATATAGGAATTCCAATGGGAACTAAATGTGCACCTCTGATTGTTGATTTAATTTAATACTGTTATGATCACAATTTTGATTTATTTTTATACTGTTATGATCACGATTTATGGCTAAACATCAAATTGATCCTTCAAAACACTAACATATTTATATATTTAACAACTGAGGTCACCTAAGTCATATCTCAACTGTTCATAATTCTAATTTTCTTAGATATGCTAAAAAAATCCTTTGATAGAAATTACTTTATAAAAAGTTGATATCAACTTGTATCCTTTTTGGATATGGTTTCTATACGAAGGATAAAAATTTATTCTATGTGAAGCAAATTAAAAGTAATAACACACTGATGATAGGTAGGTCAATAGCTTGAATATCTAAATGTGTTCTAAACAAATAGTTACATTGTTATGAAATAATAATCACCGATTGTGTAGTTATGCAAATTTTTAATAGTAGTCAAATTATGACTGCGTAGATGAAAAATCTGGTGCAATTTCTTTCTTTTTTTCCTTTTTTGTTTTTGTTTTATCAATTACCATTTAGCAGGATAATAAAAACTACTTGACAAAATAAATTCAACCAATAATGAAACATGGGAGACCTTGAATGGAAATTTGTTTGAAATAGTTTTGACTACTTAATATGATTTACCTACAAATATAAAACCTAGAAGAACTTACTAGGAAGTTTTATTAGACCATGAGTACAACAGTAGTTGTGCTGAATCACGATTACCTGGTAATACATGTACATAAAGTTTATTAGACCATGAGTACAACAGTAGTTGTGCTGAATCACGATTACCTGGTAATACATGTACATAAAGTTTATTAGACCATGAGTACAACAGTATTTGTGCTGAATCATGATTACCTGGTAATACATGTACATAAAGTTTATTAGACCATGAGTACAACAGTAGTTGTGCTGAATCATGATTACCTGGTAATACATGTACGTAAAGTTTATTAGACCATGAGTACAACAGTAGTTGTGCTGAATCACGATTACCTGGTAATACATGTACATAAAGTTTATTAGACCATGAGTACAACAGTATTTGTGCTGAATCACGATTACCTGGTAATACATGTACATAAAGTTTATTAGACCATGAGTACAACAGTATTTGTGCTGAATCACGATTACCTGGTAATACATGTACATAAAGTTTATTAGACCATGAGTACAACAGTATTTGTGCTGAATCATGATTACCTGGTAATACATGTACATAAAGTTTATTAGACCATGAGTACAACAGTATTTGTGCTGAATCACGATTACCTGGTAATACATGTACATAAAGTTTATTAGACCATGAGTACAACAGTATTTGTGCTGAATCACGATTACCTGGTAATACATGTACATAAAGTTTATTAGACCATGAGTACAACAGTATTTGTGCTGAATCATGATTACCTGGTAATACATGTACATAAAGTTTATTAGACCATGAGTACAACAGTATTTGTGCTGAATCATGATTACCTGGTAATACATGTACATAAAGTTTATTAGACCATGAGTACAACAGTAGTTGTGCTGAATCACGATTACCTGGTAATACATGTACATAAAGTTTATTAGACCATGAGTACAACAGTATTTGTGCTGAATCATGATTACCTGGTAATACATGTACATAAAGTTTATTAGACCATGAGTACAACAGTAGTTGTGCTGAATCACGATTACCTGGTAATACATGTACATAAAGTTTATTAGACCATGAGTACAACAGTATTTCTGCTGAATCAGGATTACCTGGTAATACATGTACATAAAGTTTATTAGACCATGAGTACAACAGTAGTTGTGCTGAATCACGATTACCTGGTAATACATGTACATAAAGTTTATTAGACCATGAGTACAACAGTATTTGTGCTGAATCATGATTACCTGGTAATACATGTACATAAAGTTTATTAGACCATGAGTACAACAGTATTTGTGCTGAATCACGATTACCTGGTAATACATGTACATAAAGTTTATTAGACCATGAGTACAACAGTAGTTGTGCTGAATCACGATTACCTGGTAATACATGTACATAAAGTTTATTAGACCATGAGTACAACAGTAGTTGTGCTGAATCACGATTATCTGGTAATACATGTACATAAAAGGACCCATGAATTATTTTCTGCCTTAACAGTTCTAAAGTATTTCACAATATTAAACATGTATTTTGTTATTAAGTATAAAAATGTATTTGTGTCTTGACACTTTAAGATGTAGAGATTGACCATTATGATTTGTTAGATTAATGGTCTACATATTCTACCTTCTTTAGCTATAACTAGTATCTACACTGTAACTAGTATCTACACTGTAACTAGTATCTACACTATAACTAGTATCTACACTATAACTAGTATCTACACTATAACTAGTATCTACACTATAACTAGTATCTACACTGTAACTAGTATCTACACTATGACTAGTATCTACACTGTAACTAGTATCTACACTATAACTAGTATCTACACTATAACTAGTATCTACACTGTAACTAGTATCTACACTATAACTAGTATCTACACTGTAACTAGTATCTACACTATAACTAGTATCTACACTATAACTAGTATCTACACTATAACTAGTATCTACACTATAACTAGTATCTACACTATAACTAGTATCTACACTGTAACTAGTATCTACACTATAACTAGTATCTACACTGTAACTAGTATCTACACTATAACTAGTATCTACACTATAACTAGTATCTACACTATAACTAGTATCTACACTGTAACTAGTATCTACACTGTAACTAGTATCTACACTGTAACTAGTATCTACACTGTAACTAGTATCTACACTATAACTAGTATCTACACTATAACTAGTATCTACACTATAACTAGTATCTACACTATAACTAGTATCTACACTGTAACTAGTATCTACACTGTAACTAGTATCTACACTGTAACTAGTATCTACACTATAACTAGTATCTACACTATAACTAGTATCTACACTATAACTAGTATCTACACTGTAACTAGTATCTACACTATAACTAGTATCTACACTGTAACTAGTATCTACACTGTAACTAGTATCTACACTATAACTAGTATCTACACTAACTAGTATCTACACTGTAACTAGTATCTACACTATAACTAGTATCTACACTATAACTAGTATCTACACTGTAACTAGTATCTACACTATAACTAGTATCTACACTATGACTAGTATCTACACTGTAACTAGTATCTACACTGTAACTAGTATCTACACTATAACTAGTATCTACACTATAACTAGTATCTACACTATAACTAGTATCTACACTATAACTAGTATCTACACTGTAACTAGTATCTACACTATAACTAGTATCTACACTGTAACTAGTATCTACACTGTAACTAGTATCTACACTATAACTAGTATCTACACTAACTAGTATCTACACTGTAACTAGTATCTACACTATAACTAGTATCTACACTATAACTAGTATCTACACTGTAACTAGTATCTACACTGTAACTAGTATCTACACTGTAACTAGTATCTACACTATAACTAGTATCTACACTAACTAGTATCTACACTATAACTAGTATCTACACTAACTAGTATCTACACTGTAACTAGTATCTACACTGTAACTAGTATCTACACTATAACTAGTATCTACACTATAACTAGTATCTACACTGTAACTAGTATCTACACTGTAACTAGTATCTACACTATAACTAGTATCTACACTATAACTAGTATCTACACTATGACTAGTATCTACACTGTAACTAGTATCTACACTGTAACTAGTATCTACACTGTAACTAGTATCTACACTATAACTAGTATCTACACTATAACTAGTATCTACACTGTAACTAGTATCTACACTGTAACTAGTATCTACACTATAACTAGTATCTACACTATAACTAGTATCTACACTGTAACTAGTATCTACACTGTAACTAGTATCTACACTATAACTAGTATCTACACTGTAACTAGTATCTACACTAACTAGTATCTACACTATAACTAGTATCTACACTATAACTAGTATCTACACTGTAACTAGTATCTACACTGTAACTAGTATCTACACTATAACTAGCATCTACACTGTAACTAGTATCTACACTATAACTAGTATCTACACTATAACTAGTATCTACACTGTAACTAGTATCTACACTGTAACTAGTATCTACACTATGACTAGTATCTACACTATAACTAGTATCTACACTGTAACTAGTATCTACACTGTAACTAGTATCTACACTGTAACTAGTATCTACACTATAACTAGTATCTACACTGTAACTAGTATCTACACTGTAACTAGTATCTACACTGTAACTAGTATCTACACTGTAACTAGTATCTACACTGTAACTAGTATCTACACTGTAACTAGTATCTACACTGTAACTAGTATCTACACTATAACTAGTATCTACACTGTAACTAGTATCTACACTATAACTAGTATCTACACTATGACTAGTATCTACACTATGACTACTATCTACACTGTAACTAGTATCTACACTGTAACTAGTATCTACACTGTAACTAGTATCTACACTGTAACTAGTATCTACACTATAACTAGTATCTACACTATAACTAGTATCTACACTATAACTAGTATCTACACTATAACTAGTATCTACACTATAACTAGTATCTACACTATGACTAGTATCTACACTATGACTACTATCTACACTATATCTAGTATCTACACTATGACTAGTATCTACACTATGACTAGTATCTACACTATAACTAGTATCTACACTATAACTAGTATCATAACCAGTATCTTCACTGACTAGTATCTACACTATGACTAGTATCATAACTAGTATCTACACTATAACTAGTATCATAACTAGTATCTACACTATAACTAGTATCTACACTATAACTAGTATCTATACTATAACTAGTATCATAACTAGTATCTACACTATAACTAGTATCTACACTATAACTAGTATCTATACTATAACTAGTATCATAACTAGTATCTACACTATAACTAGTATCTACACTATAACTAGTATCTACACTATAACTAGTATCTACACTATAACTAGTATCTACACTATAACTAGTATCTACACTATGACTAGTATCTACACTATAACTAGTATCTACACTATAACTAGTATCATAACTAGTATCTACACTATAACTAGTATCTACACTATAACTAGTATCTACACTATATCTAGTATCTACACTATAACTAGTATCTACACTATGACTAGTATCTACACTATAACTAGTATCTACACTATAACTAGTATATACACTATAACTAGTATCTACACTATAACTAGTATCTACACTATGACTAATATCTACACTATAACTAGTATCTACACTATAACTAGTATCTACTCTATAACTAGTATCTACACTATAACTAGTATCTACACTATGACTAGTATCTACACTATGACTAGTATCTACACTATATCTAGTATCTACACTATGACTAGTATCTACACTATGACTAGTATCTACACTATAACTAGTATCTACACTATAACTAGTATCATAACTAGTATCTACACTGACTAGTATCTACACTATGACTAGTATCATAACTAGTATCTACACTATAACTAGTATCTACACTATAACTAGTATCATAACTAGTATCTACACTATAACTAGTATCTACACTATAACTAGTATCTATACTATAACTAGTATCATAACTAGTATCTACACTATAACTAGTATCATAACTAGTATCTACACTATAACTAGTATCTACACTATAACTAGTATCTACACTATGACTAGTATCTACACTATAACTAGTATCATAACTAGTATCTACACTATAACTAGTATCATAACTAGTATCTACACTATAACTAGTATCTACACTATAACTAGTATCTACACTATATCTAGTATCTACACTATAACTAGTATCTACACTATGACTAGTATCTACACTATAACTAGTATCTACACTATAACTAGTATCTACACTATAACTAGTATCTACACTATAACTAGTATCATAACTAGTATCTACACTGACTAGTATCTACACTATGACTAGTATCATAACTAGTATCTACACTATAACTAGTATCTACACTATAACTAGTATCATAACTAGTATCTACACTATAACTAGTATCTACACTATAACTAGTATCTACACTATAACTAGTATCTACACTATATCTAGTATCTACACTATAACTAGTATCTACACTATAACTAGTATCTACACTATAACTAGTATCTACACTATAACTAGTATCTACACTATGACTAGTATCTACACTATAACTAGTATCTACACTATAACTAGTATCTACACTATAACTAGTATCTACACTTTCTTTGTTTATGTTGTTGTTACAATGTATTGTGTTGTTTTCTTATTTTTAATTGCTTGTTACATTTTTGTTAGGGGAGAGAGAGAGGGGGATTGGAAATCCCATTGAACCAGTTAAATAAACCCTGCCACATTTGAGTGGCTGTCCCAAGTCAGGAGCTAGATTTCGATCAGTTTTTGTTTTTAGAATTTCTGTTTGGAAGTTTAAGAATTACAGGAGTGGTGCCTACAGTTGTGATTGGTTATATTGTTTACCATTATTGTTGAACATTTTGTCTCTGTATTTATGGTTTTGACTGAATATTCAGTAATGATAATAATCATAAAATGAGAAAAATATTCTCAACTTTTAACTGATTATCAGAAAGATGGGAGTTATGTTGACTAGATGTTTTGAAGATAATATTTGTTTGTCAGTGACTTGCGACAGGTCTGTGGTTTTCTCGGGGTACTCCGTTTTTTCCCACCAATAAAACTGACCACCAATATGTAACTGAAATATTGTTGAAAGTGGCTTTAAACACCATAACCCTAAACCTAAACCACAGATAAAAAAAAAACCATCATGTTAACTGGAGAACTGAAAAATATTGTTAAAGAAAAATAATACATGTAAATTAGTTGTGGTTAGTTTTACTTCAAGAAATGCCCACACTGTCAATAAGAAGAAATGCCCACACTGTCAATAAGAAGAAATGCCCACACTGGCAATAAAAAGAAATGCCCACACTGTCAATAAGAAAAAATGCCCACACTGTCAATAAGAAGAAATGCCCACCCTGTCAATAAGAAGAAATGCCCACACTGTCAATAAGAAGAAATGCCCACACTGTCAATAAGAAGAAATACCCACACTGTCAATAAGAAGAAATGCCCACACTGTCAATAAGAAGAAATGCCCACACTGTCAATAAGAAGAAATGCTCACACTGTCAATAAGAAGAAATACCCACACTGTCAATAAGAAGAAATGCCCACACTGTCAATAAGAAGAAATGCCCACACTGTCAATAAGAAGAAATGCCCACACTGTCAATAAGAAGAAATGCCCACACTGTCAATAAGAAGAAATGCCCACACTGTCAATAAGAAGAAATGCCCACACTGTCAATAAGAAGAAATGCCCACACTGTCAATAAGAAGAAATGCTCACACTGTCAATAAGAAGAAATGCCCACACTGTCAATAAGGAAAAATGCCCACACTGTCAATAAGAAGAAATGCCCACATTGTCAATAAGAAAAAATGCCCACACTGTCAATAAAAAAAAATGCCCACACTGTCAATAAGAAGAAATGCCCACACTGTCAATAAGAAGAAATGCCCACACTGTCAATAAGAAGAAATGCCCACACTGTCAATAAGAAGAAATGCCCACACTGTCAATAAGGAAAAATGCCCACACTGTCAATAAGAAGAAATGCCCACACTGTCAATAAGAAGAAATGCTCACACTGTCAATAAGAAGAAATGCCCACACTGTCAATAAGGAAAAATGCCCACACTGTCAATAAGAAGAAATGCCCACACTGTCAATAAGAAAAAATGCCCACACTGTCAATAAGAAAAAATGCCCACACTGTCAATAAGAAGAAATGCCCACACTGTCAATAAGAAGAAATGCCCACACTGTCAATAAGAAGAAATGCCCACACTGTCAATAAGTTTTATAAGTATGGACTTCAGGAAGTATAAGTGTGTCATCCGTGATGTCAGTTTGTTGACTTATTTCAAGAAATGCCCACACTGTCAATCAGTTTTATAAGTATGGACTTCAGGAAGTATAAGTGTGTCATCCGTGATGTCAGTTTGTTGACTTATTTCAAGAAATGCCCACACTGTCAATCAGTTTTATAAGTATGGACTCCAAGACTCATATTGTTTGTCATCCATGCTGTCAGTTTGTTGAAAGCTGTGATAAATTCCAGTATCTTGAAAATAGTCTTGACTGCATTCCAAATGCAGTTATGTTAAGGAAGTGTTTCTGAGTTCATTTGTCTTAGCAGGTCTTTATTAACCAAGTGTGTGATTGTAACTTGTTCTTTTATCTGGTACTTCTCATTAGTTGTGCATTTTTCAACTTGAAAACAAAGGATGTGTTTAATGATTATTAAAACTAAGGTACACATCTCCCTCAGGCATAGGTGACCTTAGACGATTTTCTCCCTCAAGCATAGGTGACCTTAGATGATTTTCTCCCTCAGGCATAGTTGGCCTTAGACGATTTTCTTCTTACTTATTGACCCTTGTATAAAAACTATTTTAACATTCCAATTTAACTTGAAATAATGACGTAGATATCAGATTTAGTACTGACGACACAGAGAACACTTAAACCATATCTCAAAATGTCTGAATTGTCATCTAATAATTGGTGATTACTGAAGTGTACTCCTGCCTGAATACTCTTTAAGTTAAATGGCTACAAATCTGAAATGGAGATAATTAATTGTCATCATGGAAGGAACTTGGAAAATACATACATTATATTTGGATACTTTTCTCATGTTTTTATATTGCCACCACTGGACACCAGGGGCAGTAAGTTTTACTGAACATACTACATTTATACATCCTGCATTTGGTTTCTGCTCAATAACTAAGTTCCCCTTAAGCAAATCTTTTGAAATTTTTAAGTCGGACACCATAAATAGAAGGCCAAGTTCAATTTCAGACTTTATCAATTATATTGTTCTGCAGTTATGTCTCAGTTTAATTTAACTGGAAGCAGGGATATATGTGTCGTCTGGACACGAACCTCCATTTATTTTCATAGTCTTGTTGATTTTATCTTTTTTTTTGGTTGAGCAAGTCTAATGTCAAACAAGGTGGTATATGTATATCATATCATGTTGTAATCAGCTGATACTTAAAACTAATTCTTTATACTGTAGGCTTTTTTATGCTGCTAGCAGGTTTCTGTCTTGCCAATGGTTCCATTATGGCCACAGGAAAACTTCATCAAAGTCTCGTTGTAAACGTTTTCCGTTCACCTATGAGCTTTTTCGATACAACCCCACTCGGACGAATAATAAACAGATTTTCTAAGGATGTTGACGCCATCGATGTTGTAGTCCCAGAAATGTTTAAGAACTGGTTCTTATGCTTTCTGGTTGTAACGGCAGCCATTATTGTCATCTCCATGGGAACACCATTGTTTATGATTGCCATGGTTCCCATGTCCATCATGTATTACTTCCTTCAGGTATTTACTCATTGTTTTCATTTAGTTGTAAAAAAAAATTCTACAAAAATTCATCAGAATTAAATGAAAAATCTTCCAAAAATCTGGATTATGTTAACTGACTCCTTTGATAAAGAAAAGAAGGATGTAATGTTTATTAAATCTATTTGTGTCCAATAATCACTGACAAACTTAGTTTGAAAATTCCAGGGCTACTGGTATGATATGCCAAGCATAGAAATCGAATATATTATTGTCTAGCCCAGGAAAATACCACTAAGTTTGTTAGGTGTTTGTTTGTGACAGCTGACAGTATACTATAATGTGAATGACTTTTATCTTAAAGCTTCAAGTTTATGTCAATGTCAATGTTTTAGCTTTAAAGTTTATGACAATGTCAATGTTTTAGCTTTATGACTGTCATTATTTAAGCTTCAAGTTTATGACAATGTCAATGTTTTTGCTTCAAGTTTATGACTATGTCATTATTTAAGCTTTAAGTTTATGACAATGTCAATGTTTTAGCTTTAAGTTTATGACTGTCATTATTTAAGCTTTAAGTTTATGACAATGTCAATGTTTTAGCTTTAAGTTTATGACAATGTCAATGTTTTAGCTTTAAGTTTATGACAATGTCAATGTTTTAGCTTTAAGTTTATGACTATGTCATTATTTAAGCTTTAAGTTTATGGCAATGTCAATGTTTTAGCTTCAGGTTTATGACAATGTCAATGTTTTAGCTTTAAGTTTATGACTATGTCATTATTTAAGCTTTAAGTTTATGGCAATGTCAATGTTTTAGCTTCAGGTTTATGACAATGTCAATGTTTTAGCTTTAAGTTTATGACTATGTCATTATTTAAGCTTTAAGTTTATGGCAATGTCAATGTTTTAGCTTCAGGTTTATGACAATGTCAATGTTTTAGCTTTAAGTTTATGACTATGTCATTATTTAAGCTTTAAGTTTATGGCAATGTCAATGTTTTAGCTTCAGGTTTATGACAATGTCAATGCTATAGCTTTTGATATGATATATAAATATTGCATGATAAAAGTTTAGCTTTTTAACTGTTTATTACTTTTATTATTCTTTAGTTTGATTTATTGTTGAACGTCTTGTACCATTGGCAAACTTTTTAGAAAGTGGGGGAATTTAGTTCCTATTAAAAATAATGCAAAACAGATACCAACTATTCTATGTAGTCAAACATGTCTAAACCAAATCCTGAATAAACCGGAAATCCTGTATAAACCGAACTTTTAAATAAAGTCCCAGTGTAGAAAATCTTTGTGAATTTAACCTGTATAAATTGAACTTCTGCCTATTCCGAACACAAAAGCTGGTCCCAAGAATGTTCGGTATAGGCAGGTTTCACTGTATATATTGATTGTCAAAATGGAGCCAACAAGATTTTCATTTAAATTAACAAACCAATGTAATGAATAACAGGTATCTGGTTTTTTAAAATATAAATCTAAAACTGAGTTGACTAAAAAAATATGCAAATGGCAAGAATATTACTACTCTGATGTACTTAGAAAAAAAACTAGTTTTAATTTGCATGAAGTTTTTTTTTATAATATATGGGAGTAACATTGGCTTGATTAGAATTTAGAAAAGCATGGTAGATCTTCTAAAAATTCTCAAAGCTATCAAATTTACTGACATCTTATATAAATATTTATAAAGTGTTTTGTCCTGGAGCCTAGAACATTTTTAGTGTCACATGAGAAAATCTGACCTGAGTTACAAATTGTTTTGTTGTGGAGCTTTCATAGCATCACAGGAGAGGGAGAATAGTCCTGCTGTAACCATGAAACAGTTTTATCTTGCAAAACAATGTTGACAGACAAGATATAAGAGGCTTAGAGCTATTAGCATGAAAGGAACTTGTTCTACCCCTCAAATTAGACAATACATATATATGACTATCATTTACAAGAGAAACTTTGTATAAATTGTAATTTAAATTTTTCAGCTGTTATTGGATGTGGAAGGTTTAAATTGATAGTGGATGATTAACATCTATTGTACAGATCACTGTCTATAAATAAAGTAAAAATATGTACCGGTATATCAAGTTAGTGTAAACAAAACAAATCCTTGCTTTCCTTAAATTCAATATTCATATGTACGATATTTTAATCAGATTAGTTTATGTTATTTCAAATATATTATGTTTGATATACTTTGTATTCTTACTCCATATTGAGTTAGTTATACCCCCCGCAACGAAGTTGTAGGAGGTATACTGGTTTCACGATGTCCGTCCGTCTGTCCGTCCGTCTGTAGACAAATCCTATGTCGTACGATAACTTGAGTTGTGTTTCTTAGAATCTTTTAAAATTTTATCGGCTGTTTACTAGTGAAAACAGGAGGATCCCTTTCATTTTTGACGATTTTCACTTTTGCCGTTCCAGAGTTATTGGACTTTATATGACGGAAAATAGGATTTTTACCCTATGTCGTAAGATAACTTGAGTAGTGTTTCTCAGAATGTTTTGAAATTTTATCAGCAGCTTACCGGTGAAGAGAGGAGGATCCCTTTCATTTTTGACGATTTTCACGTTTGCCATTCCAGAGTTATTGGACTTGATATGATAGAAAATCCTATGTCGTATGATAACTTGAGTAGTGTTTCTCAGAATGTTTTGAAATTTTATCAGCAGCTTACCGGTGAAGAAAGAAGGGTCCCTTTCATTTTTGGTCGGAACAATCAGTAATGTTTTGGTTATGGAAATAGGTTGGACAGATGTGGGGAGCGGTGGGTATATCTTAGTGAGCTGTGCTCACAGTAATACTAGTTTGATATACATGTACTTTGTATTCTTACTCCATATTGAGTTAGTTTGATATACTTTGTATTCTTACTCCATATTGAGTTAGTTTGATATACTTTGTATTCTTACTCCATATTGAGTTAGTTTGATATACTTTGTATTCTTACTCCATATTGAGTTAGTTTGATATACTTTGTATTCTTACTCCATATTGAGTTAGTTTGATATACTTTGTATTCTTACTCCATATTGAGTTAGTTTGATATACTTTGTATTCTTACTCCATATTGAGTTAGTTTGATATACTTTGTATTCTTACTCCATATTGAGTTAGTTTGATATACTTTGTATTCTTACTCCATATTGAGTTAGTTTGATATACTTTGTATTCTTACTCCATATTGAGTTAGTTTGATATACTTTGTATTCTTACTCTGTATTGAGTTAGTTTAGGATTATTCAATAGAAATATATAGGTATACATTAATACAATGAACATTGCCTACACTTATATTGGCTATTTAACTGTCACAAATGACAAGTGTTTGAGACATTAAAATCACAGATTGACTGTTAGAAGCTATTCATCTGCCATATAGTAATCCATTTTCTAATACAACAATAAAAAATGAATCTTAATTATAGATAAAAAAAAATTATAGGAATTATTGCTTACAGCATTTCACAATATTTGAACATTTCAACAATGTCTGTGTTCTTTTAATGGTCACGATTTGTGAATCCATGACTCCAAACAAATTTATTTTTACTTATTATGTTGGTGTGGATTGAGGGAGGTGGGGTATCCATTGTACAAGCTTTAGATGATGCTTTTGCCATTTTCATCGATAACCTTTAGTTCAAGTATTGAAAAAAAAGTATACAAATAATCTTAAGAACAAAATTGAATCTAAACTCTACAAGTTTCTACACAAAATTAGTGTTTTTAATGCTGGTCTGATATTGAAATAGCCACTTTTTAATTATATGCATTCAATTGTTAATTTTCACACTTGATTAAACATTTTTATAATCATTTCAACATCTTAAAATAAAAAAAAAATTAAATAAGAAGTGCTTCAATACCTTAAATTACGTTTCAACTAATACTTTTTTGTTAGTAACCTGCAGTAAAATTTTCTTTATCTCACGATTTACTATTAAAAATTATTTGAATACCTAAGGGTTGGAAATTAAAAAAAAAATTTGAACAATTTGATGAAAGAATTAATAAATATTATAATGTCTGAAAAAATAACAATAACCATACGATCATAATTTAATTGGAATCACAATGAATTATCTTCTTTAGAAATTAAACAAATGAGATCGAGTCAAAGGTTAAATTCTTGTACTTAGTTGTCATAAGAATCAAGGGAGACATGTCTGATAAAGGAAAATCAGTGAGAAAATGTACAAATACTGCAGGTTTATCAAAGTGTACCTGTCTGTGTGTCTGCTGCATGTGCACTAACAATCAGAATAATCTCTGTAAACACCTGCATCTGTTTCCTCTGCTTGCTACTAATAATGTCTGTCGTATTCCTCTTAATCTGCACAAATACTGGCAAATCATTCATAGTGTATGCCACTTTTTATGGATTTCAAGGTTTATTTATCTGGTAAGTTATGGAACTAATAGTGCTTAACAGCTTTCTTTTTAAACTACGGCAAAAAAAAAAAATAACCTTGAGAGCTATGGTTTCACAGCTATTTATCCAGTAAATAATATGAATGTAAAGTACATGTGTTAACAAAATATTAATTCTAAAATTATATTTTTTGAGAATAACATTGATGAATTTATGAATCATTAATATTAACAATTGTCCTTGAATCCACAAAAACTGGAATCTACAAAGTAATGTTTTTGCATAATATTCAAAGTGTTTCTATGGCAACTTGTACATGTGTATGTAAACTTTCTGTTTTCTTCCAATAAACAAAATGTATTTATATTTTAATCTTTGATATTTGTATTTATTTGATTTCATTTTAATTCAGATTTTGTTTTAATTGTTTTTCAAGTTGTTTCTAATTTCTAAGATTTTCAAATAAAGGGAAATGAAATTTCGTGGAGATTAAGTAACATTTTTATCGTTAATGTTTTTGTTTTGGTAATGAAATATATAATTTCTTTGGTCAATATTGATAAGAATTTTTTTAATATGTATTAATTATAAACATATACATAAATTAAAAACTTTTGTCATAATATAGTTTTATAAAACTTTTCAGAGATTTTATGTAGCGACATCTCGTCAGTTGAAGCGTTTAGAGTCTGTGAGTAGATCTCCAATCTATTCTCACTTTGGGGAAACTATTACTGGTGTGACTACAATCAGAGCTTACCAGCAACAGAAACGTTTCATTACAGAATCGGAGGATAAGGTCGATGAAAATAACGTCTGTTATTTTCCCAGTGTTATAGCTAACAGGTAAGTTTGTTTGTCTAATATATTTTTGTTGTCTTATAAGTCATAAAAATCATGTTGTTATCTTCCATTCAGTTTGTTATATCACCTGTGTAGCAGAGTTGAGATAAAGTGACCACTATCTGCCATCGTCTTTGTCAGTGCCATATTTTCTTTAATTCTAAACTCTTCCTATTTTACCACTTCATAGAAAACTGATATATTAGCTTTTATTGGACAGGAAGTCATGTACTGCTGTTTTATATTTTTATCATTAAATTTGGGGTTTCCCAGAACAAAACAAGTATTTTCAATGTGACATATCATAAATTCTAATGTAATTATAATATAACATGTTTTTTCATTAGCTAATGTTTATCATCAAATCCACAATTGACATGCCGTAACTAAGGTTTCTAGTGCGAATGAGCCGCCATATTGAATTCTTGATATCTAACATGTCAATTAAAAACAATACGATTCTAAATAAAGACATTGAAATCATTTCTTGTTGGATTTTTTCCAAAATTGAAGCGAAATATCATACAGTGATTACGTTCCATGCTGAAAAGTTTCATATGACATTTCAAGTTTTTATGACATATATGTGCCAAAGTAATGAACAGTATTTCGTGACATTTTATATTTGGCAATTTATGACCATTTTTTAAGCCCAAATAGAGATATTTTTGTCTTGCATTAGAATAGAAGTAACTGTTACGCTTCGCCAAATAAAACTGTATTTTCTACCGTCAAATACCCAATAGATGCCATCAACTATTCAAATACAATACAGTTATTTCTTAATTCAAAACTTCCTATAGATCACTCAACAGAGCTAACCAAATTTGAATATTTTCTTTAAGAAGACATAGTTTTGCACTTATTCTGTTAATTTTCAGAACATTGATTGTTGGATTTTCAATGTTGTACAGAGGGAGTACACATCTCTATTCCACAACTCCTCATAGTCCACTCAACAGAAGCATACCAGATTTCTACATTTTCTTTTACAAGAACAGAAGTCATGCCACTGCTATTAATTTTTTTTTTAAACACATTGATTTCTTGTGTTCCCAGAGCCAAACAGTGAATTTAAGTGAGGTAAAGATGACACCTCTCAAAGGATGCCAACCAAATTTACACATTATGTTTTAAGGAACTGAGGTCATGTACCTGTTATTATCCCCTCGCCAACGAAGTTGCGAAGGAATATAGTAATGCTACTGTCCGTCCTTCCTTCCTTCCATCCGTCCGTCCGTCCTTCAGTGACATCCTTGTGAACACTTTAGAATCAACATCCTTCAAAGGATTTTGACCAAACTTGGTACATACTTAGTCCTTAAGAGAATCTGGAACCCTATTGATTTTCAAGTTCATAGGTCAAAGGTCAAGGTCACAGAGTCAAATTGTTAGGTGAGGGGATATGCCACGCTTTGCATTACCCTTGTTAATTTACATCTTCGCTAGCCAAGGGTTACGATTCGGGTTCCTCTTCTCTCCACCCTTGGCAGATCTAGAATACATTTTGAGGATTCGCGCTTTAATATTTCATTGGTTATGGCTACCAGTACACGTATCCAATCAGAAGACGTTTTACACGGAGCACGTGTTATCGACGAAATGTAAACAAAGATGGCACCGGAATGCTCTCATATGACAACGATTTGTCACTTCCCGTTTTGGTTCCAATGAAAACATCTTTCCCGTCTGCCAAAGCGTTGAAACTTTCACTTGGTTGACAGTAAGTGCTTCCAAATTAAATTTATCACAAATATGTTTTTCTTCACTGGGCGCTGCCATTTTCAACTCTCCCAACATACGTATAACAAAACGATTCTGATTGGCTGGCGATGACGACTATCTAAGGGGCGCAACTTCGATAAGCCACCAGGTGGCATTGCGCACGAATTTCAAAATGTATTCTAGATCCGCCAAGGGTGGAGAGAAGGGGGACCAGAATCGTAACCCTTGGCTAGCGAAGTTGGTTAATTTATTGATCACATAGATTTTTTTTGGTAGATGTAAATTTAATTACTGTACAATCACAGCCTATTTATATACATGTATATAAAGTCAAGATTAACACTACTGTAACATTGTATTTATATTTCAGATGGTTAGCTATAACACTGTAACTCAATGTAACATTGTATTTATATTTCAGATGGTTATCTATTAGACTTGTAACTCAATGTAACATTGTATTTATATTTCAGATGGTTAGCTATTAGACTTGAATTAACACTGTAACTCAATGTAACATTGTTTTTATATTTCAGATGGTTAGCTATAACACTGTAACTCAATGTAGCATTGTATTTATATTTCAGATGGTTATCTATTAGACTTGTAACTCAATGTAACATTGTATTTATATTTCAGATGGTTAGCTATAACACTGTAACTCAATGTAACATTGTATTTATATTTCAGATGGTTATCTATTAGACTTGTAACTCAATGTAACATTGTATTTATATTTCAGATGGTTATCTATTAGACTTGTAACTCAATGTAACATTATATTTATATTTCTGATGGTTATCTATTAGACTTGTAGCTCAATGTAACATTGTATTTATATTTCAGATGATTATCTGTTAGACTTGTAACTCAATGTAACATTGTATTTATATTTCAGATGGTTAGCTATTAGACTTGAATTAACACTGTAACTCAATGTAACATTGTATTTATATTTCAGATGGTTATCTATTAGACTTGTAACTCAATGTAACATTGTATTTATATTTCAGATGGTTATCTATTAGACTTGTAACTCAATGTAACATTATATTTATATTTCTGATGGTTATCTATTAGACTTGTAGCTCAATGTAACATTGTATTTATATTTCAGATGATTATCTGTTAGACTTGTAACTCAATGTAACATTGTATTTATATTTCAGATGGTTAGCTATTAGACTTGAATTAACACTGTAACTCAATGTAACATTGTATTTATATTTCAGATGGTTAGCTATTAGACTTGTAACTCAATGTAACATTGTATTTATATTTCAGATGGTTAGCTATTAGACTTGAATTAACACTGTAACTCAATGTAACATTGTATTTATATTTCAGATGGTTAGCTATTAGACTTGTAACTCAATGTAACATTGTATTTATATTTCAGATGGTTAGCTATTAGACTTGAATTTGTTGGCAACTGTATTGTATTTTTTGCCTGTTTGTTTGCTGTGTTAGGAAGAGACACATTAACAGCTGGAATTGTGGGATTGTCGATAACTTATGCTTTAAATGTAGGTTATTAAAATACTGTTATTTTGGGCTAAATATGTTGGGTAGAATACATGTAGTATATGATCAATATTTGATTTAGTTATTTACTCAGCCATATTACAATAATGTTTAAACCTGTTATAGCAACAACAAAAATCTCACGAAAACTAACAACAATAATATTCATGATTGATTGATAGGTGTCAAATAAAAAAGATTCACAATAAAATTACTGTACTTGTTTTGTGCTTCATAAAATCTTTTTTAAGCCTTTTTAGCTCGCCTGACCCATATGAACATGTGAACTTTTGCCATCACTTAGCATCCATGGTCGTCTGTCATAAACTTTTTCAAAAATCTTCTTTGAAATCACTGAGAAACTGTTAACAAACTTAACCTGAATATGTGATGCTACCACTCATACAAAATAACTGCTAAAAACAGGGAGGTTTGACTTCTCCCTCAGAGAACATGAGGGAGAAGTGAAGGCATGACAGGGAGACTTCCAACAGCTTCATAGAGACATGTTTCCTCAAAAATGTGTTGTTTCTTCGCATTATTTAAAAAAGAATTACATTTGAAATGTGCCTTTGCCAATATCTTGTTAATATCCTTCATATTTAACTTTAAATTCATGTTTTGTACTTGTATTATTGTTGTTGATCTTAAATTTGTCGATTTTAGATTTTATTTGTTTCACATTGAAATCTGTTGTATATATATTATATCAAAATATGAGTTCCTTCCCTTTTTTCCATTAAAATGCCGCCATGTTTAAAACTTGACAAGTTGATTGTTTACCTTTGAAAAAGCTACAAGTAACTCAAGTTGTATTAAAATAATAAAAAATATAACACAATCCAACAACCAATTTGGTACAGGAAGCATCTGTTTGTTTATTTTTAGATTTGGGATTTGATTTTCAACTGGAATTTTGTCAGTACAAAATGAGAAATTTGTCGTGATTCTTTGGTCTGAACAAGTCAAATTTTCTTTATTGATTGAATAAAGCCGTTTTCTCTCATTCTTATGTATTTTCACATTGATTACAATTGCTTTGTTAATCAGCTTTACCATAAAATGCAGATTATTTGCAAGAAAGGAACGACTTGCAAAAAGAAACAAGGCGATTTTAATTTCGCTTTGGAATCTAGGGAGGGTGACGTCAGCTGATATAGGACGAGAATTTCGCCCACTTCGCCTGGTTTGATGAGCCCTGCTGCTGTTTCTATTAAAAGATTATATGTATCTAATACACCCACAGAGCAAACAAAGCTGCATTTTTCGCCAAATAAGCTGAAATTTGAACAGTAGTTCTATTTTAATGAATGGCATGACATATGTCGCAGATTTTGCCAATTTCTGCCTAAAATATGCAAATTAGGATAATATTGACAAAAAGTTATTAAAAAAATATTCTACTCTAAACTATTGAGCCAATTTAATCCTAATTAAGCTGCGATAGTCTTTAAGAAATCTCATTTCAAAATGGTATTTGATATCCAAGATGGTGGCCATTACTAGAAATAGAAATTTCTTCAAATTGCCAAAACTTCTACACTTAAACCAAGATGAGTTGAAATTTAAACTTTAGCATTATAATAATGATTTGATTAATATTATATATTTAAATATTTGATTGTAGGTGACACAAACATTAAACTGGTTAGTAAGAATGACAACAGAGTTAGAGACCAACATTGTAGCAGTTGAAAGAGTGAAAGAATATACTGAAACTCCAACAGAGGTAAGGGGAGATAACATATTGAAACTCCCACAGAAATAAGGGGAGATAATATACTGAAACTCCAACAGAAATAAAGGGAGATAATATACTGAAACTCCAACAAAGGTAAGGGGAGATAATATACTGAAACTCCAACAAAGGTAAAGGGAGATAATATACTGAAACTCCCACAGAAATCAGGGGAGATAATATACTGAAGCTCCAACAGAGGTAAGGGAGATAATATACTGAAACTGCAACAAAGTTAAGGGTAGAAAATATACTGAAATTCCCACAAAAATTAGATGAGATAATATACTGAAACTCTAACATAGGTAAGGGGAAATAATATGCTGAAACTCCCACAGAGAGAAGGGAAAGTATATTGTATATTTGTTATTTTATCAAGAGGGCATTGAAACTATAATTAGTCTATAAAGAAATAACTATAGAGCTATGTATACTACACAAGAATGAGTTTTGTGTAACTATGCTACAATGTTTGGTATATAATACACACATACATTTAATGGTATATAATACACACATACATTTATTGGTATATAATACACACATACATTTATTACACAGTAACAGATGACAATAAAAAAAAAATTGAAAGAGCAGAACTGGTAATTCTAGATTTATCATCAAATTTGTTATGCTCATGTCTTCTACTAGGAGTTGTTGGAGTAACAAAAAGTATGTGAATTTCTTATTAACTCGTATAAAAAACTTAAAAATCTGTAGTGTCTTGAGGGGCAGTCATGATCGTGCCGTAAGGTAGTTGGATTTTTAACTGCCTGTGCAATCAGTGCCTATCACCACTAAAGTTGTGAGTTCAAACCCTGTTCATGGCGAGGTGAACTCGACACAACATTATGTGATAAGTATGTCAGTGACTTGCGACAGGTTGGTGGTTTTCTCTGTGTACTCTGGTTTCCTCCATCAATAAAACTGACTGCCACGATATGACTGAAATATTGTTGAAAATGGCATTAAGCACTGGAAGCCATCAAACATGTACTGTCTTTGATTTATTCTATTTCTTCTCCATATTTACAGGCTGCATGGGAAATAGAGGACAAGAAGCCAAGTGAATCATGGCCTGATAAAGGCTGTGTACAGTTTGACAACTATGGTTTACGTTACAGAGAAGGACTAGACCTTGTAATAAAAGGCATCTCATGTAAAATAGAACCCACAGAGAAGGTAAGTGCCCATTTGTATAATAAAGAGTTTGACTTGAGAGTAACCAATGTGTTTTCACCCAGAATCATCATTTTCAAAAGTATGACTGATTAGTTTGATATCACTGACTTACTAGAGTCCAACCGTCCAACCATGGTGTATACCAGGATTGAAAAATGACATATAAACCTGTAAACCTTACTAAGCTCTAGATATCCACATGAAGTAGCCCATTTACTCATTCTGCTGACCCTAACCTCTGAAAACAATACTTTTCCAGTACCCTTTGAAGACATATATACCATATCGTCAATATTTTCTCTTTAAAGGAACAACTAACTATGCGTTCTTGATGCATGATGGTATTATTTGATTATTTTACAGATTGGAATTGTGGGTAGAACAGGTGCTGGGAAATCCTCATTAACTCTGGGGTTATTCAGAATTCTAGAGAAATCACAAGGCAGTATTGTAATAGATGGTATAGATATATCAACGATAGGTCTACATGACCTGAGGTCAAAGCTTACCATTATACCACAGGTATGGTTCTAATTTACAGGTATTGATCAAAGCTCACCATTATACCACAGGTATAGTTCTAATTTACATGATCTGAGGTCAAAGCTCACCATTATACCACAGGTATTTACAGGTGATCGTATGGTAGTTGGATTTATAACTAATTATGCAATCAGTGCCTATCATCACTAATGCTGTGAGTTCGAATCTCGATCAGGGTGAGGTGTACTCCATACAACATTATGTGATATAAAGTTTGTCTGTGGTTTTCCTACGGGTATTCCGGTTTCCTCCACCAATTAAACTGACCGCCACAATGTAGCTGAGATATTGTTGAAAGTGGCGTGAAACACCCTAACTCTCTCTTTCTCTCTAATTTACAGACATTAGTCTTTGAGGTGTTCGAAAATGGAATGAGGCTTTGTATTTCAGTTTTTTTTTCGTGTGGGCCAATTTCTATTTGCATGGCTACAGTCATATGTTGGATTGATTGATACAATCAGTGCCCTTGTTACCTATTATATTTATGGGTTCAATTTTCACTGATGATGAGATGTATTTGATATAAAATTTTGTGGTACTTAAATAATTGTATCTGGTTGGTGGTATTCTCTTAGCTTTATGGTTTCCACCAACAGTAAAAACTGCATGAAATATTATAGAAGGTGTTTAAATAGCCATAATTCTAATCCTAATTTCTTGCATATGCATGAATTTCTAGTTTATTTTTGTCTGATTACTTACCTTCTGGTGATATGGTTGGTTTATGGTGTTTGATGCCACTTTCAACAATATTTCAGTTATATTGTGCCTGTCAGTTTTATTGGTGGAGGAAACCGGAGTACCCAGAGAAAACCACTAACCTGCTGCAAGTCACTGACAAACTTTATCACATAATGTTGTATTGAGTGGGGTTTAATGGTGATAGGCACTGATTGTACAGGTAGTTGTAAATCCAACTACCATATGATCATGACCATGATGGCCCCTGTAGTGATATGATATCTGTTTTGTACTAGACTCACTAAAACAACACTTCACAGGCAGACAGACATGATGTTCCATTCAGACACATTATTCTACTGCAAGTCAACCAGTATTTCTTTTTACCTCCTCAGTGCTGCATGCTTAGAGAAGAATTAGCAAATGGTATTTTTCTTGTGCTAGATTTACCGTCCTGAGATCAAACCTATAATCTATCACATTCAAGGCTAACACAATAACAAATAATTTCACCACAAAAGATAGTTTTTAGAAATACAGTGAAGCCTGTCTAAATCCTGAATAAACTGGAAACCTGTATAAACTGGAATCCTGTATAAACTGGAATCCTGTATAAACTGGAACCCTGTATAAACTGGATTCCTGTATAAACTGGAACCCTGTATAAACTGGATTCCTGTATAAACTGGAATCCGGTATAAATTGGAATCCTATATAAACTGGAATCCTGTATAAACTGGAACCCTGTATAAACTGGAATCCTGTATAAACTGGAAACCTGTATAAACTGGAATATTGTATAAACTGGAATCCTGTATAAACTGGAACCCTGTATAAACTGGAATCCTGTATAAACTGGAATCCTGTATAAACTGGAACCCTGTATAAACTGGATTCCTGTATAAACTGGAATCCGGTATAAATTGGAATCCTATATAAACTGGAATCCTGTATAAACTGGAATCCTGTATAAACTGGAAACCTGTATAAACTGGAATATTGTATAAACTGGAATCCTGTATAAACTGGAACCCTGTATAAACTGGAATCCTGTATAAACTGGAACCCTGTATAAACTGGAATCCTGTATAAACTGGAATCCGGTATAAATTGGAATCCTATATAAACTGGAATCCTGTATAAACTGGAACCCTGTATAAACTGGAATCCTGTATAAACTGGAAACCTGTATAAACTGGAATATTGTATAAACTGGAATCCTGTATAAACTGGAATATTGTATAAACTGGAATCCTGTATAAACTGGAATCCTGTATAAACTGGAACCCTGTATAAACTGGAATCCTGTCTAAACCAAGCT
This sequence comes from Bathymodiolus septemdierum, assembly GCA_963383655.1. Lineage (NCBI taxonomy): Eukaryota > Metazoa > Mollusca > Bivalvia > Mytilida > Modiolidae > Bathymodiolus > Bathymodiolus septemdierum. The sequence goes on along the minus strand of OY726522.1, from coordinate 87,483,731 downwards.
TTAAATAAAGTCCCAATGTAACAAATATTTGTTAATTTAACTTCTATAAACTGAACACCTGTCTATTTTGAACACAAAAGCTGGTCCCAAGGAGGTTCTCTTTAGACAGGTTTATACAGTATTCTGTCTTAGTCAGGGTTTTGTTTCGACAGGTTTATACAATATTCTGTCTTAGTCAGGGTTCTGTTTAGACAGGTGTATACAGTATTCTGTCTTAGTCAGGGTTCTGTTTAGACTGGTTTATACAGTATTCTGTCTTAGTCAGGGTTCTGTTTAGACAGGTTTATACAGATTCTGTCTTAGTCAGGGTTCTGTTTAGACAGGTTTATGCAGTATTCTGTCTTAGTCAGGGTTCTGTTTAGACAGGTTTATACAGTATTCTGTCTTAGTCAGGGTTTTGTTTAGACAAGTTTATACAGTATTCTGTCTTAGTCAGGGTTTTGTTTAGACAGGTTTCACTGTATTTTCAAAAGCAATGGTATTTTTAATAGACAGATTCAACTTTGGCTTCACAATAATGTATTGTATTTCAGGATCCTGTGTTGTTCTCAGGCTCTCTGAGAATGAATATAGATCCCTTTCAGTCATACACAGATGATAATTTGTGGAGGGCTTTAGAACATGCCCATCTGAAGACATTTGTTAGTAACCTGGCAGAGGGTCTACAGCACGAATGTAGTGAAGGAGGAGAAAATCTGAGGTAATATATTATAATCACCTGTATATTTTGGAGGGCCTCTGAACTTGACCAATGGAAAACATGTGTCAGTAATTAAGGGAAAGTTAACGACATCAAAACAAGAAGGGAAGGACAGGTCTATTTATAGACATTTTATAGATAATCTATCTTAGTGTTTACAACATGAATGTTTTGTAATAGTTAGAATCTGATGTAATTTATTGTAATCACCTTTCTTTTATTGACGGTCTGTAACATAATAACATACATACAATGAAAGGGTTTACATTTCTGGTAACATAGAGACTTTATGGAGAACCTAAATGTATTTCTGGCATTTTCAACAAAAACAAAATCCCAAAAAACCCTTAAAACCAAAAAGTAAGGTTGTGAGTTTGCTTGGTTTTTGTAGTAACTTCTCAGAGACTACCCCCTCTTCTTCTTGGGGAAACATTGTTTTCATTCTGTCTGTTCAACTCTCCCTTTGTCACAAAAATTTGTTTGCATAAATCATCCTACATTTTAAATGGAAATCCCTCAAAATATATAACCATATGGAGATTATTACATCGTTACAGTAGTTTAATGAGACCATTTTTGAGGGATTTATTGTCCTTTTTTGACTCAAGATATAACATGAAAAAGTTTGTATGTGCATCTCCTCCTACAGTTTAAATAGGAATTTCTCAAAACTTTGCATGCTTCCTTTAATTCTTTTTGTTTTGTTTTGGGGAGATTTTCAACCCTCAGTTACAATGTACAGTCTTTTTTAAATACAAACCACAATTTCCTTATTTTGTATATTTGATTTTAGTGTTGGTCAAAGACAGCTGGTTTGTTTAGCTAGAGCCTTGTTACGGAAGACTAAAATATTGGTATTGGATGAGGCTACAGCGGCTGTTGATCTAGAAACTGATGATCTTATACAAAATACAATCAGAACAGAATTTGCTGATTGTACCATACTAACTATAGCTCATAGACTCAACACTATCATGGATTACACAAGGTAAATTCACACATGGTATTATCTCCCTTGGTTCACTAAGAGAAATTATCATCACTCTGTGTTCGTCATCGACATACGTCAATATCTTCTATGAAACTATTGGGCCAAATGGACACAGAAATATTCCTTATGTAGACCTCGTCAGAAAAATGATTTGGATGCAGATCCAAAATTTAATTAATGTAGTCATTGATTGATTGATTTTTTGTGTTTTATTATTTAACGCCACTTTCAGCAATATTTCAGCTATATCATGGCATCCAGTTTTAGTGGTGGAGGAAGCCAGAGTACCCGGAGAGAACCACCGACCATGAATTAATGTAGTGTAAATGATCCTTTGTAGGTCCTTTGCAAAATATTTGTTTTAGTCATAAAAAGATATAAAAGATGGTGGCAACAGTAGGGTATATTTTAAAACAAGACCCTGTGGAAAAATGAAAAACAAAGAAAGCCTTTTCTCAGAACCTACAAACATGATTTAACTGAAACTGTACATGAATGGTCATTGGATGGTCTCTTACAAAGTTTACCTTTTCTATGTGATTTTAAAATCCAAGATGGCTGCAACCGCAGGACAAGTCTAAAATCTTCTTGAAAACACTAAATCATTTGAATGCAAACTTGGCTGAATGATCCTCGATGGTCCTTTATAAAATGTACACATGAAACAGTTTGATACAGGACTTGATGGGGGAAGTAAATAAGAAGCTTCTTGTCAAAAACAACAAACTTGATTGAATATAAATTAAATAATGTGCATATGTATCATATACCTTTCTTCTTTCAGAGTTATGGTATTGGATGCAGGAATTATCAAAGAATTTGATTCACCCAACAGTTTACTGAAAAATACAGACAGTATATTCTATGGCATGGCTAAAGATGCTGGGCTTGTGTCATAACTTAATGTCTAACAACTGTGGACTTGTAGCAATGGTATTTTAGGATGAGTAGTGGTACACCTTATGAAACAATGTTTTGTGTCATTTTTTATATGCCATCAAACTGATTAAGGTGCATAGAGTTTGTAAATTTAGTTTGATAGAATTCTTCACTTTATTGTGTGAATAGAGTTCACCAAAATATAATCTTAAAATATGTAGAATTTAAGGGATCACAAAACATTTACGTGCAGAATTAAGACATGGAATACAACCATTTCATTAAGTTTAGTAGTTAAAATAATCTGGATATTACAGGAATTTTTTTTATTAAATATGAGAACAAAAAACATTCTGCATAATATATTTCTCCTACATGTGTATGTATATGAAGGAAATTACTCTGATCACAATTTTCAAAATGAAAAAACAAAACAATTGTGAAGATATATTTTTTTTTTTATCAAATATAAAAATGTTGACTTATTTAAATCTAGTGTAATGATATGTTAGAAATTTGATTAAGTTTAATGATCTTCAATTGTTAATAGATTTGTTTTACCAATAGCATTATGATTATATTTTTTGTGTTAAATTAAAAAAAACCCCAAAGAAATCATTTAAATTTGAAAATTAAAATGGAAGGTGGCTTCTCTGCAACTGGAATTAGAAAGTGCCAATGTTAGGTACCAGTATTCTTGAAGAATAATTAGTAACATCACATTAGTCTTAGTTTTTTTTTTGTATTTATCCTTAACTATTGCTGAAACGAAATCTATGGTCATTTATAATACAAGTGTCATAAATTTGTTTTTGCCTCTCTAAAGTTATGTAAATGTTTGATCATCTATAGTGTCTATGTGTACATTGGATTGTACTTCTGTAACTTAAGAAAGTTCTATACACTTGTCATGTTCTACAATATATCTAGTCCAATGCACATTTCTTTTTTTTTTTAAATTAAGTTCCTATATTATTGTTATTTCAACATGTATCTTACATTTTTTTAGTCATCAGTATTCTACATATAGTCCAACTTACATTGTGAGAGGGGTATCTATTATCATAGGCCAATTTTGTTTTTCTAGTATTGAAAAAAATTACCCCCTTTATAAATCCAAATTTGTAATATCAATTTAATAATTCCAAAACAACTTGATAAGGGAGATAATCGATTATTTTAAAGATTTATCTCCCTTAGAAAACACAAATTTCTACCTTTCATCAATTATGTTCCCTTTAGGTAAAGCATTCATAAAATATGAATGTAAGCCTCTTTAGCAAATGGGTAGTTTATGTAATTTTTGTACAAATAATTACTGTTTAAGTTCTTTTTTTTTCTTCTTTTAATGAGGACAGTTTTTATGTTGCTTTTGTACACAGCTGTCTGCCAAAGGAACCATAAAGAATGGAATATTATATATTTGGAATATAATTGCATGAAACCCAATTTAGATAAGTAATTAGTGATTCTTGAATTAAATAACATATGTATCTTACCTTTTGGAAATCACATGCCAAATGACTCCCCTATGGGAAATTTCTATCTAAAAATGGCTGACGATTTTGTCAATAGATAATGCTAATGGTAGAGGCAATTATTTTTTTTCATAGAAACTAAGAAATATTGCCACAAAATCTTGAACTTAACTAATGTCTACATTTTCTGTTTCTTACAGTTTTTAGGTTTATATGAACTCCCTTTACAGACAGTAGTCTTTATTATTGTGGATTTTTTTCATATTTGTTGTATGATTTTATGTAAACAATCCTTATAAATATACATCAACTGGCTTTATATTGCATGTAAATATTGTCAAATATCGATCAGGGGTCCAATTGTGAAACTTTTGGGTGCGTGAATGAGGATTAGTGAATGAGCTTCAGATTTCTGCACACAGTAAAAATTTTATATACTAATATCTAGGTCAAATGTATATTCATGCTTCCTAGTTTACAGTTTAAAAGCAAAAAAAATAATTGATATAGTGAGAAGACTGATAGCAAAATCAGAATTGATAATAAAGTAGTGATAAGTTTAAATAATCTATCAGGGCTCTACATAAAGTCTTGTCTGACCTGTCACTACCAGTTTAATTTGGACTCAGACAACTAAAAAATCAAACTGTCTGTCTGAGGGACAAGTAAAAAAATACAATTCAAATGATGTTTTTTTATTGACCAGAGAAGCTTTATTTGCCTGTGAACAAGAAAAAAAATTCATATAACTTGTTAGATTGACAAGTTGACCAAACTGTTATTGTAGATTGTGATACTGTGAAAACTTCAGTGGCCATGATATGAAAGTTTCAGAATGGATGAGCAAGTTGGTGCCGACAGGGAAATGAAATAAATTGAAATCCCTATATTGAAAATGTAGGTGGACATAATTGTTTGTCACTTACGATCCAACCCCCCCCCCCCCCCCCCATATATTTCAGGTACGACTAGTTTAAAAAAAAATCTTCTGAAGTAGTTTTTGGGTAAAATCTAATAAAATTTCCATGATAGAAAGAATAATTATTTACAGCTAGCCATAACAATGTTCAAACTTTCAAATAATTTAATTGTCCATAGTTTTAACTTTTAATGATTTAAACACAATCTTGAATTCTTGTAGTTAAAAAATAACCTGCCTTAATGGGTACCTGTATATAACAAATAACTGTCTATAAAGGGCAGTTTCATTTTCTCCATTTAATGAAGTGCATATAATATGAACCTGTATATAAAGGGCACAATATCAGGTTCCTTTCAATGGTCTTTATGTACAGGTTTGACTTTACATTCTACAATTATATGATTATTTATTACCTTCATATTTAGATTGTGTTTAACTCATGAATTTTTTTTTACATTTTAAATCACAAAATTGTAAAGATTATAAAAAAAAACTTCAATTTTTTTTTTATTTCAAGTTCTGGTTTAACATGAAATATTTAGGGAAAGATCAAAGATGACAAATTATTATGTCCACTGCACATACATGTATATTTTTTCTACTTGTTCCTATTTTATTGTAGTATCAAAATCTTACTTATTCCATTCAACAATCAAAATGTATCAGTTTTTTTTTTATCATTTACTTGTTCATTACACAGCCCTTGATATATGATACTAACATATCTTAATGCAGTTATGTATGTAATGTCTTTTTCTGATTGGACAGTGTCAAATGTTTGACTGCATCAATTATTGCATGTAGAAACAATATATATGGTTAATTGAAAATTCAATGTTTACTTATTTATCAGAAAATGCATTAGAATGGAGATGACTAGAATATTTAAAGATATGTAGGTATTAATTAGGATTTGATGGTCGCAAATATCTGTTTAATGCTCCGTTAACGTGTCGCCAGTAAACTCAGTTTGTGACTATCAAATCAACAATTGATGTCGACAAATCTTCAAATACAACACAGTTATCTCTGAATTCTTCATATTACAACAACTATTGTTATTTAGAGTTGATTGATAACCATGTTGTTTTTGTATGTTCTTGATATCATGTTAGTGGTATTATAATTTCTTGATTACAAAGAAAGCTTTGTTTATGAACAGTTATTTTTGTTTTATGTAAGTACAGGTTTTTATGGACATCCTGAATTTTAGCAATAGTATTTATTGTCAGCAATTTTCTATTTTTTTTGTCTTATTTTATGTCATTTTTAGTCAAAGGTTTGTATAGGTGTATATATTTTTAATATGCATCTTTTGAATCCTATTATGTTTTATGTACAGTGTTGCAATAACTTTATATGTTTCTCTCTGACATCTAATGGCTATCAGATTGATCATGATTCTCTCTGACAGCTAGTGGCTATCAGACTGATCTTGTTTCTCTCTGACAGCTAATGGGTATCAGACTTATCTTAATTCTCGGTATTAATCACACTATTTTCATGTTCTGTATTCAGATTTTATTTATTATACCATTAGTAATTGGTAGATTTTTTAACAGTCATGAAAAAAACAATTAAATTATTTTTAGAATGTACAGAAGTTTTAAAAATGAGAAATTTTGTCATTTAAACTTTCAATTATTCCAAGAGAGTTATTAAATCATGTACATGGCATATACACCTTTTTGTTCTTAGGTTGTTTTTTTTTCACAAATCATCACTTAAGATAATAATTTGTTTTCAGGTTTTTTTTCTTTAGAAGGTCATCATCTATGTGACCACATTGAATCTTGCCAAACTAGTTGATAATCACTTCCTTCAATGTTGTAATTCATGAAATTGATGACTTTTTAACATTGTATAATTTTTGTTGCTATTAATTTTTTTCTCAATGTTGATTTTATTTAATGACTTGATGATGTATGTTTCAATGTAATGTAACTGACTTCCTTTAGGACAGGTACAACTCACTTCTTATTGCTTGTCTATATTTAGTACATGTACACAGTTGAGTGGAGTAGTTAGGAAAGAAACTTTTGCATAATTTTCTGCACTAAATGGAAATTTCAACTTAATTGTATTCTCAGCTTAAACCATATCTTGCCTTGCCTATACTTTTGTTTAGGTTAATGTAATTTACCGGTATTCTAAAAAAAATAATTCCAAGGTTAAAATCATTAGAATAGTATTATATATGGTAGGTTTATTTTATAACTGAAGTTTTCTGAAATCCTAAAAAAGAAAGAAAATAGTTGGCATGTTGACATACTTTTATTTTCAATACCCCCCCCCCCCCCCCCCCAAATGAAATCCAGAAATATGATAGCAACTGTAGAACTGTAGTAAAAGTGTGGATTATAGACTTATGATAATACAATGTTAGAAGTAATGATTTTTATTAATATCAGTTTAGTAGATTTTATCAAATACATACAACTTGTACATTAACTGAAAACTGGGTTTACATGCTACAAGTAAACTAAATTGTTTGTTTTAGCAAGAGAAAAGTTATGTCAGCTGTATAAACTAACATATTAAGACTGTCAAACAAACTTTGTTTTGTGTGTGCTATTTTTTTTAAGAATTTGTAAGATGCTATTTTTGTTAAAGTGTTAAATGCAATATAAATATGTCGGCAAAAGGTTTGTTCATTTTATATTCATGTTTCAAATCGACCAATTGATAATTATATTTGGTGGTAACCGTGACAACCTGTAGCTGATATCAAGGTATTTGATTAATTAATGAATGGTTATATATGATTTTATTTCCATATAAGGTATATGCATATGAATATGAATGAAAACGGGTATACATATTTTGTTATGGTTTATGCATTTATTATGAAATCTATTGAAACAATTTGTATGAAATAGATAGATAAAGTAGGGTTATGATTAGTTATTGGTGTTTAATGCCACATTCAACCGTATTTCAGGGGCATTTGGACAGCTATAGCTAAAACCAAAAGTCTTGTGTATGTGTCTCTCTATAGTTGTAGCTGTGTTGGCTAACTGACTAGTGAAACCACAGTCTTGTGATATCTTATCACTTAATGTGGGTATCTAGGCTTTAATCCACGTTAGTGGTAGCTAACTGACTAGTGAAACCACAGTCTTGTGATATCTTATCACTTAATGTGGGTATCTAGGCTTTAATCCACGTTAGTGGTAGCTAATTGACTATTGAAATAAACAGTCTGGGGTAGATGCAGTGTCGGATTTACCATTGTGCTTAGGTGGGCTTAAGCACAGGACCCCGTTGGCCAATTTTTTTTTCTATAATGGATTTTTGCTTATGTGGTGCAATTTTATAATATTTTAACTATTCCTAATTTTCCTGAGCATGTATGCATGTCTGCCTATGTAGGCCTACCGAGTCTACCTCCTTCAGGGCCCAAGTAAGATGCATCATAACTTAACTACTACAGCTCCCCATTTGTCCTAAATCCTGCACTGGGTAGATGTCTCTCAATACCTTTATACTTGGGGCAGATATCTGGGCTTTAGTTCACATGGGTTAGCTAACTGACTTGTGCAACCTACAATCTTGTGCAGGTGTCTCAATACCTTTACACTTGAAGTGTGTATCTGGGCTTTAATCCACATCAGTGCCAGAAACTGAATAGTGATACCACCAATCTTGGGTAGGTATATCTATTCATTAACACTTGGGCACGTACGTATCTGGGCTTTAATTCACATTAGTGGTAATCCTGTGTAGGTATATCTATTCATTAACACTTGGGCACATATCTGGGCTTTAATTCACGTTAGTGGTAATCCTGGGTAGGTATATCTATTCCTCAACACTTGAGGTGGGTATCTGGGCTTTAATCTACATCAGTGGTGTTAAGTGTGTGGTCATGATTCAGAAACCTTATTTCTAATTCTTTATGTGATCAAGTTTATCAATCACATAGTGAGGGTCATCTTTAATTTGGTTGAAAATGGCATTAAACAGCAACCAATTCTTATCTAAATATAATTTGTTTGCCCACAATACACAGATGTTAGAATTAGACAGTCAGCACTCATCTTTTCATGGTTTTGGTTAGTCTCACTCTTAAGTTCTATAAATGTTATTTCTTAATTTGGTTAATTTAGAATAATAATTTTTTTTAAATAATAATTTCTTTATTTTAATTTAATAGATTTTGATTGGTTAGTTTGTAATATGTTAATTTTGTTTTGATTTGATTGTTGTAAGATTATTGTTGATGCTTATATTAAATCAAATAAAAGTATTTTAATCTACTGGTACTTATATCTGTTAAAACAGAAAATCTTATTTGTCATCCTGTCCACAGTTATTGTTTACATATATATGTAAGAGTCAAATCGACGTCCAATCTCTAATCGATGCCAGTGGATGCCGATTTGAGGAGTGGACACCGATTTTAGTCCAGACGCTTATCTGAATCTATCATATATAACTTATCTGAATCTATCATATATAACGACATTAGTGGTGTAATGGTTAGCGTGCTCGCCTCGAGTGCTGTAGATCGTTGGTTCGAGCACCGATCAGGTCAAACCAAAGACTATAAAATTGGTATTTATTACTTCTCCGCTAAGCACACAGCATTAAGGAGTAAGAGCAGAGACTGGCTGACCCGGAATCAGGATAATGTGTCAGAGTGGGGCGACATAACTGTTGTTTCAATGAGTTAGCCCTGAAAAAAACAAACGAAGCGTGTTAGTCTAGTACAAAAGCAGACCTCATCATCATCTTATTGAAAATTAATTTGTTCTCGCCATGTTATAGCTGAAAAATTTAGCATTAAACAAGAATCACTCACTGACTTGTTTACATATATTGAATAATATTTCTGATGGCCCCTCATCTACAAGAGTAAAAACAAAGATATGGAAGTTATGAGTATAACTCATCAGCAGGTGAAGGACCACCTCTCTGCTTTTGATCTCACTTTGAGGTGTAAGCTATCCTCATTTATGAAGACCCCCAGGTGACTGTTATATGAAATGCAGCAATAAAAGTACTATTCCTTAACTACAATTGTAATCTGAGTTTCAGATTTTTGTTTGCTTCATGTTAATTACATTGTACATCTAAAGCCTTCCTATTTAAATAAAAGATATTTACTCAACACTTTTGTTGATCTGAAAAGGTATTTTTAGGCTACATATTTTTCAGAATTCTACTTTGTTCTGGAGGATATAAAATTCATTGAATCTTCTTGTGAATATCAAAGAAAAGTATTCTGGTATCATTTTAATCTAGGAGCTCACCTGAGTTTGTATCACTATTAACCTGAATATTAAAGAATTTAAAGGGGAAAAAAAATATCGGACTTGCAATTTTGGGTGTTTACTCCCTTATATCTTGAAACTAGTATGATGTACAACAAATCTGTTGAAATACTGAGATTCAATAAAAATAAATAACGCTTAAAAATCCGGCTTACAAAAAGGTTATCATTTTGAGAGTTGATTCCTTTTGGTTCCATTTGATCCTGTTTTACTTTCAAATCTGTTAAAAAAAAACACAGGCAGGAAATTTCATTTCAAATCTTAAGAAAAACACTAACAAAACACGGGTGTAGCAGCCGGTATGGCATGTGTGGTATTCGCTGTACCAATAATTTACCCTTATGGCGCACCAATAATTTTCGATAGTAAATATACTATATAGATATGAGTTATCGAACTTTAATGTGCCTTTGATGCGATTTTAATCAATACGGCAGATTTAATTTTAATTATAAATGAATAAAATTAGATTATAACAAATATTGGTTACTTATTTGTAATGCAATACTGTCACTGTGGAAGCACATCTTCGAATTCAGTCCACAGAAGGCCTTACAACAGAGTTTCAGTGCCCCTCTGTAATTAATTCTGTTATACACGTTATAATTGCATCAATATATAATACTGGCAAGATATGAGCAAACATGAGTCACCATTGCATTATATTGTATCATTAAAGCTGTCAAACTTCAGATTTTTGACAAATCTGGAAAACAAAGTGCAAAATAAAGTAATGCACAATATTTTCTAATGAAAGAGTTCATTAAAGAACCAGGCCAAATGACAGAAAAACGTAGATATCAAAATTAGAGCACACGACGCGTTTCTGGAATAACTGTTATTATGTACTCTAAAAGCCAAATAAATTAAATGTCTTTTGAAGCAAGGGAATCAAAAGGACCTAGACAGTCATTTAACATTTGTTCTGCTGGTGTTTGAAACATTTTCCTGATGTTTACTACAATTATTACTCTGATTATTACCTTGATATTGCCAATAAAATGAAAAACCAAAAAAGACCACACTGTCAGAACAGTTCTAAAATATCACACTGTCAGAACAGTTCTAAAATATCACACTGTCAGAACAGTTCTAAAATACCACACTGTCAGAACAGTTCTAAAATACCACACTGTCGCAACAGTTCTAAAATACCACACTGTCAGAACAGTTCTAAAATACCACACTGTCAGAACAGTTCTAAAATACCACACTGTCAGAACAGTTCTAAAATACCACACTGTCAGAACAGTTCTAAAATATCACACTGTCAGAACAGTTCTAAAATACCACACTGTCAGAACAGTTCTAAAATACCACACTGTCAGAACAGTTCTAAAATATCACACTGTCAGAATAGTTCTAAAATATCACACTGTCAGAACAGTTCTAAAATACCACACTGTCAGAACAGTTCTAAAATACCACACTGTCAGAACAGTTCTAAAATATCACACTGTCAGAACAGTTCTAAAATACCACACTGTCAGAACAGTTCTAAAATACCACACTGTCAGAACATTTCTAAAATACCACACTGTCAGAACAGTTCTAAAATACCACACTGTCAGAACAGTTCTAAAATACCACACTGTCAGAACAGTTCTAAAATACCACACTGTCAGAACAGTTCTAAAATACCACACTGTCAGAACAGTTCTAAAATACCACACTGTCAGAACAGTTCTAAAATACCACACTGTCAGAACAGTTCTAAAATATCACACTGTCAGAACAGTTCTAAAATACCACACTGTCAGAACAGTTCTAAAATACCACACTGTCAGAACAGTTCTAAAATACCACACTGTCAGAACAGTTCTAAAATATCACACTGTCAGAACAGTTCTAAAATACCACACTGTCAGAACAGTTCTAAAATACCACACTGTCGGAACAGTTCTAAAATATCACACTGTCAGAACAGTTCTAAAATACCACACTGTCAGAACAGTTCTAAAATATCACACTGTCAGAACAGTTCTAAAATATCACACTGTCAGAACAGTTCTAAAATATCACACTGTCAGAACAGTTCTAAAATACCACACTGTCAGAACAGTTCTAAAATACCACACTGTCAGAACAGTTCTAAAATATCACACTGTCAGAACAGTTCTAAAATACCACACTGTCAGAACAGTTCTAAAATACCACACTGTCAGAACAGTTCTAAAATACCACACTGTCAGAACAGTTCTAAAATATCACATTGTCAGAACAGTTCTAAAATACCACACTGTCAGAACAGTTCTAAAATACCACACTGTCAGAACAGTTCTAAAATACCACACTGTCAGAACAGTTCTAAAATACCACACTGTCAGAACAGTTCTAAAATACCACACTGTCAGAACAGTTCTAAAATATCACACTGTCAGAACAGTTCTAAAATATCACACTGTCAGAACAGTTCTAAAATACCACACTGTCGGAACAGTTCTAAAATACCACACTGTCAGAACAGTTCTAAAATACCACTCTGTCGGAACAGTTCTAAAATACCACACTGTCAGAACAGTTCTAAAATACCACACTGTCAGAACAGTTCTAAAATACCACACTGTCGGAACAGTTCTAAAATATCACACTGTCAGAACAGTTCTAAAATACCACACTGTCAGAACAGTTCTAAAATATCACACTGTCAGAACAGTTCTAAAATATCACACTGTCAGAACAGTTCTAAAATACCACACTGTCAGAACAGTTCTAAAATACCACACTGTCAGAACAGTTCTAAAATATCACACTGTCAGAACAGTTCTAAAATACCACACTGTCAGAACAGTTCTAAAATACCACACTGTCAGAACAGTTCTAAAATACCACACTGTCAGAACAGTTCTAAAATATCACATTGTCAGAACAGTTCTAAAATACCACACTGTCAGAACAGTTCTAAAATACCACACTGTCAGAACAGTTCTAAAATACCACACTGTCAGAACAGTTCTAAAATACCACACTGTCAGAACAGTTCTAAAATACCACACTGTCAGAACAGTTCTAAAATATCACACTGTCAGAACAGTTCTAAAATATCACACTGTCAGAACAGTTCTAAAATACCACACTGTCGGAACAGTTCTAAAATACCACACTGTCAGAACAGTTCTAAAATACCACTCTGTCGGAACAGTTCTAAAATACCACACTGTCAGAACAGTTCTAAAATACCACACTGTCAGAACAGTTCTAAAATATCACACTGTCGGAACAGTTCTAAAATACCACACTGTCAGAACAGTTCTAAAATACCACACTGTCGGAACAATTCTAAAATACCACACTGTCAGAACAGTTCAAAATATCACACTGTCAGAACAGTTCTAAAATACCACACTGTCAGAACAGTTCTAAAATACCACACTGTCAGAACAGTTCTAAAATATCACACTGTCGGAACAGTTCTAAAATACCACACTGTCAGAACAGTTCTAAAATACCACACTGTCGGAACAGTTCTAAAATACCACACTGTCAGAACAGTTCTAAAATATCACACTGTCAGAACAGTTCTAAAATACCACACTGTCAGAACAGTTCTAAAATACCACACTGTCAGAACAGTTCTAAAATACCACACTGTCAGAACAGTTCTAAAATACCACACTGTCAGAACAGTTCTAAAATACCACACTGTCAGAACAGTTCTAAAATACCACACTGTCAGAACAGTTCTAAAATATCACACTGTCAGAACAGTTCTAAAATATCACACTGTCAGAACAGTTCTAAAATACCACACTGTCAGAACAGTTCTAAAATACCACACTGTCAGAACAGTTCTAAAATATCACACTGTCAGAACAGTTCTAAAATACCACACTGTCAGAACAGTTCTAAAATACCACACTGTCAGAACAGTTCTAAAATATCACACTGTCAGAGCAGTTCTAAAATACCACAATGTCAGAACAGTTCTAAAATACCACACTGTCAGAACAGTTCTAAAATATCACACTGTCAGAACAGTTCTAAAATACCACACTGTCAGAACAGTTCTAAAATACCACACTGTCAGAACAGTTCTAAAATACCACACTGTCAGAACAGTTCTAAAATACCACACTGTCAGAACAGTTCTAAAATATCACACTGTCAGAACAGCTCTAAAATACCACACTGTCAGAACAGTTCTAAAATACCACACTGTCAGAACAGTTCTAAAATACCACACTGTCAGAACAGTTCTAAAATACCACACTGTCAGAACAGTTCTAAAATATCACACTGTCAGAACAGTTCTAAAATACCACACTGTCAGAACAGTTCGAAAATACCACACTGTCAGAACAGTTCTAAAATATCACACTGTCAGAACAGTTCTAAAATACCACACTGTCAGAACAGTTCTAAAATACCACACTGTCAGAACAGTTCTAAAATATCACACTGTCAGAACAGTTCTAAAATACCACACTGTCAGAACAGTTCTAAAATACCACACTGTCGGAACAGTTCTAAAATACCACACTGTCGGAACAGTTCTAAAATATCACACTGTCAGAACAGTTCTAAAATACCACACTGTCAGAACAGTTCTAAAATACCACACTGTCAGAACAGTTCTAAAATACCACACTGTCAGAACAGTTCTAAAATACCACACTGTCAGAACAGTTCTAAAATACCACACTGTCAGAACAGTTCTAAAATATCACACTGTCAGAACAGTTCTAAAATATCACACTGTCAGAACAGTTCTAAAATATCACACTGTCAGAACAGTTCTAAAATACCACACTGTCAGAACAGTTCTAAAATACCACACTGTCAGAACAGTTCTAAAATATCACACTGTCAGAACAGTTCTAAAATACCACACTGTCAGAACAGTTCTAAAATACCACACTGTCAGAACAGTTCTAAAATATCACACTGTCAGAACAGTTCTAAAATACCACACTGTCAGAACAGTTCTAAAATATCACACTGTCAGAACAGTTCTAAAATATCACACTGTCAGAACAGTTCTAAAATACCACACTGTCAGAACAGTTCTAAAATACCACACTGTCAGAACAGTTCTAAAATACCACACTGTCAGAACAGTTCTAAAATACCACACTGTCAGAACAGTTCTAAAATACCACACTGTCAGAACAGTTCTAAAATATCACACTGTCAGAACAGTTCTAAAATACCACACTGTCAGAACAGTTCTAAAATACCACACTGTCGGAACAGTTCTAAAATATCACACTGTCAGAACAGTTCTAAAATACCACACTGTCAGAACAGTTCTAAAATACCACACTGTCAGAACAGTTCTAAAATATCACACTGTCAGAACAGTTCTAAAATACCACACTGTCAGAACAGTTCTAAAATACCACACTGTCGGAACAGTTCTAAAATACCACACTGTCGGAACAGTTCTAAAATATCACACTGTCAGAACAGTTCTAAAATACCACACTGTCAGAACAGTTCTAAAATACCACACTGTCAGAACAGTTCTAAAATACCACACTGTCAGAACAGTTCTAAAATACCACACTGTCAGAACAGTTCTAAAATACCACACTGTCAGAACAGTTCTAAAATATCACACTGTCAGAACAGTTCTAAAATATCACACTGTCAGAACAGTTCTAAAATATCACACTGTCAGAACAGTTCTAAAATACCACACTGTCAGAACAGTTCTAAAATACCACACTGTCAGAACAGTTCTAAAATATCACACTGTCAGAACAGTTCTAAAATACCACACTGTCAGAACAGTTCTAAAATACCACACTGTCAGAACAGTTCTAAAATATCACACTGTCAGAACAGTTCTAAAATACCACACTGTCAGAACAGTTCTAAAATATCACACTGTCAGAACAGTTCTAAAATATCACACTGTCAGAACAGTTCTAAAATACCACACTGTCAGAACAGTTCTAAAATACCACACTGTCAGAACAGTTCTAAAATACCACACTGTCAGAACAGTTCTAAAATACCACACTGTCAGAACAGTTCTAAAATACCACACTGTCAGAACAGTTCTAAAATATCACACTGTCAGAACAGTTCTAAAATACCACACTGTCGGAACAGTTCTAAAATACCACACTGTCGGAACAGTTCTAAAATACCACACTGTCGGAACAGTTCTAAAATATCACACTGTCGGAACAGTTCTAAAATACCACACTGTCAGAACAGTTCTAAAATACCACACTGTCGGAACAGTTCTAAAATACCACACTGTCAGAACAGTTCTAAAATATCACACTGTCAGAACAGTTCTAAAATACCACACTGTCAGAACAGTTCTAAAATACCACACTGTCAGAACAGTTCTAAAATACCACACTGTCAGAACAGTTCTAAAATACCACACTGTCGGAACAGTTCTAAAATATCACACTGTCGGAACAGTTCTAAAATACCACACTGTCAGAACAGTTCTAAAATACCACACTGTCGGAACAGTTCTAAAATACCACACTGTCGGAACAGTTCTAAAATATCACACTGTCAGAACAGTTCTAAAATACCACACTGTCAGAACAGTTCTAAAATACCACACTGTCAGAACAGTTCTAAAATACCACACTGTCAGAACAGTTCTAAAATACCACACTGTCAGAACAGTTCTAAAATACCACACTGTCAGAACAGTTCTAAAATATCACACTGTCAGAACAGTTCTAAAATATCACACTGTCAGAACAGTTCTAAAATATCACACTGTCAGAACAGTTCTAAAATACCACACTGTCAGAACAGTTCTAAAATACCACACTGTCAGAACAGTTCTAAAATATCACACTGTCAGAACAGTTCTAAAATACCACACTGTCAGAACAGTTCTAAAATACCACACTGTCAGAACAGTTCTAAAATATCACACTGTCAGAACAGTTCTAAAATACCACACTGTCAGAACAGTTCTAAAATATCACACTGTCAGAACAGTTCTAAAATATCACACTGTCAGAACAGTTCTAAAATACCACACTGTCAGAACAGTTCTAAAATACCACACTGTCAGAACAGTTCTAAAATACCACACTGTCAGAACAGTTCTAAAATACCACACTGTCAGAACAGTTCTAAAATACCACACTGTCAGAACAGTTCTAAAATACCACACTGTCAGAACAGTTCTAAAATATCACACTGTCAGAACAGTTCTAAAATACCACACTGTCAGAACAGTTCTAAAATACCACACTGTCGGAACAGTTCTAAAATACCACACTGTCGGAACAGTTCTAAAATATCACACTGTCAGAACAGTTCTAAAATACCACACTGTCAGAACAGTTCTAAAATACCACACTGTCAGAACAGTTCTAAAATATCACACTATCAGAACAGTTCTAAAATACCACACTGTCAGAACAGTTCTAAAATACCACACTGTCGGAACAGTTCTAAAATACCACACTGTCAGAACAGTTCTAAAATACCACACTGTCAGAACAGTTCTAAAATACCACACTGTCAGAACAGTTCTAAAATATCACACTGTCAGAACAGTTCTAAAATACCACACTGTCAGAACAGTTCTAAAATACCACACTGTCAGAACAGTTCTAAAATATCACACTGTCAGAACAGTTCTAAAATACCACACTGTCAGAACAGTTCTAAAATACCACACTGTCAGAACAGTTCTAAAATATCACACTGTCAGAACAGTTCTAAAATACCACACTGTCAGAACAGTTCTAAAATACCACACTGTCAGAACAGTTCTAAAATATCACACTGTCAGAACAGTTCTAAAATACCACACTGTCAGAACAGTTCTAAAATACCACACTGTCAGAACAGTTCTAAAATACCACACTGTCAGAACAGTTCTAAAATATCACACTGTCAGAACATTTCTAAAATCAAATATCGGAATCGTAGAAAGAGACAAAATCGATACCTCTAACACATAAATACATGACTGGTCACTTTCCTGGCTTCTTACAGGCACTTTAATAAAGAGTTGGGCTAAACTAGTTTTTTGGGCCCAAACATCCCCTCTTATGCAGGTATTAAGCTGTTTCTTATCTAGTATTAGCAGGTTTTGTGTATTATCTTAGCTGTATACATTTTCGAAGTATTTGAATAGCTGATAATAATTTAATTTGATTTGAATACTGCAATCTGATTGGCTGATCCGCTTGGAGAAAATTTTGGTTATACTTGATAACCTGGGTTGGTATTGCGACGTCACCAACATATTCATTCACCAACGACAAATTCAAATAGTCACATGAAATAATCGTAATTAAAATCGAGGAGTCATTAAATTTTGTTGTAAAAATAAAATTATATTCAGGAATATTTGAAATTTTTGAACAGGTTATACTTGTATAACCTGGTTTGGTACAGCTTATGCTTTTCATAAACAGCTTTGCAGTTTATTAAGTGTAAACTGCTCCAAATCAGGTTATATCGTATAACCTGTTCAAAAATTTCAAATATTCCTTAATGAAATGAGGAGCTTTGAGGTTGTAATAATAATGACTAAGAATTGTAATAATAATGACTAAGCATTGTAATAATAATGACAAAGAATTGTAATAATAATGAATAAGAATTGTAATAATAATGACTAAAAATTGTAATAATAATGACTAAGAATTGTAATAATAATGACTAAGAATTGTAATAATAATGACTAAGAATTGTAATAATAATGACTAAGAAACTGTCAAAAAACAGATTATTAAACCTTATTTATTTAACAGACAAGACAATAATAAAATAATAACAACACAGTTAGCAAAACAAAACATTGTATTTTACAAATACATGGAAACATAATAAACATCATAACTTCAAATGTAAATCATAGGTAATGTAAGAAATCATAGGTAATGTATGAAATCATAAGTAACGTAAGAAATCATAGGTAATGTATGAAATCATAAGTAACGTAAGAAATCATAGGTAACGTAAGAAATCATTGGTAACATAAGAAATCATTGGTAACGTAAGAAATCATTGGTAACGTAAGAAATCATAGGTAACGTAAGAAATCATAAGTAACGTAAGAAATCATAGGTAACGTAAGAAATCATTGGTAACGTAAGAAATCATAGGTAACGTAAGAAATCATTGGTAACGTAAGAAATCATAGGTAACGTAAGAAATCATAGGTCATAGGTAACGTAAGAAATCATAGGTAACGTAAGAAATCATAGGTAATGTAAGAAATCATTGGAGATATTATTTAGAGTAGAAAGTATATAATATTAATATTTACCAACGTGGTTAGTGGTTAGTGGTTACTTAAAAGGTACAAATTTGAAGATATTAGTTAGGCATGACATAGAGTATAAATCCCAATCTCAATTTATCATAGTTTCTGTTTGTGATTTGGGAGAATTAGTGAATTACTATTATGACTAGTCTAATTGTCCACCATCACTGTTTAAATTTTGTTTTCACCAATCACTAGCAGCCAACACATTAGATAACTTATGCATTGTCATATTTTATATTATTTATGCAGATAAAACTGTGATAAAGTACTTTCTTTACTTCAATGTATATAATATCAGTTCATGGTTATTCTTGACAAACATTTGTAGAGGGTTAGGAATCTGGTGTTTAGTGCTACTTTCATCAATATTTCAGTTATATTTGAAAATGCACAGTTACTGCTTTAAACTTCAATATAGAAATAATAAGTCATTAATTTGACTCTAAAGATGCACCATTAACATGAGAGTAATGACCAAATAACATACAAAATTAATTTAAATTATCCAGAACGTAATATTTCATTTTGTACCTGTTCATATTGTCTAATCACTATACTAGTATCCATTTTGTCCTCTTAATGAATTACGTCCAATTTTGTTTGTAATAATTATCAAACAAATTATTTCTGTTTCTTGAAATACACAAATCGTCAGACTAGCATGCTACAATTTTCTACTGTAGATTATGTTCTAAACATTTTGTCTATTTTTAAAATACATTTCCACTTTTTCAGCTGGCGTTGTGAAAAGCTTGTATTGAATCTTTACATTCGAAACACCTGGAGGCATAGATATTTGAAAATTCTGAATTATCTGAAAAAAATGAAAGCATAGAATATTATTGGTTCCCTTTATATTTTGTTGATTTATTTATATTTTAGATAATTTACAGTTAATCAATCTTATTGAGTAAATGAAATTATTATTAGACACAAATTCAATAGCAATTTCTCTATTGTATCATAAGCAGAACAATATACGTTTTGATATGTTCCCCGTTTTGGCACTATGGTGGATGAATTATAAGTAGTATTATGTGTAGTATTACACGTAGTTGGTTGGTAAATATTTAGACTTAGCATAAGGCTTATTCTCTTTGCCCATACCGTAATTCAGTTGGCTAATTGTAGCTTAACTTCAAAGGTATAGAGTTTCAGCTATACCTATGACAAAAATAAAAAAGTTATAAAGGTGGCACAATGTTAAATCATCGTCTACTTTTACTCTAAATACCGTACATGATATATCGGAGCAAGGAAGTTGATATGTCTTGAAATTACAATGTTGATCACGTGTGTGTTGAACGTTTTCCTCTAGAGAATATCGACTTGGACAAGAAGGTACATTGATCACGTGTGTGTTGAACGTTTTCCTCTAGAGAACATCGACTATTGGACAAGAGGGTACATTGATCACGTGTGTGTTGAACGTTTTCCTCTAGAGAATATCGACTATTGGACAAGAAGGTACATTGATCACGTGTGTGTTGAACGTTTTCCTCTAGAGAATATCGACTATTGGACAAGAGGGTACATTGATCACGTGTGTGTTGAACGTTTTCCTCTAGAGAATATCGACTTGGACAAGAGGGTACATTGATCACGTGTGTGTTGAACGTTTTCCTCTAGAGAATATCGACTTGGACAAGAGGGTACATTGATCACGTGTGTGTTGAACGTTTTCCTCTAGAGAATATCGACCTGGACAAGAGGGTACATTGATCACGTGTGTGTTGAACGTTTTCCTCTAGAGAATATCGACTTGGACAAGAGGGTACATTGATCACGTGTGTGTTGAACGTTTTCCTCTAGAGAATATCGACCTGGACAAGAGGGTACATTGATCACGTGTGTGTTGAACGTTTTCCTCTAGAGAATATCGACCTGGACAAGAGGGTACATTGATTACGTGTGTGTTGAACGTTTTCCTCTAGAGAATATCGACTTGGACAAGAGGGTACATTGATCACGTGTGTGTTGAACGTTTTCCTCTAGAGAATATCGACTTGGACAAGAGGGTACATTGATCACGTGTGTGTTGAACATATGTTTGTTGTATTGTCTCTACATTTATTTATATTATGTGAAAAATAATTCAAGATAGTTTCCTCATACCTCCCAGATCACCTTCATCGAAATAAGAGGAGTGATATATCTGATTGAAAGGTGCAGGAACTGCCTACCCTGTAGAAGCACCTGATTTCACCTGAATGTTTTGAAGGATTCATGTTTCTCAATGTTAAGTTTGCTATGTAGTGTTATGTAGATCATCATTTCGTCTTTTAGTTCTTTTTCTTTTGGCTGCCAATTTGTCTGTCATTCTATCTATGACTTCTGATTTTGCTGCCGTTTTGTCTGTCATTCTATCTATGACTTCTGATTTTGGCTGCCGTTTTGTCTGTCATTCTATCTATGACTTCTGATTTTGGCTGCCGTTTTGTCTGTCATTCTATCTATGACTTTTGATTTTGGCTGCCGTTTTGTCTGTCATTCTATCTATGACTTCTGATTTTGGCTGCCGTTTTGTCTGTCATTCTATCTATGACTTCTGATTTTGGCTGCCGTTTTGTCTGTCATTCTATCTATGACTTTTGATTTTGGCTGCCGTTTTGTCTGTCATTCTATCTATGACTTCTGATTTTGCTGCCATTTTGTCTGTCATTCTATCTATGACTTCTGATTTTGCTGCCGTTTTATCTGTCATTCTATCTATGACTTCTGATTTTGCTGCCGTTTTGTCTGTCATTCTATCTATGACTTCTGATTTTGGCTGCCATTTTGTCTGTCATTCTATCTATGACTTCTGATTTTGGCTGCCATTTTGTCTGTCATTCTATCTATGACTTCTGATTTTGCTGCCGTTTTGTCTGTCATTCTATCTATGACTTCTGATTACCACTGTGGTATCTTTAGATTTGTTCTCTTGTGCTGAGACAGATATATGGGTAGAAGTTGTGTATTTATGCCTTCGGTAAGGGACGGACCATTTAACTTGGGGGGGGGGGGGGGTTATGCTTTTTTTTCTAAAAAAATATTCTGATTCCCAATGTTGCTGAAAAAAATATTCTGATTTTGGTGGAGGAAAATAAAAAATAATCTGATTCAGAGTTTTTGTCATAAACCTAATGTTAAATTCTGGAAAAAAATTTCGCGCTTAGCGCGACAAAAAAATAATATTCTAACTCTTGTGTTGTCCGAAAAAAAAATTCTGAACGAAACAATAAACCATAACCCCCCTCCCCTTGCAAGTTAAATGGTCGGTCCCTTATAGAATAGTGGCTATGAACAAAAGGGTATGAAAATGATTCTTTGCTGTAAGACAACAACAATCATTTGTAACCATGTTATGTTGCTATGGATCTTCCACATGCAATGATCATGGGACAATCATGTTACACACCTTTGATGGTGGACGCATTGGAGAGTGAGTTCAGAATTGATATTTACTTAAACTAGAATTATATTTAATTATCATGATATTCTTACCGAATGAGAATGACATGACTTTATACTAAATGCAACCTTATTTTGTAATGTTTGTTGTCAAATGTATTTTTTTTCCCTATTATCAGAATGTATTTAAAATATTATGCCTAGCCAATAGTCATAAAGATTTCAAGAAATGTATTAATAAATAAAATGAAAAACAAAAAATACCACACTGTCGGAACAATTCCAAAATCTATGCCAGTAATTCTGAAACACGATTAATTATTCTTTAAGATAAATAAAGGGTGTTTGGAAGTTCATAGAAACCGTTCAGTCAAGCATATATATTAGTAGTCAGTTCATCGTCCTGGTTGATAACATTGATAATAAACATAAGACTATTTCAAAGACAACCACAGAGAACCCAAGAGAATTTTGTGGAAAAGTACAACCACAAAACATTATTTGAACAGTCATGATGGTTTATAAATACCTAAAGTACCATTCTGCCTGCACGATTTAACACTGGATACTTGTTTATAGTTCTTACCCTTCATACTCTACTGGAGTATTCAACCATTATATATAGTGCAAACTCATATATTGTCTCCTGTAAAACTAAATAATACATCTACATGTATTCTCAAACATCAAAGAACGATTTAAAGCAGTACTACCTTAGTTGTTCCAATAAAAATTTCATTTTCTGCAAATCTCTGTCCAAGACAAGCCCTTGGTCCAAACCCAAAAGGTTTTGTAGCAAATGGAAACTGTTTTCCCTTTGCTAATTCGCCCATCGTTTCTCTTAACCATCGTTCAGGTATGAATTCTGTTGGTCGTGGGAAATATCGATCATCTAAAGACATGTGTCTCATGTTGAGAGCAACCAGTGTCTGGAAAAAAACCAGCATGGTATATAATGTCTGATAGAGTTATGTTGATAAACATATATACCCCATAAAGGAGAACACATTACCACAATAATACAAAAGCAAATATACATTGATTCATCTTAGGCAGTAGCTATTTATAATCTAATTATTTGCCATTTTGTGATGGAGGGTGGGACAGTAAGAACACAACATGTCTTCACAGAAGGAAGGGGACATAATACTCACATCTTTTGGAATCAAGTAGCCTCTAATTACAAGATCTGATTCTAAGTAACGAATTACACCCAAAGATGTTGGAAATGTTTTCCTGAAATAGAAATATACTTCACAAACAATCAGCATATAATATGATATTTGCAATAACCTCTGATCAATAGAAATATTTCACAAACAATCAGCATATAATATGATATTTGCAATAGCCTCTGATCAATAGAAATATTTCACAAACAATCAGCATATAATATGATATTTGCAATAGCCTCTGATCAATAGAAATATTTCACAAACAATCAGCATATAATATGATATTTGCAATAGCCTCTAATCAATAGAAATATACTTCACAAACAATCAGCATATAATATGATATTTGTAATAGCCTCTGATCAATAGAAATATACTTCACAAACAATCAGCATATAATATGATATTTGTAATAGCTTCTGATCAATAGAAATATACTTCACAAACAATCAGCATATAATATGATATTTGCAATAGCCTCTGATCAATAGAAATATACTTCACAAACAATCAGCATATGATATGATATTTGTAATAGCCTCTGATCAATAGAAATATACTTCACAAACAATCAGCATATAATATGATATTTGCAATAGCCTCTGATCAATAGAAATATACTTCACAAACAATCAGCATATGATATGATATTTGTAATAGCCTCTGATCAATAGAAATATTTCACAAACAATCAGCATATGATATGATATTTGTAATAGCCTCTGATCAATAGAAATATTTCACAAACAATCAGCATATAATATGATATTTGCAATAGCCTCTGATCAATAGAAATATTTCACAAACAATCAGCATATAATATGATATTTGCAATAGCCTCTAATCAATAGAAATATACTTCACAAACAATCAGCATATACTATGATATTTGCAATAGCCTCTGATCAATAGAAATATACTTCACAAACAATCAGCATATAATATGATATTTGTAATAGCCTCTGATCAATAGAAATATACTTCACAAACAATCAGCATATAATATGATATTTGTAATAGCTTCTGATCAATAGAAATATACTTCACAAACAATCAGCATATAATATGATATTTGCAATAGCCTCTGATCAATAGAAATATACTTCACAAACAATCGGCATATAATATGATATTTGTAATAGCTTCTGATCAATAGAAATATACTTCACAAACAATCAGCATATAATATGATATTTGCAATAGCCTCTGATCAATAGAAATATACTTCACAAACAATCAGCATATGATATGATATTTGCAATAGCCTCTGATCAATAGAAATATTTCACAAACAATCAGCATATAATATGATATTTGCAATAGCCTCTGATCAATAGAAATATTTCACAAACAATCAGCATATAATATGATATTTGCAATAGCCTCTGATCAATAGAAATATACTTCACAAACAATCAGCATATGATATGATATTTGCAATAGCCTCTGATCAATAGAAATATTTCACAAACAATCAGCATATAATATGATATTTGCAATAGCTTCTGATCAATAGAAATATACTTCACAAACAATCAGCATATGATATGATATTTGCAATAGCCTCTGATCAATAGAAATATTTCACAAACAATCAGCATATAATATGATATTTGCAATAGCCTCTGATCAATAGAAATATTTCACAAACAATCAGCATATAATATGATATTTGCAATAGCTTCTGATCAATAGAAATATACTTCACAAACAATCAGCATATGATATGATATTTGCAATAGCCTCTGATCAATAGAAATATTTCACAAACAATCAGCATATAATATGATATTTGCAATAGCCTCTGATCAATAGAAATATTTCACAAACAATCAGCATATAATATGATATTTGCAATAGCCTCTGATCAATAGAAATATACTTCACAAACAATCAGCATATGATATGATATTTGTAATAGCCTCTGATCAATAGAAATATACTTCACAAACAATCAGCATATGATATGATATTTGTAATAGCCTCTGATCAATAGAAATATTTCACAAACAATCAGCATATGATATGATATTTGTAATAGCCTCTGATCAATAGAAATATTTCACACTCAAGTAGGATATAAAAAACTCAAAGTAATATTTACATATGCATATATACCAAACAAAAGTATCCAAGTGGGAGATATTTTCGATTAAAGTTAGAGTCTGAATACAAACACATAGGCAAAATGGAACAACATAATTCAGAGTACACTGACTCATAAATAAAACAAAAAGTGAGCTTAAAGTGTGTTTTCCCACCAAAGAATCAAGTTGAAATTAGAACTTAAATCACAAAACCCATTACGGAATTAGAAATTCAGAATAAATTTTAATCTAAAACACTAACTTTAAATTTGAGAAAAAAGGAATAATCATTAAATGAATTACCATAGTTACTCTAAGATGGAGGGTAAATATTTAATTTGTGACAACAGGTAAGAAAAGTTTGAAGATACATAAGGGGGATAACCAGAAGTAAAAATCAAAGAAGGACAGACGATACAATGTCCAAAAGATAAAGGTCAAAAAGTCAAACAATTATCAACAAAACACTACACAGAATATTAAAAATCAAGGAACACGAATCCATCTAAAAACCTAGGACGAACTCAAGTTCTCCGGAAGGGTGAGCAGTTCCTGCTTCATAAGTGGCATGCGTCGTGTTACTCTTATTAAAATGCCAGTGATAAGTAATGAAAGAGAAAGGATGTGAGTGTGACTGTAACAATCTTTACATATCTGAAACGGTTGACCAAGTCAAATTGGCGACCGTAAAGTGTTTGAAATGATTACTTCAACTTAAGTACTAGGCACCATTTGTTAAGTAACTTCCTTGTTAGCAACAACCCACTAAGGAACTCCTGATAGGAATCACAAGCCCATGTCAGGAATATCGCATCAATCCATATGCAGGTGCTGTTGGAATGTTGCTACACATAAATGGAAAGTTCACACTATGGTAAAGTTTTACTCTTAACTGACCCTCATTGTCAATTTATATGTGTATGTCTGTGGTATACTTTATTTCAAGGTTAATATGAAATCAATATAGTTGTCAAATGTGTTGTGAAAGGACATCATCGATATATCTTAATATGAAATTAGCTTGAATTTGTTTTTCTTGAGAACCCATGCATTAAGTCTGCTTCATACGAATAAATGAACACTTCTGCTACATGATCAAGAGAAGCACAGTCAATACACATAGGAATACCGACTGAAACAGTCCACTAAAGATAACAAATATGCTATCAATAAAAAAATACTATCATTTTGATGTCAATTTCAGAAAATATTTTGGCAAAATCATTGTTCTTACACAATACGATTTGTCCGTTCCAATACTAAATTTGCTATAAATTAAGCTATGATATATAAGGGTTAGAGTTATAGTGTTTAACTTTTATTGGTGGAGGAAACCGGAGTACACCCCCCCCCCCCCCCCCCCCCTCTCCCCTGCATTAGTGGTGATAGTCACTGATTGCATATAGGTAGTTGTAAATCCAACTACCATACGACCACGACAGGCCAGGGTTATTATCTATAAGATTAACGTTCAAGCATTATACACAAATGTAGTTATACAACAGATTTATATGTAAATGAATTTGCAGAATCTGTTGTAATGTACCACATATGACAGAACTTTTTGTCAGAAGACTATTACAACAATAAATGTAAAATCTAATGTTGTCTAAATTTAATCTGTGAAAATCTGTTCTGATAAACAAGCAACATAAAATACCAGAACATACAATATCTATTCAGTAGAAATGTACACCATATTAACTTTGGTAAATAGAATAAGCATGCTTCTGACATGGATTTCTTGTGAGAGAGAGAGAAAATCAAACAGAAGACGACAAAGAAATCAACCCTGGTCTCATCCCATGTTTTGTCTGTTACTCAGTTTTTATGTGAGTTTGTGTTATTGGAGGTTTTACTTTTATTTATCTTACTTTTAGTTTTTACTTTGGAAATATTCCACTTTTATTAAATACTGCACTTGT
Organism: Bathymodiolus septemdierum; assembly: GCA_963383655.1. Taxonomy (NCBI): domain Eukaryota; kingdom Metazoa; phylum Mollusca; class Bivalvia; order Mytilida; family Modiolidae; genus Bathymodiolus; species Bathymodiolus septemdierum. Next base: position 87,455,691 of record OY726522.1, on the reverse strand, counting down.
CTATTCTATATTTGTGGTTACTCTTATTACATGTTACTTTATAATACAAGGGAGTAATATCTGTCAACTAAATTAATTGTTCCGTGATGCCTTACAAGAGAGTAATATCTGTCAACTAAATTAATTGTTCCATGATGCCTTACAAGAGAGTAATATCTGTCAACTAAATTAATTGTTCCATGATGCCTTACAAGAGAGTAATATCTGTCAACTAAATTAATTGTTCCGTGATGCCTTACAAGCGAGTAATATCTGTCAACTAAATTAATTGTTCTGTGATGCCAACAATAGTGACTATAAAGTTATTTCACAAAACCTTTTGCCAGGGCCGTCGTGGTCATGATCGTATGATAGCTGGATTTACAACTACCTGTGTAATCAGTGCCTATCACCACTAACGTTGTGAGTTTGAATCCCACAAGTGGCGAGGTGTACTTGATACAACATTATGTGATAAAGTTTGTCAGTGATTTGCTACAGGTCAGTGGTTTACTCCGATTTCCTCCACCATTAAAACTGACCGCCACGATATAACTGAAATATTGTTGAAAGTGACGTTAAAGACCATAAACCAAAACTAAACCATCTTGCCATAAAGATACTGTTTGCACAGATTATTGTGTAACCTTGTTTTTATACTGCCTAACATTATAAATGATATTTACCTGTGTGATTCTTTAAGACAAGCTTTTAAGTAAGACATCTGGGCGATATGTTCTTTTGTTAGCACCTGACTGTCACCCACTACTCTATTAATCTCTTCGTATAGTTTTTCTTGTTTGTCTTGATTCATAGCTAAATCAGCTAATAAGAATACCATAGTATTGGCTGTCTAATAAGAAAACAAAAGAAATAATTCTATAGATAAATGCTTAGTGTCGGGGGAATGACATCTCCATATAAAAATGAATATAAAATACTAACAAATTTATATATTTATTACTGAAATTTACAGTTTCTAAATAATGTAATTATTAATCAAACTATTTTAAGGTTCTCCTCCCTCATGCATAGGTGACCTTAGCTTATATTGGCTATCCTGTTTAGGACCTTTGGTCTTATTGCTCCCAAAACTATAAATTATTTGGCTATCCAATCATACGATTTTGAACATACCTGATGAAGGTTATTCCAGAAACGCGTTGTGTGTACTAAATTTCATATCTACATTTTATTTTTTTGTGTGACTTTTATAGAAAGTTTGTAATAAAACAATATATACAGTCAGAATACTTCTAAGCTTAAGTTTGTTATAAAACAATATATACAGTCAGAATACTTCTAAGCTTAAGTTTGTTATAAAACAATATATACAGTCAGAATACTTCTAAGCTTAAGTTTGTTATAAAACAATATATACAGTCAGAATACTTCTAAGCTTAAGTTTGTTATAAAACAATATATACAGTCAGAATACTTCTAAGCTTAAGTTTGTTATAAAACAATATATACAGTCAGAATACTTCTAAGCTTAAGTTTGTTATAAAACAATATATACAGTCAGAATACTTCTAAGCTTAAGTTTGTTATAAAACAATATATACAGTCAGAATACTTCTAAGCTTAAGTTTGTTATAAAACAATATATACAGTCAGAATACTTCTAAGCTTAAGTTTGTTATAAAACAATATATACAGTCAGAATACTTCTAAGCTTAAGTTTGTTATAAAACAATATATACAGTCAGAATACTTCTAAGCTTAAGTTTGTTATAAAACAATATATACAGTCAGAATACTTCTAAGCTTAAGTTTGTTATAAAACAATATATACAGTCAGAATACTTCTAAGCTTAAGTTTGTTATAAAACAATATATACAGTCAGAATACTTCTAAGCTTAAGTTTGTTATAAAACAATATATACAGTCAGGATACTTCTAAGCTTAAGTTTGTTATAAAACAATATATACAGTCAGAATACTTCTAAGCTTAAGTTTGTTATAAAACAATATATACAGTCAGAATACTTCTAAGCTTAAGTTTGTTATAAAACAATATATACAGTCAGAATACTTCTAAGCTTAAGTTTGTTATAAAACAATATATACAGTCAGAATACTTCTAAGCTTAAGTTTGTTATAAAACAATATATACAGTCAGAATACTTCTAAGCTTAAGTTTGTTATAAAACAATATATACAGTCAGAATACTTCTAAGCTTAAGTTTGTTATAAAACAATATATACAGTCAGAATACTTCTAAGCTTAAGTTTGTTATAAAACAATATATACAGTCAGAATACTTCTAAGCTTAAGTTTGTTATAAAACAATATATACAGTCAGAATACTTCTAAGCTTAAGTTTGTTATAAAACAATATATACAGTCAGAATACTTCTAAGCTTAAGTTTGTTATAAAACAATATATACAGTCAGAATACTTCTAAGCTTAAGTTTGTTATAAAACAATATATACAGTCAGGATACTTCTAAGCTTAAGTTTGTTATAAAACAATATATACAGTCAGAATACTTCTAAGCTTAAGTTTGTTATAAAACAATATATACAGTCAGAATACTTCTAAGCTTAAGTTTGTTATAAAACAATATATACAGTCAGAATACTTCTAAGCTTAAGTTTGTTATAAAACAATATATACAGTCAGAATACTTCTAAGCTTAAGTTTGTTATAAAACAATATATACAGTCAGAATACTTCTAAGCTTAAGTTTGTTATAAAACAATATATACAGTCAGAATACTTCTAAGCTTAAGTTTGTTATAAAACAATATATACAGTCAGGATACTTCTAAGCTTAAGTTTGTTATAAAACAATATATACAGTCAGAATACTTCTAAGCTTAAGTTTGTTATAAAACAATATATACAGTCAGAATACTTCTAAGCTTAAGTTTGTTATAAAACAATATATACAGTCAGAATACTTCTAAGCTTAAGTTTGTTATAAAACAATATATACAGTCAGAATACTTCTAAGCTTAAGTTTGTTATAAAACAATATATACAGTCAGAATACTTCTAAGCTTAAGTTTGTTATAAAACAATATATACAGTCAGAATACTTCTAAGTTTCAATTGAACAATTGTAGAATGAGGTATAATTGATACCGTAGAACACAAATACATGACCTCGTATTATTCCAGCTTGTTTCTGCACTTCAACAACAAGCATTGGTGTTAACATAGTTCTATGGACCCAAAGCTTCCTTCTTGTGCAATGATGCTGTCATGCAAATGTTTTCAACATGTGAGTAAAATGCCCACCCTCATATACAGGCCCACTGAGTTGGGGAGGGGGGGGGTCAGCCAGGACCCATGAGTTTATAATTAAGGGTCCAGACAAATAAACAAGTATAAAGCTGTTTTCTAAATCACAATTCATCAATTCATTTTTGTTGTACTGATTCCTTGCTTATGACACACCGTGGTGGACTTAGTTTGAGTATCATTATTTGGAGAATTGGAGGTTGGGGGCCAAATTTCCTTTTGCTCTGGGGCCCAAAAATTCTCTTGGCGGCCCTGCTCACACATAACTGGGTGAGTAGCGCAATTGTAAAGAAAGTCGAGATATCATTAATAGTCTTTATTTTCCGTGACAAAGAAGGTGTCCTATGTATAAGAGAGCTGATGGCCTTTTCCACCATTTAAGTGCTGAATAGCACACAAGGTTATCGGAAGACATAAACAAACAATAGTCAACTTTGAACCAAAATCTAATTGCCAATACCATATCTGGTCATCTGTACATGTATGTAAGACACATGACAGAATACCTTTCAACAAAAGTTTGATATCTCCCGAAAAAATTTAGAAAGATGAGACGATTCTTTGAAAAATCATTTCAAAGATCTAAAAATACAGTAGCAGACAAAAATGATTCTCTTGTACACTTTTATATATAAATGTTTATAAGATGGAGTTAAATATGGTCAACTTTTTCTTATTTTATTATTAAGAATGTACAGAGAACATGAAGATACAGCTCAGGCGGAAGTCAAACATACTGGTGATACTGATTGAAGATATACATTTTATGATAGTGTCCTTGGATGTCTCTTACCGTAGTTGAATAACATTACTAGGTACCTGTTTACTGTTGTGGATAGTCTAAGAGATATCATCACAATACAGCTAAAATTCTTAAATTTCAATACAATTTTGTAAATCAATATACAGTCAAACTTGCCTTAAAGGACACCTCTATATAACAAATCACTGTGTATAAAGGGCAGTCTCATTTTTCCCTTTTTTGGAATAGTGTATATAATTTTAACCTGTAAATAAAGGACAACTGCTCATAAAGGCCTTGAGTGGCCTTTATATACAGGTTTGACTGTATTCAAATATATATTATTAAACTCATAATCAAGGTTTCCACAAAACTGTTTTTTTTTAATGACTTGAAGATTACCATGTTTTTGTCAATCAGAGAGATTTCTAAGACAGAATGGACTATAGTATACCCAGTGCCAGACTTAGATAAAGAGAGCCCCAAGGCTAACCCACTTGTGAGGCCCCTCCCAATTCCCCACCTTCACGACTGGAGGAACATGGAAGTGTGTTTAATCAACTGTGTAAGGAAAACTGCTGAAGGATTGTTTAGAAAGTACAGTACGTTATGACAGCATAAGTGTGAAAGTCCAATAACAGTGTTGAAAATATTATGCACATTGACCCGGACGCCCCCTAAATTTTGAGGCCCTAGGCTTCAGCCTATCGAGCCTATAGGCAAATCCGGCACTGAGTATACCTACTATTTCAATGCCTGCACCAAATAAACTGCCTATGATACTGTTAGCTTCCTCCATCAGAGAGATCTTAAGACAGAATGTACTATAGTATACCTACTGTTTCAATGCCTGCACCAAATAAACTGCCTATGATACTGATAGCTTCCTCCATCAGAGAGATCTTAAGACATAATGTACTATAGTATACCTACTGTTTCAATGCCTGCACCAAATAAACTCCCTATGATACTGTTAGCTTCCTCGTCAGTTACTCTAGGATCGGCCAGTAAAGAATACATGAAGTTTGGTTCATCTCTAAGATACTCTTCAAGTTTACCCTCTTTCTCAAGATTTTTAAGGAATTCCTTTTGAGATGCAATCTCTTTAAAAGTAACTCTGTAATTAATCATATCTGTTATCATTAGGCAAATAATTTCTTAAGATATCATTCACTACAAAAAGCAAGTTTTTCAGGCTGCTTTAGCAAGAAATGAATTTGAATTTTACTTAGACTGACAATATATGAATATTGTATTAATCTTGCAATGTTAAAAAGTCCACAACAACTGTCAAAATGTACTGATGAGAGCTAGAACAACAGACGTCCTAATCGTTTTCAATGGTGTCCTCTATCACGTCCGTTTCATATATCGTTCCCGCTACATTAAAAAGGTACCAGAAATTTTTTATTATGTCCATGACTAAAATAACACTGAATAAATGCTGTCACCTTTTAATAAATTATTTTTTAGATGCCATGCATTTATAAAAAATCTTTTTATTCTAATATGTCATTATTATATATAATACATGTAGATAATACACTCAATCGAACGTCACAATGCAATACATGATTTCTTTGGTTGTAGCTTTATAATGCAGGTTCTCACATATATGCACAACACTAACTTCAGAGAGGTATATGACAGAATAGTTCTGGCAAGTGTTGTGCTTATATAACATTCTTGAACTGCATCGGTGGAGTAATGGCTAACATGCTTGCCTCAGGTGCAGTAGAACATGGTTTTGATCCCTGGTTGGGTCAAACCAAAGACTTACAGAATTGGAATTTGCTGCTTCTCAGTTAAGCACGCTGTATTAAGAAATAAGAGCAAAGTCTGGTTGTTTCGGGATACTGTGCCAGAGTGGAGTTTTATACCAACCTGTTCGTGGACTGTTGATTCAATTACATTGTAGCTAGCAATATAAAAAATCAACTCAGCGAATTGGTAAGTGACATCATCATCATGTCATCGAGATGTAACTTATTCTTGCCACGATATAGGAGGGACATTGCTCACTTGGCGTTAAACACCAATCACTCACTCACTACATATTATGGTGTTGAAATTAGGGAACACATGTAGACGTAATGAATTAAATATAAAAAGTCCGACAAATATTCTAACTGTGTATCATCCAATCATATTCTTTAATAAATGTTTCATAACAATGTAAGACTTACTCAGCAAATTTACGACCTTCCGCTTCAAATCGCCGGTAAAATTTCGTGCGAAAGTACTTGTAGCTTTGCTTGGTAAATGATTGCTGAAACATTTCAAATAAATTTCTAACAGCCGTAATGGCTGGATTCTGAGTTCCAGACTCCATACAGCCAAGTCGCCTATTGAAGCACAACATACCAACACCTAAATAATCAAATAAAATGCATGTTTCAGGTTTATTTAATTAATATGATTTTTAAAAATGCAAACAGGTGACAAAAAAGAATAATATTAGAGGCTCCCCGGAGCATGTAATCGGTCACCTGGTTTTCAATTTGATTTCTAAATTTTGCATGAACAATTCAGCCAATTTTTCTTTTTTTGCCATTTAATGAAGTTGATACTAATAGTAATGTCAGTAATTATTGATTGGATCGAGGTTAAAGGGTAAAGGTGTCAGATATGAAATTTTGAAAGTGAGCTAGCCAACCAAAAATCATTTCAGTTAAAATTTCTGAGAAGATTTTAATATGAATTTTTCTCATAATATTCAAATCGGTATTAATTGATTTAAATTGACTGACAGAAATATTTCACCAAAAATCATATGTTGAACTACTCGTTGCCATGTACCTGAATTTGAAATTTGAGCTCATTTTGATTTACAATGGAGCAGCAATGGATAATTAAAGACATTTTTATTTTTAGTAATGGCCACCATCTAGAATTGTGGGAAGAGCTGTCAGGCATAATTTTAAAAGGAATATCCCAGCCAAATTTGGTTCAATTTTGTTCAGCAGCTTCAGATGAGGAGATTTAAATGTGATCTTTTATAAAATAAAAAAAAAATGCCTAATTTGCATACCGGTAATCGGTATAACCATCTGAAAGAGAAAAAAACCCACAGAAATGCCTGGAACATAAGTTGAACTACGTATACTCATTGCTATGTACATTTTGTAGCTGTATTTAAAATTTGGGCCCATTTTGACTTATTATAAATTAAAAACATTTCTATATTTAGTAATGCCACCATCTTGAATTTGGATGGGGCTGTCGGAGATAATTTTGAAAGGGGACCATCAAAGAACCATCCCAGTTAAATTTGGTTTAATTTGGTTCTGCAGTTTCAGAGGAGAAGATTTAAATGTAATCTTTTATCAAAATATGCTTAATTTGCATAATACGTATAAAGCAGCCGAACAAAAAATGTTACAGAAAAACCCAGAAAATATGCTTAACTACTCATAACCATGAAGCTGCAGATGAAATTGGAGATCATTTTGACATATGGAAAGCAGTAATAGACAATGAAATATTTTTCAATTTTTTAGCAACTGCAGCCATCTTGAATGGAAATCGGGGCTGTCGAACATAATTTTGAAAATGAACCACACAAGGACCATCCTAGTTAACTTCCTTTTAATTTAGTTCTATGGTTTCAGTGAAAGTCGCTAATGTTTGCATGACCTTTGGCCAGGTGAGCTGAAATCATAATACAGACCGGATGACAGACCATGCTAGATATAGGTAAAAGTATTCTAAATAGTGCTCCTATTTTTGTGGAATTTATAATACTCCTCTTATTAGTTTTTAGTGGGGCTCGTGTTACTCGATTTTTAGTTTTATATGTAATGCTTTGTAGATTATTGTTTGTCTTTTTGTGCTTTTTCTTTTGGCCATTGTGTTGTCTGTTCTTCTTCAATATAGGGATTCTGGTATCCTCAAACTCTTCTATCTTTCTGTTAATTGTACTGAATACTTTTAAGTCTTACTTTCAGCACTGTAGTTGAGCAATTCCTCCAACAGATCGTCAGTTTTTGGGTTTTGTCGTAAACATTGAACAAAATCATTTGTTACCCTTTCAAGTAAAGGGACATAACTGGCCACAACAGCTGGACGCAACATCTTTTCTTGTGCAGGTTTTCTCCGTTCTGCCCATTCTTTGCCATTCCTATTAAAGATTTAAATAAAGCAATATTTGCAAACATGGTTTTTTATTTCGTTCAGAATTTTTTTTTCGGACAACACGAAAGTTAGAATATTTTTTCAGCAACATTGGGAATCAGAATATTTTTATAGAAAGAACCCCCCAGTTACTGACATAAAGGTATATGGTGAGGGATTAAAAAAAAAAAGTTGGTGGACACTGATAAATAACTGGCAAATTGTTGAAAGTGACGATAAATACGAGCAACCTTGACCCAAACCCTATTATACTTACAACAGATCTATTCCCTTTTTATATTTCATTCTTTCTGCTGCTACTCTTGAAAGCTCCATACCCATCCTTTTGTGCTCCACATAATTAGCCTGTAGCACCGTTCTTGCATCTTCAGCGTGGCTGAGTACTACCATGTAATTGTCTTTCATGCGAATTTTATAGATGTCTCCATATTTATCAGTTAGATAAGGAATAAATTGAGTTTGATCAGTCACCCCATTCTTGGCTATAAAACAAAATACAAAATATATAATAGTACTCGTCATTTTCGTAGATTACTTCTTTATCTGTAGATACCTCCGCTACTCGGAGAACCACTTTAGGCAAGTGTGCTGCTATATGTATCAATTCAGGACAATTTTTCATCAATTTCAGAATTCAGGAATCTACGTTCAGTATATTGCAGTAATTCAAATATAATAAAAAATTATAATATAAACTAAGTATATATTACTTATTGTAAAATTACATTATATCTATTTATTATCATTTTCTGACGATGCACTAACGTTGAAAATAAAGAAACAAAAATATATGTAGCAGACATCTCATTTTCATTAGATTGTGTATACAACTATTAAGTTTCTAAGGTGAACTCATTAAAACCCCATCGGTGGTGAAATCGTTAGCCTTGTCTCCTCGGATGCAGTGGATCGTGGAGTAGTTATCTTATCTTATTTTATCTTTATCTTCAGCCTCCTCTGTAGGAGAACCATACGTCAGTATGTAGAACAGGTGCTCCGTTTCTCCTCGGATGCAGTGGATCGTGGACTCAAGCCGCGGTTGGGTCAAACCAAAGACTATACAATTTGTATTTGATGCTTCCCAGCTACGCACGCAGCTTTAAGGAGCAAGGGCTAAGAATTGGTTGGTTCAGAAGACCATTAATACATCAGAATGTAACGACATGTCTACCCACTGTTGTTTTAGTGAGCTAGTACTTTAAAGATCCAATAGAGCGTGTTGGTCTAGTACGAAGCGGGAATCATTATCATTTCATTGAATGTAACTTGTTCTCGCCCTGATATGGCTGAAAAAATTGCTCATTTGGCGTTAAACAACAGTCACGACGTACTCGCTCACACAGACTCATATTAATCATATTCTCCGTTAAGCTGGACACATATTTACTTGTTATATATATATATATATAGTTTGAAAGAGACATTATCTGTTGACCAAAATATACCCCCTTCAAATTCATTGATCTGCTCTCAAACTATTATTATGATTCTGCCATAGTGTGTAGTTATTTTTCTAAATTATCTCTTCATATCAAGTCAGTTATTAAAATGATTTTACACCACGATAAAAACTATCCTAGTGTAGAAGTTCTAGGTACAGTGTGCAAGAAGAGTTTGAAGATACCAAAGGGGTAATCAGAATCCGTATATCGAAGAACAGACACAATGGCCAAAAGATACCAAAAGGGTAATCAGAATCCGTATATCGTAATCAGAATCCGTATATCGAAGAACAGACACAATGGCCAAAAGATACCAAAGGGGTAATCAGAATCCGTATATCGAAGAAGAACAGACACAATGGCCAAAAGATACCAAAGGGGTAATCAGAATCCGTATATCGAAGAAGAACAGACACAATGGCCAAAAGACAAAAGTACAAAAGGACAAAAGGACGATCTACAAAACATACACATAAAACTAAAGATCGAGTAACACGAACCCCACTAAAAACCGGGGGTGAACTCAGGTACTCCGGAAAGGGTAGACAGTTCCTGCTCCACTAGTGACACCCGTTGTGTTAATCTAGTTACAAACCCGGTAACCAGTCATGAACGAGGAAAGGACCGGGAAGTGGTAACTTCGTCCACTTCAAGGTTACAAATCAATCTATATCTACTAATTAACGCATTGCATTTTTCAGGCAAGTATGTGCAAATTATTTCTTGTAACCTTGAGAATAACCTTCATATCTTGTAACCTTGAGTAACCTTAATATCTTCTATCATAAGAACAGTTTGAAGACACAACGAAGGTAATCCGAAGACATTATCAAAGGACAGACAATACAATGGCCAAACAAAATCGGACAGAGAGTCAAACAATGGTTCACAAAGCACTAAACAGAAACAAGCGAGAAAGAACTCGGGTGGCTCGGATTGGTAAGCAGATAACAGAAAAACGATTTGAACGTTAGCCTGATCCAACGTTAAATAAATTTCTAAAACAATATGTTATAACATTAATTACACTTACAGAGCATGAAACTTTGATTTGTTCTCAAACTATTATCATGATTCTGCCATAGTGTGTAGTTATTTTTCTAAATTATCTCTTCATATCAAGTCAGTTATTAAAATGATTTTACACCACGATAAAAACTATCCTAGTGTAGAAGTTCTAGGTACAGTGTGCAAGAAGAGTTTGAAGATACCAAAGGGGTAATCAGAATCCGTATATCGAAGAACAGACACAATGGCCAAAAGATACCAAAGGGGTAATCATAATCCGTATATCGTAATCAGAATCCGTATATCGAAGAACAGACACAATGGCCAAAAGATACCAAAGGGGTAATCAGAATCCGTATATCGAAGAAGAACAGACACAATGGCCAAAAGATACCAAAGGGGTAATCAGAATCCGTATATCGAAGAAGAACAGACACAATGGCCAAAAGACAAAAGTACAAAAGGACAAAAGGACGATCTACAAAACATACACATAAAACTAAAGATCGAGTAACACGAACCCCACTAAAAACCGGGGGTGAACTCAGGTACTCCGGAAAGGGTAGACAGTTCCTGCTCCACTAGTGACACCCGTCGTGTTAATCTAGTTACAAACCCGGTAACAAGTCATGAACGAGGAAAGGACCGGGAAGTGGTAACTTCGTCCACTTCAAGGTTACAAATCAATCTATATCTACTAATTAACGCATTGCATTTTTCAGGCAAGTATGTGCAAATTATTTCTTGTAACCTTGAGAATAACCTTCATATCTTGTAACCTTGAGTAACCTTAATATTTTCTATCATAAGAACAGTTTGAAGACATAACGAAGGTAATCCGAAGACATTATCAAAGGACAGACAATACAATGGCCAAACAAAATCGGACAGAGAGTCAAACAATGGTTCACAAAGCACTAAACAGAAACAAGCGAGAAAGAACTCGGGTGGCTCGGATTGGTAAGCAGATAACAGAAAAACGATTTGAACGTTAGCCTGATCCAACGTTAAATAAATTTCTAAAACAATATGTTATAACATTAATTACACTTACAGAGCATGAAACTTTGATTTGTTCTCAAACTATTATTATGATTCTGCCATAGTGTGTAGTTATTTTTCTAAATTATCTCTTCATATCAAGTCAGTTATTAAAATGATTTTACAGCACGATAAACACGATCCTGATGTAGAAGATCTAGGTACAGTGTGCAACTTCGTCCACTTCAAGGTTACAAATCAATCTTTATCTACTAATTAACGCATTGCATTTTTAAGGTAAGTATGTGCAAAGTATTTCTTGTAACCTTGAGTATAACCTTCATATTTTGTAAGCTTGAGTATAACCTTCATATCTTGTAACCTTGAGTATAGCCTTCATATCTTGTAACCTTGAGTATAGCCTTCATATCTTGTAATCTTGAGTATAGCCTTCATATCTTGTAACCTTGAGTATAGCCTTCATATCTTCTATCATAAGAAAAGTTTGAAGACACAACAGCGAAGGTAATCCGAAGACGTTATCAAAGGACAGACAATACAATGGCCAAACAAAATCGGACAGAGTCAAACAATGGTTCACAAAGCACTAAACAGAAACAAGCGAGAAAGAACTCGGGTGGCTCGGATTGGTAAGTATATAACAGAAAAACGATTTGAACGTTAGCCTGATCCAACGTTTTAAATATATTTCTAAAACAAGATGTCATAACATTAATTACACTTACAGAGCATGAAACTTTGCGAAAGAAACGTGACCGATATCCCTATTCCAAACGGACATTCTGACGACGTGTTATAAGTAGAGTTTGAAGAAACCAAAGGGGTAATCAGAATCCGTATATCGAAGAAGAACAGACACAATGGCCAAAAGAAAAAGTACAAAAGAATAAACAATGATCTACAAAACATACACATAAAACTAAAGATCGAGTAACAGAACCCAACTAAAAACCGGGGGTGAACTCAGGTGCTCCGGAAGGGAAAGCTCCTGCTCCACTAGTGGCACCCGTCGTGTTAATCTATAGGATACGCCTTGTATTAAAATAACATTAACCGATCACAAAGGTTACTTCAGATTAACAGTTATTCTGTGCATGCTGACTTCATAACTTAACGCGGTAAATAGTAGAAAAAGATCGATCTGTTAGCTTGAAATGAACAAAGTTTCCGCCATTTTTGTGTGGCCGTATCCGTGCATATGATGTAGTTTCCCCGCCGTGATATATGTATAATCGTCTCGATCAAGTGACTACCATACAAACCGTCTACCCCTACTGGATCTCGAAATGATACCGTGCTGTGTTGAGTAAACTATATATATGTATAAGTCTGACAATTCAACCTAGTAGTTTATAGGGTTAGATTTTCTAGATGATATTTTGTTGTATTTTTGTTTGAATGAACAGAAATATCATAAATGGCTACGCCTTGCGCTGCATGTCTACAAGGGCTTCTCCATGCACCAGTTTTCACTGAAAATGATTATTATCCTGCAAATGTCATCACTAGGTAAAATAATATATACCACGCATAAAACTAAGAGGGAATGACAATATTTGTTTATACCAATCTATTATACAAAATAATAACCATATGGAGCGCAACTCTTGTAACTCGTGTGTAAAATGGAAGCTTAGGTAAATGCTTAATGGAAATAAGAGTATAAGTAAACCGGAATGGACCTGCGTGTATGAGCTAAAATAAGAGGAAGTCCATGTACGTGTGTGAGTAAAGGACAATGGCTGTTTTTTGGTGATAAAGTTGATTTTTGGATTTTTGGTGTTTAACGCCACTTTCAGCAATATTTCAGCTATATCATGGCGACCAGTGTTAGTGGTGGAAGAAGCCGGAGTACCCAGAGAGAACCACCGATCATGGGCAATCAACTGGTAAGCTTGATCACTTGCGGCTGCGAGTCGAGTGCACCCTGTTTTGTAATTTACAAAGCCGGGTGCGAACCCACGCCGTATCGATGATAGGCTTGTATGAGTTGTTAGGTAATCCAACTACCTAACTCATCGAGCCGCCCGGGCCCGTGATATAGTTGTAAAATATACTTACTAAAAGGTTTATAGTGGAAAATTGCTCCAATGTAAGGTATATCATATATTCCTGTCGGTGGGATTTCACTCAATGGCTTAACATTCAGCGGGTGACTGTCATCAATGTTTGCTGAGGTGGTAGACGTTCGTGATAGAACTGCTGCCTTTAAATAGCGATTAATTAGTACAGTAGATCTGTTAACCCGTGATAGATACATACTACCTATAATGAAGACAAAAATGGTGTTGGTTATTTTTGTTCTTTAATTTCATTTCTGAGAAACATATAAATAACATAAACTTTGCAGAAACCATACACGGAAAATACAGCTGAATTTGTTTTAAAATGGTTCCGTTTTTTCAGGGATTTTTCAAAAAACTTTCTCATGTAAAATTTGTCATGCGGTGGTGACATCTTGTGTTTCCGATACACATAAGGTTGTAGAAGAACTTTGTGATGGATAATCTTTCATATTTGTCTATTTTCTTTGATCAGATGATTATAAGCATGATCAGCTTTTGATAAAAATAGAAAGGAAAAAAACACAAACAAATTATTTAGGGGATAAAATGAGAAGCAAAACTGTAATTGACATGGTATTTTCACAAGTTGAGAGAGCTTCCCTGCTTTTATGCACAGTACTATACAATTACAACTAGAGAAAACCGAATGGGCAATCAAGAATGGACAATCGAAAAACATTGTCAACATTGGGCAAATGACATAGGACGAAGAAAAAAATAAATAAATAAAAATTAAAACAACACAGGAATTTCAAAAGATAACAACACAAATCCCATAAAAACATAGAGTGAAACAAGGGGCTGATGAAGGATCAGCAAGTCCTGTTATTATAAGACATACGCCATAGTTACTCATAGTCAAGTCTGGTAAAGGTCTTGTCGGTAATAGAGGAGAGAAACAATCAATTACGTAAAAGTGAACAGACTCATTACCATTCAAGAATTGTATATTTCGCAACAGTCAACAAGTTCGTGATGACGACCGTATCAGGGGCGGATCCAGGATTTCAAGATTAGGGGGGGGGGGGGGGGGGGGGGGCGCACTTAAAAAATTGGCGCGGAGCGGAGGGAGGCGCGAACATTTTTGGGGTATTTCGTGTGAAAAATCACGATTTTACGCCAAAAAGTCATATTTTTTCCAATTTTAGCCGGCGTGCTCCCCCCCCCCCCCTCCATGGATCCGCCCCTGCGTATATAAGTTTAAATAGCGATGACTTCAACTCGGGAGCAACGCAGCCTTGTTGTGTAACTTTTCTGTCAGCAGCTGAGTTCTGTCCAGATCGATGTATGCGTCTATACTTAACTGTAAAAAGTAACATATTCAATTATCTTGCTTTGAACAAGGTTGTACAGCATGGTACCTGTCTATAGTGGTTGGTAAGTTAGATTATTCACTACATGTATTCTCTAAGTTTTGTGGAGGTATAAACATTAAATCTAAAAGTTATCTGAAACCGATATACATGTTATCAAAATGCTCGAGTTTTAGATTGACAACATATTTGTCATGTTTGGTGGACGTGTGTTTCAACAGAGAGTCGGCATACCTATGTGTACAAACTGTGCTCATCTTCTTGCCGACGTCTTTATTTATTCGTACGAGGCAGATTCATACAGGGGCTTCTAAGGAAAAACTAGGTCTGCTTCATACCTTTACCTACACCTGTTACGAAATATCTGTGTCACAAGTGACCACGGATATGGTCCACTTGTCGTAAGCACTTTCCAGTCCGTTCCTCATTCATGACTTATCACCAGGATTGTAACTAGAGTGACACGAAGGGTGCCACTAGTGGAGCAGGAACTGCTTACTCTTCTAGAGCACCTGATTGCATCCTCGGTTTTTAGTGGGGTTCGTGTTGCTCGATCTTTAGTTTTCTGTGTAGTGTTTTGTAGATCGATGTTTGTCCGTTTTCGCTTGGCCATTGTGTTGTCCGTCCTTCTTCAATTTACGGATTCTGATTACCGCTTTGGTATCTTCAAACTCGTCTTGTCAATATAAAACTCGAGCACCTTGATGATATTAGTTTCAGAGTTGTTTCTGTTGGAATCAGAGTTCTTCTTAACTGTATAAGATTTGTCCCTTCCTAAAAGAAGATATTTGTGTCCATTTTCTCCATTCTTTTCTATGAAACAAAGTTGAACTAATTCTTTCTAGCTATCCATTTGTATGTAGCAACATTGCAGCAACACCTGAATATGGAGTATATCTCTCTCAGTTGTTCCGATATTCAAGAGCTTGTGGTTCCTATCAGGATTTCCTTGATGGGAGTAGCTGTTAATAAGGAAGCTACCGAACCAAGGGTTCCTAGTGGTTAGGTTGAAGTCATTACACAAATAAAAAATCTCCATATTTTTCCAGTGGCAGTCAAAAGCCGTGGACACACCCTTCCCTCTTTTCTATCTAGATTTTACATATTTTTCGTCCTAAATCTAGGTGAAATATTCAATCAATCAATCAATCAATCAATCAATCAATCAATCAATCAATCAATCAATCAATCAATCAATCAATCAATTCCCAATGAGTATTTTCAAACCGAGTATTCATTGCCGTATTGATTTTGCTGTATTGATTTTGCCGTATTGATTTTGCTGTGTATAATTTGCAGTATGTTATTGCTTCTTAATAAACGCGCTTTTATTAGGAACCGAAATTCAATTTGCACTTTTTCTGTTCCCATGCATGTGCGCTAAAAATAGTGTTCGGTACCGCATGTATTGGAATCAAAAGATCTGATTTATGTATATTCATGAAATGTTGATGAATATGTATACCGGTATTAGAAATTAATTTAAATTTGAGCAAAGGGGGTACAAACGGAGAATCAAAAGTTGAATTTTACAAGACAAGGTACTTCTATATATTTTTTTCCATATTAATTTGTATGAAAAAAGTTGTACGATTAAATTGTATTCATATTGAAAATAATATTTTCGGAACTACAGATTGATATCCTAACATGACTACTTATTTCATTTTGAAAGTAGCAAATATGTCATAAAACTTTATGCATTCTTATTTCATTTTGAAAGTAGCAAATATGTCATAAGACTTTATGTATGAAATAACTACAAATCCCCATACCATGCCTCCCCCTTTTTTTCTGGATAAACATATCAATGAATAATGATGATATACCTTATGCACATCCGACAGGGGTAATGTGAAAAGTAGTTTACATACATGTATCAAACAGGTATGAATCACACCAAACATAACCTATTACGATTATTTAATTATGCGTTTGTACTGAATTTTACTTACTTAAAGTAAACAAATCTAACAATCGTAAATATATCAATCGACAACGAGGCAGCCATATTTGTTGTCTACTTTCATTTCTAAAATTAGTAACGGTTATCTAAACTTGAATGGATTTCAAAAGTTTATGTGAACTATTTTTTTTTACATTTATCGACTAAACATGAATTATAGTCAAATATTTCAAAATATTTAAACTGAAGTTTCAAAATAATCTAGTGTAATTGTGGTAAGCTCACTAAAAATATCATTCACATGAAGAAAAATAGATGCTATACAGATATTGTATGTTTTGATTATTATAAATGCTTAAATGCCACACTGTTGAAATAATATTAGGCGAAAGGTTACTGGAAATTGTAAATAATATTCAATACTGTTCTCGAACCTTACTATACTTCGTTTAATTTATGGTTGATATTTCCAAATGAGCCCTTCAAGTGTTGGTAGTCGTTTATAAACAATTATGAATTAAGAAGAGTTCATACACACATCACTGTATAATATATACCTTATATTGATTGATTGATTGATTGGTTGGTGTTTAACGCCAACTTTAACAATGTTTCAGCTATATCGTGGCTTATAAATAATCGTCTAAACCTTATATTTACAATAATAGTGAATTTTCTTGTTCACAAATATTTGTGCAGAATGAACATGGCAATATTTGTGTACTTACACTATATCTACGCGTAATAATGAAAACACCCAACTTCTCCAACTGAAAATGTAACGGTCATCCAGGTCAATATATAGGCTGAAAGCTATAAATACACATGACCAAGATTTTTCTTAATAAAAAAAAGTTTTTGTTGTCACCGTCATAAAAACACATTATATTTGTTTTCCATTTTCTTGATCAAATATAATAAAAAAAAAGATACCTGACCGTCATCACCGTTCTATAATCCATCTGGAAAACCGTAAAAATTAAAATAAATACAGACCTGTTCCTCGGGTCAAGGCAATAATGCACTTTTTATCATTGTTATGTCAACAAACACGCTACGAATGATATGACCGATTTTACACTAATATACAATGTATATCAATATCATTATATTTCTCGATACAACATTATCTTCCAATCTTTCGATTTTGAGCGTACCTGATGAAGGTTATTCTGAGCGTACCTGATGAAGGTTATTTTGAGTGTACCTGATGAAGGTTATTTTGAGTGTACCTGATGAAGGTTATTTTGAGCGTACCTGATGAAGGTTATTTTGAGCGTACCTGATGAAGGTTATTTTGAGCGTACCTGATGAAGGTTATTTTGAGCGTACCTGATGAAGGTTATTTTGAATGTACCTGATGATGGCTATTTTGAGCGTACCTGATGAAGGTTATTTTGAGCGTACCTGATGAAGGTTATTTTGAGCGTACCTGATGAAGGTTATTTTGAGCGTACCTGATGAAGGTTATTTTGAGCGTACCTGATGAAGGTTATTTTGAATGTACCTGATGATGGTTATTTTGAGCGTACCTGATGAAGGTTATTTTGAGCGTACCTGATGAAGGTTATTTTGTAGCGGGTTACGCAAGGGTGTGTACAACCTGATGAAGGTTATTTCGAATGAACCGAACAAATAATTTCGATCAATCCTTATAAATTAATTCAAACTTTTTTTGTTATGATATTGAAAAATATATTTATTTTTTCAAAATAAGGCAAATAATCGGAAATAAATTTAAATAACCCCAAAGGTGCCTCATTTAAAGAAAATCATCTGATGAAAACGGCACGTACACTATGTATAAGGAAATTATTTTTAAGCATGTGTTTGAATATATAAAGAGGTCTGAAAGGTTTCTTGTTGTCTAGTTGTTCACCAAAACAACAATCGCACACATCATCACCACTAACCCTCTCTCTCATTCCTTTATTCATTCTCTGTTTTAGTTCAATCTACACATATTAATGTAAGAAATATTTATATACATGCATGCTCTTATCCTTTTTGCACATTTGAGCAAAAAAAATATGTTTAATCTATAAGGAAATACACCGAACACCAATCAGAAACAAGCCAGATAAGAGATAAGACAATAACAATATACATTTGTATTGATATTACAACGAAATAAGATGGATTCGGGACATATGTTCTCACTCTTAGTAATGTGGATTGTGTTTGTGTTTATTCCATTACCAACACATGGATACAAGAAACGTCTTCTAATGGATAATCTTCCGGAATTAGAATCCCGTTTCCATCAAATGGAATTGATGATACAAAGTTTGACAACAAAAGTAGACGGTCTTACGTCACAGATATCAGAAAAGAACAATTACATTTCACAACTCCAGAATACTGTTCTTAACTTAGCTACAACTGTAAGTATTTACTACATGTAATGAAAAATATAGCTATCATACATTGACCGTTCGAGGAAAAGGATGTTTCGCCATGTTGTTGAAACAAGTTGAATAAAGATCTGGTACCTTTCGTTTCACATTGTTGTAAATATTTAATTTGATGGCATAAATAAAATAGGTAAATTAGGGTTAATACATCAGGATAGAATGTAAAACAAGAAGTAATGTCCACGAAACCGATTGGACCAAAATCTTAATTAAATAATTTTACATCATCTTTTTTTGACGATCTGGCATTGCTTAAGTAATTATATACCTAGAAAATTCTGAGAAACACGGCGGGGTGTCTTACTAGAAACAGAAACTGCTTGCCCTTTGCGAGCACATGGGTTCATTCCCAGTTTTTTTGCTGCGTTCCATGTTGCTAATCTTTTTAGTTTTCTATGTTTTGCTTTTTTGTTTTGCGTGTCTTCGTTCTTTGTCTGGTGTCTAGTAATGCTGGTGTCTCTGGATTATCCATTCTTGATTACCCATTCGATATTCTCTAATGTGTATTATATAAGATTCTAGAAATAAGTCGCTACAACATACATGTACCACATACACAGGGGAATCGGGAGTGAGAACCAATAACCTCTGTATGAGGATCTTATCCCGCTTCAGCCATATTGTCGAATTTATTGCGAAATCCCAATTAACACAACACAGCCTAAGCAAATACATTTGACATGTACTATAATTAACATTAAATATAAAAGTGTTTCTATTTTCTGTTATTACAGGTTTCAAAATTACAACGCACAAACAACAATCAAACTACTCAAATACAATCTTTACAGAAAACAGGTTAGTTTTTATATAATGTAAACTTATTGGTAATACGAGAGTAACACGACGGGTACTACATGTGGAGCAGGAACTGCTTACCTTTCTGGAAAACCTACGTTCACGCCCGGATTTTAGTGGGGTTCGTGTTACTCAATCTTTAGTTTTCTTAGTAGTGTTTTGTAGATCATTGTTTGCCATTTTCTTTCGGCCATTGTATTGTCTGGCTACTTCTTTATTGTATTGTCTGGCTACTCCTTCATTGCATTGTCTGGCTACTCCTTTATTGTATTCTCTGGCTACTCCTTTATTGTATTGTCTGACTACTCCTTTATTGTATTGTCTGGCTACTCCTTTATTGTATTGTCTGACTACTCCTTTATTGTATTGTCTGGCTACTCCTTCATTGCATTGTCTGGCTACTCCTTTATTGTATTCTCTGGCTACTCCTTTATTGTATTGTCTGACTACTCCTTCATTGTATTGTCTGGCTACTCCTTTATTGTATTGTCTGGCTACTCCTTTATTGTATTGTCTGACTACTCCTTCATTGTATTGTCTGGCTACTCCTTTATTGTATTGTCTGACTACTCCTTCATTGTATTGTCTGGCTACTTCTTTATTGTATTGTCTGGCTACTCCTTCATTGTATTGTCTGGCTACTCCTTTATTGTATTGTCTGGCTACTCCTTTATTGTATTGTCTGACTACTCCTTTATTGTATTGTCTGGCTACTCCTTCATTGCATTGTCTGGCTACTCCTTTATTGTATTCTCTGGCTACTCCTTCATTGCATTGTCTGGCTACTCCTTTATTGTATTTTCTGGCTACACCTTTATTGTATTCTCTGGCTACTCCTTCATTGTATTGTCTGGCTACTCCTTTATTGTATTGTCTGACTACTCCTTTATTGTATTGTCTGGCTACTCCTTTATTGTATTGTCTGGCTACTCCTTTATTGTATTGTCTGGCTACTCCTTTATTGTATTGTCTGACTACTCCTTCATTGTATTGTCTGGCTACTCCTTTATTGTATTGTCTGGCTACTCCTTTATTGTATTGTCTGACTACTCCTTCATTGTATTGTCTGGCTACTCCTTTATTGTATTGTCTGGCTACTTCTTTATTGTATTGTCTGGCTACTCCTTCATTGTATTGTCTGGCTACTCCTTTATTGTATTGTCTGACTACTCCTTTATTGTATTGTCTGACTACTCCTTCATTGTATTGTCTGGCTACTCCTTTATTGTATTTTCTGGCTACTTCTTTATTGTATTGTCTGGCTACTCCGTTATTGTATTGTCTGGCTACTCCTTTATTGTATTGTCTGGCTACTCCTTTATTGTATTGTCTGACTACTCCTTCATTGTATTGTCTGGCTACTCCTTTATTGTATTGTCTGGCTACTCCTTTATTGTATTGTCTGACTACTCCTTCATTGTATTGTCTGGCTACTCCTTTATTGTATTGTCTGACTACTCCTTCATTGTATTGTCTGGCTACTCCTTTATTGTATTGTCTGGCTACTCCTTTATTGTATTGTCTGACTACTCCTTCATTGTATTGTCTGGCTACTCCTTTATTGTATTGTCTGGCTACTCCTTCATTGTATGGTCTGGCTACTCCTTTATTGTATGGTCTGGCTACTCCTTTATTGTATTGTCTGGCTACTCCTTTATTGTATGGTCTGGCTACTCCTTTATTGTATTGTCTGACTACTCCTTTATTGTATTGTCTGGCTACTCCTTTATTGTATTGTCTGACTACTCCTTCATTGTATTGTCTGGCTACTCCTTTATTGTATTGTCTGACTACTCCTTCATTGTATTGTCTGGCTACTCCTTTATTGTATTGTCTGGCTACTCCTTCATTGTATGGTCTGGTTACTCCTTTATTGTATGGTCTGGCTACTCCTTTATTGTATTGTCTGGCTACTTCTTTATTGTATTGTCTGGCTACTCCTTTATTGTATTGTCTGGCTACTCCTTTAGTGTATTTTCTGCTACTTCTTTATTGTATTTTCTGGCTACTCCTTCATTGTATTGTCTGGCTACTCCTTTATTGTATTGTCTGGCTACTCTTTCATTGTATTGTCTGGCTACTCCTTTATTGTATTGTGTGGCTACTCCTTCATTGTATTGTCTGGCTACTCCTTTATTGTATTGTCTGGCTACTCCGTTATTGTATTGTCTGGCTACTCCTTTATTGTATTGTCTGGCTACACCTTTATTGTATTGTCTGGCTACTCCTTTATTGTATTGTCTGGCTACACCTTTATTGTATTGTCTGACTACTCCTTTATTGTATTTTCTGGCTACACCTTTATTGTATGGTCTGGCTACTCCTTCATTGTATTGTCTGGCTACTCCTTTATTGTATTATCTGGCTACTCCTTTATTGTATTGTCTGGCTACTCCTTTATTGTATTGTCTGGCTACTCCTTTATTGTATTGTCTGGCTATTCCTTCATTGTATTGTCTGGTTGCTCCTTTATTGTATTGTCTGGCTATTCCATTATTGCATTGTCTGGCTACTCCTTTGCTATCTTCAGATTTCCTTACATTTATCTACAGCACAAAAGTGAATAAATCCATCAGTCCTTCTTTCAATTCATATAACATAAATGTTAATGAAATAAAACAAATGAACAGTAGATACATTGGTAAACATGTTTCGGAGAACTCTTTAATATTGCACCACGATGGCGGGCTTGATGCATGACCTATGCATGCTGTATGTATGTGGTTGACAGTGATATTGGAGGCGGGCTTGATGCATGACCTATGTATGCTGAATGTGGTTGACAGTGATATTGGATGAGGATGTGATGTCCAGGAAACTGACATTTCATTGTTAGATGTTTAACATCACATAATAGTTGTGTATGTTTCAACATGTTTCATATGTATGTTTCAAAAATGTATGGCTTTGGAAAGAAGAGTTTTTGAAGATACCAAAAGGGTAATTAGAATCCGTATATCGAAGAAGGTTAATCTTCAGAAAAAATGCACCACCCACAAATTTAGTAAAAAAAAAACATTGAAGAAATTAGTATTTTCCCACCTTTATTCGATTCTTGTACCACCTATTAAGTCTTGTTACGACATCACAATCTGATCTATTGATAGATAAGCAGCTGTATTGGTTCATGTTAATACCATATTATTACTGATAATAATTTTATCGCCCCTGTTGATATCGTATGAGGTACTGAACATTTTTCGTGAAAGCTAATTTTATGAATATCGACTTGTGTTGAAAATGTATGCAAGCATTAGCGCAATTGAGAAGAAACATGCCAAGATCAAGCCCTGAATAAACCGAAACATTGTGTAATTTAATCTCAATATCTGATATACTGTAGGTGTTACAACTAATGTACATCAAGTCCAAGCTTAGGTGTCATTTATACAAATTGGTCGTTTTATACTTGCAGTGAATACACAGAAACCCGGATGTAAGTATTGTTTTATTCTGTTTTACTCAACAGATATGTACGGTTATATAGTGAACGTCACCTTCATCATTAGTTTAGTAATATCATGAAGGTCAGATTTATTGGTAGAGGAAACAGGGGTACCAGTAGAAAACAACCACCAATGACAAGTTATATTACATAAATGTGTAGCGAGTTATCAGATAGACACTGATTGCTCATGTAGATTGTTAATCCAACTACCATACGATCGCGGTCGCGACGTATCCTATTTGGAAAAAATAAATTATACACAAAAGCGTGGGAACATATATTTTCTTAATGTGTAAAATATTTAAAAAATGCAAGTATTAACAAACATATGTATTTTTCAGCATTACGGGTGCAAGCTAAGAATTTCGACAAGTCATTTTTGTTTCGCGTTAAACATATGTGCACACATGACATAAAAGCTAGAATAATATGTATTCTCCAAAAGACAAATGTTTCGATAAACCGATTTTTACTTATTGTCAACATTCTGCAATGTTATTCAGTAAAGAAACAGAGATAAGACATTCATACAATCTCATTTTGCAGGTCAAACCGGAAATCACAGGCTGGTAGATTCACATGGGCATGCCAACTCAAGTTCTACCATTATACACTTCAACCCTCCTTTTAATGAGATACCTAAGATTGTTTGAGGAACTACCGGACTTGATGTTGACCATTTACACAATACTCGTTTTGGTACATCTGTCCAAGGTGTAACAACTAACGGGTTTACTCTGGAAGCACACTCGTGGGCAGACACGGGAATGTATTCTGTTTCAATACAGTGGATGGCGTGTCCAGCTCATAATCAATAATAATAAATAAAATCTTATGTTTAATATGTATTTTTTCTATTTATAATTTACTTTATAAGTCAGGGGAAAAAAATTTGATTGTGATTTAAATGTGAAAAATTTCATAAACCAAGACACTTATTTACGTTCGGTCCTTAGAGGCAATTGTGTTTTTGATTTGTCTATGAAAACAAGAGAATTTACCTTTTGAAAAGGTTGTACTGCTACTAAGCCATATTTTTGTATTAATGGTGTCGTCATAAATGATGTAATATATCTAGGAACGTGAACAATGCATACAATAGTGGAATGTTATGAGATGTGTATATGCTATCATCTATTTCCTATTCTTAAATAAGCCCGTCAACTCACGTGGTCTATTTGTGGTCTACAAGAAAAGTTTAAATATACCAAACGGGTAATCAGAGGACATAATTCAATGAAGAGCAGACAACACAATGACCAAAAGAAAAAGCACAAAAAGACAAACAATGATCGACAAAACATTACACAGAAAACTGAAGTTGGAGCAACTCAAACCCCACTAAAACAAGGTAGAACTCATGTGCTCCGGAAAGGACAGCGGTTCCTCCTTAATTAATCATTGGTACTCGTCTCAAGCCCCACTAAAACAAGGTAGAACTCATGTGTTCCGGAAAGGATAGCAGTTCCCCCTTCATTAATTATTGGTACTCGTCTCAAACCCCACTAATACAAGGTAGAACTCATGTGCTCCGGAAGGGAGAGCAGTTCCTCCTTCATTAATCATTGGTACTCGTCTCAAACCCCACTAAAACAAGGTAGAACTCATGTGCTCCAGAAGGGTAAGCAGTTCCTCCTTCATTAATCATTGGTACTCATCTCAAACCCCATTAAAACAAGATAGAACTCATGTGCTCCGGAAGGGAAAGCAGTTCCTCCTTCATTAATCATTGGTACTCGTTGAGTTACTCCAGTTAAAAATCCTGTGATAAGTTATGATTGAGGAGTGAACGAGATTGTGATTACGACAAACGGAGCATATCCATGGTGATTTGTGACGAAGATATTATGTAATTCTTGATAAAGATCCTAAATATCGTGAGCCGCTGTCCGTAAATTGTGAATAAAATTTCAAAATAGTTGAGGACTCTGTGTAGAACTATGCCAGAAAATGGACAAAACTAGAAAAAAGATAGCCTTTTAGAATGGGCTAAGGCTTTTAAATCATTGATTCAGAAAACTCAGAAGGCCGAACTGCACAAAGGCAACATGTATTCAAAGACTCTGATGTTGCAGAAATCCTGTACACTATTCACGACAAATATGTTGTAATTCCTGCATATAAAACCCCTAACAACATCGTTCTTATCTGCAAAAATATTACGGTGATTGCCTAAAGATAGGAATAGACCCGAGTTCACCCCAGTTTTTAGTGGGATTCGTGTTACTCGATCTTTAGTTTTATATGTATGTTTTGTCGATCGTTGTTTGTCCTTTTGTATTTTTTCTTTTGGCCATTGTGTTGTCTGTTCTTCTTCGATATACGGTTTCTGATTACCCCTTTGGTATCTTCAAACTCTTTTTCTTGGATAGCTCACAAGGTAATTCTACATATACAACTACTATGCTATCAAAAGAAAAAGTCATTGATAATCACAAGTCAGTCTTGTGTACGTTTGGTCTTTCCATGAGGTATGAGGATTATTAAATTCCCTTACTGTACTTGATATGAAGATTCCTAAGCGTTCATACAAACAACGGTGTATATATGGGAGCGGCCAAGCTTTATACCAAGCCTCTGTTTGTCTTATAAGAATCAGTAAATGATTACTCTTCGTGAGGACATGAACTCATCCTCGAGTTTATGTGTTCCTCATCTTGTTACTTTCCTGTTTTGTATTTTCTTTTGTGTTTTGTTTCTCTTCGTTCTGTCTTGTGCCCAATGTTGTCTATGTCTCCTGAGTTCGCCTCCAGTTTTAAGTTGTCGGATTCATGGAGTACATTTTGTCCAATTATGTGTCATTACATTCTGAGTTCCGTGTTATGATGTCCGTTATGATTTCCGCATAAAAACGTCGATTCCTCTTTACCTCCAGTTGTGTTGATGAAGGTTCATGTGTTATTGTGTTATTTGTGTATAGTGCTTTCCAATATTGTGTCCTATTATGAGTCCTTACGTTCGTAGTTCCGTGTTGTGACGTCCATTACAATATCGGCATAAAATAATGTTCGGTTCGTCTTTTCCCCCAGTTGTTTGTAGTAAGGGGTCATGTCTTTTTTTGTTATTTGCTTGTTTGCGTATAGTAATGTCCTACATGATTTGACTAAGTGAGTAACATGTCAGATGTCTTATAAGAAGCAGGAACTACTAATCCTTCGCGAGAGCATGGCTTCACCTATGGTTTTGTGGTTGTGTCCGTGTTGCTCATCAAGGTATCACGTCTAACGTCTAACGATCCCAAAGTCTCCAACTGTTGTGGCTTCAAATAAAAAGAGAATCTAAAGTTTAACATCACAATCAGTGCGAAAGCTGTGCGCCACTATCTTTGGTTATATGCGCATTAATAAAGGAGTACACCATTTTTCGTCGAATTGAAATCTTTCTGTTTGAAACATATTCTTAGACATAATACAATCGATGTGTTGATAAGAGAGCAGTGGGATCATGCGAGTCTGGCCGAGTGATACAAATGTAAAAAAACGACAAATATTTTAAAAGGAATAAATAAAACATAAAAAATATAAATAAAAGGAAAATAAATAAAAAAGAAAGGAAAAAAGAACGTTAAAAGCTACCGATACGAAGCAAATGTAAATTATGATATCAGTGGTCGATAAAAAAACCTGTCATAAAAATCAGACCCTATTCCCATTGAAAACATGCATAGTTTACATGGTATTATCACAGGTCTACATTCATTAGATGTACCAATACACCCGATTAACAGTTTTTATGACTATGATAACCCACAGCCACTAGACATTATATCAGAATTAATCCCGGAAGATGAATGTGAAATAAAAAGAATGATTCCAATGCAAAATGCGTGAATGGTTTTTAACTTTAATAACGCGATGTTTATGGATGCAGGCCTACCTAATGATTTATCCACCACGTGATTTATTGGATATCACACAGCTCCACATTGGTGTAAGCCACATTTGGCATACTTTTGGTGCTGTCTGACTTCCATTAGTGAAATAGATATTACCTTGCTATACCACTACAAATATGGTATATACATGTTAAATAAAGAAGAAAAAAGTAAGAAAACACAGGTGATTCAATAATCAAATATATGTATATAAAATATAGCATTAGAAACATTTGGTTTTATTCCAATTCTACCAAAATAACTTGTTGAAAAATTACTCTCCCCACACCCCAAGTTAAATGGTCGTTCCATAAGTGGGGAGGTATGGACCAAGTAAATTTGTCTAACTCCATCACTTTTTATTGAAATGCCTATGCCAATCTTGAAGAGTGTACGTTCATGTATATGTGTAGTAGAGGCATCGATATTGTATGTTTCTATGATTTTCCTATTAGATTGTGGAACAGTTCTGACCAATATATTGGTCCTATAGGATGACCAATTATAAAACTGTATTAATATGAGATTTGTCATGTACACAATGTATGAGGAAATACCCCGAACACCAATCAGAAATAAGTGAGATTAGAATATATTGAAATCACAACGAAATAAAATGGATTCGGGACATATATTTCCACTCTTAGTCGTTTTGATTGTGTTTGTAACTATTCTATTACCAACACATGGGTATCAGAAATGTCTTCTAATGAATAATCCACCGGAGTTAGAATCCCGTCTCCATCAAATGGAATTGATCATACAAAGTTTGACAGCAAAAGTAGACGGTCTTACGTCACAGATATCAGAAAAGAACAGTCAGATTTCCCAGCTTCAGAGTACTGTAAGTATTTACTGTATTTACTGAATATAATTATATTATATTAACTGTTCTCGGAAAATGTCTTTTCACATTGCTGAAATCAGGGTTCTAACAAACTTTGCTTCATAAACTCGTCTTGGACAAGAAACCATAACTAAGCAAAGTATTGTAGATCAAGTTGTACACTGGAGAACACTGTTGAACTTCGGAACACTTAAGACGTAATCAGACCATTTATTGTGAGCTGTTATGTTATGTTAATCTTCTGTTTACGTCTATATTGAAAACGATAAACTAATTTTTAATATTCAACTCGGTCGAATGATATTTGATTTAAGGCAACTTATAAGATGGTCTAAAAAGACTAAAGATATTAATAAAGAAATAAAAAATGCAAGGAAATATAATAGCAGGTACAACTCACAGTCACTCTACATCAATATAAGAGTATAAGATGACCCATATGGTTAAATACTCATCATGAACTTTAAATAACATAGCATATAATCTGTGTTTACTTTTTCTATTATTGTAGGTTTCAAAATTGGGATACAGAAACGACAATCAAGATAGTCAAATACAGTCTTTACAGAAAATAAGTTAGTTTTTATATAATGTTAGTTCTCTGTCATTATATTATCATTTAAGAGGACTCAGCAAGTTTAGAAAATCCCTCTAACCTCATTGGTTAAATCCCTCTAACCTCATTGGTTAAATGTATCTGAAGTGATACACTCTTGATTCAGCAGAGTATCATCATCAGTATTGATAGTCTCTTGTTACATTGTATGATTGTGTACTGACCTTTAAATATCTGAAATCAATAAAAACTATTGCATGGTTTTAGATATAACCCTTAGGCTTCATTTGCCGATAGTCTGTTATGCACGGAGAAAGAAACACTGACGTACCTGGTCTCAATAGTGTTCAATACTTTATTTTTGAGTGTGTGCTATACATTTTTTTTCCTTATAGTAGATATACATTTTTGTACTACCTTTTTCTTAATAAGATAAAACTATTTGCATTAGAACAATTGAGATAACACCTACCTAAACTCTGAATAGACCTAAATGTTGTATAAATCTACTAATGAACCACTCATTTATACAAATTCGTCTTTTTATTATTCTCCTTTTATGTTTTTACAGTGAATACACAGAAACCAGGATGTAAGTATTGTTTATTCTGTGTTTTACTGAGCAGATTTGTACGGTTATAAGTTATTAGTACTTGTAACATAAATATGCATTTTTCCTTTGATGCTTTTATGCAGTAATCAACTTAAAAATAGTGAACTTTTACAAACCATGGTCTAACATGAAGATCTTGATGTTATTCCATGATTTTGCGGACCTCGACGAAAGCACCCAATATTGATTTCTGTTACAAACCATATATATATATCATGGATCTTACTCATGAACTTATTTAAACCAACTCATCCTTCGGATTCGTTGGTTTAAATAAATTAATTCGTAAGATCCATAGTATATATAAAACTTAATGAAAGCGTAAATATCAAAAACCACTTTCAGGATTACTTCAGTTTTATCGAGTACACACCTTACAACTATAGCTGTGATATATACTAATTTTATTTTACTTTATTTATTGTGTATGTGCTAATCATAAATGTTGTATTATGCCCTCCAGGGGCCCTGATTTGGAAATAAAGTATCTTGTATCTTGTATCTTATATACTGATTTCACACGTAGATCGGTTAATCTAACTACCACACGATCTCGGACGCAAAGTACCATACATAAAAAAATACGTTATACAAAAAGGCGTGGTAAGCATATTTTCTTAATGTGTAAAAAAAATATCCAATGCTGAAGTATTATCCTTATAAACATCACTACATATGTATTTTACCAACAATACAGGTATAAACTATGGATTTCTGACAAAAATTTAAGCAGAAATGCAAGCATAAAAGTATTGATATGTACTCCACACTCCCTAAGAGCCAAACTTGTGGCTACACCGATTTTTACTTATTGCCAACATTCTGCAATTTTATTCAGTAAAGAAGGGAAGATTAGACATTCAAACAATCTTATTTTGCAGGTCAAACCGGAAGTCACAGACTAGAAGATTCACATGGGCATGCCAACTCAAGTTCTACCAATATTCAATTCAACCCTCCTTTTAATGAGATACCTAAGATTGTTTGGGGAACGTCTGCGCTTGATGTTGACCATGCACATAATACTCGATATAAAACAACTGTCCAGTCTGTAACAACTTACGGGTTTACTCTGAACGTATACTCGTGGGCGGATACAGGAATGTATAAGGTTTATATTCAGTGGATGGCATGTCCAGCTCATAATTAATAAAGTGTTTTTTTCTGATAATTTAATGTGTATATTTCCATTAACAAGAACGATTTGAAGATACCAAAAAAAGTTATCAGAACCGTAAATCGAAAATGGACAGATAAGAAAATGGCCAGATGAAAAAGGACAAATAGACCAACAACAATCTACAAAACAATACACAGAAAAATAACGATCGTGCAATACGAATTACATTAAAAACCAGGGTAGAACTCATGTGATCCGGAAGGGTGTCAGTTCCTGCCACACACGTGGCATCCGTCGTGTTCCTCTTGTTACAAACTCGATGATGTCATCAATGAGGACAAGACCAGATTGTGATTACGATAAAAGGAACATATCCGTGGTAATTTGTGACACAGATACTCTGTCACGGTTAACCAAGTCATGGTGGTGACCGTAAAACTTTAGAAGTGATGACTTCAAATTAACCATTAGGAACCATTAGTTCCTCTTTGTTATCAGCAACCATCTATCAAGGTAATCATGATGTAAACTACAGGCTCTGGAATATTGGATCAACTGAGGGGTTGGGTTATGATGTTTTAACGCCACTTTCAACAACATTTCAGTTATATCGTGGCGATCAGTACCCGGAAAAAACTACCGACCTTCCGCAAGTCACCATTTTCTGGACATATCTCAGCTGCTAACGCTAAAGCTACTCAAACAAGGCTACGTTGTTCCAAGGTTGAAGTCATCACAGCATGAATTATACGGTTATCCTAATGAACAGTGTGACCGGTACGAAATTACCATATCTCAAATAACAAATCTTTTCTCATTTTTGGACTTATACCTCGAATTTGACGACAGTGGTCAAATCAGTACTAAAATTTATGATAAACGGGACGACTTCAATTTTAAGATCATAAATTTTCCAAATATGTGCAGCAATATACCAGCTTCTCCTGCATATGGTGTTTACATCTCGCAATTGATTCGTTATGCAAGGGCCAGTAGCAATTATTCTGAGAAACAGGCTACTGGACCAGGGCTATAAAAAGATTCGTATTATTCGATCTCTTAAAAAGTTAATATTCCGATACCAAGATCTTGTCGAAATATATTCCGTCTCTGCAGAAAAGATTATAAACGATGGATTTTCATATAGTTAAAATGTATAAAGATAAGGTTTCAACAAAAATGTCAAAAATATTTTTTCATCAATGTGTGACGTAAAAGTGTCTTTGACATTTACTTCACTGAGTTTGGTGCTGCTTTGAGAACTGTTTTACCTGTTTCGTTCAAGTATTGTTATAAATAATGTTATAGTGACAGCCGGAAACTTTGAGCCGTAATGAAAGGGGGAGGTTTGGCGCTTTAAAATCTGATTCAACACACCATTTCTTTAGAAATGCCTGTACCAAGTCAGGGTCATTACGGTTTTCACAGTTTTCCGGTTGTTGACTGATTTTGTCTGTTTATATACTTATGAGTTTTGACTTTCCCTTTGTTAGATTGTTCGGAGTTCGGTAATTTTGTTATTACTCTTATTTACATAGATTGTATTCTCTCCTCTATCACAGACAAGAATTTTACCGGACTTAACTATATGAGTAAGACGATGGGTGGTTTATGAGAAGCAGGAACTCCTTACCCTTCGTGATGACATGAATAGACCCTTGGGTTTTTGGAGGGCCTGTGTAGTTCATTTTATTAGTTTCCTGTTGTATGTGTGTTTTTCTTCGTTCTGTATTATTCCCTTATTTTGCCTATATCTCTCGAGTTCGCTCCTAGTGTTAGTTTGTGCGATTCGTGTTGTTCATTTTGTCCTATTATGTGTCTTTACATTCTGAGTTCCGTATTGTGATGTCGGATACGACTTCCACCTAAAAACGACGTTTTGTTCCTCTTTATCCCCAGCTATTTGTAGGAGGGGTCGTGCCTTATTTTTGTTATTTGCTTTATTGCGTATAGTGGTGTCCTATATTACTTGTCTATATGCGTAGCATGTCAGGTGTCTTATAAGAAGTAGGAATGGCGAGCTCCTGGGTTCACCTCCAATTTTTTGGTGGTGTCTGTGTTGCTCATCAAGGTGTCACGTCCAACCTATAACTATCCCAAAGTTTCTAACTGTTGTTGCTTAAAATCAAAAGATATTCTCTAGTTTAAAATCGCAAATTTTAAATTAGTAAGAAAGCTGTGAGCTGCGATTTTTGTTTATATGCGCATTAATAAACGAGTTTATGTTTTCCCGTCGAATTGAAATGCTTATGCTTGATAAAACATATTCATACACATTACACAGCCGATGTGTTGATAAGAGAGCGGTGTAAACATCCAAGGATGGCCGAGTGGTACAAATGTATATTGGAGCACACACAACGCCCAATACCTAACTACGCTGAAATGGAAAGACCGGGGCACTACAATGAATAAAATATCATATCTTTAACACATTAACAAACAAACAAACAAAAATAATAATAATAAAAAGAAGCAAAAAAAAAAAAAATAAAAAAAAATAAAAAGATAAAAAAATAAAATAATAAACAAGACTATAATAAGCTGTTTAAATATCATTCTTTTTTTTTACACTTTAGATATTAATGCACATTGTGAGTTCCATAGTAAAGTTATCGATATTAAATACACAGGTAAACTTTGTCCATGACGGGAATTTAAAAATAGCTATAATACACAATATGTACTGGTACCCGTTTATAAATAATACACAATATGTACTGGTACCCGTTTATAAATAATATACAATATATATATGTACACGTTTACGTAGATGAAACAGGAAGTCATTGTAATATAGGTTTATTATTGAGCAATCTGTTCAAACTTGAAACATTGATATTCAGCTTTGTTTCCTAAAATGTGAGTATTGTACACTGTTTTTAATATTTTATTTTCAAATATATATTCATATTTCAAATCAGCATATTAAAATTTGTACACTTAATTCTAACGGGAATAACAAAGTTAAATAACGACGGTATGGAGGCTCATGGGTGCCATTATGTCATTTCACATTTCATGTTATTGAGGGGTACAAGGGTTAGGGTTAGAGTTATGGTGTTGAACGCAACTTTCAACAATATTTCAGTTAGATCAGTATTATTTAGGGGTAGAAGGACACAAGGGTTAGGGTTAGAGTTATGGTGTTGAACGCAACTTTCAACAATATTTCAGTTAGATCAGTATTATTTAGGGGTAGAAGGACGCAATTTTTTTGACAGTATGATAAACCTCGACACTTAAGTTTTAGTGAACAGTAGGCCTAACTATCAGAAATCACTAACACCAACAAAACATCACGAGTGAGGTCATATGGTATGGTATAAGCATATATTTCCGCGGAGACGATAATACGGACATAAACACAAGAAACATACAAATGATATAAACATAATAACATAAGTGAAAGGTAATGACAAACCAATTAATATTAATTTTACTGTACATCAAAATAATTATTGGTTGATTTTAATGTTTAACGCCACTTTCAGCAATATTTCAGCTATATCATGCCGACCAGTTTTAGTGGTGGCAGAAGCCGGAGTACCCGGAGAGAA
Source organism: Bathymodiolus septemdierum (assembly GCA_963383655.1). Classification (NCBI taxonomy): domain Eukaryota; kingdom Metazoa; phylum Mollusca; class Bivalvia; order Mytilida; family Modiolidae; genus Bathymodiolus; species Bathymodiolus septemdierum. The sequence continues at coordinate 87,421,616 of OY726522.1, read as the reverse complement.
CCACCGACAATGGGCAAGCAACTGGTAAACTTTATCACTTGCGGCTGCGAGTCGAGGGTACCCTTTTTGTAATTTACAAAACCGGGCGTGAACCCACCCCGTAATGGTGATAGGCTTGTATGAGTTGTTAGGTAATCCAACTACCTAACCCACCTAACCTTATTTTTAGTAATAATTACATGATTTAGGAACTGTGAATTTCGGTAATAAACATTTTTAATAAATAAACGTTAGAGAATACCGAAGGGGCAATCAAAAAATGGACAATTCATAGGAACTGGCAACAGTGAAAATTAAAACAAAAACACAACTCAATATGTGTTGGACACCACTATACGCAAGAAAACACAAATAACATAAATAAGACATGAACGGTCAACCCTCCTACAAACTACTGGAGATAAAGACGAACCGAACATCGTTTTATGTGAAAATCATAACGGACATCATAACATGGAATTCAAAATGTAAAGACACATAATAGGACAACTAAAAAAACTTAAAAGATGAGCAACACGCACACGTTTCATTTGCTATTGAATGTTTTCATTATTTGAGCACAAAAACACAACATTAAATCAAATAAAATAGCATCAAAGAGGTAATACATATATGTAGATTAAAGTCAAATAAAATAGCATCAAAGAGGTAATACATATCTGTAGATCAAAGTCAAATAAAATAGCATCAAAGAGGTAATACATATCTGTAGATCAAAATCAAATAAAATAGCATCAAAGGGGTAATACATATCTGTAGATCGAAGTCAAATAAAATAGCATCAAAGGGGTAATGTAGATCGAAGTCAAATAAAATAGCATCAAAGAGGTAATACATATCTGTAGATCGAAGTCAAATAAAATAGCATCAAAGGGGTAATACATATCTGTAGATCAAAGTCAAATAAAATAGCATCAAAGAGGTAATACATATCTGTAGATCGAAGTCAAATAAAATAGCATCAAAGAGATAATACATATATGTAGATCGAAGTCAAATAAAATAGCATCAAAGGGGTAATACATATCTGTAGATCGAAGAAGTACAGACAACAGAACACGCAGCGATCAACAAAACACTACACAAAAAACTAAAGATCGAGCACGCGTTAAAACCAGTGAGTGCCCTCAGATGTTTGGGAAGGATAAGCAGTTACTGTTGTACATGTGGAAACCGCTTGTGTTACTCTAGTTACAAACCCAGTGATATGTCATGAATGAGGAAAGGGACGGAATATGGAACATATCCGTGCCATTTGTGACAAAGATATTCCGTAACGATAAATCAAGCCATGGTGCCGACCGTAACACTTTCGAAGTGATGCCTTAAACTTAACCAATAGTCACCCAGTAGCTGCCTAGTTACCAGCAACCCTCTATCAAGGAAATCCTGATAAGAATCACAATCCGAGTGGAGCGACATGTCTTTTCGCGAACTATTGTTTCAGTAAACTAGTACCACAAAATCCAACTAAGCGTGTTTTATAAGTATAAAGCGGATATTATATGGCGTTAATAAGGGTAATAACAAAATTACCGAACTCCGAACAATCTTACAAAGGGAAAGTCAAAACTCATAAATATATAAACAGACAAAATCAGTCAACAACCGGAAAACTGTGAAAACCGTAATAACCCTGACTTGGTACAGGCATTTCTAAAGAAATGGTGGGTTGAATCAGATTTTAAAGCGCCAAACCTCCCGCTCTCATTACGGTTCAAAGGCTCCGGCTGTCACTATAACAGTATTTAAATACAGGAACAAAATAGGTAAAATAGTTGTCAAAACAGTACCATATTCATTGAATGTAAATGTCAAAAACACTTTTACGTCACACATTGATAAACAAATATTTTTAAACTGAGATGTATAAATATCATTCTTACGCGAAATATTTAGCAGATGAAATTCACAGTATTTGATTTTTATTTTACTATGAATGAAATATAGATCAGTTATAAAATCATAACCTATTTGAAAGCAAAATTTAAGAAACACACATTTCAAATTATATTACAGATGGCATCAGAATGGTTTTGTGAACCTTGTCAGAGTGAGGATTTGTCTTCACCAGCAGTTAAATGGTGTACGGAATGTGAAGAAGCTCTATGTACTGATTGTGAACGATCACATAGGAAGAGCAAAGCATCTAAACACCATACACTCGCCGACCTCGTGTCAGGAAAAACTCTACCTAAAGTTAAAGTTCAAGACTGCAAACTCCATGATGGTGGACAAAAAATAGATTTATTTTGCATTGACCATGATGAACTGTGTTGCAGAATTTGCATGACAGAGAATCACAGATCTTGTTCGAAAGTAGTTCCAATAGATGTCGCGGCAAAAGATGTCAAATCGTCTGCTATGTTATCTCATATTTCGGAACAGGCTGTTAATATGACGACTTACTTTGAGGATACTCTTAAAGAAATAACGGAGGAAGATAGGGACATTGATCGACAAGAAAAGGAAGTTACTGATCAAATATCATCTTATAAGAAACACGTAATCGACTGTGTAGAAGAGGCCGAAAAAATAATAAAATCTGAAATCCAACAGACATGCGCAAAGAGGAGGGAAAATGTGAAGCAAGTTCAAGAATGTATGTCGGAATATAAAGACCAAATTGAGAGCTGTACAACTAGTTTACAATCACTATCTGAAAGTGGTTCAAATGAACAACTTTTCTTATTTGCCCATCGCTTAAAAATTATATTAGTGGAAAGCGAAAAGGCTTTGGAAGAAAATCACAACTTAATTAAAAGAGAAACAATGTCTTTCACACCAAATACAGATCTGATATCTTCAGAAAATATTCTGGGTCAAATTAACGTGGCAACTAAAGTCAAAGACGATTTACAGTTTTCTTTGCCACGACCTGGTTCTCAGGCGAGTGGCGGAATTACAGATAGCGTGTCAAATTCAAAAAATAGCACTGTAAAGAAACGACTTGTCTTCGGTTCCAGATTTGAACTTTCGAGGAGTGTTGGTAGCCATCAAATTAGAGGGATAGCTATAATGGAAGATGGAAACCTTTTGGTGTGTGACCATAACAACACTTACGTCGTGGTATATTCTTCAGACGGTAAGTATTTGGATAGCTGTAATGTCGGACGATATCCATGGAACATCGCCATTTTAGAAGAAGCAAGCCAGGCCGTTGTTTCGTTGACTGGTAGTTTAAAACTTGCGAGTGTAATAGCAGTATGTGGTCATTTACAATTTATTGACTTAAAAACAATGACTAGCATCAGAGAAATTAAACTGGATTTTGTTCCATTGGCAGTCAATACTATCGGAAATGAAATAATAATAGGCACTTGGAATAAGGTTCAATACCTAGACAGACATGGTACCTGTAAGAGAGATATAAATCTGGAACGATGCAAATATGCCCTCACTTATTTACTAGCGGTCAACTCGGATTCAAACGACACCGTATACTACTCAACATCAGAACTTCATCGCATCCGGAAAGACGGGAGAAAAATGTTATGTTTCAATTATATATCTGGTCGCCCTAGGGGAATTTGCTCTGACGATCAGGGTTTTATTTATGTAGCTACAAATAGTGGACAACTTCTGAAATTTTCTCCTGAAGGAAAACTCTGTGACACACTACTACATGGGAATGAAGGTTATGGAAAACTATGGGCGATATCATTCAACCAGGATTATAAGAAGATGTATATTGCTACAGATGATGGGAGATTCTTATCTGTATTTGAACTTCAGTAAATGCCTCATTCCCACTATTTTATTTCTGGCCGAGGAAGTCATGTGGGAATTCTGTTTAGTGTGAAAAGGAGGAATATTGTCAAACCATTCACTGAAATAATTGGGTTGATGTTGTCATTCATTTGTTGAGATACATTCAAATAATGATATTTGATATGATTTAAAATGGTTATTCTTAAAATCTTAGACTTATAATTAATACAGTGTAAGCGTTTGAATGATTATTATTATTATTATTATTATTATTAATATTATTATTATTATTATTATTATTATTATTATTAAAATGTTATGTCCTCACCTTTAAGGTTTTTGTCTTAGAGATAAGATAGAGAGGAAGCTGAATCATAGGTCAATGCAATGATATTTAGAAACATCTAAATGTAAAGATGACAAATTAGTCTTCACTTTAAAAAAGTCGGAGTTTCTGCAAAAGCTTGTAAAAGATAAGAAGATTCATGAGGCTAGAGCCTTTAATTTCACATACAGGTATATTGATGACGTTTTATCTATCAATAATTCTAGATTTGCAGAATTTCTTCCATTGATATATCCTCCAGAGCTGGAAGTTAAAGAGACCACAGATACGGCTTCGTCCGCATCATTTTTGGACTTATACCTCGAATTTGACGACAGTGGTCAACTCAGTACTAAACGTTATGATAAACGGGACGACTTCAATTTTAAAATCATAAATTTTCCAAACATGTGCAGCAATATACCAGCTTCTCCTGCATAAGGTGTTTACATCTCGCAATTGATTCGCTATGTAAGGGTCAGTAGCAATTATTCTGATTTCCTGAAAGGTCATCTTCATCTGAGAAAAAGGCTACTGGACCAGGGCTATAAAAAGATTCGCCTTATTCGATCTCTTAAAAAGTTTATATTCCGATACCGAGATCTTGTCGAAATATATTCCGTCTCTGCAGAAACGATTATAAGCGATGCATTTTCATATAGTGAAAATGTATAAGATAAAGAAGTCAAGAAAAATGTCAAAAATATTTTTTTTTATCAATGGGTGACGTAAAAATGTTTTTGACATTTACTTCACTGAATATGGTACTGCTTTGACAACTATTTTACCTATTTTGTTCCTGTATTTAAATACTGTTATAGTGACAGCCGGAACCTTTGAACCGTAATGAGAGCGGGAGGTTTGGCGCTTTAAAATCTGATTCAACCCACCATTTCTTTAGAAATGACTGTACCAAGTCAGGGTTATTACGGTTTTCACAGTTTTCCGGTTGTTGACTGATTTTGTCTGTTTATATAATTTTGTATATTAGTAGATATAAACACTCTGTAAATTTGTAAAACAATGTTCAAAGCAAAGAAATTCTGCAATACTGAAATTCTCCATTTTGTATATAGATTTCTAAAAGGAATATGAATAAAGCAATTGTTATGAGTATTGTTTTTAGATATAATATTATACTTATTTGTTATATTTATACATGCATTTTAACCTCATCGGTGGTGTAATGGTTAGCGTGCTCGCCTCGAATGTGGTAGATCGTAGGGTCTAGCCCAGGTCGGGTCAACCCAAAGACTTATATAACATTGATATTTGCTACTTCTCCACCAAGAACGCATAATTAAGACCACCAAGAACGCATAATTAAGGCCACCAAGAACGCATAATAAGGCCACCAAGAACGCATAATTAAGGCCACCAAGAACGCATAATTAAGGCCACCAAGAACACATAATTAAGGCCACCAAGAACGCATAATTAAGGCCACCAAGAACGCATAATTAAGGCTACCAAGAAGGCATAATTAAGGCCACCAAGAACGCATAACTAAGGTCACCAAGAACGCATGATTAAGGCCACCAAGAACGCATAATTAAGGCCACCAAGAACGCATAATTAAGGCCACCAAGAACGCATAATTAAGGATACCAAGAACGCATAATTAAGACCACCAAGAACGCATAATTAAGGCCACCAAGAACGCATAATTAAGGCCACCAAGAACGCATAATTAAGGCCACCAAGAACGCATAATTAAGGCTACCAAGAACGCATAATTAAGGCCACCAAGAACGCATAACTAAGGCCACCAAGAACGCATAATTAAGGCCACCAAGAACGCATAATTAAGGCCACCAAGAACGCATAATTAAGGCCACCAAGAACGCATAATTAAGGCTACCAAGAAGGCATAATTAAGGCCACCAAGAACGCATAACTAAGGCCACCAAGAACGCATAATTAAGGCCACCAAGAACGCATAATTAAGGCCACCAAGAACGCATAATTAAGGCCACCAAGAACGCATAATAAGGCTACCAAGAACGCATAATTAAGGCCACCAAGAACGCATAATTAAGGCCACCAAGAACGCATATCTAAGGCCACCAAGAACGCATAATTAAGGCCACCAAGAACGCATAATTAAGGCCACCAAGAACGCATAATTAAGGCCACCAAGAACGCATATCTAAGGCCACCAAGAACGCATAATTAAGGCCACCAAGAACGCATAATTAAGGCCACCAAGAACGCATAATTAAGGCCACCAAGAACGCATAATTAAGGCCACCAAGAACGCATAATTAAGGCCACCAAGAACGCATAATTAAGGCCACCAAGAACGCATAATTAAGGCTACCAAGAAGGCATAATTAAGGCCACCAAGAACGCATAACTAAGGTCACCAAGAACGCATAATTAAGGCCACCAAGAACGCATAATTAAGGCCACCAAGAACGCATAATTAAGGCCACCAAGAACGCATAATTAAGGCTACCAAGAACGCATAATTAAGACCACCAAGAACGCATAATTAAGGCCACCAAGAACGCATAATTAAGGCCACCAAGAACGCATAATTAAGGCCACCAAGAACGCATAATTAAGGCCACCAAGAACGCATAACTAAGGCCACCAATAACGCATAATTAAGGCCACCAAGAACGCATAATTAAGGCTACCAAGAAGGCATAATTAAGGCCACCAAGAACGCATAACTAAGGCCACCAAGAACGCATAATAAGGCTACCAAGAACGCATAATTAAGGCCACCAAGAACGCATAATTAAGGCCACCAAGAACGCATAATTAAGGCTACCAAGAAGGCATAATTAAGGCCACCAAGAACGCATAACTAAGGCCACCAAGAACGCATAATTAAGGCCACAAAGAACGCATAATTAAGGCCACCAATAACGCATAATTAAGGCCACCAAGAACGCATAATTAAGGCTACCAAGAAGGCATAATTAAGGCCACCAAGAACGCATAACTAAGGCCACCAAGAACGCATAATTAAGGCCACCAAGAACGCATAATTAAGGCCACCAAGAACGCATAATTAAGGCCACCAAGAACGCATAATAAGGCTACCAAGAACGCATAATTAAGGCCACCAAGAACGCATAATTAAGGCCACCAAGAACGCATAATTAAGGCTACCAAGAAGGCATAATTAAGGCCACCAAGAACGCATATCTAAGGCCACCAAGAACGCATAATTAAGGCCACCAAGAACACATAATTAAGGCCACCAAGAACGCATAATTAAGGCCACCAAGAACGCATATCTAAGGCCACCAAGAACGCATAATTAAGGCCACCAAGAACGCATAATTAAGGCTACCAAGAACACATAATTAAAGAGTATGTTCAAAGACACGTTGTCTCTGAATCAGGATAATGTGTCCGAGTGGAGCGACATGTCTGTCCACGAACATTTGTTTCAGTGAGATAGCACTATAAAGATCCAGTTAAACATGATGGCATAATACAATGCCGACATCATCACCATTTCATTTGAATATAACTTGTTATCGCCATGATATACCTGACAAAATGCTCATTTGGCGTCAACTGCAAGAACTTCTCAAATGCTGTTTTAAAGCTAATATCAGTCAACAAACTTAATAAGCCATGGATAATTTTAGATGCTTGAAACCTGAGGGTTAGTGTCCTTTATTGAGATACCTTAAACATGTGTACTTGTAAAATTGCAGTTAATTTAGACCACGAGAAATAGTATCTTTATTCCACGACCACTACACAAAGTTTGTTTTTAATCTCCTGAAATTAGACGAGCTTCTCTTGGGTAATGCATGATGAATTAGCCAGTCCCGATATATATATATATATTGTTGACATTGCGATTATAAACGTTATAGAAAATCACATGATACACGATGAAGACATACAAAAAAATAAAAAGCAAACAAACAAAAAACACACACACAAGACAGAAAATTAAAAGATAAGCAACACGGACCCTACCAAAAATTTGGGGTGAATTCATGTGCGTTCGAAGGACAAGCAGTTCCTGCCTCCCACAAGACACACGCCATGTTACTTATGTAACATACATTGACATACGGTTAAATAAAATGTTCTATCCAATAATATTTTTGTGATGTTTATGTTTTAAAAACAAACACAGCTACTAAAAAGTCAGAATATACATTATGTTATGTTTAACATTTGTACATCAAGATAAACACAGGGAGTGTACCCAAGTCTGAATAAACAATATGTTATGCTTAACATTTGTACATCAAGATAAACACAGGGAGTGTACACAAGTCTGAATAAACAATATGTTATGTTTAACATTTGTACATTAAGATAAACACAGGGAGTGTACCCAAGTCTGAATAAACAATATGTTATGCTTAACATTTGTACTTCAAGATAAACACAGGGAGTGTACCCAAGTCTGAATAAACAATCTGTTATGCTTAACATTTGTACATAAAGATAAACACAGGGAGTGTACCCAAGTCTGAATAAACAATATGTTATGTTTAACATTTGTACATTAAGATAAACACAGGGAGTGTACCAAAGGCTGAATAAACAATCTGTTATGCTTAACATTTGTACATTAAGATAAGCACAGGGAGTGTACCCAAGTCTGAATAAACAATATGTTATGTTTAACATTTGTACATCAAGATAAACACAAGGAGTGTACCCAAGTCTGAATAAACAATCTGTTATGCTTAACATTTGTACATAAAGATAAACACAGGGAGTGTACCCAAGTCTGAATAAACAATATGTTATGTTAACATTTGTACATAAAGATAAACACAGGGAGTGTACCCAAGTCTGAATAAACAATATGTTATGTTTAACATTTGTACATCAAGATAAACACAGGGAGTGTACCAAAGACTGAATAAACAATATGTTATGTTTAACATTTGTACATTAAGATAAACACAGGGAGTGTACCCAAGACTGAATAAACAATATGTTATGCTTAACATTTGTACATAAAGATAAGCACAGGGAGTGTACCTAAGTCTGAATAAACAATATGTTATGTTTAACATTTGTACATTAAGATAAACACAGGGAGTGTACCCAAGTCTGAATAAACAATATGTTATGCTTAACATTTGTACATTAAGATAAACACAGGGAGTGTACCCAAGTCTGAATAAACAATATGTTATGCTTAACATTTGTACATCAAGATAAACACAGGGAGTGTACCAAAGGCTGAATAAACAATATGTTATGTTTAACATTTGTACATTAAGATAAACACAGGGAGTGTACCCAAGTCTGAATAAACAATATGTTATGTTTAACATTTGTACATCAAGATAAACACAGGGAGTGTACCCAAGTCTGAATAAACAATATGTTATGTTTAACATTTGTACATAAAGATAAACACAGGGAGTGTACCCAAGTCTGAATAAACAATATGTTATGCTTAACATTTGTACATCAATATAAACACAGGGAGTGTACCCAAGTCTGAATAAACAATATGTTATGTTTAACATTTGTACATTAAGATAAACACAGGGAGTGTACCCAAGTCTGAATAAACAATATGTTATGTTTAACATTTGTACATCAAGATAAACACAGGGAGTGTACCCAAGTCTGAATAAACAATATGTTATGCTTAACATTTGTACATCAATATAAACACAGGGAGTGTACCCAAGTCTGAATAAACAATATGTTATGTTTAACATTTGTACATTAAGATAAACGCGGAGTGTACCCAAGTCTGAATAAACAATATGTTATGTTTAACATTTGTACATTAAGATAAACGCGGAGTGTACCCAAGTCTGAATAAACAATATGTTATGTTTAACATTTGTACATTAAGATAAACACAGGGAGTGTACCCAAGTCTGAATAAACAATATGTTATGTTTAACATTTGTACATCAAGATAAACACAGGGAGTGTACCCAAGTCTGAATAAACAATCTGTTATGCTTAACATTTGTACATTAAGATAAACACAGGGAGTGTACCAAAGGCTGAATAAACAATATGTTATGTTTAACATTTGTACATTAAGATAAACACAGGGAGTGTACCCAAGTCTGAATAAACAATCTGTTATGCTTAACATTTGTACATCAATATAAACACAGGGAGTGTACCCAAGTCTGAATAAACAATATGTTATGTTTAACATTTGTACATTAAGATAAACACAGGGAGTGTACCCAAGTCTGAATAAACATTCTGTTTTATTATACCTCATAGATATAAGAGTATCTGTGATTAGTTAAGAAACGTCACATGTCAGGAAGACAAACCTTCATGTATCCCTTGACCACGTGCTCCGGGGAAATAAATATCATGTATGCCGATGCCGCGTGCCGCCATGGCAACCATGAACATAAACAACTACACAAATTGAATAAAATGTTAAATTAGTTTAAAAAAATTAAGATTAAGATAAACACAGGGAGTGTACCCAAGTCAGAATAAACAATATGTTATGCTTAACATTTGTACTTCAAGATAAACACAGGGAGTGTACCCAAGTCTGAATAAACAATATGTTATGCTTAACATTTGTACATAAAGATAAACACAGGGAGTGTACCCAAGTCTGAATAAACAATATGTTATGCTTAACATTTGTACATCAAGATAAACACAGGGAATGTACCCAAGTCTGAATAAACAATATGTTATGTTTAACATTTGTACATCAAGATAAACACAGGGAGTGTACCCAAGTCTGAATAAACAATATGTTATGCTTAACATTTGTACATTAAGATAAACACAGGGAGTGTACCCAAGTCTGAATAAACAATATGTTATGTTTAACATTTGTACATTAAGATAAACACAGGGAGTGTACCCAAGTCTGAATAAACAATATGTTATGCTTAACATTTGTACATTAAGATAAACACAGGGAGTGTACCCAAGTCTGAATAAACAATATGTTATGCTTAACATTTGTACATTAAGAAAAACACAGGGAGTGTACCCAAGTCTGAATAAACAATATGTTATGCTTAACATTTGTACTTCAAGATAAACACAGGGAGTGTACCCAAGTCTGAATAAACAATATGTTATGCTTAACATTTGTACATTAAGATAAACACAGGGAGTGTACCCAAGACTGAATAAACAATATGTTATGTTTAACATTTGTACATAAAGATAAGCACAGGGAGTGTACCCAAGTCTGAATAAACAATATGTTATGCTTAACATTTGTACATCAATATAAACACAGGGAGTGTACCCAAGTCTGAATAAACAATATGTTATGCTTAACATTTGTACATTAAGATAAACACAGGGAGTGTACCCAAGTCTGAATAAACAATATGTTATGCTTAACATTTGTACATTAAGATAAACACAAGGAGTGTACCCAAGTCTGAATAAACAATATGTTATGCTTAACATTTGTACATTAAGATAAACACAGGGAGTGTACCCAAGACTGAATAAACAATATGTTATGCTTAACATTTGTACTTCAAGATAAACACAGGGAGTGTACCCAAGTCTGAATAAACAATATGTTATGCTTAACATTTGTACATTAAGATAAACACAGGGAGTGTACCCAAGTCTGAATAAACAATATGTTATGCTTAACATTTGTACATTAAGATAAACACAAGGAGTGTACCCAAGTCTGAATAAACAATATGTTATGCTTAACATTTGTACATTAAGATAAACACAGGGAGTGTACCCAAGTCTGAATAAACAATATGTTATGCTTAACATTTGTACATTAAGATAAGCACAGGGAGTGTACCCAAGTCTGAATAAACAATATGTTATGCTTAACATTTGTACATCAATATAAACACAGGGAGTGTACCCAAGTCTGAATAAACAATATGTTATGCTTAACATTTGTACATCAATATAAACACAGGGAGTGTACCCAAGACTGAATAAACAATATGTTATGCTTAACATTTGTACTTCAAGATAAACACAGGGAGTGTACCCAAGTCTGAATAAACAATATGTTATGCTTAACATTTGTACATTAAGATAAACACAAGGAGTGTACCCAAGTCTGAATAAACAATATGTTATGCTTAACATTTGTACATTAAGATAAACACAGGGAGTGTACCCAAGTCTGAATAAACAATATGTTATGCTTAACATTTGTACATTAAGATAAGCACAGGGAGTGTACCCAAGTCTGAATAAACAATATGTTATGCTTAACATTTGTACATCAATATAAACACAGGGAGTGTACACAAGTCTGAATAAACAATATGTTATGCTTAACATTTGTACATAAAGATAAGCACAGGGAGTGTACCCAAGTCTGAATAAACAATATGTTATGCTTAACATTTGTACATCAATATAAACACAGGGAGTGTACACAAGTCTGAATAAACAATATGTTATGCTTAACATTTGTACATCAATATAAACACAGGGAGTGTACCCAAGACTGAATAAACAATATGTTATGCTTAACATTTGTACTTCAAGATAAACACAGGGAGTGTACCCAAGTCTGAATAAACAATATGTTATGCTTAACATTTGTACATAAAGATAAGCACAGGGAGTGTACCCAAGTCTGAATAAACAATATGTTATGCTTAACATTTGTACATCAATATAAACACAGGGAGTGTACCCAAGTCTGAATAAACAATATGTTATGTTTAATATTTGTACATCAAGATAAACACAGGGAGTGTACCCAAGTCTGAATAAACAATATGTTATGCTTAACATTTGTACATTAAGATAAACACAGGGAGTGTACCCAAGTCTGAATAAACAATATGTTATGCTTAACATTTGTACATCAATATAAACACAGGGAGTGTACCCAAGTCTGAATAAACAATATGTTATGTTTAATATTTGTACATCAAGATAAACACAGGGAGTGTACCCAAGTCTGAATAAACAATATGTTATGCTTAACATTTGTACATTAAGATAAACACAGGGAGTGTACCCAAGTCTGAATAAACAATATGTTATGTTTAACATTTGTACATTAAGATAAACGCGGCGTGTACCCAAGTCTGAATAAACAATATGCTATGTTTAACATTTGTACATTAAGATAAACGCGGATTGTACCCAAGTCTGAATAAACAATCTGTTATGCTTAACATTTGTACATCAATATAAACACAGGGAGTGTACCCAAGTCTGAATAAACAATATGTTATGCTTAACATTTGTACATTAAGATAAACACAGGGAGTGTACCCAAGTCTGAATAAACATTCTGTTTTATTATACCTCATAGATATAAGAGTATCTGTGATTAGTTAAGAAACGTCACATGTCAGGAAGACAAACCTTCATGTATCCCTTGACCACGTGCTCCGGGGAAATAAATATCATGTATGCCGATGCCGCGTGCCGCCATGGCAACCATGAACATAAACAACTACACAAATTGAATAAAATGTTAAATTAGTTTAAAAAAATTAAGATTAAGATAAACACAGGGAGTGTACCCAAGTCAGAATAAACAATATGTTATGCTTAACATTTGTACATCAAGATAAACACAGGGAGTGTACCCAAGTCTGAATAAACAATATGTTATGCTTAACATTTGTATATCAAGATAAACACAAGGAGTGTACCCAAGTCTGAATAAACAATATGTTATGCTTAACATTTGTACATTAAGATAAACACAGGGAGTGTACCCAAGTCTGAATAAACAATATGTTATGCTTAACATTTGTGCATCAAGATAAACACAGGGAGTGTACCCAAGTCTGAATAAACAATATGTTATGCTTATCATTTGTACATCAAGATAAACACAGGGAGTGTACCCAAGTCTGAATAAACAATATGTTATGCTTAACATTTGTACATAAAGATAAACACAGGGAGTGTATCCAAGTCTGAATAAACAATATGTTATGTTTAATATTTGTACATTAAGATAAACACAGGGAGTGTACCCAAGTCTGAATAAACAATATGTTATGTTTAACATTTGTACATTAAGATAAACACAGGGAGTGTACCCAAGTCTGAATAAACATTCTGTTTTATTATACCTCATAGATATAAGAGTATCTGTGATTAGTTAAAAAACGTCACATGTCAGGAAGACAAAACTTCCTGTATCCCTTGACCACGTGCTCCGGGGAAATAAATATCATGTATGCCGATGCCGCGTGCCGCCATGGCAACCATGAACATAAACAACTACACAAATTGAATAAAATGTTAAATTAGTTTAAAAAAATGTTTGTTGTGTGTGTAATTTCGGTATAATAAACAATTTATGGCCCTTGTTGTAGGGAGATATGAAGATTTGTTTACCCGAAGAAGTCATATTTCTCGAAGGCGATGTTTAGCATCTGTGTGTAAAGACGAACACGGATACCAAATGTCAGAATAACATAATGCTATGTTTTACATTGGTATATAAAGATAAACATATTAATTCATTATAACTTTGAAAGTCTAGCGAAATGGACCAGAATAAAGTGTTTGTTTAAAACTAGTAATTTCTGAATATATAATGTTATCTTGTGCCATGCATCAGTATCTCAAATTTGACTTCAAATATATTCTAACCGCAATACTTCGTGTTTTCTGGGATTTGGTCGTGGTCGTGTGTGCGTACGATCCGGATCTTTCTGTGTACTGTCGAGGTCATTCCAAATCTTGTGTTTCACCTTTGACCTGATACAATACCAAAACAACCCCATTATAATGACAAGTATTAGACAGCTACAAAAGCCTACCAATATCCAAATCCAGAAATCTGAAAATGATCAAATACAATATATAACTAGAATACAGCAAGATGTTCTTGTCGTAACACTATGGGACACTATTGAAACAGGGACTTTATGGACCAGCTGGTTTAATTCTCATCATTTTCTAATATGGCTATACGATTCTTGGCATCACTGATAAAGATATATTGAAAATTATTAACTTAGATTCGTGTTAATGATAAAAACGAAGATATCGAATGTATATTTAAATTAGTGGGCACGACACGTTTCTGGAATAGCCATCATCTGGTAAACTCCAAGTCGAACCATTGGCATGAAAAATTATTTAAATGTAAAGCAAAACGCATAAACAGGATAGCCACACTCGGCTAAGGGAGGAGAACCTTAGTTTTATTAATAATTATATTATTTAGGAACTGAATGATCCAAGCATAACCAGAAATACTATTTTAAAATACTCAAATCCATCTCATTAATTCTGATTGATGGAAGATTTTTTTTAAGAATATATCAACGAATTAAAATCCGCCACTAATTAATTGCAATACCTGTACCAAGCCAGGAAAGTCAGGGGTCGTGTATATGTGTGTTAGGGGTATCGATTTTACCACTTTCTACGATTGGTCTATTGGATGTTTCGACTATACCGACAATGTTGTATTTTTAGTTTTTTCATTTGATTGGGTACAACTATGTATCGTATTATATATATAATGTAATGTATATCTGTAATATAAAATGTTTTCGGTACTTGATTATATCCATTATCTGACATATTTACATTCGTTGGGCAATCACTAATTCTTTATACATTTAATATGTTCATGGTGAATGTACTTATTCGACATTTTCACGACAGAACATTGCATAGTCAAATGTTATAGCACACAACCTTTCAGAGTACTATGCGAAATATATGAAATCAATTTATTCAAATTTGAAATAAAAATAACATAAATGTACGAGTAGTAAAGTACAAGATTCCTTCAATGATTCATTTGATTGGTTGTTTCAAAATATTTATAAACATTATGAACAATGACAATTGCTTTGTT
This sequence comes from Bathymodiolus septemdierum, assembly GCA_963383655.1. Taxonomy (NCBI): domain Eukaryota; kingdom Metazoa; phylum Mollusca; class Bivalvia; order Mytilida; family Modiolidae; genus Bathymodiolus; species Bathymodiolus septemdierum. The sequence continues at coordinate 87,405,834 of OY726522.1, read as the reverse complement.
GTTACAGTTGGCAACGAATCTACCAATATTAAAGAAGAAGATACTTCAACTTTCAAATATTATAAGTAATGGGCATAAATGAGCCACGTGGAAACCTAGCATATAAACATATATGATGTATACTGTGACCGTGAAGTGTATTTGTCTTAGTACTATGTTGGATAGTATATCGTGTTCATTTACACCCATATCCTTTCCTACTAATATACATAGGGTTTCATCTTCCCAATTTGTTTTCTAAGATTTGCTTATATACTCTAGGTACTCATTGACGGCTTTCTTAAATATTGCAAGCCATTTTACTTCATGAAAAATTTGAATCAAATGTGTGCTTGATTTATATACAAAAACATCTTACCACTATTGCAAACCTTTTTTGTTGCGGTAATATCCTTGGTACCTAAAATATAAAACCAGTTAGTGAAGTGTTTGTCATAATAATATTAAGCATACTATTATTCGCTAAAAGACAAATAAATCTTGTTTATTTAAGTTTTCAATCGTTAATTTTATTTTGGCTTTTTGAATAATTTTTTCGATAATCTGAACCAATCACATTTAGCCTAGAACCAGCAATCATCACGTACGTAAGCATAGAAATGTAAAAAACAAAAATTGAAGAGAACCAGTCAAAACATAAATATCCTTATAAAGCGACAACCAGAACATAGTATAACAAATATTCAATGCAGTTGCAGAGTTGAGACAAAGCAATTGCAATAAAGGCGATATAATGCTCAAATAAAGGTTAGTTGATGTTTTTAATTTGTTTTATCTTATGTCTAACAGGCAATACATTAACAGTTATGGTGTTTAAACGTCACTTTCAACAATATTTCAGTTATATCGTGGTAGTCAGTTTTATTGTCGGAAGAAACCGGATAACCCGAAGGAAACCACCAATCTGACAACATTCAATGACAAATCTTCTCATATAAAATTGATTTGAGCACAATTCGACATACCGGAATCGAACTCACAACTTTATTGATAATGATCACTGGTTGCATGGTCAGATGTCAATCAATTTACCATACAATTGAGTGAACGAGGCCACCACAAGGTCAAAAACTATCTTACGTGCTACACGTGTTACTGAAGCTGTTGTAGTCGTCGGTGTTGCTGTTGTTACTACAGAACTTGTCAATGCTATCAATGTGGCCGGGACCGGTGTTGTTATTACTGATGTTGTCATTGCCGAGCTTGTTGTCGTTGTTGTTGGTGTTTTTGCCGTCATAGGTATTGTTACGACAGTTGGTTTCTGTGTTGTTGTAGTTAATGTTGTTGTTTTCGTTGTTGTCGTTGTTGTTGGAGTTTTTGTCGTCATAGGTATTGCTACTATAGTTGTTTTCTGTTTTACTGTTGCTAATATTGTTGTTTTAGTTGTTGTCGTTGTTGTTGGTGTTTTTGCCGTCATAGGTATTGCTACTATAGTTGTTTTCTGTTTTGTTGTTGCTAATATTGTTGTTGGTGTTTTTGTTGTCATAGGTATTGCTACTGTAGTTGTTTTCAGTTTTGTTGTTGCTAATGCTGTTGTTTTCGGTTTTGTTGTTGCTAATGTTGTTGTTAGCTTTGTTGTTGCTAATACTGCTGTTTTCTGTTTTGTTGTTGCTAATGCTATTTTTTTCTGTGCTATCGTTGTTTTGAATGCTGTCCTTATTGTCGGTGAACCTACAATAAATCCAAATTTGAGAATATTTCGTAACTTTATTTTATGCCAAGGTAAACTAGTGTTAAAAGAGGAACACGAATACTTAAGTCAGACATGATTTTCTATTAATGTTGAATAAATGTAGAATGCCATATTTCACATTTTGTTTGAATTCTACTATCATATTTGTTAATCAGTATTTACAAGTATCGGCGATTTGGACATTGTTCTCTTTGATCTCAGAATCAACGAACCGGCTTTGATGCTGAAACCAGAAGTCAGTGGAATATCAGACACAGTATGCCGTTCCCGATAAACCAAAGGCAGGTATGAAGATTTCAGCATACATTATCAGACTCGATGCGATACCAACGATAATGTATGTCTCAACCTTCATTACTGCCGTTATTTTTTATTTTATTTATCAATATAAATTACTATTTGCCATTCCAAGAAGATATGCTCAGTGTTATTGGTACTATATTTATTGATGATATGTCGCAGTGATAGTGTGTGTTTAGACAATACATATACTAAAATCCACATTATATAATGCAGTATTACACAATTTTAATTGCAGAGGACTTAGGACGGGTGTCATTAGGGGAACAGTATATGCTCACTGTTGTGTAGTATCTTGTTTCCTTAATAGACAGTAGATACTGACTGTCCAACGTTACTCCGTTTCATTAATAGAACAGCAGATACTAACAGTTCCATATCACCGAGTTTCGTTAAGGAAAGCGTAGATTATATTCGCTCAACAACATCTAGCTTCATTAACGAAACGGTAGGTACTAACTGTTCCGTAACGCCTGGTTTCATAAATAAAACAATAAATTTTAATTGTTCTACAGCATCTGGCTTCAGTATCGAAACGGTAGGTACTAACTGTTCCGTAACGCCTGGTTTCAATAATAAAGCAGTATATATTAACTTAAGCATCACCTGGGTTCATTAAGGGAACAATATATAATAACTGTTCAGTAAGAGTAATAACAAAATTACCGAACTCCGAACAATCTTACAAAGGGAAAGTCAAAACTCATAAGTATATAAACAGACAAAATCAGTCAACAACTGGAAAACTGTGAAAACCGTAATGACCCTGACTTGGTACAGGCATTTCTAAAGAAATGGTGGGTTGAATCAGATTTTAAAGGGCCAAACCTCCACCTTTCATTACGGCTCAAAGTCTCCGGCTGTCACTATAACAGTATCTAGTTTCACTCCGCTTTTGGTATTGTGTTCGTTTTTTAATTTTTGTTCTTTTGATATATTACCTTTGTGTTTATACCGTTTACGTGTATCATGGTTGTCTTTTTACTTGAAAATTACTTTGATTTTGAGTATTCCATGCTATATGGACCGAATTTCATAAAATATTAATATGTCAAATACACACGTATTGAGTTTCCTAAGTCAATAGCTATTATAATAAATACTATTAAACTGACATTGACGAAGTATTGTCATTTACAGGTTTGGCTTTACCCATTGAGTGGACATTCTAAATCTGAAGCTCCGATACAAATGAAATATTCGTTAACACACAGTATTTCAGACCTTATTAGATTCAAAATCATATAAAGCATCAGGCGATGTAAACAAGTTTAACAGAATTCGATCTTCTTTTTTTATGAGTACTTCAATAAAATGAAACACAAAAAATACCACACTGTCGCAACAGTTCTACAATCTAATAAAACAATCATAGAAGCAGAGGCATTAATACACGTATTCAACAAATAAGGGTAATAACAAAATTACCGAACAAAAAGAGATTGGTGGGGGATAATATTAGTTATCTTGGTGTAATCAGGGGTGTACAGAATTTTACACCGGTGTAAAATTCTGTACACCCCTGATTACAACAAGATAACGAATTTATTTCTTATGATATCATACTATTGCTGTGCGTAGTTCAAAATTCCTTTTTTTATTTTATCCCGGATGTAAATGGTTTAGCTGGGGTGGAGTGCTATTTACACCCGGGTACTAACCAATCAGATTGCAAGATTCTTGCTTCATAAGAAATAAACTAGTTTATGGGCCTAAAGTTCCCATATCAGTGAAATGAATCGGTCATGCAGGGATCTACAACATGCAAATGTGAAATAAAAAAGAAAGAGTTTACACAAATGAAGAAAAGAAGAAAAAAGAATAAAATGTTAATATTGTGATAACGTACATGTTCCATGTGGCTTGGTCGTTATTATTTCAAGCTCTACCGATTCAGCTACTGAGTTGTGTCCTGTGCCACCATACATGTTGTCAATATATATAAAATACTGTTTGCTATGGTTAGTAACTGGGGGATACCATATCCGTAAAGATTTGCTGGAATAGGAGTAAACGACACCTCCGTATGAATTATTCGATGCTGTATTCTGCACAGCTCCGGTGGCTTTGAACAAGAATCCGTTATTTGCACCATTCGATGTTTCCTTAATCTTAAAATATATAAAACATCAAGGCCATATATTATGGAAGAATTATGCAAAAAAAAATATGAGAGAAAAATATCACATTTTAGGTGTTATTTCATTGAAGATTATGATTTTTTTTATAGCATTATGCAAATGATAAAAATAGCCACACGGTCATTTAGCATAAAGAAATTGAGATAATAAAGACGATTACCGAAGGTTACATATACATGAAATATCTAAGTATATGTCAGGTTTTATCTTTTATTCTAATATGACGTCCTTCATTTACTATAAAAGCAATGTTGTGATAAAATCCCAGATATATTTTATTTCGCCCATGCGTACTACCGGAAAAATATGGACATCTTTCCCAAGCAAATTCATATATTAATACAGGACAGTTGTATATACAAACATTAAAATGTTAGCTTTGTGTCTTTGCATATTTTTTTCTCGAAGAAACAATACTAAAATATATGTACCAATCAACTTTGACTTTTGTAAATTGTTGTCTTCCGGTAACCTTGTTTCCAAGGAAAGCAAACGACGTTGCTGATTTTTGCGATTTATCTTTGCATTCATTTACTTGCTTAAGATGCTAAAATCAAAATGCTATCAAATTGGAAAATATCAAGAACTTCATTGCAGCTCTTGGTATTTTTCTATATAAAAATAAAAACTACTGCAAGCATGAAGTTTCGTGAAATTTGCTATGAAAAACATTTTTCCATACTGCCTTTCGTGTAAAACATCCTATAGATTTTTTCCTATTAGAATCAAAATAATTCGTGAAATCCATAGATTTTAATGACATTTTAGCATTGGTATTATTATTATCGATGCATTTTATCCTTCGCTATTGCTAGGTATAATTTTTTGTACGAAATTAGTATTACCCATGTTAAAATAGCACACAAATTATGGCTTCTATGATCTATTTCTAAAATTTTATTCAATAGATGTATCAATTTTTGTTATATTTCAACAGATATTTTAGAATTTAACTCTTGTAACATACCATAACTTGCACAACATCACAAGTCTGATTAATACTGTAACATACCATAACTTGTACAATATCACAAGTCTGATTAATACTGTAACTTACCATAACTTGTACAACATCACAGATCTGATTAATACTGTAACTTACCATAACTTGTACAACATCACAAGTCTGATTAATACTGTAACATACCATAACTTGTACAATATCACAAGTCTGATTAATACTGTAACTTACCATAACTTGTACAACATCACAAGTCTGATTAATACTGTAACATACCATAACTTGTACAATATCACAAGTCTGATTAATACTGTAACTTACCATAACTTGTACAACATCACAAGTCTGATTAATACTGTAACATACCATAACTTGTACAACATCACAAGTCTGATTAATACTGTAACTTACCATAACTTGTACAACATCACAAGTCTGATTAATACTGTAACTTACCATAACTTGTACAATATCACAAGTCTGATTAATACTGTAACTTACCATAACTTGTACAACATCACAAGTCTGATTAATACTGTAACTTACCATAACTTGTACAATATCACAAGTCTGATTAATACTGTAACTTACCATAACTTGTACAATATCACAAGTCTGATTAATACTGTAACTTACCATAACTTGCACAACATCACAAGTCTGATTAATACTGTAACTTACCATAACTTGTACAACATCACAAGTCTGATTAATACTGTAACTTACCATAATTTGCACAGCATCACAAGTCTGATTAATACTGTAACTTACCATAACTTGTACAATATCACAAGTCTGATTAATACTGTAACTTACCATAACTTGTACACCATCACAAGTCTGATTAATACTGTAACTTACCATAACTTGTACAATATCACAAGTCTGATTAATACTGTAACTTACCATAACTTGTACAATATCACAAGTCTGATTAATACTGTCTTGTAAGATAATTTCTTTATTTATTGACGGAGGTAGTTTAATAAGTTGGTGTTGTTCTTTTTCGCCATTGAGTGATTTCCATGCGAATACACGAACAAACCCTGTATTATACTCTTCAGTAGTGACACCCCATCCGTCAGTAACAGTAAATAAATGACCTGTAAGAAGTAAGGTTAAGCTTATTTATTTTGTAGTATATTCTGTTTGCGGTCTTTATTTCAGTGAGGATACTAACAATTCATTTTTCTTAAATTTGGTGATGAAATGTTTCAAATGTTAATCAGTCGTTCAAGACCCGGCGGGTAAAAAAAAATATAATTTATGTTTGTCTCCTCTCAGCTAAGTACCCAACTTTAAGTTGTAAGAGCAAAGATTGGATGGCTAGAAATTAGGATAATGTGCACGAACAACATGTCTACACATGGTCTACTGTTTAATTGAGCAAGCACTATGAAGTCGGACATCATCATCATCTCATCGATTTGAAACTTGCTGTAGCCAATATATACACTCACTCACTCACTCAAAAGTGCTTAACCGGTTGCATACTATTTTCTATTAGATGTGTCAATTTTGAAATGTCACGTGGCCTCGGAAAATATTAAGTGGAAGCCATTATTGGAAAACGTTCCGACAGTTTTAGACCAGAGTAATAAACTGCTTAAAGCAAGAAGTCACAATATCGATATTGATTGATTTTTTGACACAGAAATGAAATGAAATTAAATTTGGGAGTAAAATTGCATCAAATCTGCACTGGTTATTAATTTTTGAAATGGCGAATATATTCATTCAAATTGGCCTTGAAATATTAAAAACAAGAAAAGTAGATTATGAGATAATCTACTTTTCTTGTTTTTAATAATGATATATGGTCCCATGTTATAAGAAATACAATATGTTAAATATACAAACCTTGTGCAAAATTTGTCCAAAAACGAATGGTGCTATTATTGTAAGCATACAGAACTCCTCCCCAGTTGTTTGAACTTCTACGTGAATCCATTGTCATTAAGTAGCCTAAAATGAAAGAAAAAGTTTTAAAGCCAAATGCATGATTGTATATCATGATGAATTATTTGCAGATGTGCTTAAACCTCCGACAAAAACATCGTTCAGGACTATGATTTCTTCTGATGAATTGCACTTCATGACTTGGTTAACCGATCTGAATATCTGTGTCACAAATGACCACGGATATATTCCACTTGTCATGAGCACTTCTCGGTCCTTTCCTCATTCATGAGTTACCACCGGGTTTGTAACTAGACTAGAGTAACACAACGGGTGGAACTGAAACGGCTTACTCTTCAGGAGCATATGAGTTCACTCCCAGTTTATAGTAGGATCCGTGTTGCGCGATCTGTAGTTTTATGTGTAGTGGTTTGTGTGTCGTTGCTTGTCCTTTTGCTCTTTTTCTTTTGGCCATTGTGTTGTCTGTTCTTCTTCGATGTGCGGATTCTGATTACCCCTTTGGTATCTTCAAACTTTTCTTATATATCCTCCAACGTGTATTCTACTGAAATCAATGCAAATATCTGTAGATAAACAATGTTTATGAGGTGACTATGAGTAACACAGAGGGTATGGTATAAGAAACATAAACTGCTTACACTTCGGGAGTACATGTGCTCAGCCCCGGGTTTTTGGTGACGTCGTGTTGCTCAGTTATTTTAGGCTTCTGTCTTGTATTTTTGTGTTGCTTCTATTTATTCTGTGTCTTGTACCCAATGTTGCCTGTGTCTCTGGATTGTCCATTCATGATCGGTTTTCTCTAATGTGTTTTTGTCAAGTACCAAGTAAATATATTTTCCTGACTGAGGTATACGTTGTGTACGCAATTATAAAATAGAATAATATTGTGTATTTGATAACTTTACAGTTTTCTCAGAAGTTTATCATGTGAAACACCTATACTATTTTACATATTTTGTGGAACTTTATTCTTTTTCCATGACTTTATCATGCCCATCCGGATTCTAAATAAATTTTATGCACTATTTAATTTACCTATTCCATCAGCAACATCTCCTGTTGTTCCCAGTTTAACTTGGAAAATAACGTACATTGGTTGTACACCAAGTTTATGTGGGATATCTTTATAACCATCTCCTGAATTGACATAATACATTTAGTAACAGTGAGTGAGTGATTGTTACTTAACGCCAATTCAGCAATTTTTCAGCAATATCATGGCGAGAACAAATTAATTTTCAATGAGATGGTGATGAAGTCAGCTTTGTACTAGACCAACACGTTTAGTTGGATTTGTATAGTGCTAGTCCACTGAAATAACAGTCCGCGGGTAGACATGTCGCTCAACTCGGACACATTATTCTGATTCCGAGCCAACCAGTCTTTGTTCTTTCTCCTTAATGCTGCGTGCTTAGCGGAGAAGCAACAAATACCAATTTTATAGTCTTTGGTTTGACCCGACCGGGGCTCGAACCAACGATCTACCGCACTCGAGGCGAGCACGCTAACCACTACGCCACCGATGCGGTTAGTAATAGCGTGTAATATGTCATTTCCTTATTACTCGGTATATTAAATGACATGTATCATGGCATATATTTCAATGTGATTAGGTCTTTCATTTTCTTACCATTTTGTTGATGTCAGAACAAAAATGTATTAGAATCACAGCAACTGCATTGTAGTGTGAATTTACAATGAAAATGTCTGCTGGTCAATTCATTTGTAGTGTTTAGTATTAGATACAATGTATGCGCGAAATATATCAATAATTAATTTGAAATGATAAGGTAGTAAACAGGAACATGAACATAGTTTGTCAATGTAAGTGGCAAGTAGTCAATGTAAGTGACAAGTAGTCAATGTAAGTGGAAAGTAGTCAATGTAAGTGGCAAGTAGTCAATGTAAGTGGCAAGTAGTCAATGTATGTGGCAAGTAGTCAATGTGTCAAGTGGTCAGTGCAGGCTGGTGTGTTGTGAGACAAAATATCATCGATAAATGGAAAGGCGGAATTTAAACGTCTCTGATATGTATTTGTCACTCTTATCCAGACAGAGTAATGAATCAATTCAGAAGGAAGAAAGGTACAAAAAAAAAGAGATAGTGCATAATATTTTCTAACACGATTGTACACATATTCTTTGAAATATTAGAAAGAAGTGTTCCAATGTATCCATTATAATCTGGCAATGGCACATATATAGTGACCAGCACACAAAAACTATTTTATAGCTGGTATAGACTATAAGAGAACAAATGGACTATGCATAACCTACAGTTGAAATACAATAAACAGATTTAAATGCTCAATATATTAATGATCCATACCTATTTTTATTGGTATCCAGGAAGTATTAAAATCTGGTTGAGGAAAGTGTTCTTGTCCCCAAACTCGTATACGTGTCAATACACTCGATTCTTGTTGTATTTTTATACCATTCCAAACCTGATCACCTATGTTAAAGACAAAAATATACCATGTTTAAAAGTGTTAGTGGATATTAATATTCTAATCTTATCCCAATCGTAAGTTATTTCAAAAAGATCATAGGAGAAACTGGTGTTATAGGGAAGGAAATAAAATTGCCGTGTCCTGAAGTTTTTCGTATATAAATGCTACATGCATTGTTTCCCTATAACGTCTTCTAATATTTTAATGATGGTTAAGGCCATTGGTTCTCTATTATAGAACAATATTATACATGTGAACATGTGACAGCTGATTAAAAATACAAACTTAGATATCACAGTTAGGGCGCATGACGCTTTTCTGGAATAACCTTCATCAGATTTAAAGGTGCTTGGGAGCAATAAAACCAAAGGGCCTAAGCAGGATAGCCAAAATCGGTTACGGTCACATTTGCCTGAGGGGGGAGAACCTTAATTTTAATAAAAAATACATATTTCGGATCTGTAAATTTAAAGAATAAATATATCTAATAAACCACGTCAGTACGGAAGCACTGACTACTGGGCGGAGGATACCCTCGGGAACAAATAGTCCACCAGCAGAGATACCGACCCAGTGATAGTAATTAAAACGTAGGTATCAAAGTTAGTGCGCATGACGCGTTTGTGGAATAACCTGCGTCAGGTGCGCTCAAAATCGAGAGATTGGAAAGCCAAATAACTTACAAGTGTTTGGGAGGAGAAATAAAATCAAAGGGCCTAAACAAGAAAACCAACATCAGCTACGGTCAACTACGTCTGAGGGAGGAGGACCTTAGTTGTGATAAAAAAAAATACATTATAAGGAACTGTAAATTTAAAGAATAAATATATCAAATAAATCATGTCAGTGCCGAAACAAAGTTCAGGAATATGACCCAGCGTTCTCTACAATAACAATACTCCCCCAGATATATGCGAGAGTTGGCATTTTTTCTCATATGTGGAAAACACTTGTATGACTGCATCATTTCCACTGAGAAGAGAAGTTTGGGTCTCTTAAACAGATTTTACCCCGCCACTTGTTAATGAACTGTCTGTGCCAAGCATGAAAAGTGTTCGGTTATTTACATGTGTCCTAGTGATATCGATCTTGAATCTTATAATACGATTTTTTTCGCTTAGATATTAGAACTGCTGCGACAGTCTGGTAGTTTTTATTTGTCATTTTATTATTATTCCAAACAGATTGAAATCAAAAGTTATTATATACTTAGTTTAAATTACTATTAAAGTGGGAGTGAGAACGTTTTGATATCTGTTGTGTATTATTGGCATTCGAGTCCTATCAATGACACCACCAGCTGACAGTAGTCCTATCAATGCCACCACCGGCTGGCAGTAATTGAAGAACAATAAATTAATTATAGCTAGTCAAATTTCGTTTGAGAGACCACTCTTTTGAATGACAAATCCATTTGGCAAAACCAACTTTAAATGTCTTATTCATATTACACAAACATCTTTTCGTAAAAGCCTACTTTTTTTTTTATTAATATAGAGGAGATGTAAGGAGACGGGTGCGCATGACTGTACACCATTTAACAATAATTATTGTATTCTAGTTTTGGTAACAAAGGTAAAATATCCATTACAGGAACACGGCATAAATTATCATCCAAATAGACAAAATACCACCAATCAAAAAGAAAAAAGAGTAATTGCATAGAAAATGGTCGAATATCGCGAGATCTCACACAACCAGAAGTGAGATCTCAAATGTTTCAAAATGCAGCTCTTTTTTGCATTAAAATAACATTTATAATAAAATAATGCACAACATAAGCGACAATATGCTATTTATATTTAATTAGATGATACCTGTGTATATTGCATAGCCTGTTGATTTAGCGTTTAATCTGTTAGGAGCATACATCATTACGGAATGGTTGTTATATTTGTAAAGCACACCACCGTAAGGAGATTGTATGATGCCATCTCTTTGTGCCGAGCCTATACCAGGGAAATAATAACTGCTATCTGGACCTGAAACTGGCCTGACCTGTATGTCTACTCGTAATGGTACATCGTTCAGATAATGCTTCCAGGCTACATGACATAAAGAATTATTATTCGATTTCATTGGTATCCATCCACTAATATGATTGGTTGTTTTAAGATGCGTACTCCATGCTTCGACTGAAAAAAATATTATGATCTGCATAAGCCAAAACAAATAAACATTAAGTTGTAGTATTTTATAGAAACAAACAAAACATTGAACACAGAGAATAAAGAGAAATATTATTTTAGTGTTATATAAACGTAGATACCAAATTCAACGCGCAATGTAATGTACGTTTTAGTTTTTTGATCGCGTTTTTCCGAATTATTAATGTTATCGTAAAGTGCTATTTTAGTAATGTTTTACCAGAATTCAAGATTTCTGCAATAATGTTTGTTTTTTAACAATAACATAAAAATCATTACCTTGAATTGTCACAAATATTAATAAAATTATACTTTCAAATCTGAACGGTAGTGTTAATCTTTCCATGTCAGTTGTAAATGTAGAAACAAAAATGTGATCAATATTAAATGATAACGTCCGAAATTAATTTATCATGTGGGCTATATTTAATAAATTTGAAATGCTTAGCTTAATGTTCTTTGTGCAGATTCGTCAACAGTATTAAATATCCCTTTGTGTCATAATCCAATAATCTATACCTAAAATGTGGTAAAATCATATGTCTATGCTGTCAATTCAATTGTTCTTATGAACCTCGATAAACGTGTTAACCATTTACACGAGACCATTGTCCTGTTATAAATAGTTTTATTTAGTCCCCCACCATGATGTTTGGTTAGTGGTTACGGAATATCTGTGTTACAAATGACCACGGATGTGTTCCGTTCGTCGTAACCACAACCCGGCTTGTTGCCTCTTTCATGACGTATCATCGAGTTTGTAAGAGGAGTAACACGACGGGTGCCGTTAGTGGAGCAGGAACTGCATATCCCTCCTGTACACCAGATTTTATCCCGGTTTTTAGCGGGGTACATGTTGCTTAATCTCTAGTTTTCTGTGTTGTGCCTGGTAGATCATTGCTTGTCATTTTTCATTTGGCCATTATATTGTATGCCCTTCTTCGATTTACGGCTTCTGATTACTCCTTTGGTATCTTCACGTTTTCGTGCTACCACTGGGTCGATGCCACTGCTGATGGACATTTTACACTCTCCTAGAAGTAATTAGATAGTGGAAGGAATTTTAATTTTTGACCATAGTATGTATATAACAATAAAAACGTAGATATTAAATTTAGTGTGCACGACGCGTTTCTGGGATAACCTTTATCAGGTACACTCAAAATCGAAAGATTGGAAAGCTAAATAATTTAAAGCTTTGGGAGCAATAAAACCAAAAGGGCGTAATCAGGATAGCCAAAAATCGGCTAAGCCAGGTCACCTATGCCTGAAGAAGGAGAACTTTAGTTTTATCAATAATTACATTATTAAGGAACTGTAAATTTCAGTAATAAATACATGTAATAAACCATGTCAGTGCCACAAGCATCACGATAAGCTTACCTCAAATTGCTTGCGGCAACCCATGTTGACTGTGTCTCTGGATTGTTCATTCCCGATTGTTCCTTCGGTTTTCTCTTATAGTTTTATAGAATTCAGTACAAAAACATACAGCGCATTTACATAGAGAGAGAGACCAAATGGTCATCAAATCATGATCCATTATTCTAAGCACGTGCTTCTAAACTCTCATCCACTCGCATTTATGCAAAATAAAGTGAAACAAAGACAGTAATTACGGAAAGAAAGTCCAAGCAGTGATGGTCAACAATTCCACCAATATCAACAAAAGAACGATCTCTTCTCACCTAAACTCACTGAACTCAAAAAGGGGGACAACTCCATATGACGTTGGAACACTGAACATATTGAATTGTGGAAGAGTACATGCTTCATTTGGTGGTATTGTATTATTCCTGTCTTGGATGTGATATCTGACACTAAATTAATCTTATCGAATAACAAATATGATAAATCAGCAGCAGACATTGTTAACATAGTACAATATGTCTATAGTCTACTTGTCAATCAATATGTAGACTAAATATCATTGTCCAGCTGTCTAAAATTGTTTGAAATACGATTTAATAAACTTATTTTCAATAGAAATTTTATTTAGTTTCACAAGATGAATTAGATAATGAAATATAATAAATGTTTATGTTTGATATTTATAGAATATCAACAGTAGGATAAAAATGACCAAGATAAATTACATCGAATTGTTTTTTTTATGTTTGTTTGTTTGTTTGTTTGATGGAGTTTAGCGCCATTTTCAACAATATTTCAACTATATCGTGGCGGTCAGTTTTATTGATGGAGGAAATCCAACTACCCGGAGAAAACCACCAACCTGTCGAAAGTCACTGACAAACTTTATCACATAATGTTGTGCACCTCGCAGCCCTGATCGAAATTTGAACTCGCAACATCAGTGGTGATAGGCGCTGATTGCATAGGTAGTTGTTTATCCAACTACCATGCGATCAGGGCCACGAGTTTTTTTTATAAGTATTTTGATATAGACCATATTTTAATAAAATTTGTGTTATTATTATTTTTTTTAATCAGTTAATTTTATTGCAATCTGAACAAACATGGAGTATGGCTATCTTGTCGAAGCTACGTTAACCTTGGTATGCATGCTAAATAATGTTATAAGTTCGTGTTCAATTTTTAGTTTTCTCTTTTGTCAAACATTGTCCTTCTACGAATTTTGAATTTTGATTACACTTATGGTATCTTCATTTGTTTCATGTTAATCTTTTGAGTTAATTTATATATTATCGCCTCATACCTATATCACTAAGTAATTGCTAAGATCGTAACATAGCAATGGAATTCAACATTAAACAGTAGATTAATTGATATGTATGATTGAGAAGGGTGGACAGTCATCAACCTAGTTTCCTTTGGTGATTGATACTCTATACAGAATACTGAAGATTAAAGTCAATACATGGATATGTTTTATTTTTTTATATTGCTTTAAAATGTGTTTGATAGAAATTCAAATGTCAGAATGGGATGGCTAAAATTGACGTTTTTAAACTCGTCACATTTATTTTTCATTTTTGGGGATATTTCTTCGCATCACCTATATACACTTATATTTTCTCGTTGTCCTATTTAATAGTTTAAGATGAACATGCAAAGTTGATCGTCTTTGTTGTAATCCTTGACCATCAACGTGTAACTGCTTAGTTCTATATGTTATGTCCAGATAAAGAGCAGCCTCATTCCCTTACTTAAATGAAATCCATCTGATACGGGATGATTTTTCACCAGACACTCCGACCCCCTACTATTAAACCCAGAACACAATATGTCTGAACGATTGAGATGATAATTATGATATCAGGAAGATTTTGCCTAGATGTAGTATTTCTATAACTCAACTAATCCGAATAATTCTTATGTTGGTACAAACTGATGCTCGTCAAGTATACATTATTTACTTTACAAACACCACACGATTAAACTCTTAATTAAACATATTAAGTATGTCAATGGTCGTTATTAATGGCTTGATAGTCATAAGAAAGTAAACATCATGTTACCAATCTATTGGACTTGGCATTACTGGCCAGATAAATTTTTAAAATGTGTATCTAATTTGTGCACCTGTCCCAAGTCAGGAACACTACCTCAATCGTGCCACCAGTCTTATGATGTTGTGTTCATCTTTAACTCAAGTTGTTTGTAGGATGGCTCATGTCTTATTTACTTTATTTGTGCTTACTTGCGTATAGTGGTGTCCAAAATTATTGTGTAATGTTTTGTTTTGCTTGTCTTCGTCTTGTGTACTCTATGTTGCCAGTGTCTTTGAATTGTCCATATTCGGTTGCCCCTTCGGTATTCTCTAGCGTTTATATACCGAAATAAGCAAATAGTGATTATTATTCAATTGTTCTAATTGTTTAATTCGAATATATTATTGTGGTTAAATGTAGTCTTATTTTCATTGTTAAATGATTCAATCTTTTTTAGTACGCACGGTATAATATATAATATTTCATTATAAACTTCTATTCTTCATAAATTAAAGCCCCTTCCTCGTTCTATGATGTTAGAATTCGGTTCCAATAACAATTATATAATTTACTACAAAATATTGACGTACAAAACATTAATTAATTAATAAATCACTACATTAATATATACATTATATTAATAAGTGAGAAATATGTGAGTAGATGATAATTAATACCAAGTATTTTATAGTATATACAATACTTATATTTTTGCTAGAATACATATTGCTTACACCAACATTCTTATGGCATCTTGGAAATCAGGAAGCAAAAAACAATATCAAGTTTTCATCGAACGATGGACACAGAAATGCAACTACAAGGAAATTGATTCTTTTCAAGTTACAATAGAAAAATGTTTTGATGTTTTTAAGAGTTTATTTAAAGAGGAACTGTTCTGTTCATGGGTATTTCTATTTCAAAAAGTAACATGTTCTGTTCATGAGTTTTTCTGAAAATTTGCTCAGTTAGCATTACACAACAATCTCTCACCTACTTATTCAAAGTACCGGAAGTGTTTACAGCAATATAGAGTTTAAGAATTAAGTAAACCTTATTACGAGCACATGGGTTCACCCCGTCTTCATCTTTTATAGTTAGTTGTGTGTGTTGTGTTGTGTCTGTGCGCTTTGTTTATTTTCGTCCTGTGTCTTGTGTGCCCGATGATGCCAGTGTCTCTGGATTGTACATTCTTGATTGCCACTTCGGCTTTCTCTAACGTTTATTCATCTTAGCTTGATTAAGTCCAGATTTAATTGGAATTCTAAATTGTAATAAATATGAACGATATTTAAATGCGACTCTCACTGTTATGGAGGATACCATGTTTACGTATTAATGATGACAATGTTTACATTAAAAGTTGTTAAGAAAGGATATACTTAATCAAGGATGCATAGTGGTTAAGCTGAAATCGTCACTTCTAATGTTTCACAGTCGCCACCATGACTTAGTTAACCGTTAGGTAATATCTGTGTAACAAATGATTCTAAAGTTTCACAGTCATGACTTAGTTAACCGTTAGGTAATATCTGTGTAACAAATGGTTCTAATGTTTCAAAGGTCATGACTTAGTTAACCGTCAGGTAATATCTGTGTAACAAATGGTTCTAATGTTTCACAGTCATGACTTAGTTAACCGTTAGGTAATATCTGTGTAACAAATGGTTCTAATGTTTCACAATCATGACTTAGTTAACCGTCAGGTAATATCTGTGTAACAAATGGTTCTATTGTTTCACAGTCATGACTTAGTTAACCGCTAGGTAATATCTGTGTAACAAATGGTTCTAATGTTTCACAGTAGCCACCATGACTTAGTTAACCGTTAGGTAATATCTGTGTAACAAATGGTTCTAATGTTTCACAGTAGCCACCATCACTTAGTTAACCGTTAGGTAATATCTGTGTAACAAATGGTTCTAATGTTTCACAGTCGTGACTTAGTTAACCGTTAGGTAATATCTGTGTAACAAATGGTTCTAATGTTTCACAGTCATGACTTAGTTAACCGTTAGGTAATATCTGTGTAACAAATGGTTTTAATGTTTCACAGTTATGACTTAGTTAACCGTTAGGTAATATCTGTGTAACAAATGGTTCTAATGTTTCACAGTCATGACTTAGTTAACCGTCAGGTAATATCTGTGTAGCAAATGGTTCTAATGTTTCGCCACCATGACTTAGTTAACCGTTAGGTACTATCTGTGTAACAAATGGTTCTAATGTTTCACAGTAGCCACCATCACTTAGTTAACCGTTAGGTAATATCTGTGTAACAAA
Source organism: Bathymodiolus septemdierum (assembly GCA_963383655.1). Classification (NCBI taxonomy): domain Eukaryota; kingdom Metazoa; phylum Mollusca; class Bivalvia; order Mytilida; family Modiolidae; genus Bathymodiolus; species Bathymodiolus septemdierum. Next base: position 87,388,524 of record OY726522.1, on the reverse strand, counting down.
TGGTTCTAATGTTTCACAGTCGTGACTTAGTTAACCGTTAGGTAATATCTGTGTAACAAATGGTTCTAATGTTTCACAGTCATGACTTAGTTAACCGTTAGGTAATATCTGTGTAACAAATGGTTTTAATGTTTCACAGTTATGACTTAGTTAACCGTTAGGTAATATCTGTGTAACAAATGGTTCTAATGTTTCACAGTCATGACTTAGTTAACCGTCAGGTAATATCTGTGTAGCAAATGGTTCTAATGTTTCGCCACCATGACTTAGTTAACCGTTAGGTAATATCTGTGTAACAAATGGTTCTAATGTTTCACAGTAGCCACCATGACTTAGTTAACCGTTAGATAATATCTGTGTAACAAATGGTTCTAATGTTTCACAGTTGTGACTTAGTTAACCGTTAGGTAATATCTGTGTAACAAATGGTTCTAATGTTTCATAGTCATGACTTAGTTAACCGTTAGGTAATATCTGTGTAACAAATGGTTCTAATGTTTCACAGTCGTGACTTAGTTAACCGTTAGGTAATATCTGTGTAACAAATGGTTCTAATGTTTCACAGTCGCCACCATGACTTGGTTGTTAGGTAATATCTGTGTAACAAATGGTTCTAATGTTTCAGTCATGACTTAGTTAACCGTTAGGTAATATCTGTGTAACAAATGGTTCTAATGTTTCACAGTCATGACTTAGTTAACCGTTAGGTAATATCTGTGTAACAAATGGTTCTAATGTTTCACAGTCATGACTTAGTTAACCGTTAGGTAATATCTGTGTAGCAAATGGCCACGGGTATGTTCCGTTTGACGTAGTACCAATCCTAGCATTTCCTCTTCATTATTTATCAACAACTGTTTAAGAAGAGAAGCACGACTGGTCTCAACAGTGAAACAGGAACTGCTTACCCTTCCGGAATACATGAGTTTACCCCCGTTTTTTAGTGGGATTCAAGTTGCTCAATGTTTAGTTTTTTTTAGTTTTCTGCGTAGTATTGTGTTGAGCATTTGTTGTCTTTGTACCTTTTCTTTTGGCAATTGAATTGTCTGTTCTTTTTCGAATTACATCCTCTGATTATCCTTTTGATATATCTGCATTGTTCTTATGCGCATGGTCACCACAATGTCATTTAATCCCGTTCGTGTTTGGTCTTATTTTTGAATTTTACAAAATGTTTTATAAAGCATGATGCGTGTGTCAAACGTAAAGGAATAACCTTGAGTAAAATGTCAAAAGCTGACAAATGGGAATAAACTGTACATATGCTACGAATTTCACTCTTTCGGAGATTGGGATACGTAATATACTACTTACAGTCATCACAGTTTGTATGCACTAGTGTTATTTTCTGATCAATAATGTTTAAGGGTGAAGTATTCTCTGTGATATAATGATAAATGGTAGATATATTAGGAATGACCTTTGGGTCATTACGGTTTTCACAGTTTTCCGGTTGTTGACTGATTTTGTCTGTTTATATACTTATGAGTTTTGACTTTCCCTTTAGAAGATTGTTCGGAGTCCGGTAATTTTGTTATTACCCTTATTTATGATTAGAAAAGAGATCCATCAACTTGAATCAAGCGGTCGAGCGAGCGATTGCTATTTAATGTCAAGTAAGAAATCATTAACCTCTATCATTGCGAGAACAAATGACATTTCAATGCGATGATAATGATGTTCGCTTTGTAATAGAGGAACACACTTAGCTAGATGTTGGTGGTTATATCCATTGAAACGATAGTGCACGGGTAGACATGTCGCTTCACTCGGACACATAATCCCGATTCCAAACCAACCAGTTTTTGTTCTTTCTTCATACTGTTGGGTGGATCGCGGAGAAGCAGAAAGTACTACTTGTATAATCATTGGGTTTGCACAATCGGGGCTCGAACTCATTATATAATTGAGAATGTCTACTATGTCACATTTTTTATTGAAATTTAAATTGTCTAAATAATGTAAATATAATTAAAACAAAGGTTCTCCTGTCTCAGACATAGGTGATCTTATCCTGTTTAGTATAACTAAGGTTCTCCTGTCTCAGGCATAGGTGATAATATCCTGTTTAGTAAAATTAAGGTTCTCCTGTCTCAGGCATAGGTGATCTTATCCTGTTTAGTAAAATTAAGGTTCTCCTGTCTCAGGCATAGGTGATCTTATCCTGTTTAACAAACTAAGGTTCTCCTGTCTCAGACATAGGTGATCTTATCCTGTTTAACAAACTAAGGTTCTCCTGTCTCAGGCATAGGTGATATTATCATGTTTAACAAACTAAGGTTCTCCTGTTTCAGGCATAGGTGATCTTATCCTGTTTAACAAACTAAGGTACTCCTGTCTCAGGCATAGGTGATCTTATCCTGTTTAGTAAAATTAAGGTTCTCCTGTCTCAGGCATAGGTGATCTTATCCTGTTTAACAAACTAAGGTTCTCCTGTCTCAGGCATAGGTGATCTTATCCTGTTTAGTAAAACTAAGGTTCTCCTGTCTCAGGCATAGGTGATCTTATCCTGTTTAACAAACTAAGGTTCTCCTGTCTCAGGCATAGGTGATCTTATCCTGTTTAACAAACTAAGGTTCTCCTGTTTCAGACATAGGTGATATTATCTTGTTTAGTGAAATTAAGGTTTTCCTGTCTCAGACATAGGTGATCTTATCCTGTTTAGTAAAATTAAGGTTCTCCTGTCTCAGGCATAGGTGATCTTATCCTGGTTAGTAAAACTAAGGTTCTCCTGTCTCAGGCATAGGTGTTCTTATCCAGTTTAGTAAAACTAAGGTTCTCCTGTCTCAGGTGATATTATCCTCTTTAGTAAAACTAAGGTTCTCCTGTCTCAGGCATAGGTGATCTGATCGTGTTTAGTAAAACTAAGGTTCTCCTGTCTCAGGCATAGGTGATCTTATCCTGTTTAGTAAAACTAAGGTTCTCCTATCTCAGGCATAGGTGATCTTATCCTGTTTAGTAAAACTAAGGTTCTCCTGTCTCAGGCACAGGTGATCTCATCCTGTTTAGTAAAACTAAGTTTCTCCTTCCTCAGACATAGGTGATTTTATCCTGTTTAGTAAAACTAAGGTTCTCCTGTCTCAGACATAGGTGATCTTATCCTGTTTAGTAAAACTAAGGTTCTCCTCCCTCAGACATAGGTGATCTTATCCTGTTTAGTAAAACTAAGGTTCTCCTGTCTCAGACATAGGTGATCTTATCCTGTTTAGTAAAACTAAGGTTCTCCTGTCTCAGACATAGGTGATCTTATCCTGTTTAGTAAAATTAAGGTTCTCCTGTCTCAGGCATAGGTGATCTTATCCTGTTTAGTAAAACTAAGGTTCTCCTGTCTCAGGCATAGGTGATCTTATCCTGTTTAGCAAAACTAAGGTTCTCCTGTCACACACATAGGTGATCTTATCCTGTTTAGTAAAACTAAGGTTCTCCTGTCTCAGGCATAGGTGATATTATCCTGTTTAGTAAAACTAAGGTTCTCCTGTCTCAGGCATAGGTGATCTTATCCTGTTTAGCAAAACTAAGGTTCTCCTGTCTCAGGCATAGGTGATCTTATCCTGTTTAGCAAAACTAAGGTTCTCCTGTCTCAGACATAGGTGATCTTATCCTGTTTAGTAAAACTAAGGTTCTCCTGTCTCAGACATAGGTGATCTTATCGTGTTTAGTAAAACTAAGGTTCTCCTGTCTCAGGCATAGGTGATCTTATCCTGTTTAGTAAAACTAAGGTTCTCCTGTCTCAGACATAGGTGATATTATCCTGTTTAGTAAAACTAAGGTTCTCCTGTCTCAGGCATAGGTGATCTTATCCTGTTTAGTAAAATTAAGGTTCTCCTGTCTCAGGCCTAGGTGATATTATTTTGTTTAGTAAATTTCAGGTTCTCCTGTCTCAGGCATAGGTGATATTATCCTGTTTAGTAAAACTAAGATTCTCCTGTCTCAGACATAGGTGATATTATCCTGTTTAGTAAAACTAAGATTCTCCTGTCTCAGGCATAGGCGATCTTATCCTGTTTAGTAAAACTAAGGTTCTCCTGTCTCAGATATAGGTGATATTATCCTGTTTAGTAAAACTAAGGTTCTCTTGTCTCAGGCATAGGTGATCTTATCCTGTTTAGTAAAATAAGGTTCTCCTGTCTCAGGCATAGGTGATCTTATCCTGTTTAGTAAAACTAAGGTTCTCCTGTCTCAGGTGATATTATCCTCTTTAGTAAAACTAAGGTTCTCCTGTCTCAGGCATAGGTGATCTGATCGTGTTTAGTAAAACTAAGGTTCTCCTGTCTCAGGCATAGGTATTCTTATCCTGTTTAGTAAAACCAAGGGTCTCCTATCTCAGGCATAGGTGATCTTATCCTGTTTTGTACAATTAAGGTTCTCCTGTCTCAGGCATAGGTGATCTTATCCTGTTTAGTAAAACCAAGGTTCTCCTGTCTCAGGCATAGGTGATATTATCCTGTTTAGTAAAACTAAGGTTCTCTTGTCTCAGGCATAGGTGATCTTATCCTGTTTAGTAAAACTAAGGTTCTCCTGTCTCAGCCATAGGTGATATTATCCTGTTTAGTAAAACTAAGGTTCTCCTGTCTCAGACATAGGTGATCTTATTCTGTTTAGTAAATCTAAGGTTCTCCTGTCTCAGACATCAGTGATCTTATCCTGTTTAGTAAAACTAAGGTTCTCCTGTCTCAGGCATAGGTGATCTTATCCTGTTTAGAAAAACTAAGTTTCTCCTGTCTCAGAGATAGGTGATATTATCCTGTTTAGTAAAACTAAGGTTCTCCCGTCTCAGACATAGGTGATATTATCCTGTTTAGTAAGACTAAGGTTCTCCTCCCTCAGGCATAGGTGACCTTATCCTGTGAAGTAAAACTAAGGTTCTCCTGTCTCAGACATAGATGATCTTATCCTGTTTAGTAAAACTAAGGTTCTCCTGTCTCAGACATAGGTGATCTTATCCTGTTTAGTAAAACTAAGGTTCTCCTGTCTCAGGCATAGGGGATCTTGTCCTGTTTAGTAAAACTAAGGTTCTCCTGTCTCAGACATAGGTGATCTTATCCTGTTTAGTAAAACTAAGGTTCCCCTGTCTCAGACATAGGTTATCTTATCCTGTTTAGTAAAACTAAGGTTCTCCATTCTCAGACATAGGTGATATTATCCTGTTTAGTAAAACTAAGGTTCTCCTGTCTCAGGCATAGGTGATCTTATCCTGTTTAGTAAAATTAAGGTTCTCCTGTCTCAGGCATAGGTGATATTATCCTGTTTAGTAAAACTAAGGTTCTCCTGTCTCAGACATAGGTGATATTATCCTGTTTAGTAAAACTAAGATTCTCCTGTCTCAGGCATAGGCGATCTTATCCTGTTTAGTAAAACTAAGGTTCTCCTGTCTCAGATATAAGTGATATTATCCTGTTTAGTAAAACTAAGGTTCTCTTGTCTCAGGCATAGGTGATCTTATCCTGTTTAGTAAAATAAGGTTCTCCTGTCTCAGGCATAGGTGATCTTATCCTGTTTAGTAAAACTAAGGTTCTCCTGTCTCAGGTGATATTATCCTCTTTAGTAAAACTAAGGTTCTCCTGTCTCAGGCATAGGTGATCTGATCGTGTTTAGTAAAACTAAGGTTCTCCTGTCTCAGGCATAGGTAATCTTATCCTGTTTAGTAAAACTAAGGGTCTCCTATCTCAGGCATAGGTGATCTTATCCTGTTTTGTACAATTAAGGTTCTCCTGTCTCAGGCATAGGTGATCTTATCCTGTTTAGTAAAACCAAGGTTCTCCTGTCTCAGGCATAGGTGATATTATCCTGTTTAGTAAAACTAAGGTTCTCTTGTCTCAGGCATAGGTGATCTTATCCTGTTTAGTAAAACTAAGGTTCTCCTGTCTCAGCCATAGGTGATATTATCCTGTTTAGTAAAATTAAGGTTCTCCTCCCTCAGGCATAGGTGACCTTATCCTGTTAAGTAAAACTAAGGTTCTCCTGTCTCAGACATAGATGATCTTATCCTGTTTAGTAAAACTAAGGTTCTCCTGTCTCAGACATAGGTGATCTTATCCTGTTTAGTAAAACTAAGGTTCTCCTGTCTCAGGCATAGGGGATCTTGTCCTGTTTAGTAAAACTAAGGTTCTCCTGTCTTAGACATAGGTGATCTTATCCTGTTTAGTAAAACTAAGGTTCCCCTGTCTCAGACATAGGTTATCTTATCCTGTTTAGTAAAACTAAGGTTCTCCATTCTCAGACATAGGTGATATTATCCTGTTTAGTAAAACTAAGGTTCTCCTGTCTCAGGCATAGGTGATCTTATCCTGTTTAGTAAAATTAAGGTTCTCCTGTCTCAGGCATAGGTGATATTATCCTGTTTAGTAAAACTAAGGTTCTCCTTTCTCAGACATAGAAGATCTTATCCTGTTTAGTAAAACTAAGGTTCATCTGTCTCAGGCATAGGTGATCTTATCCTGTTTAGTAAAACTAAGGTTCTCCTGTCTCAGACATAGGTGATCTTATTCTGTTTAGTAAATCTAAGGTTCTCCTGTCTCAGACATCAGTGATCTTATCCTGTTTAGTAAAACTAAGGTTCTCCTGTCTCAGGCATAGGTGATCTTATCCTGTTTAGAAAAACTAAGTTTCTCCTGTCTCAGAGATAGGTGATATTATCCTGTTTAGTAAAACTAAGGTTCTCCCGTCTCAGACATAGGTGATATTATCCTGTTTAGTAAGATTAAGGTTCTCCTCCCTCAGGCATAGGTGACCTTATCCTGTTAAGTAAAACTAAGGTTCTCCTGTCTCAGACATAGATGATCTTATCCTGTTTAGTAAAACTAAGGTTCTCCTGTCTCAGACATAGGTGATCTTATCCTGTTTAGTAAAACTAAGGTTCTCCTGTCTCAGGCATAGAGGATCTTGTCCTGTTTAGTAAAACTAAGTTTCTCCTGTCTCAGACATAGGTGATCTTATCCTGTTTAGTAAAACTAAGGTTCCCCTGTCTCAGACATAGGTTATCTTATCCTGTTTAGTAAAACTAAGGTTCTCCATTCTCAGACATAGGTGATATTATCCTGTTTAGTAAAACTAAGGTTCTCTTGTCTCAGGCATAGGTGATCTTATCCTGTTTAGTAAAACTAAGGTTCTCCTGTCTCAGGCATAGGTGATATTATCCTGTTTAGTAAAACTAAGGTTCTCCTTTCTCAGATATAGATGATCTTATCCTGTTTAGTAAAACTAAGGTTCTTCTGTCTCAGGCATAGGTGATCTTATCCTGTTTAGTAAAACTAAGGTTCTCCTGTCTCAGGCATAGGTGATATTATTTTGTTTAGTAAATTTAAGGTTCTCCTGTCTCAGGCATAGGTGATATTATCCTGTTTAGCAAAACTAAGGTTCTCCTGTCTCAGGCATAGGTGATATTATCCTGCTTAGTAAAACTAAGGTTCTCCTGTCTCAGGCATAGGTGATCTTATCCTGTTTAGCAAAACTAAGGTTCTCCTGTCTCAGACATAGGTGATCTTATCCTGTTTAGTAAAACTAAGGTTCTCCTGTCTCAGACATAGGTGATCTTATCCTGTTTAGTAAAATTAAGGTTCTCCTGTCTCAGGCATAGGTGATATTATCCTGTTTAGTAAAACTAAGGTTCTCCTTTCTCAGACATAGATGATCTTATCCTGTTTAGTAAAACTAAGGTTCTTCTGTCTCAGGCATAGGTGATCTTATCCTGTTTAGTAAAACTAAGGTTCTCCTGTCTCAGGCATAGGTGATATTATTTTGTTTTGTAAATTTAAGGTTCTCCTGTCTCAGGCATAGGTGATATTATCCTGTTTAGCAAAACTAAGGTTCTCCTGTCTCAGGCATAGGTGATATTATCCTGCTTAGTAAAACTAAGGTTCTCCTGTCTCAGGCATAGGTGATCTTATCCTGTTTAGCAAAACTAAGGTTCTCCTGTCTCAGACATAGGTGATCTTATCCTGTTTAGTAAAACTAAGGTTCTCCTGTCTCAGACATAGGTGATCTTATCCTGTTTAGTAAAATTAAGGTTCTCCTGTCTCAGGCATAGGTGATCTTATCCTGTTTAGTAAAACTAAGGTTCTCCTGTCTCAGACATAGGTGATATTATCCTGTTTAGTAAAACTAAGGTTCTCCTGTCTCAGGCATAGGTGATCTTATCCTGTTTAGTAAAATTAAGGTTCTCCTGTCTCAGGCCTAGGTGATATTATCTTGTTTAGTAAATTTAAGGTTCTCCTGTCTCAGGCATAGGTGATATTATCCTGTTTAGTAAAACTAAGGTTCTCCTGTCTCAGACATAGGTGATATTATCCTGTTTAGTAAAACTCAGATTCTCCTGTCTCAGGCATAGGTGATCTTATCCTGTTTAGTAAAACTAAGGTTCTCCTGTCTCAGATATAGGTGATATTATCCTGTTTAGTAAAACTAAGGTTCTCCTGTCTCAGGTGATATTATCCTCTTTAGTAAAACTAAGGTTCTCCTGTCTCAGGCATAGGTGATCTGATCGTGTTTAGTAAAATTAAGGTTCTCCTGTCTCAGGCATAGGTGATCTTATCCTGTTTAGTAAAACTAAGGGTCTCCTGTCTCAGGCATAGGTGATCTTATCCTGTTTTGTACAATTAAGGTTCTCCTGTCTCAGGCATAGGTGATCTTATCCTGTTAGTAAAACCAAGGTTCTCCTGTCTCAGGCATAGGTGATATTATCCTGTTTAGTAAAACTAAGGTTCTCTTGTCTCAGGCATAGGTGATCTTATCCTGTTTAGTAAAACTAAGGTTCTCCTGTCTCAGGCATAGGTGATCTTATCCTGTTTAGTAAAACTAAGGTTCTCCTGTCTCAGAGATAGGTGATATTATCCTGTTTAGTAAAACTAAGGTTCTCCCGTCTCAGACATAGGTGATCTTATCCTGTTTAGTAAAACTAAGGTTCTCCTGTCTCAGACATAGGTGATCTTATCCTGTTTAGTAAAACTAAGGTTCCCCTGTCTCAGGCATAGGTGATCTTATCCTGTTTAGTAAAATTAAGGTTCTCCTGTCTCAGGCATAGGTGATATTATCCAGTTTAGTAAAACTAAGGTTCTCCTTTCTCAGACATAGATGATCTTATCCTGTTTAGTAAAGCTAAGGTTCTCCTGTCTCAGACATAGGTGATCTTATCCTGTTTAGTAAAACTAAGGTTCTCCTGTCTCAGACATAGGTGATCTTATCCTGTTTAGTAAAACTAAGGTTCCCCTGTCTCAGGCATAGGTGATCTTATCCTGTTTAGTAAAACTAAGGTTCTCCATTCTCAGACATAGGTGATATTATCCTGTTTAGTAAAACTAAGGTTCTCCTGTCTCAGACATAGGTGATCTTATCCTGTTTAGTAAAATTAAGGTTCTCCTGTCTCAGGCATAGGTGATATTATCCTGTTTAGTAAAACTAAGGTTCTCCTGTCTCAGGCATAGGTGATCTTATCCTGTTTAGTAAAACTAAGGTTCTCCTGTCTCAGACATAGGTGATCTTATCCTGTTTAGTAAAGCTAAGGTTCTCCTGTCTCAGGCATAGGTGATCTTATCCTGTTTAGTAAAACTAAGGTTCTCCTGTCTCAGACATAGGTGATATTATCCTGTTTAGTAAAACTAAGGTTCTCCTGTCTCAGGCATAGGTGATATTATCATGTTAAGTAAAACTAAGGTTCTCCTGTCTCAGACATAGGTGATCTTATCCTGTTTAGTAAAACTAAGGTTCTCCTGTCTCAGGCATAGGTGATATTATCCTGTTTAGTAAAACTAAGGTTCTTCTGTCTCAGGCAAAGGTGATATTATCCTGTTTAGTAAAACTAAGGTTCTCCTGTCTCAGACATAGGTGGTCTTATCCTGTTTAGTAAAACTAAGGTTCTCCTGTCTCAGGCAAAGGTGATATTATCCTGTTTAGTAAAACTAAGGTTCTCCTGTCTCAGGCATAAGTGATCTTACCCTGTTTAGTAAGACTAAGGTTCTCCTGTCTCAGACATAGGTGATATTATCCTGTTTAGTAAAACTAATGTTCTCCTGTCTCAGGCATAAGTGATCTTATCCTGTTTAGTAAAACTAAGGTTCTCCTGTCTCAGGCATAAGTGATCTTATCCTGTTTAGTAAGACTAAGGTTCTCCTGTCTCAGATATAGATGATCTTATCCTGTTAAGTAAAACTAAGGTTCTCCTGTCTCAGACATAGATGATCTTATCCTGTTTAGTAAAACTAAGGTTCTCCTGTCTCAGACATAGGTGATCTTATCCTGTTTAGTAAAACTAAGGTTCTCCTGTCTCAGGCATAGGGGATCTTGTCCTGTTTAGTAAAACTAAGGTTCTCCTGTCTTAGACATAGGTGATCTTATCCTGTTTAGTAAAACTAAGGTTCCCCTGTCTCAGACATAGGTTATCTTATCCTGTTTAGTAAAACTAAGGTTCTCCATTCTCAGACATAGGTGATATTATCCTGTTTAGTAAAACTAAGGTTCTCCTGTCTCAGGCATAGGTGATCTTATCCTGTTTAGTAAAATTAAGGTTCTCCTGTCTCAGGCATAGGTGATATTATCCTGTTTAGTAAAACTAAGGTTCTCCTTTCTCAGACATAGAAGATCTTATCCTGTTTAGTAAAACTAAGGTTCTTCTGTCTCAGGCATAGGTGATCTTATCCTGTTTAGTAAAACTAAGGTTCTCCTGTCTCAGCCATAGGTGATATTATCCTGTTTAGTAAAACTAAGGTTCTCCTGTCTCAGACATAGGTGATCTTATTCTGTTTAGTAAATCTAAGGTTCTCCTGTCTCAGACATCAGTGATCTTATCCTGTTTAGTAAAACTAAGGTTCTCCTGTCTCAGGCATAGGTGATCTTATCCTGTTTAGAAAAACTAAGTTTCTCCTGTCTCAGAGATAGGTGATATTATCCTGTTTAGTAAAACTAAGGTTCTCCCGTCTCAGACATAGGTGATATTATCCTGTTTAGTAAGATTAAGGTTCTCCTCCCTCAGGCATAGGTGACCTTATCCTGTTAAGTAAAACTAAGGTTCTCCTGTCTCAGACATAGATGATCTTATCCTGTTTAGTAAAACTAAGGTTCTCCTGTCTCAGACATAGGTGATCTTATCCTGTTTAGTAAAACTAAGGTTCTCCTGTCTCAGGCATAGAGGATCTTGTCCTGTTTAGTAAAACTAAGTTTCTCCTGTCTCAGACATAGGTGATCTTATCCTGTTTAGTAAAACTAAGGTTCCCCTGTCTCAGACATAGGTTATCTTATCCTGTTTAGTAAAACTAAGGTTCTCCATTCTCAGACATAGGTGATATTATCCTGTTTAGTAAAACTAAGGTTCTCCTGTCTCAGGCATAGGTGATCTTATCCTGTTTAGTAAAATTAAGGTTCTCCTGTCTCAGGCATAGGTGATATTATCCTGTTTAGTAAAACTAAGGTTCTCCTTTCTCAGATATAGATGATCTTATCCTGTTTAGTAAAACTAAGGTTCTTCTGTCTCAGGCATAGGTGATCTTATCCTGTTTAGTAAAACTAAGGTTCTCCTGTCTCAGGCATAGGTGATATTATTTTGTTTAGTAAATTTAAGGTTCTCCTGTCTCAGGCATAGGTGATATTATCCTGTTTAGCAAAACTAAGGTTCTCCTGTCTCAGGCATAGGTGATATTATCCTGCTTAGTAAAACTAAGGTTCTCCTGTCTCAGGCATAGGTGATCTTATCCTGTTTAGCAAAACTAAGGTTCTCCTGTCTCAGACATAGGTGATATTATCCTGTTTAGTAAAACTAAGGTTCTCCTGTCTCAGACATAGGTGATCTTATCCTGTTTAGTAAAATTAAGGTTCTCCTGTCTCAGGCATAGGTGATATTATCCTGTTTAGTAAAACTAAGGTTCTCCTTTCTCAGACATAGATGATCTTATCCTGTTTAGTAAAACTAAGGTTCTTCTGTCTCAGGCATAGGTGATCTTATCCTGTTTAGTAAAACTAAGGTTCTCCTGTCTCAGGCATAGGTGATATTATTTTGCTTAGTAAATTTAAGGTTCTCCTGTCTCAGGCATAGGTGATATTATCCTGTTTAGCAAAACCAAGGTTCTCCTGTCTCAGGCATAGGTGATATTATCCTGCTTAGTAAAACTAAGGTTCTCCTGTCTCAGGCATAGGTGATCTTATCCTGTTTAGCAAAACTAAGGTTCTCCTGTCTCAGACATAGGTGATCTTATCCTGTTTAGTAAAACTAAGGTTCTCCTGTCTCAGACATAGGTGATCTTATCCTGTTTAGTAAAATTAAGGTTCTCCTGTCTCAGGCATAGGTGATCTTATCCTGTTTAGTAAAACTAAGGTTCTCCTGTCTCAGACATAGGTGATATTATCCTGTTTAGTAAAACTAAGGTTCTCCTGTCTCAGGCATAGGTGATCTTATCCTGTTTAGTAAAATTAAGGTTCTCCTGTCTCAGGCCTAGGTGATATTATCTTGTTTAGTAAATTTAAGGTTCTCCTGTCTCAGGCATAGGTGATATTATCCTGTTTAGTAAAACTAAGGTTCTCCTGTCTCAGACATAGGTGATATTATCCTGTTTAGTAAAACTCAGATTCTCCTGTCTCAGGCATAGGTGATCTTATCCTGTTTAGTAAAACTAAGGTTCTCCTGTCTCAGATATAGGTGATATTATCCTGTTTAGTAAAACTAAGGTTCTCCTGTCTCAGGTGATATTATCCTCTTTAGTAAAACTAAGGTTCTCCTGTCTCAGGCATAGGTGATCTGATCGTGTTTAGTAAAACTAAGGTTCTCCTGTCTCAGGCATAGGTGATCTTATCCTGTTTAGTAAAACTAAGGGTCTCCTGTCTCAGGCATAGGTGATCTTATCCTGTTTTGTACAATTAAGGTTCTCCTGTCTCAGGCATAGGTGATCTTATCCTGTTAGTAAAACCAAGGTTCTCCTGTCTCAGGCATAGGTGATATTATCCTGTTTAGTAAAACTAAGGTTCTCTTGTCTCAGGCATAGGTGATCTTATCCTGTTTAGTAAAACTAAGGTTCTCCTGTCTCAGGCATAGGTGATCTTATCCTGTTTAGTAAAACTAAGGTTCTCCTGTCTCAGAGATAGGTGATATTATCCTGTTTAGTAAAACTAAGGTTCTCCCGTCTCAGACATAGGTGATATTATCCTGTTTAGTAAGACTAAGGCTCTCCTCCCTCAGGCATAGGTGACCTTATCCTGTTAAGTAAAACTAAGGTTCTCCTGTCTCAGACATAGATGATCTTATCCTGTTTAGCAAAACTAAGATTCTCCTGTCTCAGACATAGGTGATCTTATCCTGTTTAGTAAAACTAAGGTTCTCCTGTCTCAGGCATAGGTGATCTTGTCCTGTTTAGTAAAACTAAGGTTCTCCTGTCTCAGGCATAGGTGATCTTGTCCTGTTTAGTAAAACTAAGGTTCTCCTGTCTCAGGCATAGGTGATCTTATCCTGTTTAGTAAAGCTAAGGTTCTCCTGTCTCAGACATAGGTGATCTTATCCTGTTTAGTAAAACTAAGGTTCTCCTGTCTCAGACATAGGTGATCTTATCCTGTTTAGTAAAACTAAGGTTCCCCTGTCTCAGGCATAGGTGATCTTATCCTGTTTAGTAAAATTAAGGTTCTCCTGTCTCAGGCATAGGTGATATTATCCAGTTTAGTAAAACTAAGGTTCTCCTTTCTCAGACATAGATGATCTTATCCTGTTTAGTAAAGCTAAGGTTCTCCTGTCTCAGACATAGGTGATCTTATCCTGTTTAATAAAACTAAGGTTCTCCTGTCTCAGACATAGGTGATCTTATCCTGTTTAGTAAAACTAAGGTTCCCCTGTCTCAGGCATAGGTGATCTTATCCTGTTTAGTAAAACTAAGGTTCTCCATTCTCAGACATAGGTGATATTATCCTGTTTAGTAAAACTAAGGTTCTCCTGTCTCAGACATAGGTGATCTTATCCTGTTTAGTAAAATTAAGGTTCTCCTGTCTCAGGCATAGGTGATATTATCCTGTTTAGTAAAACTAAGGTTCTCCTGTCTCAGGCATAGGTGATCTTATCCTGTTTAGTAAAACTAAGGTTCTCCTGTCTCAGACATAGGTGATCTTATCCTGTTTAGTAAAGCTAAGGTTCTCCTGTCTCAGGCATAGGTGATCTTATCCTGTTTAGTAAAATTAAGGTTCTCCTGTCTCAGACATAGGTGATATTATCCTGTTTAGTAAAACTAAGGTTCTCCTGTCTCAGGCATAGGTGATATTATCATGTTAAGTAAAACTAAGGTTCTCCTGTCTCAGACATAGGTGATCTTATCCTGTTTAGTAAAACTAAGGTTCTCCTGTCTCAGGCATAGGTGATATTATCCTGTTTAGTAAAACTAAGGTTCTTCTGTCTCAGGCAAAGGTGATATTATCCTGTTTAGTAAAACTAAGGTTCTCCTGTCTCAGACATAGGTGGTCTTATCCTGTTTAGTAAAACTAAGGTTCTCCTGTCTCAGGCAAAGGTGATATTATCCTGTTTAGTAAAACTAAGGTTCTCCTGTCTCAGGCATAAGTGATCTTATCCTGTTTAGTAAGACTAAGGTTCTCCTGTCTCAGACATAGGTGATATTATCCTGTTTAGTAAAACTAATGTTCTCCTGTCTCAGGCATAAGTGATCTTATCCTGTTTAGTAAAACTAAGGTTCTCCTGTCTCAGGCATAAGTGATCTTATCCTGTTTAGTAAGACTAAGGTTCTCCTGTCTCAGACATAGGTGATATTATCCTGTTTAGTAAAACTAATGTTCTCCTGTCTCAGGCATAAGTGATCTTATCCTGTTTAGTAAAACTAAGGTTCTCCTGTCTCAGGCATAAGTGATCTTATCCTGTTTAGTAAGACTAAGGTTCTCCTGTCTCAGACATAGGTGATATTATCCTGTTTAGTAAAACTAATGTTCTCCTGTCTCAGGCATAAGTGATCTTATCCTGTTTAGTAAAACTAAGGTTCTCCTGTCTCAGGCATAAGTAATCTTATCCTGTTTAGTAAAACTAAGGTTCTCCTGTCTCAGGCATAAGTGATCTTATCCTGTTTAGTAAAACTAAGGTTCTCCTGTCTCAGGCATAAGTGATCTTATCCTGTTTAGTAAGACTAAGGTTCTCCTGTCTCAGGTGATCTTATCAGATTGTGGCTATCAGTTATGGTTGTGTAGTTTTTTTGCCCCACTTTTTTCTCTATTTTGAGCGTACATGACGAAGATAAATCAGATATGGATTCTGAAGAACTCGAGAGATCTGTTAGAGTACATACAATCTAGGTCCCTCTCCTCCTGCAATAGCATTAAAACATTTGACTTCTCTACCGTTGACATGACTATTCCTCATTCTAAGCAGAAGGACAAATTAAGGGAGTTGGACCAACTGTGTTTCTTGAAAAAGAATGGCCAACGTAGATACAAATACATTGTGCTAGGAAGAGACAGATCTTATTTTGTAAAACACCACTCTGATTCTACCAAACAGTTCTCTGAAACTGATATCTTCAACATGCTCGAGTTTTTGATTGACAACATATTTGCTGTTTGTTGGGCGTGTTTTACAACAGACAGTCGGCATACCTATGAGTACAAACTGTGCTCTTCTTCTCGCCGACTTGTTCCTTTATTCGTATGAGGCAGAATTCATACAGGGGCTTCTCAAGAAAAGCAAAAAGAAGCTAGCCCGATCCTTTAATTTCACGTTCCGCTATATAGATGATGTGCTTTCACGAAGTAATTCTAGGTTTAGTGATTTTGTTGACCGCATCTATTCCATTGAGCTTGAAATAAAGGATACCATAGATGCAGATAGGTCTGCTTCCTACCTTGACCTACACCTCGAAATCGACAGTGAGGGTCGGTTAATAACGAAACTTTACGACAAAAGGGATGATTTCAATTTTCCCATTGTGAACTATCCATTTATATGTAGCAACAATCCAGCAGCACCTGCATATGTAGTATATATCTTTCAGATTATACGATATCCCAGAGCTTGTGGTTCCTATCAGGATTTCCTTGATAGAGGGTTGCTGCTAGCAAGGAAGCTACTGAACCAAGGGTTCATTTTGGTAAAGTTGAAGTCATCACTTCGAAAATGTTACGGTCACCACCATGACTTGGTTGACCGTTATGGAATATCTGTGTCACAAATGACCACGGATATGTTCCACTTGTCGTAAAGACTTCCCGGTTCTTTCCTCATTCACGACTTATTACCGGGTTTGTAACTAGATTAACACGACGGGTGCCACTAGTGGAGCAGGAACTGCTCACCCTTCCGGAGCACCTGAGTTCATCCCCGGTTCTTAGTGGGGTTCGTGTTACTCGATCTTTAGTTTTATATGTTTGTTTTGTAGATCGTTGTTTGTCCTTTTGTACTTTTTCTTTTGGCCATTGTGTTGTCTGTTCTTCTTCCATATACGGATTCTAATTACCCCTTTGGTATCTTCAAACTCTTGCAAGATGTGTAAGAATAATTTAGTGTACAGCGCTGATTAGATACGAAATAGAACTACTTTTATTAACAATCATCACATAATAAATAAAACAATGACAAACTTCTATCAGACACTTGAAAATATGACACAGTTCATGTTATGTCGTTTGTCTTTATTTTCACATGTTTGTGAAATCACAACATGTACGCCAGGACAAACTATCAAATATACTCTGCAGAAACGATTATAAGCGATGCATTTTCATATAGTGAAAATGTATAAAGATAAAGAAGTCAAGAAAAATGTCAAAAATATTTTTTTTCCAATGTGTGACGTAAAAATGTTTTTGATATTTATTTCACTGAATATGGTACTGCTTTGACAACTATTTTACCTATTTTGTTCCTGTATTTAAATACTGTTATAGTGACAGCCGGAATGAGAGTGGGAGGTTTGGCGCTTTAAAATCTTATTCAACCCACCATTTCTTTAGAAATGACTGTACCAAGTCAGGGTCATTACGGTTTTCACAGTTTTCCGGTTGTTGACTGATTTTGTCTCTTTATATACTTATGAGTTTTTACTTTCCCTTTGTAAGATTGTTCGGAGTTCGGTAATTTTGTTATTACCCTTATTTACAATATCAAATTTGAAAACTAGCTTGAAGCCAACGCTATTGAAACGTAATAACGACCAGGTATCATGCTAAAAGTCAACAACGATAACAGCCACATATTATTTTCACCAAAGATAGATGTTTACGTTTTTCGGATTTTAAAATAGACAACTCCATTGAGAATTCCTCCAATAACTGAAGCAATTATAGCACATTGTCGAACTGCATCAGGTGGTTCATCGAACGATATCCAAAAAGCCTCTATGTTGTTCACACCAAATTGAATGACATGGACGAGGACAAACATAGACATCTTCAACGCAAGACTATTTGCTTTCACAGCTGATCTCTGTTGTAATACTGTCTCGATTTTAATGCTCCTTCTTCTAACAAAGCACCATATAAACAGGTAAAGAATGAAGATAACAACAAAGCTACTAGTCATTCCCATAGCTAGGAGTAAGAAATGCCATGTCAATAATCCTCTTTCCTCCTTAAATCCACAGCTGCAAAAAAAAATCAACAATTAAAAAAACAACAACTGTGTCATGAAAAAATGAGGCCAGTTAGTGATTAAAGTCTTGTCCTTCTTATTAGCCATTGAATTAATTACTTACATTTTAAGTTTTTCTACATGTAAAAGTTGGATTTGTGTTTTCATGTCAAATTACAGTAACACGACGGGTGTCACTAGTGGAGCAGGAACTGCTAACTCTTTAAATAAAACCACCTGCGTTTATTCCCGATTATTAGTGTGTTTCGTGTTGTTCAAGTTGTCAAATTACAGGTCTATGAGCTTCTAATTCCGTGGTGTAATGTCCGCTGTGATTTTTGCGTCAATACGATGTTCGGTTCGTTTTTACCCATTTTCGTAGGAGGTTCAGGTCTAATTTATGTAATTTGTATTTATTTATTCATACTGGTGTTTAACACGATTTGAATACCAGATTATGTTTGTGTGGTTTAACAGTAACACGACGCCGTGTCAGTAATGAAACAGGAGATATTGACTCCTACCAACCCACCCAACCCAAACCCCAGTTTATTAGTGGGGTTCGCTTTGTTCATGTCGTCAAATTAAACGTCTTCACGTTATTAGTTCCGTGTTGTGATGTCAACTGAGATGTCCTCGTCAATACGACGTTCTATTCGTCTTAACTCCCATTTTTTGTAGGGGTGTCATGTTTTTTATTCTATATGTATTTATTTACATATACGTAGCATGACAGGTGCCACTAGTGGAGCAGGAACTGCTAGCCATTCGCAGAACACCTAAATTCACCCCCGTTTTTAGTTTGTTTTATGTTGCTCAATCTTCAAATTTCTGTTAAGTGTTTGATGGACCATATTCTTTTTCTTTTGGCTACTGACTTTTTACTGTGGACGTCGGAACTTTGAATTTCGTATTTACAACGGAAATAACTAATTGTTTTTCTTCTGATCATATATATTTTTACCCGATTTTTGTAAAGGTGATTTTATCTCCCCTCAGACAGACAAATATTTTCTATATCATCTGAGGGCTCATGCTTGCGATAACAATCACCAAGATAAGAAAATATGTTGCAAATTTTTTACTGGAGTTATTTGCAAATAAATACTTGTTTATTTCACATCATTGACAGTCTCGGTTATGAAATGATGAAAGTGCCCACCTGCAGTACCGTAGCATAGGTGGATCCAGGGGAAGGGAGCCCGCGTCCCACTTTTTGAGCTAGGTTGTAGACTGGTAAGAACGAATTTTAACAGAATATTCCAATTTCCTCTTTGTCAAATTTTATTTTACCATGTTTTGTAATTTTCACTTTGAATTACGCCTCTGTATATTTTGATTTTTTTTTAAAAAACGGGCCTCCTTATGAAAATGTCTGGTTCCGTCCCTGAGTAGTAGATCGTGCGTTCGATCCCAATCAACTATATTTGGTATTTACCACTTCGTCGCTTCATCATTGGTACATTTAGGTTTTAGATTTTGTTTGATTTTTCGTCTCTCAAGATTTTTTTTTCTGATTAATATCTTCAAATACTATATAACTGTTATTGTTTTCTAGATATATGTACGATTTTCAAAATTTGGGACGTTAAGACATTAGTTGGATTATAATTTAGCTTGTTCACTTATAGAGTGCAATCTTATAAGATTTGGAGTACTGGTATAGTACATGATTTCTTTTTGTGTTTTATCAATCGAAGCAAAAATCAGAGTTTTCCTACATGAAAAGTGCTAAATTTTCTTCAAATTTTACCAAAAAGTTTTCATTGAAATATAGAACATATCAGTTTTAATTCAATTACAAAAGATCTTTGAAATTTATAGTGCTTCATTACATACGTATATTGAATACTTACAAAATAATATTAGGCTGAATCTGGTCAAGAGCTGCTCCTACGACAAGTACAACTAGAGGTATTCCAAACACGGGTAGATGAAGTATAGCATCGTATCTACCAAGCGGCAAATGGCGATTTCGATAGACAAGAACAAAAACAAAAATAGCAGTCACTACGGTCAACAGAACTTGGGAAATTGCAAATTCGTACGTAAATACACCGTAAATTATGCAGGCGATTCTAGATAGAGAATAGCCGTCAATTATTACTGAATGAATGTCGTAAACAATCTGTACAGCATACATCAAGAGGTCACATACAGTTGTATACACTGTAAATCTCTCTACAACCTTCCATTTGAAGAAATTACTAGGTTTTCCCTGTCTTATTGTTATTAGTATTATGAAAGAAATTGCAACACTAACAACTGTCAAACAAGCCACAACGACACTAAATGCCCCTTGATTGATATCATTCGACGACAAACTTCCATTATTAACACGTGTGATGTTGGTAGAGATCATTATTGAGATTCTAAACTCTTACAAATGATTTTTTGTCAGCTGTATTTGTATATATAAGTAAAATCTTGAAAAAGCTGTGATTGGCTTTCAGTCATATAAATATATGAATTTAGCATGGATTAATAAAATACTATTGGTTCTTTAATTAGACAGAGGAAAGGAGGAAAACGCTTTCCTTTGGTGAGCATACATTTTCTTAAATTATATTTTTCTTAAATAATTGACAATATTGGGATTGCTTTGATGTTACAAGAGGTAGCGTCTAGTGATTTAAGGACTGTTAATGGTCTATTTATCTTCAGGTAGACTGTTTGTTTGTTTGCTTGTTTGTTTGTTTCCTGACAGTCAATATAATGGAAGAGAACAAAACATAGTTAGTGATCATTCAATGATTGCTTACACTTATGTCATAAAGCTTTCACTCAACTATCGTGTATTTGTATGATAACTTAAACTTCACAACATTATCATTATAAAACTACTGAAATTGTAGCAGAAACGTTTCAGATTTGTTATTTATTTCTTTTTTGTCTAAATATGTGTTATCCGTGATTATAATATTAATATAATTCATATCAGTGATTTCCAGATGAAAAACTGAAATAAAAGTACTGTTTGAATGATTGGAAAGTCAAAAGAATTAGAGAGCAATAAAACCAAAGGGTCTAAAATGGATACCAAAAATCAGCTAAGGTAAGTACACTGTTCCTTAAGGTTTGTTCTCCATATGAAGAACAGAAATAAAAGCACTGATTTTTACCACATGATTTCCATATGAGGAGCAGCAATAAAAGCTCTGTTCCTTAACGTTTTGTTTCCTGATGAACAACAGCAATAAAAAGACTATTTCCTAAAGTTTGATTTTCATATGAAGAACAGAAATAAATCACAACATTTTTTATTTCAAGAAGACTTATGCTCGTGGCGCAAGTAATTAAACTCAGTAAAGCATATTGCATCCTATAGTTGTGATCTGAGAGCAATATGATAGATCATTATGTTAAGAGTTTAACTTCTTATTCATTTTCAGAATACACCTGACTGTTCTTTATAATTGATTCTTTGTCGGCAATACTTCTAAAGGGAATTTCATTAATTAGATTTCCAATGTCAGTGGTCTTTGTGCCTGTCCCAAGCCATGACATAGATTTCCAATGTCAGTGGTTTTTGTGCCCGTCCCAAGCCAGGATATAGATTTCCAATGGCGGTGGTCTTTGTGCCTGTCCCAAGCCAGGACATAGATTTTCCAATGTCAGTGGTCTTTGTGCCTCTCCCAAGCCAGGACATAGATTTCCAGTGTCAGTGGTCTTTGTGCCTGTCCCAAGCCAGGACATTGATTTGTAATGTCACTGTTCTTTGTACCTGTCCCAAGCCAGGACATAGATTTCCATTGTCAGTGGTCTTTGTGCCTGTTCCAAGCCAGGACATAGATTTCCAATGTCACTGTTCTTTGTGCCTGTCCCAAGCCAGGACATAGATTTCCAATGTCAGTGGTCTTTGTGCCTGTCCCAAGCCAGAACATAGATTTTCCAATGTCAGTGGTCTTTGTGTCTCTCCCAAGTCAGGACATAGATTTCCAGTGTCAATAGTCTTTGTGCCTGTCCCAAGCCAGGACATCGATTTTCCAATGTCAGTGGTCTTTGTGCCTGTCCCAAGCCAGGACATAGATTTCCAATGTCAGTGGTCTTTGTGCCTGTCCCAAGCCAGGACATAGATTTTCCAATGTCAGTGGTCTTTGTGCCTCTTCCAAACCACGACATAGATTTCCAGTGTCAGTGGTCTTTGTGCCTGTCCCAAGCCAGGACATAAATTTCCAATGTCACTGTTCTTTGTGCCTCTCCCAAGCCAGGACATAGATTTCCAGTGTCAGTGGTCTTTGTGCCTGTCCCAAGCCAGGACATAGATTTCCAATGTCACTGTTCTTTGTGCCTGTCCCAAGTCAGAACATATATTTCCAATGTCAGTGGTCTTTGTGCCTGTCCCAAGCCAGGACATAGATTTCCAATGTCAGTGGTCTTTGTGCCTGTCCCAAGCCGGGACATAGATTTCCAATCTAAGTAGTCTTTGTGCCTGTCCCAAGCCAGGACATAGATTTCCAATGTCAGTGGTCTTTTTTGTGCCTGTCCCAAGTCAGGACATAGATTTCCATTGTCAGTGGTCTTTGTGCCTGTCCCAAGCCAGGACATAGATTTTCCAATGTCAGTGGTCTTTGTGCCTCTCCCAAGCCAGGACATAGATTTCCATTGTCAGTGGTCTTTGTGCCTGTCCCAAGGCAGGACATAGATTTCCATTGTCAGTGGTCTTTGTGCCTCTGCCAAGTCAGGACATAGATTTCCAATGTCAGTGGTCTGTGTGCTTGTTCCAAGTCAGGACATAGATTTCTAATGTAATACATCGTGGTCTTTTTGTGCTCAGTGCGTGGTTGTTCGTTTTGTTGATATTGGTGGGATTGTTGATCATCACTGTTTAAAATTTATTTTCAAAAATAACTTCCTAAAATGAAAGAGGAAAAAAACAGTCCCAAAATACCACACTGTGGGAACAGTTTTAAAATCCAAAAAAAAAATAAAAAAAATACCACACTGTTGGAACAGTTCCAAAATACAATCGAAAATTAGAGGAAGCAGACATAAAATCAATACACTAAGCACATATACATGACCAATTGGTACAGACAATTCAATGTGGCGGGGTCAAACTAGTTGGAATGACCAAATCCTTCCTTCTTTATAATATGATCCTGTCATACAAGTATTGATTACTTTA
The DNA here is from genome assembly GCA_963383655.1 of Bathymodiolus septemdierum. Lineage (NCBI taxonomy): Eukaryota > Metazoa > Mollusca > Bivalvia > Mytilida > Modiolidae > Bathymodiolus > Bathymodiolus septemdierum. The sequence goes on along the minus strand of OY726522.1, from coordinate 87,365,875 downwards.
AACGATGAATCGTATCATATATTTATAAACCCACTAGAGTAACGGCTTTCTTATATTCCAAATAAAGAAGCAGAATATTCAAATGTGTTGTGCAACATTTAATGAAGCTGTAAATATCATACCTGGAAAATAGGATCCTGTAGATACACAATCTCTGTTTTTGTGTATTCAGATTATTGATGTTGAATGCCACATTCAACAATATTTCCATTACAGTACTCTGAACAGTCAAAGTTCTATTTTTTGTGTTAGGCATGAGTGGCGGGATTGATGACTTCTAAGCATAAGTCTAACACCTCTAATGTATGTTCACTCCACGATATCCACATGAAATCTTAAAGCAGCACTATGCCAAATGGCTTTACGTCATGAGTTATCGCTCTGGCGTTATAAATGTCATAAACGACTATTTCAACATTAAATATTCCAAATTTGTAAAGCAAAATATACATACCTCATTAACAACAGGAAGAAAATACAGGCTTTTCATGGGAGATAGATTCGTCAAAATAAAAAGAAATATTATATTTAAACATTCTTGGAAAAATCTTAAGAGTGTTTGTATTTCTTGTTCATGATCTAATTCTGATTTAAATTAAAGTAAATAATTTCATATTGTAATACTTTATTAAGAAAAGTTGACTTCTCTTCCCTCTACACAACTATTCCTCACTCTAAGCTGAAGGACAAATTAAGGGAGTTGGTCCAACTGTGTTTCATAGAAAAGAATGGCAACGTAGATACAAATACCTTGTGCGAGGAAGGGCAGATCTTATTTTGTTAAAAAAAAACACTGATTCTACCAAACGATTCTCTGAAACTGGTATCATCAACATGCTCGAGTGTTTGATTGACAACATATTTGTTATCTTTGGAGGAGGTGTTTTTCAACAGACAGTCCTACCGATGCATATCTATGGGTACAAACTGTGCTCCTCTTCTCGGTGACTTGTTCCTTTATTCGTATGAGTCAGACTTCATACAGGGACTTCTCAGGAAAAACGAAAAGAAACTAGCCCGATCCTTTAATTTCACGTTCCGCTATATAGATGATGTCCTTTCACTAAATTATTTTTGGTTTGGTGATTTCGTTGATCGTATCTATCCCATTGAGCTTGAAATAAAGGATACAACAGATACAGATAGGTCTGCTTCATACCTTGACCTACACATCGAAGTTGACAGTGAGGGTCGATTAAGAACGAAACTTTACGACAAAAGAGATGATTTCAATTTTCCAATTGTGAACTTTACATTTATATGTAGCAACATTCCAGCAGCACCTGCACATGGAGTATATATCTCTCAGTTTATACGATATTCCAGAGCTTGTGGTTCCTATCAGGATTTCCTTGATAGAGGGTTGCTGCAAACAAGGAAACTACTTAACCAAGGGTTCCTCTTGGTTAAGTTGAAGTCATCACTTCGAAAGTTTTACGGTCGCCACCATGACTTGGTTGACCGTTGTGGAATTACCGTGTCACAAATGACCACCGATATGTTCCACTTGTCGTAGCCACTTCCCGGTCCTTTCCTCATTCATGACTTATCACCGGGTTTGTAGCTAAATTAACACGACGGGTGCCGCTAGTGGAGAAGGAACTGCTCACCCTTCTGGAGCACCTGAGTTCACCCCCGGGTTTTAGTGGAGTTCGTATTACTCGATCGTTAGTTTTATGTGTATGTTTTGTAGATCGTTGTTTGTCCTTTTTCTTTGTCCATTGTATTATCTGTCCTTCGTCGATATACGGATTCTGATTACCCCTTTGGTATCTCCAAACTCTTCTTACGTGCATAAAGGCGGTAAAGTAAAGACCCGTTTTAAAAAAGAATAGCATTTACGACATTATATCTGATGTCGACTTATTGTCGACAACGTCAATAGATATAATACAAAGGTTTCGCTGAAAATTGTGACAAATTCAATCGAATATTTAAAGAAAAATGCAAGACAAAGATTCAGATTAAACTCCAAATAATAAATTCCTGAAAATATATTTGAAATAAGAAAATCCAATGTAGATATAAACAATTATTGAATGATCATGAAGTTTGCTTTGTTTTCTTCTATTATGATGACAGTGTTGGAAACAGTGAGAAAACTTACAAACAAAATATGATTTATGTATATAAATAATCAACATCCATTAAATCATAATTAGTATCCTGAAAAACAAACAGAATCTTGTCAATTACTAAAGGAAAAAAAAATAATATAAGAAAATGTATGCTTTCCGTTTGTTTTTTTCCCGTTTTGTTTGTTTGTTCCTCTGTCTACTTAAGCAACTAATAATATTTTATTATTCCATATTAAATTTATGTATAAAAATGATACTGACCGTTCACCACAATTATAATTTTCATTAGTTTTTGTATCTAAAGAAGTATTTGTACGAGTAGGGGATATCAATACGTTAAACAGAATGAATTCTACAAATATAACTAGTGACAATAACGGCACTTTATCGAGGAATGTACTTCATGGGGCATTTAGTATTGTTGTCACTAGTTTAACATTTATCAGCGTTGCTATTTCTTTCGTGATACTTATAACGATCAGAAAGGGTAAAGCTACCAAGTTCTTCCAATGGAGAGTTGTAGACAGATTTGCAGTGTATACAACTGTATGTGACCTCTTGTTTTATGCTGTACAGATTCTTTACGACATCCATTTAGGAATAAATTATGGCTACACCCCTTCTAGAATCGCCTGTAAAATATACGATGTGCTTACATTAGAATTTGGACTTTCCCAGATTCTGTTGATAGCAGTGACAGTTATATTTGCTTTTTTCCTTGTCTATAGGAATTACCACTTGTCACTAGGTATATATGATCTGTTACTTCACATCCCTGTGTTTGGACTACCCCTAGCAGTACTTGTTATAGCAGTAATACTTGACCAGATAGGTAGATATGATCTGTTACTTCACACCCCTGTGTTTGGACTACCTCTAGCAGTACTTGTTATAGCAGTAATACTGGACCAGATAGGTAGATATGATCTGTTACTTCACACTCCTGTGTTTGGACTACCTCTAGCAGTACTTGTTATAGCAGTAATACTGGACCAGATAGGTAGATATGATCTGTTACCTTACACCCCTGTGTTTGGAATACCCCTAGCAGTACTTGTTATAGCAGTAATACTGGACCAGATACAGTCTAATGTTACTGTTACTTCACATCCCTGTGTTTGGACTACCTCTAGCAGTACTTGTTATAGCAGTAATACTGGACCAGATAGGTAGATATGATCTGTTACTTCACATCCCTGTGTTTGGACTAACTCTAGCAGTACTTGTTATAGCAGTAATACTGGACCAGATACAGTCTAATGTTACTGTTACTTCACACCCCTGTGTTTGGACTACCTCTAGCAGTACTTGTAATAGCAGTAATCCTGGACCAGATACAGTCTAATGTTACTGTTACTTCACACTCCTGTGTTTGGACTACCCCTAGCAGTACTTGTTATAGCAATAATACTGGACCAGATAGGTAGATATGATCTGTTACTTCACACTCCTGTGTTTGGACTACCTCTAGCAGTACTTGTTATAGCAGTAATACTGGACCAGATAGGTAGATATGATCTGTTACCTTACACCCCTGTGTTTGGACTACCCCTAGCAGTACTTGTTATAGCAGTAATACTGGACCAGATACAGTCTAATGTTACTTTTACTTCACACTCCTGTGTTTGGACTACCCCTAGCAGTACTTGTTATAGCAGTAATACTGGACCAGATAGGTAGATATGATCTGTTACTTCACACTCCTGTGTTTGGATTACCTCTAGCAGTACTTGTTATAGCAGTAATACTGGACCAGATAGGTAGATATGATCTGTTACCTTACACCCCTGTGTTTGGACTACCCCTAGCAGTACTTGTTATAGCAGTAATACTGGACCAGATACAGTCTAATGTTACTTTTACTTCACACTCCTGTGTTTGGACTACCCCTAGCAGTACTTGTTATAGCAGTAATACTGGACCAGATAGGTAGATATGATCTGTTACTTCACACTTCTGTGTTTGGACTACCTCTAGCAGTACTTGTTATAGCAGTAATACTGGACCAGATAGGTAGATATGATGTTACTTCACACCCCTGTGTTTGGACTACCTCTAGCAGTACTTGTTATAGCAGTAATACTGGACCAGATACAGTCTAATGTTACTTTTACTTCACACTCCTGTGTTTGGACTACCCCTAGCAGTACTTGTTATAGCAGTAATACTGGACCAGATAGGTAGATATGATCTGTTACTTCACACTCCTGTGTTTGGACTACCTCTAGCAGTACTTGTTATAGCAGTAATACTGGACCAGATAGGTAGATATGATCTGTTACTTCACACCCCTGTGTTTGGACTACCTCTAGCAGTACTTGTTATAGCAGTAATGCTGGACCAGATACAGTCTAATGTTACTTTTACTTCACACTCCTGTGTTTGGACTACCTCTAGCAGTACTTGTTATAGCAGTAATACTGGACCAGATAGGTAGATATGATCTGTTACTTCACACTCCTGTGTTTGGACTACCTCTAGCAGTACTTGTTATAGCAGTAATCCTGGACCAGATACAGTCTAATGTTACTGTTACTTCACACCCCTGTGTTTGGACTACCTCTAGCAGTACTTGTTATAGCAGTAATACTGGACCAGATAGGTAGATATGATCTGTTACTTCACACTCCTGTGTTTGGACTACCTCTAGCAGTACTTGTTATAGCAGTAATACTGGACCAGATAGGTAGATATGATCTGTTACTTCACACCCCTGTGTTTGGACTACCTCTAGCAGTACTTGTTATAGCAGTAATCCTGGACCAGATACAGTCTAATGTTACTTTTACTTCACACTCCTGTGTTTGGACTACCCCTAGCAGTACTTGTTATAGCAGTAATACTGGACCAGATAGGTAGATATGATCTGTTACTTCACACTCCTGTGTTTGGACTACCTCTAGCAGTACTTGTTATAGCAGTAATCCTGGACCAGATACAGTCTAATGTTACTGTTACTTCACACCCCTGTGTTTGGACTACCCCTAGCAGTACTTGTTATAGCAGTAATACTGGACCAGATAGGTAGATATGATCTGTTACTTCACACTCCTGTGTTTGGACTACCTCTAGCAGTACTTGTTATAGCAGTAATACTGGACCAGATAGGTAGATATGATCTGTTACTTCACACTCCTGTGTTTGGACTACCTCTAGCAGTACTTGTTATAGCAGTAATACTGGACCAGATAGGTAGATATGATCTGTTACTTCACACTCCTGTGTTTGGACTACCTCTAGCAGTACTTGTTATAGCAGTAATACTGGACCAGATAGGTAGATATGATCTGTTACTTCACACTCCTGTGTTTGGACTACCTCTAGCAGTACTTGTTATAGCAGTAATACTGGACCAGATACAGTCTAATGTTACTGTTACTTCACACCCCTGTGTTTGGACTACCTCTAGCAGTACTTGTTATAGCAGTAATACTGGACCAGATAGGTAGATATGATCTGTTACTTCACACTCCTGTGTTTGGACTACCTCTAGCAGTACTTGTTATAGCAGTAATACTGGACCAGATAGGTAGATATGATCTGTTACTTCACACTCCTGTGTTTGGACTACCTCTAGCAGTACTTGTTATAGCAGTAATCCTGGACCAGATACAGTCTAATGTTACTTTTACTTCACACTCCTGTGTTTGGACTACCCCTAGCAGTACTTGTTATAGCAGTAATACTGGACCAGATAGGTAGATATGATCTGTTACTTCACACTCCTGTGTTTGGACTACCTCTAGCAGTACTTGTTATAGCAGTAATACTGGACCAGATAGGTAGATATGATCTGTTACTTCACACTCCTGTGTTTGGACTACCTCTAGCAGTACTTGTTATAGCAGTAATCCTGGACCAGATACAGTCTAATGTTACTGTTACTTCACACCCCTGTGTTTGGACTACCTCTAGCAGTACTTGTTATAGCAGTAATACTGGACCAGATAGGTAGATATGATCTGTTACTTCACACTCCTGTGTTTGGACTACCTCTAGCAGTACTTGTTATAGCAGTAATACTGGACCAGATAGGTAGATATGATCTGTTACTTCACACTCCTGTGTTTGGACTACCTCTAGCAGTACTTGTTATAGCAGTAATCCTGGACCAGATACAGTCTAATGTTACTTTTACTTCACACTCCTGTGTTTGGACTACCCCTAGCAGTACTTGTTATAGCAGTAATACTGGACCAGATAGGTAGATATGATCTGTTACTTCACACTCCTGTGTTTGGACTACCTCTAGCAGTACTTGTTATAGCAGTAATACTGGACCAGATAGGTAGATATGATCTGTTACTTCACACTCCTGTGTTTGGACTACCTCTAGCAGTACTTGTTATAGCAGTAATACTGGACCAGATACAGTCTAATGTTACTGTTACTTCACACCCCTGTGTTTGGACTACCTCTAGCAGTACTTGTTATAGCAGTAATACTGGACCAGATAGGTAGATATGATCTGTTACTTCACATCCCTGTGTTTGGACTACCTCTAGCAGTACTTGTTATAGCAGTAATACTGGACCAGATAGGTAGATATGATCTGTTACTTCACACTCCTGTGTTTGGACTACCTCTAGCAGTACTTGTTATAGCAGTAATACTGGACCAGATAGGTAGATATGATCTGTTACTTCACACTCCTGTGTTTGGACTACCTCTAGCAGTACTTGTTATAGCAGTAATCCTGGACCAGATACAGTCTAATGTTACTTTTACTTCACACTCCTGTGTTTGGACTACCCCTAGCAGTACTTGTTATAGCAGTAATACTGGACCAGATAGGTAGATATGATCTGTTACTTCACACTCCTGTGTTTGGACTACCTCTAGCAGTACTTGTTATAGCAGTAATACTGGACCAGATAGGTAGATATGATCTGTTACTTCACACTCCTGTGTTTGGACTACCTCTAGCAGTACTTGTTATAGCAGTAATCCTGGACCAGATACAGTCTAATGTTACTGTTACTTCACACCCCTGTGTTTGGACTACCTCTAGCAGTACTTGTTATAGCAGTAATACTGGACCAGATAGGTAGATATGATCTGTTACTTCACATCCCTGTGTTTGGACTACCTCTAGCAGTACTTGTTATAGCAGTAATACTGGACCAGATAGGTAGATATGATCTGTTACTTCACACTCCTGTGTTTGGACTACCTCTAGCAGTACTTGTTATAGCAGTAATACTGGACCAGATAGGTAGATATGATCTGTTACTTCACACTCCTGTGTTTGGACTACCTCTAGCAGTACTTGTTATAGCAGTAATACTGGACCAGATAGGTAGATATGATCTGTTACTTCACACTCCTGTGTTTGGACTACCTCTAGCAGTACTTGTTATAGCAGTAATACTGGACCAGATACAGTCTAATGTTACTGTTACTTCACACCCCTGTGTTTGGACTACCTCTAGCAGTACTTGTTATAGCAGTAATACTGGACCAGATAGGTAGATATGATCTGTTACTTCACATCCCTGTGTTTGGACTACCTCTAGCAGTACTTGTTATAGCAGTAATACTGGACCAGATAGGTAGATATGATCTGTTACTTCACATCCCTGTGTTTGGACTAACTCTAGCAGTACTTGTTATAGCAGTAATACTGGACCAGATACAGTCTAATGTTACTGTTACTTCACACTCCTGTGTTTGGACTACCTCTAGCAGTACTTGTTATAGCAGTAATACTGGACCAGATAGGTAGATATGATCTGTTACTTCACACCCCTGTGTTTGGACTACCTCTAGCAGTACTTGTTATAGCAGTAATACTGGACCAGATAGGTAGATATGATCTGTTACTTCACATCCCTGTGTTTGGACTACCTCTAGCAGTACTTGTTATAGCAGTAATACTGGACCAGATAGGTAGATATGATCTGTTACTTCACATCCCTGTGTTTGGACTAACTCTAGCAGTACTTGTTATAGCAGTAATACTGGACCAGATACAGTCTAATGTTACTGTTACTTCACACTCCTGTGTTTGGACTACCTCTAGCAGTACTTGTTATAGCAGTAATACTGGACCAGATAGGTAGATATGATCTGTTACTTCACACCCCTGTGTTTGGACTACCTCTAGCAGTACTTGTTATAGCAGTAATACTGGACCAGATAGGTAGATATGATCTGTTACTTCACACCCCTGTGTTTGGACTACCTATAGCAGTACTTGTTATAGCAGTAATACTGGACCAGATAGGTAGATATGATCTGTTACTTCACATCCCTGTGTTTGGACTACCTCTAGCAGTACTTGTTATAGCAGTAATACTGGACCAGATAGGTAGATATGATCTGTTACTTCACATCCCTGTGTTTGGACTAACTCTAGCAGTACTTGTTATAGCAGTAATACTGGACCAGATACAGTCTAATGTTACTGTTACTTCACACTCCTGTGTTTGGACTACCTCTAGCAGTACTTGTTATAGCAGTAATACTGGACCAGATAGGTAGATATGATCTGTTACTTCACACCCCTGTGTTTGAACTACCCCTAGCAGTACTTGTTATAGCAGTAATACTGGACCAGATAGGTAGATATGATCTGTTACTTCACACCCCTGTGTTAGGACTACCTCTAGCAGTACTTGTTATAGCAGTAATACTGGACCAGATAGGTAGATATGATCTGTTACTTCACACCCCTGTGTTAGGACTACCTCTAGCAGTACTTGTTATAGCAGTAATACAGATACAGTCTAATGTTACGTAGTGAGTATTTAGATTGTGTTCTATGTTAAATCTCTATATGTAGTATCTGAAATATGTATAAAAAGTTTGAAGATACCAATGGTTTGGTTTGTGGTGTTTAACGCCACTTTTAACAATATTGCAGTTATATCGTGGCGGTCAGTTCTGTTGGTGGAGGAAACCCGGGTATCTGGAGAAAACCACCGACCGGTCGACGGGGTTCGAACTCACAACTTTAGTGGTGATAGGTACTGATTGCACAGAAAGTTGTAAGTCCAACTACCAGACGATCACGATCACGACGGCCCCGAAAAATACCAATGGAATAATGAGAAGCTGTGTAACAATCAAATCCATTAAAATGTTTCAAGTTGCAATTTCCTTTAAAGCAGTGCTGCGTTGTGCTCATTTGATTTTTTTTAATATTTTATCTGTTATTGAATCGGTGTGGTAATTTGGTGTCCTTACATATATGAAACCGTGTTTGTGAATATTCATTATTGATTTGTTATTAGTGCTATATATAGTAATTGCATGCCTTTTATGCACTTATTTAATGTAACAAATTGTAATTTGGAGAAGACTTCATACGTTTGCTTAACTTGTGTCTAATCCATATTGTTTTTTTATTTGGCTAATAAAATATGTTTAAACTAAACCGTGTTAAACAGTAGTTTATGCAGGTTTATATGTAACGTTTCATGTTTTACTGCTTATATACTATAAACAGACAGAAACCATCCAAGGAAATGCACACCAAACGGATGTTTTCCCAATTCAGCGAGACTTTGAAAACAAGACTTTAAGCATTAATATTCTACCTAATGTTTAAACATTCTAAATTTTGATTACATGGAAGACAATATACAATTATTGCCTGCACATAAGGTGAACATCATAATTGTTCACCCGGGGGGGGGGGGGGGGGGGGGGGGGGGTGATTTCCCGAGGGCTTTAACCCGTGCGAAAGCAACATCCCAAGGGTGAACAATTATGATATTCACCGCAAGTGCAGGCAATAATTGTTGTATTATACCGAAGCTCTATTTACAATAATGTTGGATGCAATAAACACTTATTTGTGTATTTTTATCTTGTGTTTTCATAAATTTCATATTTGTGTTTTTAACTTCCGGTCAAGATTGTAATTCCGGAATGCAAAAACGGATACATTTCCGGACAGACATGGAACATAACATTTGTCGACCGGTAAGGTATAATAATGTTAGTTACATGTACGCTACAGCTGAAGACATTTATCAGGAAAATATAAGTGGGGAAAACAACACCCCTCGGGTGAACAATTATGATGTTCACCTTAAGTGCCGGCAATAATTGTATATTGTCTTCCATGTAATCAAAATCTAGAATGTTTAAACATTAGTTAGAATATTAATGCTTAAAGTCTTGTTTTCAAAGTCTCGCTGAATTGGGAAAACATCCGTTTGGCGTGCATTTCCTTGGATGGTTCCTGTCTGTTTATAGTATATAAGCAGTAAAACATGAAACGTTACATATAAACCTGCATAAACTACTGTTTAACACGGTTTAGTTTAAACATATTTTATTTGCCAATTAAAAAGGCAAAATGGATTAGACACAAGTTAAGCAAACGTATGAAGTCTTCTCCAAATTACAATTTGTTACATTAAATAAGTACATAAAGGGCATGCAATTACTATATATAGCACTAATAACGAATCAATGATGAATATTCACAAACACGGTTTCATATATGTAAGGACACCAAATTACCACACCGATTCAATAACAGATAAAATATTTAAAAAAATCAAATGAGCACAACGCAGCACTGCTTTAAAGGAAATTGCAACTTGAAACATTTTACTGGATTTGATTGTTACACACCTTCTCATTATTCCATTGGTATTCTTCGGGGCCGTTGTGGTCGTGAACGTCTGGTAGGTGGATTTACAACTTTCTGTGCAATCAGTACCTATCACCACTAAAGTTGTGAGTTCGAACCCCGTCGACCGGTCGGTGGTTTTCTCCGGATACCCGGGTTTCCTCCACAAAAAAATCTGACCGCCACGATATAACTGAAATATTGTTAAAAGTGGCGTTAAACACCACAAACCAAACCATTGATATGTTCAAACTTTTCATGCATATTTCAGATATTACATATAGAGATTTAACATAGAACACAATCTAAATACTCATTACGTAACATTAGACTGTATCTGTATTACTGCTAGAGGTAGTCCTAACACAGGGGTGTGAAGTAACAGATCATATCTACCTAGTGACAAGTGGTAATTCCTATGAACAAGGAAAAAAGCAGAATCTGGGAAAGTCCTAATTCTAATGTGAGCACACCGTATACTTTACAGGCGATTCTAGAAGGGGTGTAGCCATCATTTATTCCTAAATGGATGTCGTAAAGGATCTGTACAGCATAAAACAAGAGGTCACATACAGTTGTATACACTGTAAATCTGTCTACAACTCTCCATTGGAAGAAATTGGTAGCTTTACCCTTTCTGATCGTTATAAGTATCACGAAAGGAATAGCAACGCTGATAAATGTTAAACTAGTGACAACAATACTAAATACCCCATGAAGTACATTCCTCGATAAAGTGCCGTTATTGTCACTAGTTATATTTGTAGAATGTTTAGCGTATTGGTATCCCCTACTCGTACAAATACTTCTTTAGATACAAAAACTAATGAAAATTATAATTGTGGTGAACGTTCAGTATCATTTTTATACATAAATTTAATATGGAATAATAAAATATTATTAGTTGCTTAAGTAGACAGAGGAACAAACAAACAAAAACGAAAAAAAACAAACCGGAAAGCATACATTTTCTTATATTATTTTTTTTCCTTTAGTAATTGACAAGATTCTGTTTGTTTTTCAGGATACTAATTATGATTTAATGGATGTTGATTATTTATATACATAAATCATATTTTGTTTGTAAGTTTTCTCACTGTTTCCTACACTGTCAACATAATAGAAGAAAACAAAACAAACTTCATGATCATTCAATAATTGTTTATATCTACATTGGATTTTCTTATTTCAAATATATTTTCAGGAATTTATTATTTGGAGTTTAATCTGAATCTTTGTCTTGCATTTTTCTTTAAATATTCGATTGAATTTGTCACAATTTTCAGCGAAACCTTTGTATTATATCTATTGACGTTGTCGACAATAAGTCGACATCAGATATAATATGGTAAATGCTATTCTTTTTTAAAACGGGTTTTTACTTTACCGCCTTTATGCACGTAAGAAGAGTTTGGAGATACCAAAGGGGTAATCAGAATCCGTATATCGACGAAGGACAGATAATACAATGGACAAAGAAAAAGGACAAACAACGATCTACAAAGTATACACATAAAACTAACGATCGAGTAATACGAACTCCACTAAAACCCGGGGGTGAACTCGGGTGCTCCGGAAGGGTGAACAGTTCCTTTTCCACTAACGGCACCCGTCGTGCTAATCTAGTTACAAACCCGGTGATAAGTCATGAATGGGGAAAGGACCGGAAAGTGGTTACGACAAGCTCTGGAATATCGTATCAACTGAGAGATATATACTCCATGTGCAGGTGCTGCTGGAATGTTGCTACATACAAATGTAAAGTTCACAATTGGAAAATTGAAATCATCTCTTTTGTCGTAAAGTTTCGTTCTTAACCGATCCTCACTGTCAACTGCGAGGTGTAGGTCAAGGTAGGAAGCAGACATATCTGTATCTATGGTATCCTTTACTTCAAGCTCAATCGGATAGATACGATCAGCGAAATCACCAAACCTAGAATAATTTTAGTGAAAGGACATCATCTGTATAGCGGAACGTGAAATTAAAGGATCGGGCTAGCTTCTTTTCGTTTTTCCTGAGAAGTCCCTGTATGAAGTCTGACTCATACGAATAAAGGAACAAGTCACAGAGAAGAGGAACACAGTTTGTACCCATAGGTATGCCGACTGTCTGTTGAAAAACACCTCCTCCAAAGATAACAAATATGTTGTCAATCAAACACTCGAGCATGTTGATGATACCAATTTTAGAGAATCTTTTGGTAGAATCAGTGGTTTTTAACAAAATAAGATCTGTCCCTTCCTCGCACAAGGTATTTGTATCTACGTTGGCCATTCTTTTCTATGAAACACAGTTGGACCAACTCCCTTAATTTGTCCTTCAGCTTAGAGTGAGGAATAGTTGTGTAGAGGGAAGAGAAGTCAAATTTTCTCAATAAAGTATTACAATATGAAATTATTTACTTTAATTTAAATCGGAATTAGATCATGAACAAGAAATACAAACACTCTTAAGATTTTTCCAAAAATGCTTGAATATACTATTTCTTTTTATTTTGACGAATCTATCTCCCATGAAAAGCCTGTATTCTCTTCCAGTTGTTAATGAGGTATTAAGATTTTGCTTTCGAAATTTGGGATATTTAATGTTGAAATGGTCGTTTATGACATTTATAACGCCAGAATGATAACTCGTGACGTAAAGCCATTTGGTATAGTGCTACTTTAAGACTTCATGTGGATATCGTGGAGTGAACACACAATAGAGGGGTTAGACTTATGCTTAGAAGTCATCGATCTTAGCAATCCCGCCACTCATGCCCCACACAAAAAATAGAACTTTGACTGTTCAGAGTACTGTAATGGAAATATTGTTGAATGTGGCATTCAACATCAATAATCTGAATACACAAAAACAGGATCCTATTTTCCAGGTATGATATTTACAGCTTCATTAAATGTTGCATAGCACATTTGAATATTCTGCTTCTTTATTTGGTATAAAAGAAAGCCGGTACTCTAGTGGGTTTATAAATATATGATACGATTCATCGTTTAAAGTAATACATACTTGTATGACAGGATCATATTATAAAGAAGGAAGGATTTGGTCATTCCAACTAGTTTGACCCCGCCACATTGAATTGTCTGTACCAATTGGTCATGTATATGTGCTTAGTGTATTGATTTTATGTCTGCTTCCTCTAATTTTCGATTGTATTTTGGAACTGTTCCAACAGTGTGGTATTTTTTTGTTTTTGTTTTGGATTTTAAAACTGTTCCCACAGTGTGGTATTTTGGAACTGTTTTTTTCCTCTTTCATTTTAGGAAGTTATTTTTGAAAGTAAATTTTAAACAGTGATGATCAACAATCCCACCAATATCAACAAAACGAACAACCACTCACTGAACACAAAAAGATCACGATATATTACACTAGAAATCTATGTCCTGACTTGGAACAAGCACAAAGACCACTGACATTGGAAATCTATGTCCTGGTTTGGCAGAGGCACAAAGACCACTGACATTGGAAATCTATGTCCTGCCTTTAGACAGGCACAGAGACCACTGACAATGGAAATCTATGTCCTGGCTTGGGAGAGGCACAAAGACCACTGACATTGGAAATCTATGTCCTGACTTGGGACAGGCACAAAGACCACTGACATTGGAAATCTATGTCCTGACTTGGGACAGGCACAAAGACCACTGACATTGGAAATCTATATCCTGGCTTGGGACAGGCACAAAGACCACTGACAATGGAAAATCTATGTCCTGGCTTTGGACAGGCACAAAGAACAGTGACATTGGAAATCTATGTCCTGGGTTGGGACAGGCACAAAGACCACTGACATTGGAAATCTATGTCCTGGTTTGGGACAGGCACAAAGAACAGTGACATTGGAAATCTATGTCCTGGCTTGGGACAGGCACAAAGGTGTAGTGGGGTTAACCATGTTAATGGGATCCCAACCCTCCACTCTTGATAATACTGGATCTCCAACGGCAGAATATATAAACAACGATAAAAGAACATGTGCAGATTTATAACATCAACATGGACAATACAATAACAGGATCAATGAATGCTCGCAGTTACCTGACTACCAGGTAGGAAAGTAGAATGACCATACTTCCTTGGACAAAAAAATAATAAATATGATTCAGATGTTTAATGAAATTTCCTTTAGAAGTATTGCCGACAAAGAATCAATTATAAACAACAGTCGGGTGTATTCCAAAAATGCATAAGAAGTTAACATAATGATCTATCATATTGCTCTCAGATCACAACTATAGGATGCAATATGCTTTACTGAGATTAATTACTTGCGCCACGAGTATAAGTCATCTTGAAATAAAAAATGTTGTGATTTATTTCTGTTCTTCATATGAAAATCAAACTTTAGGAAATAGTCTTTTTATTGCTGTTGTTCATCAGGAAACAAAACGTTAAGGAACAGAGCTTTTATTGCTGCTCCTCATATGGAAATCATGTGGTAAAAATCAGTGCTTTTATTTCTGTTCTTCATATGGAGAACAAACCTTAAGGAACAGTGTACTTACCTTAGCTGATTTTTGGTATCCATTTTAGACCCTTTGGTTTTATTGCTCTCTAATTCTTTTGACTTTCCAATCATTCAAACAGTACTTTTATTTCAGTTTTTCATCTGGAAATCACTGATATGAATTATATTAATATTATAATCACGGATAATACATATGTAGACAAAAAAGAAATAAATAACAAATCTGAAACGTTTCTGCTACAATTTCAGTAGTTTTATAATGATAATGTTGTGAAGTTTAAGTTATCATTATAACAAATACACGATAGTTCAGTGAAAGCTTTATGACATAGGTGTAAGCAATCATTGAATGATCACTAACTATGTTTTGTTCTCTTCCATTATATTGACTGTCAGGAAACAAACAAACAAACAAACAAACAAACAAACAAACAAACAGTCTACCTGAAGATAAATAGACCATTAACAGTCCTTAGCTCACTAGACGCTACCTCTTGTAACATCAAAGCAATCCCAATATTGTCAATTATTTAAGAAAAATATAATTTAAGAAAATGTATGCTCACCAAAGGAAAGCGTTTTCCCCCTTTCCTCTGTCTAATTAAAGAACCAATAGTATTTTATTAATCCATGCTAAATTCATATATTTATATGACTGAAAGCCAATCACAACTTTTTCAAGATTTTACTTATATATACAAATACAGCTGACAAAAAATCATTTGTAAGAGTTTAGAATCTCAATAATGATCTCTACCAACATCACACGTGTTAATAATGGAAGTTTGTCGTCGAATTATATCTATCAAGGGGCATTTAGTGTCGTTGTGGCTTGTTTGACAGTTGTTAGTGTTGCAATTTCTTTCATAATACTAATAACAATAAGACAGGGAAAACCTAGTAATTTCTTCAAATGGAAGGTTATAGAGAGATTTACAGTGTATACAACTGTATCTGACCTCTTGATGTATGCTGTACAGATTGTTTACGACATCCATTCAGTAATAATTGACGGCTACTCTCTATCTAGAATCGCCTGCATAATTTACGGTGTATTTACGTACGAATTTGCAATTTCCCAAGTTCTGTTGACCGTAGTGACTGCTATTTTTGTTTTTGTTCTTGTCTATCGAAATCGCCATTTGCCGCTTGGTAGATACGATGCTATACTTCATCTACCCGTGTTTGGAATACCTCTAGTTGTACTTGTCGTAGGAGCAGCTCTTGACCAGATTCAGCCTAATATTGTTTTGTAAGTATTCAATATACGTATGTAATGAAGCACTATAAATTTCAAAGATCTTTTGCAATTGAATTAAAACTAAAACCGCGTGCATTTCTGATATGTTCTTTATTTCAATGAAAACTTTTTGGTAAAATTTGAAGAAAATTTAGCACTTTTCATGTAGGAAAAATCAGATTTTTGCTTCGATTGATAAAACACAAAAAGAAATCATGTACTGGCATGTACTCCAAATCTTATAAGACTGCACTCTATAAGTGAACAAGCTAAATTATAATCCAACTAATGTCTTAACGTCCCAAATTTTGAAAATCGTACATATATCTAGAAAACAATAACAGTTATATAGTATTTGAAGATATTAATCAGGAAAAAAAATCTTGAGAGACGAAAAATCAAACAAAATCTAAAACCTAAATGTACCAATGATGAAGCGACGAAGTGGTAAATACCAAATATAGTTGACTGGGATCGAACGCACGATCTACTACTCAGGGACGGAACCAGACATTTTCATAAGGGGGCCCGTTTTTTTAAGAAAAATCAAAATATACAGAGGCGTAATTCAAAGTGAAAATTACAAAACATGGCAAAATAAAATTTGACAAAGAAGAAATTGGAATATTCTGTTAAAATCCGTTCTTACCAGTCTACAATCTAGCTCAAAAAGTGGGACGCGGGCTCCCTGCCCCTGGATCCACCTATGCTACGGTACTGCAGGTGGGCACTTTCATCATTTCATAACCGAGACTGTCAATGATGTGAAATAAACAAGTATTTATTTGCAAATAACTCCAGTAAAAAATTTGCAACATATTTTCTTATCTTGGTGATTGTTATCGCAAGCATGAGCCCTCAGATGATACAGAAAATATTTGTCTGTCTGAGGGGAGATAAAATCACATTTACAAAAATCGGGTAAAATATATATGATCAGAAGAAAAACAATTAGTTATTTCCGTTGTAAATACGAATTCAAAGTTCCGACGTCCACAGTAAAAAGTCAGTAGCCAAAAGAAAAAGAAATTTGAAGATTGAGTAACATGAAACAAACTAAAAACGGGGGTGAATTTAGGTGTTCTGCGAATGGCTAGCAGTTCCTGCTCCACTAGTGGCACCTGTCATGCTACGTATATGTAAATAAATACATATAGAATAAAAAAACATGACACCCCTACAAAAAATGGGAGTTAAGACGAATAGAACGTCGTATTGACGAGGACATCTCAGTTGACATCACAACACGGAACTAATAACGTGAAGACGTTTAATTTGACGACATGAACAAAGCAAACCCCACTAATAAACTGGGGTTGGGGGTGGGTGGGTTGGTAGGAGTCAATATCTCCTGTTTCATTACTGACACGGCGTCGTGTTACTGTTAAACCACCCAAACATAATCTGGTATTCAAATCGTGTTAGACACCAGTATGAATAAATAAATACAAATTACATCAATTAGACCTGAACCTCCTACAAAAATGGGTAAAAACGAACCGAACATCGTATTGACGCAAAAATCACAGTGGACATTACACCACGGAATTAGAAGCTCATAGACCTGTAATTTGACAACTTGAACAACACGAACCACACTAATAATCGGGAATAAACGCAGGTGGTTTTATTTAAAGAGTTAGCAGTTCCTGCTCCACTAGTGACACCCGTCGTGTTACTGTAATTTGACATGAAAACACAAATCCAACTTTTACATGTAGAAAAACTTAAAATGTAAGTAATTAATCCAATGGCTAATAAGAAGGACAAGACTTTAATCACTAACTGGCCTCATTTTTTCATGACACAGTTGTTGTTTTTTTAATTGTTGATTTTGTTTTGCAGCTGTGGATTTAAGGAGGAAAGAGGATTATTAACATGGCATTTCTTACTCCTAGCTATGGGAATGACTAGTAGCTTTGTTGTTATCTTCATTCTTTACCTGTTTATATGGTGCTTTGTTAGAAGAAGGAGCATTAAAATCGAGACAGTATTACAACAGAGATCAGCTGTGAAAGCAAATAGTCTTGCGTTGAAGATGTCTATGTTTGTCCTCGTCCATGTCATTCAATTTGGTGTGAACAACATAGAGGCTTTTTGGATATCGTTCGATGAACCACCTGATGCAGTTCGACAATGTGCTATAATTGCTTCAGTTATTGGAGGAATTCTCAATGGAGTTGTCTATTTTAAAATCCGAAAAACGTAAACACCTATGTTTGGTGAAAATAATATGTGGCTGTTATCGTTGTTGACCTTTAGCATGATACCTGGTCGTTAGTACGTTTCAATAGCGTTGGCTTCAAGCTAGTTTTCAAATTTGATATTGTAAATAAGGGTAATAACAAAATTACCGAACTTCGAACAATCTTACAAAGGGAAAGTCAAAACTCAAAGTATATAAACAGACAAAATCAGTCAACAACCGGAAAACTGTGAAAACCGTAATGACCCTGACTTGGTACAGGCATTTCTAAAGAAATGGTGGGTTGAATCAGATTTTAAAGCGCCAAACCTCCCACTCTCATTCCGGCTGTCACTATAACAGTATTTAAATACAGGAACAAAATAGGTAAAATAGTTGTCAAAGCAGTACCATATTCAGTGAAATAAATGTCAAAAACATTTTTACGTCACACATTGGAAAAAAAATATTTTTGACATTTTTCTTGACTTCTTTATCTTTATACATTTTCACTATATGAAAATGCATCGCTTATAATCGTTTCTGCAGAGTATATTTGATAGTTTGTCCTGGCGTACATGTTGTGAGTTCACAAACATGTGAAAATAAAGACAAACGACATAACATGAACTGTGTCATATTTTCAAGTGTCTGATAGAAGTTTGTCATTGTTTTATTTATTATGTGATGATTGTTAATAAAAGTAGTTCTATTTCGTATCTAATCAGCGCTGTACACTAAAATATTCTTACACATCCTGCAAGAGTTTGAAGATACCAAAGGGGTAATTAGAATCCGTATATGGAAGAAGAACAGACAGCACAATGGCCAAAAGAAAAAGTACAAAAGAACAAATAACGATCTACAAAACATACATATAAGACTAAAGATCGAGTAACACGAACTCCACTAATAACCGGAGATGAACTCAGGTGCTCCGGAAGGGTGAGCAGTTCCTGCTCCACTAGTGGCACCCATCGTGTTAATCTAGTTACAGACCCGGTAACAAGTCGTGACTGAGGAAAGGATTGGGAAGTGCTTACGACAAGTGGAACATATCCGTGGTGATTTGTGACACAGATATTCCATAGCGGTCAACCAAGTCATGGTGGCGACCGTAACATTTTCGAAGTGATGACTTCAACTTTACCAAAAGGAATCCTTGGTTCAGTAGCTTCCTTGTTAGCAGCAACCCTCTATTAAGGACATCTTGATAGGAACCACAAGCTCTGGAATATCATATCATCTGAGAGATATATACTCCATATGCAGGTGCTGGTGGAATGTTGCTACATATAGATGGAAAGTTCACAATGGGAAAATTGAAATCATCTCTTTTGTCGTAAAGTTTCGTTCTTAACCGACTCTCACTGTCGAATATGGGGTGTAGGTCAAGGTATGAAGCAGACCTACCTATATCTGTGGTATCCGTTACTTCAAACTCAATGGGATAGATGCGATCAACAAAATCACCGAACCTAGAATTATTTAGTGAAAGGACATCATCTATATAGCTGAACGTGAAATTAAAGGATCGGGCTAGATTCTTTTCGTTTTTCTTGAGAAGCCCCTGTATGAATTCTGCCTCATACGAATAAAGGAACAAGTCGGCGGGAAGACGAGCACAGTTTG
Organism: Bathymodiolus septemdierum; assembly: GCA_963383655.1. Lineage (NCBI taxonomy): Eukaryota > Metazoa > Mollusca > Bivalvia > Mytilida > Modiolidae > Bathymodiolus > Bathymodiolus septemdierum. The sequence continues at coordinate 87,345,676 of OY726522.1, read as the reverse complement.
TATTCATAGGTAAACCGACTGTCTGTTGAAAAACACGTCCACCAAACATAACAAATATGTTGTCAATCAAAAACTCGAGCATGTTGAAGATATCAGTTTCAGAGAACTGTTTGGTAGAATCAGAGTGGTGGTTTACAAAATAAGATCTGTCTCTTCCTAGCACAAGGTATTTGTATCTACGTTGGCCATTCTTTTTTATGAAATACAGTTGGACCAACTCCCTTAATTTGTCTTTCAGCTTAGAGTGAAGAATAGTCGTGTCAAGGGTAGAGAAGTCAAATGTTTTAATGCTATTGCAGGAGGAAAGGGACCTAGATTGTATGTAGTGAACAGATATGAAAAATATGGAAGAAACCCAAGTTGAATAGTGAAAAGATGTGGAAAATACAGAAGAAAATTGTGAAAAGATATGGAAATTATGGAAGAAAGGCAAGTTGAATAGTGAAAAGATATGACAAATATGGAAGAAACCCAAGTTGAATAGTGAAAAGATATGGAAAATACAGAAGAAAATTGTGAAAAGATATGGAAATTATGAAAGAAAAAGATAAGTTGAATAGTGAAAAGATATGGAAAATGGGGAAGAAAAGTAGGTTGAATTGTGAAATGTTGTAGAAAATATGGAAGAAAGGTAAGTCGAATAGTGATAAGATAGGGAAAATATGGAAGAAAGGTAAGTTGAATAGTGAAAAGATTTGGAAAATATGGAAGAAAATTGTGAAACGATATGAAAGATATGAAAGAAAGGCAAGTCGAATAGTGAAAAATTTGGAAAATACAGAAGAAAATTGTGAAAAGATATAAAAAATATGGAAGAAAGGCAAGTCGAATAGTGATAAGATATGGAAAATGCGAAAGAAAGGAAAGTCGAAAAGGATTACCTGTTAGCGGTTAAGTAACCATTAAATTATTTTAAATTTTGATTTCATTTTAAAATGAATTGACATCGGCTACTGGGATAGACTGCGTGACTCTTCTCGACTATATGAGATTAAGGGAGAATTATGTCTCATATGGATGTCACCCAGTAACTTTTCCGAAACGTTTTAGTCATTGTCTTGAAGAGTGTCTCCGTTGTGGTAGACGAGGGTATTTGTCAGCTTGATGTCCGCTATTTCTCACCCCTTGGATAAAGTAGTCCGTTAATTTAGGTGAAAAAGATTTGTCTATCTTACCCCGGCTCCAGGGTAAGACAAGCTACACGCCGTTTTCCCCGCCAAATTGTTTTCCATTGTTGAATTAAATTGTCGATTTATAGTGTCTTGGCAGTATTTTAAATGTATTTCACAATAAAATACAATGTATTTTATAAATACATTATAAATGCTACTACAACAGCGATAAATGCCTGTCAAAAAGTTATTTGACGTTGGTCAAAGGGAGGTAATGTTTTTATTTACGTTAGTTACCTAACAAGCACTGTATATTTTCTCAACGTAAACAAATATTGACACGATAAAAAGAGATGAGAAAACGAGGCAAACATCGTATAAGGTACAAGATTTTGTTATTGTAGAATCTATCACAAGTTTGTTAACTTCATTATTTTGAACCTCTTTAAAGTTGTAATACGAAAATATTGTTTTATTTTACTACGTGGCATTTTGGTCCTGTGATACGGTTCATAAATTAATGCGCCAAACTACACACAAAGTAAACAAACATTGACACGGTAGAAAGGGGTGAGAAAATGAGTCAAACACCGTAAAAGGTGCAAGATAGTAAAATCTGTGACACCCTCGGGTAAGATTTAAATCGTATCGGACTCTGACAAGCCTCGTCCGATACGATTTAAATCTTACCCTCGGGTGTCACATATTTTACTATCTTGCACCTCTCCCGGTGTTAGACCCTATATGTCTCCACAATAGATTTAAGTTTTCTGACCGAGCTTAAATAAGGGCACTTCATAGACAATAATTCAAACGTCAATGCTCTTTTCAAAACTATAGCTAATGATGCGTATCCACCGAGCAGTCAAGCATATCCACCACCACCACCAACAACAACAACAACACCACCACCACCACCACCACAACCGCGCTAACCGTCAAGAAGATTTGTATTAAAAAAGGTATTGCGAAAAGGATTACCTGTTAACGGTCAAGTAACTATTAAATTATTTTAAATTTTTATTTCATTTTTAAATGATTTGATATCGGCTACTGGGATAGACTGCGTGACTCTTCTCGACTATATGAGATTAAGGGAGAATTATGTCTCATATGGATGTCACCCAGTAGCTTCTGTGAAGCGTTTTAGTCATTGTCTTGAAGAGTGGCTCAGTTGTGGTAGACGAAGGTGTTTGCCAGCTTGATGTCCACTATGTCTCCACAATAGATTTAAAGCTTTCTGACCAAGCTTAAGTAAGGGCACTTCATAGACAATAATTCAAACGTCAATGCTCTTTTCAAAACTATAGTTAGTGATGCGTATCCACCGAGCAGTCAAGCATACCCACCACCACCACCACCACTGACACCACCAACCACCACCACCAACACTGCGTGGTGGACTCCCAATATACAGATTGAAGGATTTTCATGACGAAGAAATAAAAGGAACGTTCTATCAATCAGAGTTGCAAAAAGTAGATGTTAGAGACGATGACATATGGAAAGTAGAGAAAATTCTGAAGACGAAAGGAACAGGAAACAATAAACACTATTTCATTAAATGACTATACTGGACAAAGAAATTCAATTCGTGGATTTCTGCCCGCGATGTAAATAATCTTTGATTTTACTACCAATCAGAGTGAACTATTCCGGAAAGGCTAACTTCAAGTCTCGGCAATTTACGCCCCTGCACGAAAGATAGCATACTGTTGGCCCTTTCGTGAGGTTGAAGATATTGTCGAGTGGTAGACGGCTCTCGTATTTTCTAATATCTAGATGTATAAATGTCTAAGGTTAGGAATATGTTGTAAAGCTAGGCATGCGTGAGGATGGCTCTCCGACCCACGCCTTTCTATATTGACGGAGATATTAAATTATTAAATATATTTATATCTTGTTGTATATGACCATTGGAAAACAGACACGATGTACACAGTGAAACATGTCAAAATCTACATCACGATAACATTTCACTCAACAGACCCCTCCCCCTTCTTTTTTTAAAATCTTTATTGCACATATCTCAATAAGAACAATAGACCGGGTCGTAATAACCCATAATAAAATTATTGGATTTCCATTTTTCAATAACGAATATCAATTAGTACATTTTTATGTGAATGTGACGTCATATCAGATTATCATCATTCGGTGGGTAAACCCTTTCCCCCATTATAATAACATATAGCACTTCCGGTCGCCAAAAGCCTTGGTTTTAATACTACTAACAGGTGCCAAATCCTTTAAATCTTTGTGTCTTTCTACTGAAACTCCTAAATTGTACATCAATTTCAATCCCGTAGTAACTTTTCGAACTTATAACCTTTAATAAAAACGTATATATCTAATTTAATGCGCCCGGCACTTTTCTTGAATAACCTTCATCAGGTACACTCAAGATCAAAAGATTGAAGAGCCAAATAATTTAAATGTTTCCGGAAGCTAAAATTCAAAGGGAGTAAAACAAGAAAGCCAACATCAGCTGAGATTGTAAGCTTTATAAACCTTACTCTACTTATATATACCGACGAAAATAGCTCCAAATGTATTCCCTATAAACAATAATGTGACACTGCTAGCCCCTATGAAACTCATTGTGTCACTGTTGAATTTACCGGAGTTAATCTTGTCAGAGCTTTAATTTTGTCTTTGTGTTGTATTATTGTTGTGTTGTATCTGGACCGTTCCCTGGCTCTAAATTAAATCTCATCAGAGTTTGTCCGTCTTTTGTAAATAAACATTGGAGATGATAGAACAACAACCAATAATGGACAATCGAGAACCAAAGGCAACTTTGGTACAAGACACAGAACGAAGATAAACAATATATGATATTTAAGAGCTTATGGTTCCTGTCATAATTTACTTGTTAGAGGGTTGTTGCTAATAAGGAAGCTAATGAACCAAGGGTTCATAATGGTTAAGTTGAAATCATCACTTATTCCGTAACAGTTGACTTATCACCGGGGTTGTAGCTAGATTAACACGACGGGTGTCACTAGTGGAGCAGGAACTGCCCACCCTTCCGGAGCACCCGAGTTCACCTTATTTTTAGTGGAGTTCGCATTACTCGATTTTTGGTTTTATATGTATGTTTTGCAGTTCGTTGTGTCCTTTTGTTTATTTTCTTTTGGCCATTGTGTTGTCTGTTCTTCAATATACTGATTCTGATTAACCCTTTGGTATCTTCAAACTCTTCTTAAGTTTCAGTCGCCACCATGACTTTGCTAACCGTTATGGAACATAAGTGGCATAAATGACCACGGATATGTTCCGTTGGTCACAATCACAATCCCGTCTTTTCCTCATGTATAAAAGGGTGCACTCGACTCGCAGCTGCAAGTGATAAAGTTTACCAGTTGCTTGCCCATGGTCGGTGGTTCTCTCCGGCTTCTTCCGCCACTAAAACTGGTTGCCATGATATAGCTGAAATATTGCTGAAAGTAGCATTAAACACCAAAAATCAATCAATCAATCGATCTCATTCATGACTTATCACCAGGTTTGTAACAGAAGAAACATGACAGGTGCCACTACATTTTCAGAGCACCTTATTTCACCCCAGCTTTTAGTGGGGATTTTGTTGTTCAATGTTTGTGTTTCTGTTTAGAGCATTGTATATCATTGTTTGTTCTTTTGTCCTTTTTAATTTGGTCATTATAGTCTGTCATTTTTAGACTTAAATCTTCTGATTACCTTTTAGGCACCTTCAAACCTTCCAGTCCTTTTTTGACTTACGGCTTCTGAATGCCCTTTTGGTATCTTCGAACCTTTCTGAGCTCTATGTTTATTCTGTTTTGTTACTTTAATCACTTTGATTCTTTCTGCCTCCAATAAACACAAAACATTATTTTATATTTAATTTCTCATTTTATTCAGTAGCAACAAATGTACATAAACATAAATCACTTCCTCAGACAAAACTTGTTCTACCTAACCAACTAGCAGTGGTGTATATGTCCAATAAACATTCTAGAACAAGCTGCTAAAGAAGTACTAAATATTGAAATCCTAAATAAATAACAATAAAATACATGGTCAATAACTTATAATAAATATGTAACACAACCTTATTTGTTTATGCATTTACTGTCATAGCAACATGGACACAGAGAGTGCATACTAGAAATGATGAATTATAACTTAAATATATTTTATGTAATTTTATAATGATAATAATGATGATAGGGCAATTCTATGATTACTTTAAGTTACGAGTCATGGTAATAGTGGCGTTATGTTATTACTTTAAGTTACGAGTCATGGTAATAGTGGCGTTATGTTATTACTTTCAGTTACGAGTCATGGTAATAGTGGCGTTAAGTTATTACTTTAAAATATGAGTCATGGTGATAGTGGCGTTCTATAATTACTTTAAGATACGAGTCATTATGATAAGGGCATTTAATAATTACCTAAAAATAGGTGACATGATCCTCATTGAAGATACTACTGTCAATACAAGCATACATGTATAAAAAAAAAAAAAAAAAAAAAAAAAAAAAAAACATGGTTTATGTAATAAATAAGTAGATATCTAATTTAGTGTGCACTGTACATTTCTAGAATTACCAAATATGCATAAAAAGTTGCAATTGCCAATTTTTACAATTATCCCTTATCGTAAAAATTGTGGAAATGATGGCTGAAATAAAAAAAAAAAGCTGATGAAATACATGTTACCAACTTTTTTACTTAAAGGGGAATTATCTGCCAAAATCGTAAATTTTTGTTACCCATAAAAACTATCAGATATGATCGATGCCTTAATAAAACGTATTTCTGTAACTTATAAATGTTATGAAATGTACGTGCATCGGGGAATAAAGGTGCAACTGCTCGTGTTTTGAGATTGATCAAGAAATGGACGCCATCTTATTAATTATCGGCATTGTTTACGGAGTTTGCCGAATCGTCATTTTTGAAATGGTGGTTTACGTGAAATAATTCCTTTTACAAATACAGTAGTTCTCTTTTTTATAAGGACACTTACATCAAAGACCAACCCTCTCACCAGGCCAGATTTCATTGATTGATTGATTGATGTTTTTGGTGTTTAATGCCACTTTCAGCAATATTTCAGCTATATCATGGCGACCAGTTTTAGTGGTGGAAGAAGCCAGAGTACCCGGAGAGAACCATCAACCATGGGCAAGCAACTGGTAAACTCAATCACTTATGGCTGCGAGTCGAGTGCACCCTTTTTGTAATTTACAAAGCCAGGTGATAGGCTTGTATGAGTTGTTAGGTATTCCAACTACCTAACTCATTGAGTCACCCGGACCCTACAACTACCTAACTCATTGAGCCACCCAGACCCTGCAACTACCTAACTCATTGAGCCACCTGGACCCTACAACTACCTAACTCATTGAGCCACCTGGACCCTACAACTACCTAACTCATTGAGCCACCCGGACCCTACAACTACCTAACTCATTGAGCCACCCAGACCCTACAACTACCTAACTCATTGATCCACCCGGACCCTACAACTACCTAACGCATTGATCCACCCAGACCCTACAACTACCTAACTCATTGATCCACCCGGACCCTGCCATATTCCATAAAATACTACTAAAATGTACACCTCAAAAGAAATCATCCCTATTATATGTCACATTTTCACTGCAACAGGGGTGGTCTTATAAAAGGGGGGCTACTGTAGCACGAATACTTTACTCTTCCAGACTTACTACTTGATAGCTAATGTTTCATGGTTCCATGGTGGTCATATCAAAAACAGAAACATACTGTGTGTTGCTAAACAAGGGAAAACAGATTTTGTGTCATTAAATCTATGAGAGATTATATAACTATAAACATTAAGCTGAACGACAAAGAGATGAAACAAATTCAAAACAAATGTGAGAAGACATATAATGACATGAGACACATTTTATGGTGTTTAATGCCACTTTCAACAATAATTCAGCTATATTGTGGTGGTCAGTTTTATTGGTGGAGGAAACCGGAGTACACAGAGAAAACCACTGACCTGCCGCAAGTTATTGACAAAAGTTATCACACAATGTTGTATTGAGTACACCTCGCCATGAGCATACACATTTTAATATTTGGGTAAAAGCAAATATGATCGAATGAGATTTCCACAAAGTGTGGAGTGCCACAATACTTTATTAAGAAACTGTCAAAGAGAAGAAGAAAATCCTTCTGTTGTTGTTGCTGAGATTGTTGACCATTGTTATCTAACTTTCCTCTATTATAAACATTATAATGCCATATTTTTCCAATAATTGACTAAAAAACCTCTACCAAATATCAATGTCTATTATACTAGTCAATTAAAGGCATGGATTGAACAAAAATAGAGAAAAGTTATTAAAATGCCATTTTCTAAAATGCATAAAACATTTATCTGTTTCATATATCATCTCATGAATATGCATTACTTAATTTACATAAATTATATGTTCTTTATACAGACTATTATGTAAATAATTGTACATATTTTTTTATAAATCATTGCACATTCTAATTGACTTCAAAAATTGAAACATAAAAATATCGGCAAAAAAATATTTAACAAATAAATTTGTATACATCATGAAATTAATGGATTTCTAGCATAATCAATGTATATATCACAAATATATAGAAAATTAGTTCACTAAATAAATCAGAAGATAGAACAATAATAAACAGATTTTTCTTCCAATTAGTTAACAATTCATATTACAAAAAATAAATAAAGATTTTGTTATGGTAACATTAATGGAAAATAATTTGCCGTAGCTAAAAACAAGCCTATCAGATTTTGAAACCACCTCCTTTCCCCCCCCCCCCCCCCCCCCCCCCCATTATTTATCCAGAACTGTTGTAAGTGTTACATATATATAGAAGTACTAACTAAAATACGCAAAATGATAAAGAATGGCCCCACACAGATGAATGATGCTTATCAATAGTTAAAACCTGTCACAAAAAGGAAGAAAAAATAAGTTTAATGCAAAAAAAAATTTCCACTGAAAATTGTGCTATTATGAACTTATTTATTTTGGTCCAATGCAGCTCATGCCCTACATTTTGCCTCAAAAGAGAATAGGTATCGTTAGTAAGGGAATAACAACATTTTTTAATTTTGAATTTCAATAATTGAAGATTTCCCGACCAATCATTATCTTAAAAAAAATATAGGCCCTGGTAATATATGGACAGATTTTGATAAAACATTGTGTTAATGACATTGATAAGTTCAATATATCAATAACTTCTAACACTGTAATTATCACAGATAAAGCATATCCAAGACCCTAAGTCTGCATCCTAGGAATGTTTGAAATATAAGTATATCCAAGACTGCATCTTAGGAATGTTTGAAATATAAGCATAAATCTACTTCATCTCCAAATGAGATAAAAGTACAATGTCTTTGTTTTAAAGTGGATAGCAGCAATTAATGTTTAGACATGAAAATGTAAAATAGTCATTGAAAAATAAAATTGGACTAGTTTTACTTTTGTAGAATTTAAGTTATAGAAAATGAAACAAAAAGTTGAATTTTTTTGATGAAGCTGTAAAACATATACATGTATCGTAGTTATTTGATTGCAAATACAATAGAGGTAGTTTTTTTATTAAATTTAACAAAGACATCGAAAAAAAAATTAAAGTACAAAGCATACCATCAATATTCATCAACAAATTAGGAAGTGAAATGAATTATTGCTATGAGATTCCAATAAATGTGCACTTTCTATAAAAGTAAAGTAAGTAAGTAATCTTTACTTAGTCAGGTTTAAATACATTAACAAATAACATAAGCCCGCCCTCATGAGCTTTTATACCGACTACAAAATATAAAATATCAACATTGAGAAAACAAATACATTGTAAACAAAGATATGAAAGCTTCAATATAAATATTGTCATGTAAGATCATTTATATATATTATGCTGAAAAGAAGAAAAAAATAATTTTTGCTCACTCAAAAAACTATTTTAAAATACCTTTTTTGTGAAGTTGATTTATGAAAAAGAAACATCGTAGACATATTAAATTAAACAAGAGGTTCACAAGAGCCTGTATCGCCTAACTAATTATCAATTCTATTCATGCAGTGTTGGCTATTTCTAATTTCTTATCTACTTGAAAAAATAAAAACTTTTGTTCAGGACCTTATTGGATTTTTTTTACTTTTTCTAGAGAAACATCATTGGAACTTTCCATGAAAGTTTCTGTTGTTATAGTGAAATAATAAAAAAATAATAATATTCAGATGTGTACTATAGATGTTAATTTGTGTTCAAAAAATCTTGTGAGGGTGCATCTAAAGACCTGTACAAATACCTGATTCAATAAATTAGATGTTTCTAAGAAAAAGCATTTATGCATTTTTCCATTGGGCCATTTGTTAAATTAAGTCCTGCAGTGGCAGCTATCTTGGATATTCTGTCTACCCAAAAACATATATATTTTTGAGGACTGTATAAGAAATATTTAAGCCAGATTTCCTTTCAAACGATTCAATAAATCCATAGAAATAACTTAAATCCTTTTGTTAAACTCCGACCTGCAGTGGCAGTGTAAATTACCACCTAATTATGATCTGAAGGGATGATTGGTTTTGATATAAGAAGATTGAAAATGACAAGTTTACAGATATCAGAAGATGATGAAAATGTACGATGACGGTGGAAAAGTGATGACAATAAATCACATGACACTTTGGGTCAGGTGACAAAAAGAATTTTTTATAAAATGATGAGACAAGAAATTTAAAATAAACAAACAAAACTTTTCTACAGCCTTAATTTGTTCTACTAATAAGTCACATATCTATACAAGAGTAAGAGATTATTACATGACATTTTCCATATCGGCCCTGGTATTAACCCGAGACTCCCATATCAAGCCCGACAGCGAAGCTAGAGGGCTGATATGGGTCGAGGGTTGATACCAGGGATGATATGGAAAATTTCATGTCATAATCTTTTTATCACATATTTTACATTGACCTTTTCCAAGCATTGACTGTTATATTGCAAAAATGATCTTTGAACTGACAAATTGTGAAAATAAATCCTTACGAGAATTGCCTTTGTTCAACTTGCAAATATTTTTGTTTCGAGTCTGGTTTAAAAAATATACCAAACAATCTCAATCTGTACAATGACGTTAGAAACTGTCTGTAAAATCTACCCAAGACGTTGACATTTGAATGGAAATTCCTATTCAACACGACGTATACATTTGATCTAATTATTCTGTTTCAAGTTATTTAAGCTTTATTCCAATATGTTGAAATGTGTTAATTTGATTGAAATACGATTTTATGCATATCTTTATGCATCATCTTTCCTTGAACTTTGACATATAATCTTTGAGACCACTGCACATATACCGGAAATTGAATTCGGGGGCAAATACAAATTTTGCGGGTAAATACGGATATTTGCCCTGAGGGCAAATAACCAACATTGACTTTTAGCCATTATTGGACATGCAAAAATGAATATATCGCAACAAAATATGTGATAATAGATATTATTCTGCACTACTATACAATATACATACTGATACCATACCCCTTATTACATATACATAATAGGGTTTCATGTTCACTTAGAACAAAATAGAAAAAGTTATCTCCCTTTCAACACAACCTGACCATATAACTGAAAGGCATAGAATATATAATAAATATTGATTGATTGGTGTTTAATGCCAGCTGTAATGCTCTGGTATTTATTGTATATAGAGCTACATGTGAAACATTTTATTTCTGGTGCAAAATTTATATCCTTGTGTAAATGAATAAAACATCTCGTCAATTTTTTTTTATCCGGTAAGGATAGCAAGTATAAAACTGGATCCCTTTTATTTTTTGACTATAATTATCTCAATACTCAGAAATTGTCAAAGAGTTGAGAGTGCTATGAAAAAAAACAACAACCTTGATTTGCACCATACACTGGCAAGATGTAAGTAAAGTATATACACAGAGCACCTAAATATACACATGTGATTAAAATGTTAGACTCTAACTGAAAAAGAAAAATAAACACAGAAAGATTCACTTTTCTTGAAACAAGTCTTATAATTATCTCCCCTTACATAATGGACATTTTCAATCATCTACAAGGATTTGAAATATCCTGTATACATTATAAAAATAAAATTTGGAATTATCTTTGTACGTATGCCATCTGGACCGATGAATATATTGGTATGAGCATTGTTTTGTTTTTGTCATAGGCATCTGCATACATTAGTAGTAGATCTTATTGGTTAGCTTCCACAACATCCACCAGATTTTCTTTCTTGTGATACATACTCGGCTACATTAAATTTTGGATCGGCAGGTTTTCTTGTCTTTTTCATTTTCAGATCTCTGAAATATAAATAAAAAGGCTTAGAAATTATTGTAGATGAATTTGTTCAGTGACATTGTCTTAACTTTATATTGGAGGGACTACCTAATGCAATCAGTGCATATCACCACTGATGTTGTGAGTTCGAATCTCGATCAGGGCGAGGTGTACAACATTATGTGATAAAGTTTGTGAGTGACTTACGACAGGTCGGTTGTTTTCTCCGGATCCTCTGGTTTCCTCCAACAATAAAACTGACCGCCATGATATAACTGAAATGCTGTTGAAAGTGGCGTTAAGCACCATCAAACAAACAAACTATATTGGAGGGGTCATAAGTGTACAAATCACTGATCACAATGATATTGATGACCTGATGCCCTCCTAAGGCATGATGGTTTCCCCCTCCACCTATCAATGGCCCAGAGTTTCACTTGTCAGTATGTTAAAATTGTCTGGGCTTTCCTCCTAAAATAAGTTGTGTGGTCACAGTAAAGATGAACATTTGTTGAAAGTGACAATAAACACCAATAACCTAACCCACAATTAGATCTAAATTATAACCTTTGGCATTGGATTGGTTTGGTTGGTTTTATGGTTTTTAATGCCACTTTCAACAATATTTCAGCTATATTCTGGTGGTCAGCTTTATTGGTGGAGTGCCCAGAGAAAATCACATAATGTTGTATCGAGTACACCTCGTCATGAACGGGGTTCTAACTCACAACTTTAAGAAAATCATTGGAAAATCAACAGTACTACTAAAGATCGTGTTACACCTTTAAAGGCAATAACTCAAATGATCCTTGTTGAAAAATGTTTGAAAGTGACTGAAATATCGCTTAATTCAAGCTTTCAATGCAAATCTTAGAACCTCTCGAGTGAGTGAGTGATTGTTGCCAAATGAGCAATTTTTCAGCTGTATCATGTCGAGAACAAGTTACATTTTGATGAGATGAAGATGTCCGCTTTGTAGTAGACCAATATGTTGAGTTGGGTTTTTATAGTGCTAGCTCACTGAAACAACAGTCCTCAGATAGATATGTCGCTCCACTTTGACATGCTATTGCGGACAAGCAACAAATAAAAATTTCATAGTCTTTAGTTTGACTCGACCAGGGCTCAAACCCAAGATCTACCACTCATGAGCGAGCACACTAACCATTACACCACCATTGCTGTTCAAACTTACATAGCAATGTTTATAAAAACATCTAAATTCCTTAGCAAATGATATAAACAAATATCCAACTTACTTAGCAACAGCCATAAAAGCCAGATCTACGTTCATTCCAGTCTTGGCACTAGTTTCCATAAATGCTACATTATATTCCTACAAGAAGAAAAGAAAATGTGTTCTAGTTATCTCCCTTTAAATGACTTCCTTGACAATCTTCAGTCACTTTAGTTACACAGGACAACACAATTATCTCCCTTAGATCCTTAGGAGAAAATAGAATATATAATTATCTCCCTTAGGTCTTTAGGAGAAAATAGAATATATAATTATCTCCCTTAGGTCTTTAGGAGAAAATAGAATATATAATTATCTCCCTTAGGTCCTTAGGAGAAAATAGAATATATAATTATCTCCCTTAGGTTCATTGGTGGCAAGGGGAAATAATTATTCATCTAGATAAGCCCATTACAAAATAATTGCCTTTTTATCTCCAGAATTTATCCGAAAAGGTGGAATATAGTGTCATTATCTTACTTTATTCTATGGTCAAAAAGTATATAATAATATTGTTTCTGTTCTGTCATTTGATCCATATATAATGGACAACACAGAGTTAGGCTTTGATTTTAAAAAAAAGTCACTCATGGCATGAATATATGACCTGGATTTCCAACATTATGTACATGTCATGGTCTTATTTGTGTTCAGTGGTTAGAGATGAGAGGTTGTTCGTTTTGTTGAAATTGGTGGAATTTTTTATCATCAACTTTCTTTTCATTGAGAGTCCCCATCACCAACTCTGGATTACTTGACAGAAACTAAGTACCTAGGTCTTAGTTTTGACTCCAGTTGAATCTTGTTTGTTCTGTACAATTTGTTCTTTCCAGACATTGATGACTGGTGTTTCAGTGTAAAAATAGTGTATGACCATTTTATGTTTAAATTCAAAATATAAATTTACCGGTGTTATTCACCACTAGATATAGATTTAATAGTTCAATATTCCACATGTTTTGCTAAAAACCTCAAATTTGCCATTGTGTTGATAACATAGACTTCCATACATCTGCCAAAGCTACAAAAGTCCCATTGCCAGTTCAGTTCTGCTTTATCCTTGTGTTATGTTCTATAAATTACTGCTTCATTATTTCATCGGCACATTGGACATTTTACGTTTGATGTGTGCTGCTGATAAAGTCTGGATCACTGAACTGACTTTGATCTACAAAAATATTAGGTCAGTTCGTAACTCGCTTGTGCAAGTTTATCAGTCAATCTGACATAAAACATATTATGGCATCACTGATAGAAACAATAACGTCAGTTCTGAAGGCCTTGACAGACATTATCTCAAATATACGAGCTCGTCCTATTGAATCTGTTGAGATATTAATGAAGTATTTTACCCTTGCTAATTTTTCTCCATCTTCTGTCCGTATCATTCTCTCGCTTGCCATATCAGCTTTATTTCCTAGTAACATTATAACTACGTCTTCCTGAGCATATTCATTTATTTCTCCTAACCATGCCTGTAAATAAAGAGTAAAAAATATTTCTAGTAACAGTATTATTGCATCTCTGGAGATAAAAGAATATGATTATAAATGTTTAACTTCCAACAATATAAGTGTGGAGGTAAGTTTTATTGGGAGAGAGGTAAATAATGTGATAAAGAGAAAAATCTGTACCACATGAGGTGTATCAAGTGCACCTCACTACGAAGGGGAATCACAGACCTTACTAGTAATATGCATTTATTGAGCATGTAGAGGTAATCCATGTATCACAGTTAGTAGGGTCAGGGTTAGGGTGTTTAACACCACTTTCAACAATATTTCAGTTATATTGTGGAGGTCATTTTTATTGGTGGAGGAAACCACTGACCTGCCGCAAGTCACTAACAAACTTTATCACAGAATGCTGTATCGAGTACACCTTGCCTGAGGGGAGATTCAAACTCACAACGTTAGTGCTGATACGCACTGATTACATAGGTAGTTAGAAACCTAACTAGCATATGATCATGACCACCATTGCCCTTACACAGTTAAGAAGGTAACCTGTAAACATTATAACAGTAAAATTTACATAGAGCTGGAGTATGTCCTTTCAATTAGTTGATGTATTGAATGTTCATTACAGATCACTGTCAGCTATGTTGTGAAGAACACAATTTATAGTGGTGAATTCAGAATTCCCAAAGTCGCATAAGTCAAGCATTAATAAATTTTCAAGCACACCATTCTAGGGTCAATTTTCTTACTTTAGGTAAAAGTCAAACACACCTTTCAATGATACACTTTCTCAATTTAGGTAAAAGACAAGCACACATTTCACAGTTAAACTCTCTCTTTAAAGGTAAAAGTCAAGCACACCTGTCAGTGGAAAAACTTTCTCTCTGTCTTAGTTAAAACAAAAGTCAAGCAGATTGTTGAAGAATAAACTGTCTTATTTAAAGTCAAGCACACCTTTCAATGAGATACTTCATTGATGAAAGAATAGATTTCATGATAGACATTTGAATACACTTACAATACCTTCAGACTAACACACCCTATTACTCATAAGACACAAAACAAAATAAATCTAACATTTCTTCCGTTTTGATGCGTTTTCTATGTAAGATAAGCCATAAAGACAGCTGCACGTGACCTTGTCTTACATGGCATTGTCAGCCAATCAAATCGGCTGAGTATAATCAATGGAGTCCGCTTCTACGACTGCTGTAGTAATATAAATTGTCGTCTTAGTAGATCTAAAAAAGCTTCAAATATAAATTTTACCTGAATTTTAACTGATTTCCCCCAATAGATTTAATGCGGTTTTAAATAAGTGTGTATTTACTCCATTGCACGTGGCGTTGTAATATCTTGTGTAGTAAACATGACATTGACATGCGAAGGATTGAATGAAATCGACATGCTTTGTTTTTAAGTTGAAACGGAAGAAACAGGTACTTGCACTCGTCCTTATTGAAGATCTGGGATTTCTTCCACTCGTGAGAAAGGGACTTGTGTAAGAACCTATTAGTCTTTAAGGCATCTTTCATCCACCTATGACCTTTAATTGATTAAACTAAGGTTTCAAAGAAAACTATATAACATTGATTAGCATGTACTTTCAGGATTATTGATCCAAACAAATAATTCACAGAATTCAATTTGATTTCTTAATCTATCAATTTAAGATAACTTCATGTTTATCCTGTTAACCAATCAAATGTCAAGTTTTAGATGAGAACAGATGAATTTAACATCAATCCACATCTTGTATTTGTCACCACGACAACAAGTTTTATGGAGAGTTAAAGAATTTAATTTTTCAAACCAGTAAATTTCTGCAACGGCGAAATGGTTCTGTCTTTAATCTTTATCAAAGTAATAAAACAAGGTTTAATCTCCCTTCACTTTAATGAATGGTCCCCGACATCCATCCTCTGATTGGTTTTTATTATTGTTGACTGTGTGTTGATGCCTCAAGTGGCTACATTTACAAGTTTAATCCACTTATAAGATTGAATTTTGTCTTGAAGCTTAAAGGACAAAGTCATGAACTAAGGACAAGTCATTACTCTTTCTATCATCATTAAAATGTTTGTCCATAAGGTCATGTGATATTTCCACAAAAAGTCTAGAAACTTCATGTATGTATACCAGCTGGTTCATTCAACAAATCAGTTCAACATTTTTGATTTACATCTTGACAATTTGCTATTCTTTTAAAGTTAATCAGTATATTTTAGATCTAAAGATAGAACAGTGTGTAATGCTGCCTGTTTTATTTTTTCTGTAACTGATAAATTTCTATAATTTAGCTACGATACACAGGGTTAGGATTATGGTGTATAATGACACTTTCAATAATAGTTCAGTTATATCGTGGTGGTCAGTTTTATTGGCGAAGGAATCCACCGACCTTCCGCAAGTTAGAGACAAACTTATCACATAATGTTGTATCAAGTACACCTTGTTATGATTTCTTCCCTTTCCCTTTGTGAGTGTGAATGCTGTAGTGATAGGCACTGATTGCACAGGTAATTGTAAATCCATCTACCATACGATCATGGCCATGACAGAAGGATAAAATATGAATAAAACAGATTTCAATTTGAAGGAAAGTGGAATTCATCTTCCTTTCATCCCAACCTGATAACAAACTAATAATGTCATATTTCAATCTTTAATTTCCACTACTTAATTCTCACAATGGATTCCTATGACAGTTTTCTATTAACTATAATGCAGTTAATATCAATTAGGCAAATTAGAACATGCTGTCAAATTGTAATGGCTCATAAATTTATACATCAATAGTCGTTTCTCAATAAAATCTGCATTTCTAAATGTCATATGGCAATTTATTTGTTCAAAATTCAAAAATTCTTTTAATTTTATTTTACATGTTACACAAGTGTACTTTGAAGACCTTTGAACATTTTCAAGAAACGAAAAAAAGCCATTAAATAAATTAATAAATAAAGGTTTGTCAAAGTACAGTCATCTTTCATTGTCTAACTAGATTTGATCTAGAATTTTATTTCATTAACCAACATAATGAACATTATTTTTATTAGTTGTGTATTAGTTATCATTTAAATGGTTCTTATAATCCATGAATCTAAAATCTCAACAAAATCAATTGTCTTATAATCCATGAATCTAAAATCTCAACAAAATCAATTGTCTTATAATCCATGAATCTAAAATCTCAACAAAATCAATGGTTCTTATAATCCATGAATCTAAAATCTCAACAAAATCAATGGTTCTTATAATCCATGAATCTAAAATCTCAACAAATTCAATTGTCTTATAATCCATGAATCTAAAATCTCAACAAAATCAATTGTCTTATAATCCATGAATCTAAAATCTCAACAAAATCAATGGTTCTTATAATCCATGAATCTAAAATCTCAACAAAAGCAATTGTCTTATAATCCATGAATCTAAAATCTCAACAAAATCAATGGTTCTTATAATCCATGAATCTAAAATCTCAACAAAATCAATTGTCTTATCGACACGAATAAGACTGAATCGGGATTTCAAATAATATCAAAGAAATAACTATAATGTATTAAAAACTTTATATAATTTTTATGGCATACATATGTGCTTCTTTCTGAAAAGTAACACATTCAAATGACATATGAACTCCTTTCTAAAAAGTTACATATACAAGAGACATATGTCCTCATTTCTAAAAAGTTACACATACAAGTGACACATATGAACTCCTTTCTAAAAAGTTACACAAACAAGTGACATATGTGCTCCTTTCTTAAAAGTTACACATACAAGTGACATATGTGCTCCTTTCTAAAAAGTTACACATACAAGTGACACACGTGCTCCTTTCTAAAAAGTTACACATACAAGTGACACATGTGCTCCTTCCTGAAAAGTTACACATACCAGTCACACATGTCCTCCTTTCTAAAAAGTTACACATACAAGTGACACATGTCCTCCTTTCTTAAAAGTTACATATACAAGAGACATATGTGCTCCTTTCTGAAAAGTTACACATACAAGTGACACATATGAACTCCTTTCTAAAAAGTTACACAAACAAGTGACATATGTGCTCCTTTCTTAAAAGTTACACATACAAGTGACATATGTGCTCCTTTCTAAAAAGTTACACATACAAGTGACACACGTGCTCCTTTCTAAAAAGTTACACATACAAGTGACACATGTGCTCCTTCCTGAAAAGTTACACATACCAGTCACACATGTCCTCCTTTCTAAAAAGCTACACATACAAGTGACACATGTCCTCCTTTCTTAAAAGTTACATATACAAGAGACATATGTGCTCCTTTCTGAAAAGTTACACATACAAGTGACACATATGAACTCCTTTCTAAAAAGTTACACAAACAAGTGACATATGTGCTCCTTTCTTAAAAGTTACACATACAAGTGACACATGTGCTCCTTTCTAAAAAGTTACACATACAAGTGACACACATGCTCCTTTCTAAAAAGTTACACATACAAGTCACACATGTGCTCCTTCCTTAAAAGTTACACATACCAGTCACACATGTCCTCCTTTCTAAAAAGTTACACATACAAGTGACACATGTCCTCCTTTCTTAAAAGTTACACATACAAGTGACATATGTGCTCCTTTCTGAAAAGTTACACATACAAGTGACACATGTGCTCCTTTCTTAAAAGTTACACAAACAAGTGACATATGTGCTCCTTTCTTAAAAGTTACACATACAAGTGACACATGTGCTCCTTTCTTAAAGTTACACATACAAGTGACACATGTGCTCCTTTCTGAAAAGTTACACATACAAGTGACACATGTGCTCCTTCCTGAAAAGTTACACATACAAGTGACACATGTGCTCCTTTCTTAAAGTTACACAAACAAGTAACACATGTGCTCCTTTCTAAAATGTTACACATACAAGTGACACATGTGCTCCTTCCTGAAAAGTTACACATACAAGTGACACATGTGCTCCTTTCTTAAAAGTGACACATACAAGTGACACATGTGCTCCTTCCTGAAAAGTTACACATACAAGTGACATATGTGCTTCTTCCTGAAAAGTTACACATACAAGTGACATATGTGCTCCTTTCTTAAAAGTTACACATACAAGTGACATATGTGCTCATTTCTAAAAAGTTACACATACAAGTGACACATGTGCTTCTTCCTGAAAAGTTACACATACAAGTGACATATGTGCTCCTTTCTTAAAAGTTACACATACAAGTGACATATGTGCTCATTTCTAAAAAGTTACACAAACAAGTGACATATGTGCTCATTTCTAAAAAGTTACACAAACAAGTGACATATGTGCTCCTTTCTGAAAAATAACTCATACAAGTGACACATGTGCTCCTTCCTGAAAAGTTACACATACAAGTGACACATGTGCTCCTTTCTGAAAAGATGACATACAATCCCTGTAAGTCCATTCTGTTACACAGATGACTTAAAAATCCCTACATTTGCACTCTGTTAAACAGATGACTTAAAATCCTGAAAAGTCCAATCTGTTATGCAAGAGATACAGATATATTTTAAAGTGATAAACAACCTATTAATTATATAAAAGAAATGTCTTAGCATATTAATAAATAATTTAAAATGTAAATTGACACATTCTAAAAATCAATGGATGTTACTTCTTAGAAATCAGCAATATTAACATGTAAAATCATGAAATTTAAACTTTAAAGAACAAATATTATTAAAGTACTTTATTGTATGAAATGAAAGTAGTTTATTTCCAAAAATTTAAAATTTAACGATATTTGACAATTTTCTTTAATAGCATTCTGCTATAATGCTGTCTCTTTATCTGATAACAGTTTAGTATTCTACAGGAGAGTGTCGTAAGAGCAATGTATTCAGCTTCCATACTGCAATAATAAACTGAATTTAAATGGTCATGATTTAAATTCACATCACATGTTCTTCTTCAAGTATTCATTATTGTAAAGTGTTATTTGAAATGGTTTAAAACATTTCCTGCCTAAATGTGAAGAAAATACAAATATTGAGTGAAACAAGCTTCATTGCAATTCATTTCATGATTTAATAGTAGTTGTGAACACAAAACTAGAGGTTCACATGGGTCTGTGTCGCTCACCGGATAAAGGTAGATTTATGGCACTATTGGTTATCCTAAGATTTGTTAGATTATGATCACCCAGGACATTCATTAACATAACCAAGATTTATGTCCACAAAGCTTAAAATACAATACAGTTATCTGCATTCTAATCCAAAACTAACATAAAAATGTATTCTTGCATTTCCCTGGGTCTAAAGATCACACAACATTAAATAACATAACGTCATATGAAGACTTCCTGTTTAAAACTACACAAACAACATGATGTCATATGAAGACTTCCTGTTTAAAACTACACAAACAACATGACGTCATATGAAGACTTCCTGTTTAAAACTACATAAACAACATGACGTCATATGAAGACTTCCTGTTTAAAACTACACAAACAACATGACGTCATATGATGACTTCCTGTTTAAAACTACACAAACAACATGACGTCATATGAAGACTTCCTGTTTAAAACGTAAAAATCAGACGTTTTTTTACTTTGTGTACGCTTCAATTTATATAAAATAAGTTTGTAAAGTTGTCATTTTAATTATTTTTGTGCATTGTTGTAAATATGACATGTAGGACTTCATGTTTTCATTCAAGATGGCGGATACTTCCAACTGAACCCCTTAGTTACGACTTGTAGATTGAGAATTTTACGTAGAATGGTAAAACCAATCATATCCGACGATACAAACAAATTGCATTAGAATTTAATCTCATTTATCATAATTCTATGTTTACCAATTAGTAAATAAAATGTAAAAGAAGATAATTTTGTTTCCAGTCTTTACCTTTTATCTTAAAATAACGTAAGATCTTAGGTTTCCAGGAGTTTGTACTGACCACATGGTCATCATCATTTAAAAAAAAACAGTATTCAGTTACATGGTAATGAGTAAAGTGTCATTTATGTAAAGTTAAATGGCTTCTTGGACATGAAGACCACTGGGGAGTATTTTTCAGTCACTCTATAATACAAATAACAGTTACGTAGCTTCATTAAGGAAATTTTCTTGCAATATTTACATAAACGCAACAGAAAGTTTTTCACATCTAACAAATTGATTATTTATAATATGAATAATTTCAGTTTCTCATTTTTTGGGGGGATAAAATGTCAGAAATGGGGATATAATGAACAAGAAAGACTTTGTCAATATGCCAGATACTATGTATGGGATTTTCATGAAAGAGTTGACAGATCTGATGTTCCTCATCCAAACATTTTTGCTCAAGCCACTGCTTTTCCACAGCCTATTGGGGCTCTCTCACAGTTTCTCCGTCTCCCATCTCCAAGACTCCCTCACATGTCTATTTTGCTATAAATCACCTCTCTCCTCTGCCCATAATCTCCCCAATCTTTACTAGACCCCCCTGATCAAGATGATATATTCTGTATAGCATACTTACTCTAATATTATCAATACTGGCCTTGTCCCCCCTGATAAATATGGTATATTTACAACATACTTACTCTAATATTATCAAAGCTGGCCTTGTTAGTGACATCATACAACAACAACAAAGCTGAAATATACACACAGTAATTACTAATTAACTTTAAACATAAAACCATAGCCTGTAACTTATTATCTATCTGTTTTCTCATTACGATCCTACTTAAATCTATCAGGTTTGATTCCAAGGGAACTCCAGTCCTGGAATAGAAATAAGGCTTAGTTTCTCTTTTGTGAGGTACACATTCTACAAAGGGGCAATTCATTGGTTATCATGCTCCCAAAATTTGTAAAATTATTTGGCTTTGAGCGTACCTGATGAAGGTTATTCAAGAAACGTATCGTGTGCACTAAATTAGATATCTACGTTTTTACTGCAGGAAGTATCAAACAACAGGTAATGGAAAATAAATGAAACAAGTTATCATACGACATAGGGTAAAAATCCTATTTTCCGTCATATCAAGTCCAATAACTCTGGAACGTCAAAAGTGAAAATCGTCAAAAATGAAAGAGATCCTCCTCTCTTCACCAGTAAACAGCTGATAAAATTTTAAAAAGATTCTAAGAAACACAACTCAAGTTATCGTACGACATGGGATTTGTCTAGACGGACGGACAGATGGACGGACATGGTGAAACCAGTATGCCCCCCTACAACTTTGTTGTGGGGGGTATAATGACACAACCTGTGAAGGTAAAAGACAGTCACTCTAATAAACATGGTTCCCTCTATAAATAAAGGAGAATCATTTTTAATGACAAAATCATACATAATAGAGGAATCTTTCTTTTTTCATTGTGAAAATGTTTCATCATTTAAAAAAAAAAATTATTAATGGAAAGTTAAGTATCTTTCGATTTTGAGCGTACCTGATGAAAGTTATTCCAGAAACGCGTCGCGCACACTTAATTTGATATCCACGTTTTTATTATTATACAATAAAACAAACAATTTAATACCAATAAAAAAATAAAATGAAAATATTGATTTATACAAATATTTTAAAAACTAAATATACTAAATATTAGAATGTACATTTTGGGTATATGTTTTATATATTTAGGTACTGAATAAACTAATAAATTTTTTATATATATATATATATATATATATATAGTTACAGGTAAATTGTATATACTGTACTAATAGTTACATGACTTATATCAAGGTAAATACAGGTAACAAAGAAATAATTTCAAATAGACGTACATGTATAATATAGAAAAGACTATTTTCCATGCATAAAATATTAACATGAAATGGCACTCACACCTTTTAAAATCAACGAGACTTAATTGTGTGAAATTTCCTTCTTATAATAATACTACTACTCTATCTAATGTAGCAAGTCAACACTATAATCGATGCTAGAAATAATACAGTAAATTGTAAAAACTGACTAGAAGTTACAGGCTCTATTTCTATTTTTTTCTTTACTGAAAATTAAAAGAATCAGAAGACTAATGGAACCATTCAATGCAATTTTTGTGAAAATAAATCATTCTTTATCGCCGATTTTTTTTTTTTTTTTTTACAAAAATTATAAAATATTAACTTCTCTTAATATTGTTGTTTCTGGTGATTTATTGATATAGAAAATTGACAATACTACTGGCAGTAAATCATGTATTACAATTTTTGTGAAAATAAATCATTGTTGCTGATTGTTTGAAAAGAATTTTATTTGCTATAAAAAATCTAAAATTCTAAGCTACTCTTAATATTGATGTTTCTGATAATTTACTGACACAGAAAATTAATACTACTGCTAAATTACTAAAATCTGAGAAAAATGGAGTAAATTTACAAATTTCATAGACCTTAAGACATTCTATATATTGCTATTCATTAACATAAACACTATACATTTTTGAATAGATACAGTACGGTAGTGTCACATATATATTCATGAAAATAAGAGTATTCAACGTGAATGCAGTAAAACTAGAAACCTGGAAATTCTCTTCAATGTCTACATTGTTTCTATTAAACTTCATTAAAATAATAAAGTTGTTTTAATTATAAAAACTTTGTCGTTCACTAGTTGTGACATTTGTTTTTGTTCACACAAATCAGCAGAAGATGTGAAGTACATCACATAATGTCATGGATATAGTTTGTTCTTTTTTATTTTTACCGGGAATCCCCAAGAAAGTCACATGATTTTATTACCAGAAGCCAGACGATACGTCTTGGGTTTGGGATTGTAGCTTGGGGTTAAATATATTCAGGCTGATGTAAATTGCAGGAATTAGGGAATAAGAAAAATATGCCATTTTGTAAAACATATAATTAAAGAATAAATCTGACCTTTCTAGAAACGACCAGATTCATACTGCAGGTTAGTGTACTAGAGAAATCCTCAAGTTCTTAAAATATGCAAGTGACGACGTCAGAAAACAAAGCGTGTGCGGGATATTTCCGGAGGTCCACAAACTTATGTATTCACGATTATGTGTGACTAGACGGTATATTAAGACAGTTTCATGTGACAAAATTAAATGGGAAATAAAATTAAAAATTAAAATATAGAACATACAAATTTGAAATATTAAAAATGGTAAATCTATTGTAATATAATATATCTATGCCAAAAATGGAATTAAAATATAAGAATGGAGTAACAACAACCATGCTAAAATCAAAACAGAAATATCTGGTTTACAATAAAACTAACAGTTTTGTTCATAGCTTATCTCCATTTTTATTAAACTCCCATGTGCAACAAATACTCAGAATAAAATAGCAGACATTTTTTGGGAATGAAACTAAAAACTTATTTTTAAAAATATCAGCCATGCAACTATACAATTATAAAAATAAATGTCGTTTAAAACATGACATTCAACTGCCGTCATCTGTTTCTATGATTTTTCTATCAGATTTTGGAATTTTTCAGACAGTTTGGAGTTAGGACTATGGTGTATAAAATGCCACTTTCAAGTGAAATATATTGAAATTGAAAAAGGTAATATAATTTCAAAATTTTTTGGAAAGTTATTGTCATTTCATACATATTTTAACATATTCATAATTATAATGTTTCCCTGGACAAGTGACCCCACATAAAACATCATTATGTGCAGCTGGCATCCATGGGTTGTCTCACATAGAAAAGCTTCATTCATGGAAGAATTTGTCTTCTTCCTCTTAGAATTCTTAAAATTTAAAGCAAACTGTATGGTGTAACTACAGAAGAGTTTATTATTGGCTTGCTATTATTTCTGAGCATAATATTAATTTTGGAATTTTGCATTTCCTGTTCCATTTTTGTTGGTCTGTGTCAATACTTGTGTAAAAGAGCGGACATACAAAATGGCTGGTAATTACTAACTAAGACAAATATCTCCATATAGATATAACAAGATGAACTGTGAGCTAATGCTCACTTATGATACCCCCGCTCTTCGGCAAACAGGAAGTAGGAATCTGACAGGTCAAAAAACTCTTCCCACGATATGGGGTACCTACATGAAGCTTGTGACCAAATATCAGATCTCTGCCATTAATAGTTGCTGAGAAAAATGTGATGAAAAATTAGCATATACAGTTGACTCTCCTTATCTCGAATTCGATGGGACCATGGAAAAAATTTGTGTCAACTGTAGTTTGACTCAAGAGGAGCTACGAAAATACCGGAAGTGTAATTTGTTCAACGACGAAAGGGAGATAACTCGAGCAAAATTTTGAAGAGCTAAAACCAGCATCGCATGTCCCTATTCTCGGAACGATTTTTTTCTCTCTGTTAAATTCTTTGAATCTTGTGGAACGACTGATAACTTCTAGATATCTTTTTTTGTGTGTATGAATATGTTTATTTGTTTTGTTTATGGTTTTTCAGCTGTTGCATTGTCATTAAACTTCACCCATCATGACGTATTTTTCTTTGTGCAATACTGTTTATTTACAATAAATTGTGTGTTTTTATTATTCAATAAAGTGTAGAAGAAAACTATTCTTCTTTGATCAAAATTAATTTCCGACAAATAATTTAATAGATAAAACGTTCCCTTTGTGTACTTTTCATAATCAATGATGTATGCCGACCCAAGTGCACTTATTATGAATCGATATTTTTGATTGTACACATCTAACCTGTGTCATAATACCAAGCCAATTCAAATATTATCACTAATTAATTTGACAGATTGTGAAATAAACATGTGAAATAGCCAAAGGTAAAAATGTCAAAGTCAATGACCGGATGTTTCACCTGTGATCCGATTTTAATCCCAAGGTAATACACATGTTTTGACGGTAAATTTGACTTAACGAATGTAAATAATATGGCTTTCTACATCTGGGGACCAAAACTTTTATTCGAGACAACCGAAATTTCGACTCATCCGAATTCGACACAACAGGAGTCAAATTATATATATTTATACACAACGAAGTTCAGGACTCCGATAAAAATTCGAGTCAACCGAGTTCGAGACAATGAGAGTCAACTGTATGTTCAATGTGTATAAAAACCAACTAAGTCGGCAAACAGGAAGTAGGAATCTGACGGGTCCAAAAACGCTACCCACAATATGGCATACATATATGACGCTTGTGACCAAATATCAGATTTCTGCCATCAACAGTTACTGAGAAAAATGCGACGAAAAATATCTTGGATGGACAGAAGGACGGAAGGACAGACGGACACAGGTAAAACAGTATAATGATTGTGAATCAGTCTATGAAGGAAGTAAAGAGTATCCATGGTAACATACATAGCTGGTAAACCTCTAAACTGAGGAAGGACATCACCCCAAGCTAGATATCATATTCCTCACTGAATAAGTACATATCACCCCTAGTTAGATATTATATTCCTCACTGAATGGTGAACTTCTGAACTGAGTAAGGATATCACTACAAGTACATATCACCCCTAGTTAGATATTATATTCCTCACTGAATGGTGAACTTCTGAACTGAGTAAGGATATCACTACAAGTACATATCACCTCTAGCTAGGTAATATCATATTCCTCACTGAATGGTGAACTTCTGAACTGAGTAAGGATATCACTACAAGTACATATCACCCCAAGCTAGATATTATATTCCTCACTGAATGGTGAACTTCTGAACTGAGTAAGGATATCACTACAAGTACATATCACCCCTAGCTAGGTAATATCATATTCCTCACTGAATGGTGAACTTCTGAACTGAGTAAGGATATCATTACATGTACATATCACCCCAAGCTAGATATTATATTCCTCACTGAATGGTGAACTTCTGAACTGAGTAAGGATATCACTACAAGTACATATCACCCTTAGCTAGGTAATATCATATTCCTCACTGAATTGTGAACCTCATAATGAGGTTCTGGAGGGGCATTCTGGGTAGCACAACAGTCAGCATTATTAGTGAGATCACTGTCATTCTAAAGGAATAATAAAAACTTAGAACTAAAGAGAAGATTTGATAGAAATGACTGATATGTTCTGTGACATCACATGTGTGTTCAACTATTGAAAAATGGAAGAATGTGTCCAAAGGACATGGATGCCCCCCCTTCCAGCTAAAGTGAACAGAGGCATAACTCCACCATGGGGAAAAGCCTCAAAAATCAAACTTGGCCTTCCTTTCATAGTCCCCGACCTTGTGTATACAATTCAAATGATTTGCGTATGGTGAACTTAACTTATTGAGCAGAAACCAAATTCAGGACGTATCCAGACTGTACAAATAAAACGCTATGTCCCTGACACCTACATGTAGCAGCAGAACATAAAAATGACAATTGTTAGCAAAAGCTACAATGTTCAAATAAACAAACTTGGGAATTATTAAAAAAAAAAACAACATAGCTCTGAAAACAATGATCCAGTAAAATGGCGCAAACAATATTTAGAAAATAATATTAATATCAAAAGCAAAATTAACAATATCCAGCAAATACGATAAATTAAAAATATTCAAGGTAACAATATTTGTGGTTAATAACTGGTATGTAGCACACACTACTGGGAAAAAAGAAACAACTTTCAGATCTCAGGTCAACTTTACTGTAAATTAATTTTTTTACAAAGTTAAAAATGGTAAAACATTTTATTTTTGAAAAAGTATCAATTGTTTTGTTTAACAGTTGAAATGTATCATTAGAAGATAAATAATCAAATATATTTCACCTTTTTTTTAAAATGTCTTTTTCCAAAACAAAAGAATAATCATATGGCATTTAATTATTTAAAGAGACCTGAATGAAATTGCTTCTTATTTCCCAAGATAGTGACACAGAAAATAAAACTATTAAAGCTCTGAAATGTGAAGACATGTAAAAGTGGGAGGAATCACATCAAAGAAATACCATGTGCATCCCTGTAATAGGCATGTGTAACACTTCTAAATCTTTCTTGGCCAGCTGTGTCCCAAATCTGCAAATAACAAGGTCATCATTATATGACAGTTGCTATGGAAACAATTGCCTGTTGATGTGAAATCTTCCATTTTTGAATAATTTATCAGTTTTCAGCTGAAAGTATAAAATTAAGATGTACATATATTTATGTTATAATGACAACAAATTTCTACGGAAACAAGAATAATGGTTTCCATGGTTACATACCATTTGCATCACGATAGTATGCTCTGGTTATACTACGAAATCTCTCCTGTCCTGCTGTATCCCAGATCTGTAAGAAAATGTGGTTTAAAGTATACTACCTGTATAATTATATTATACTACCTGCATAATTATATTATACTACCTGTATATTTATATTATACTACCTGTATAATTATATTATACTACCTGTAATAATATTCTTGCATGATGCAAATCAGTTTTTTGAAGTTTTCAAATCAAAATATACACTTCTACAAAAGTTAAGAGCCACCAAGCATTTTTATCAAAATTGTTTTTTTCCCTTTTTTTTTAAGAATGAAAGAAGTTGAACCCGAAATGCTTTTTTGGTAATATTTCATTATGGATTAGATCACAGGCTAAAAGTTGAGTTGCATTTGAAGCTGATTATGAAATCAAATTGTTGGTTATTACAAATGGAAAAAAGGGAGATAACATGGACATTTTAAAACTTCAAAAAAGTTTTATTTGGTTGTTTTTCAACAATTTAAGAAAATGGACGAGTTATAATTTTTTCCTGAACTTTTGAATGAATGTATGTAGAAGCTTTATCGCGTACATTGACTCGGTAGTGAGTATAACCACCACGTTTAAGCCAAAGCTCCTGCACTTGCCTATTCATTCCA
The DNA here is from genome assembly GCA_963383655.1 of Bathymodiolus septemdierum. Taxonomy (NCBI): domain Eukaryota; kingdom Metazoa; phylum Mollusca; class Bivalvia; order Mytilida; family Modiolidae; genus Bathymodiolus; species Bathymodiolus septemdierum. The sequence continues at coordinate 87,316,743 of OY726522.1, read as the reverse complement.
CGAACTAGGTGATGAAGCCTGTCTTTTGGGAATGGCAACCAATTCTTCCAGAATTGCATTCAGAATTCAGCAATATTTTGATATTATGGATTACGTTGATTCACTTTACGGCCAATAAAGTCCCATGTGTGCACGATTAGGTTCATATCAGAGGAAATGGCAGGCCATTGAAATGTGTCAATTGCCTTTTGCTGTTTGAATTCTCTTATAATGTAAGCTCTGTGCGGTGTGGCGTTATCGTCAATAAAGAATGGCCTGTCAGCCAATGGATGATTATCAAAATCGGGGACAATTTGTGCATAACCAGAGTTAACCACATAGAAATGTGAAGAAAAACAGAGGTAACAAGAGATAACCAAATAGAAATGTGAAGAAAAACAGTTGTAACCAGAGATAATCACATAGAAATGTGAAGAAAAACAGCTGTAACCAGAGATAACCACATAGAAATGTGAAGAAAAACAGCTGTAACCAGAGTTAACCAAATAGAAATGTGAAGAAAAACAGAGGTAACAAGAGATAACCAAATAGAAATGTGAAGAAAAACAGTTGTAACCAGAGATAATCACATAGAAATGTGAAGAAAAACAGCTGTAACCAGAGTTAACCAAATAGAAATGTGAAGAAAAACAGAGGTAACAAGAGATAACCACATAGAAATGTGAAGAAAAGCAGCTGTAACCAGAGATAACCACATAGAAATGTGAAGAAAAACAGCTGTAACCAGAGATAACCACATAGAGATATGAAGATAAACAGCTGTAACCAGAGTTAAGCAAATAGAAATGTGAAGATAAACAGCAGCAACCAGAGATAACCACATAGAAATGTGAAGATAAACAGCAGCAACCAGAGTTAACCACATAGAAATGTGAAGAAAAACAGAGGTAACAAGAGATAACCAAATAGAAATGTGAAGAAAAACAGTTGTAACCAGAGATAACCACATAGAAATGTGAAGAAAAACAGCTGTAACCAGAGATAACCACATAGAAATGTGAAGAAAAACAGCTGTAACCAGAGTTAACCAAATAGAAATGTGAAGAAAAACAGAGGTAACAAGAGATAACCACATAGAAATGTGAAGAAAAACAGCTGTAACCAGTTAACCAAATAGAAATGTGAAGAAAAACAGCTGTAACCATAGATAACCACATAGAAATGTGAAGAAAAACAGCTGTAACCAGTTAACCAAATAGACATGTGAAGAAAAACAGCAGTAACCAGAAATAACCACATAGAAATGTGAAGAAAAACAGCCGTAACCAGAAATAACCACATAGATATGAAGAAAGCTAGCTGTACATGTAGAAACTAATGAAAGATTTGTTTATAACAAACAAATAGATAATAGTAATTATTTGATTGGTTTATTTGATTGATGGTATAATTTAACGCCACTTTCAACAATATTTCAGTTATATCGTGGTGGTCACCACACCCTGATCGAGATTCGAACTCACAACATCAGTGGTGATAGGCACTGATTACATAGGTAGTTGTAAATCCAACTACCATATGATCACAGCCCCTCAATAGTAATTATTATTACAGACAGACAGACAATGGTATATATAGTCAAACAAGAAATTGGCTAATCGTGTATTACATTTCAAATCACTAACTGTAAAAAATCTCCTGATCCCTGTAATAGATACTGATACCCAAAAACATTAAGATGAAGTTGATGAGAGTCATTGACACTGAATGTTAAGTTATATATACCATGGGAGACATCATTTCTTGTCTATATTACTTGTAAAGTGCAGTGAACCATACGGTCACAATGATATTTCATTAAGAATGAGTATTATGAGATTAGATAGCTTGTAAAATGGATTATGGATGTCCATTTGATGTCAATAAGAAAGCTTTAAAATTCTTACCTCATTAACCATGTGTTACCCATGAAATCAATGATATCTAGAATTGATGACTACAGTTCATTATTACTATTAGCTACAGTATATAGTCAACCTATACTGAATAACCAGGGCTTTCAATATTTTTCAATTATACCAGTAGTCAAACCTGTATTAAGAGGTCACCTTTGGGACAAAGAAAAAGTAGCCTTATAAGACAGGTGACCTCTTAAAAGAGGTTAAAAAAAAAATTATATGACAGACTTTTTAATACAGGTGACTGCTTAATAGAGGTGACCGCATGTTACTTCACTATTTACAGGCGGTATACTTGTTTTTATTAAAATTTGAACAATTTTCATGAGCATCTTATACAAAACTTTTTAAAATCAGGAGGTGCAAAAGACCATATTAAGCAGGTAAAAGTATCTGGTACCGCCCATTATTGAAAGGCCTGAATAACATATGACAATAGCCTTGAATGAGAATTTAAATATATGACACTTATTATACTTTTCTGGAAGATAATTTAATAAAATTGATGCTTACAAAATGTAATACTGTAAACCAACTTTTGTTCGCGTGCTATAAACCTTCGTGACTTTCGCGGTACAGTACAAAATCGCAAAAAAGTTTATATCCGCGAACAAGTCGGTCTAAAGTGTGTACGAAACAAGAACATAGATAGCCTCGCAAACGCCATATAGCGTAATGTATTTTCTGGTATAGATCGATATCCGTTAGACAACACAAAGTCATGTCTACGTAGTTAAATTTGGCGGGTCATGTAAATTAACATAATTAATTTTCAAAAGAACTTTATTTGTAAGATACTGACAATTTATTTAATGCAGAGTACTAGTAAGTGTTAGACTTCATTATATATGGTATATACAGGATTTCGTTCCACAGTATTGCAATTTTTCTGCATTAAAATTTATAAAGTTACGCATTGGCAAATTTATATAATTATAAGTGAAGAAAGTTATCGAAATGTGTTCAAAACAGGCTTTATAATTATGCATGTATATTGTAGTATAAAGTGCCGTGAGCATAATGTTGACAGGTAATTAAAAGCGTTTGATTGTAATAATCAGCTGGGATTATAAAATCAATTGACAGGTAATTAAAAGCGTTTGATTGTAATAATCAGCTGGGATTATAAAATCAATAATTGCTGTCACCTATAAGTACGTTGATAATTGAAACTATTAATCAACTAGGATAATCCGATAATCATTGGAAAAACAAACGAGATCAACTACAACATTATGACATCTTGGTCTATCATGTTCTATAATATACACTTTTTTTCGTTTTTTGAGAAAATAGCACAGGTGACAAATTTATTATATGATGACAAAAACGATCAATAATATATTGCAAAAGACAACTCTTGTTATAAAAAAACAACCGATGTCGGCGGCGATGTAGACCAAAGTCATACTGCGAAACAATTTGAGCTTTTAGCATTTTCGTTATTGCGAAATTAAATCTCAGCAAAACTGTCTTGAAGCAGAAAAACGCGAAACATAATAGCCGCAAAAATAAGTTGGTTTACAGTATCCCAAAGCAATACAAAACCTATAGATTTTACATGTACCCCAAATACCAAAAATTTTTCATAAACAAAAAACTAGAAGCTGCCTTGTTCATCTGGTCATCATCGTTTTAAACAGGCTAAAAAATCTACAAAAAATGTATTACATTATTAAAAAAACTTTTTGGAAAAATAGTTACGTAATCTCTAAAGAGATTTTTTTTTAATTTTCATATAGGAACGTACATTAAACTATATATATTGTATATATATACAAATGTGCAAAGCAATTATCTAAAATTCTCGATAAAAAAGAGAATTGAACAATACTTTGAAAATGATGATGCAATGATCATCTATGTACAGTTTGGGTTTCATCAGAAGATGACTTGTAATGGAGTTATTTCATATCTACCACACATAGAAATATCAGTAGGGGAGCAAGTGAAAGATATGATCTTACTCAGTTTGTAAAGGTGCAAAATTATTTAAATTCACACATTGTCTGAACATATAAGATAGCAATAGATCATGCTTCACATTTATTATTGCATAACAATCTGGCTTTGTAAAAAAGATGTACCTAGTCAGGAGTGCAACAAACATTTATGCAAGTTTTCCTAAATTACATTGTAGAAATGTTGTCTTAGTTTTCAAAGATATGGGGTATAAATAAATCTTAATACATCATTGCTGCTTCAAAACCATAGTTAAAGGATACACTAATATCAGTAGTAAGGCCAAGAATGTCACATTAAAGGCAGCACCCTCAAATGTCAGGAGTGCAACATTTGATATTTTCTTAGACATATTTTCTTTTAAATGTAACTAATATCGCATTTGTCTTTCTATTGCAAAAGAGACTGACCAAGAGAACAGATAAAACCCATTTACCTGTTTGAGATACATAAAATATCTCTCACAGAAGCATTTGATTCATGTCAGGAGTGCAACTAGTTTTAAGTGATCTTCTACACAGTCTAAATTATAGCTTTTTATATGGATGATCTAAATAAAATGAGATTCTGTCAAGTTTAGAATAATGTTTGAAAAAATTAAGTGCCAATAGCATTTTATTGTGCTTTTAATTTTATGTAATAAAGCATTTTTGTTCATTTTAAATGGTCTCATGCTTTAATATCTATTAGGTATTAATACTAGAGACATTCTCTGACAAGGGAACATGTTTTCTAGGTTCATTAGCTATTGGAGATTAATTGACTTGATAAAGTTTATGATAAATGCATTTATCTATTTTTTTATAGATAATTTATGGTCGACCATGTAAATGTTGCACTCCTGACATAAATATTTAAAAATCATTGAAATTTGCTATAATCAATTTTCTAAGTATCCAAAAAATACTTGTAATTGTACATTAAACATCTATTTTCAATATTAATTTAGATTAATACATGTTTTAAATGTTTTTGTATAGTATATTTCAAAAATATGTTGGAATTTTCGAGAAGTATTGCTGTAAGTAAGTTACAAATAACTAGAAAAATGTTACTTTAAGAAACAATTATCATTAAAACTTGGTAAAACTAATGCTTGAAAGAACACCAACTGATTTTTTCCCCTGTGAATTGTTTTTATGTTAATAACTCTTCTTTTTCTTGATGGCAATATAGACCTTTTTATGCTTAAAAACATAGGCGCGGCCATTATCGACTTCCGAGTGTGTCCTCCATTAGTAAAGTGTAAAAATCTTATGTTCTCTGGGTTTATCGATACGCTAATGTATGATTTCCCTAGTACAGGTGTCACAATATACTGTTATTTCGGCTTGAAATTCAATGATAACACCTGTTGTGAAGTGATTTGTAAACGGAGATATAATGACAATGATATGACAACAAATAAATTACCTGGTATGTATTTTTTTTTTAATTACCGTTATTTTCCCCATACAAAATCAGTATAAATCCTACTTGATAAAAAATTGCATGCACTTTTTTTTGTTTTTTGTTTTTTTGTTGCTTTACAAGCATAAGAAAAAGGGGTAATCAAATTAATATTTTGTATGAAATTAAAAAGTAAATATATAAATTATAATATATGCTTTTTGAAATTATTACTATACGATTTAAAGTGAAGTAATAATGATGAAAAGTGTGCCTAACTTATAAGAAAGAACTTAACTTTGAATGTGACATCTTAAGGTACATTTTTCAATTCTGTTTTATTTTATATATTTTTTGTTTGTTAAATTGTAAAACAAATTAAAACTTTTTGTCGGTCAATTTCTTTATAAGGATCTGTAGTGAAGATGAAAAGGAATTTAAGTTTTATCAAATTAAAACATCTGAATTTCTTTATCTGAAAAAAAAAAAAGTTTCATGAGGAACCTAATATAGCTACATGTATTTGCTCCCAGGTTTCAGATACGTGAACCGGACGGGCATTTTTCATCCCATTTGTCTTCTTTCTTAAATTTCTTTGCTAGGATTTCATAGTTTTATATTGATTTGTTCTTTAATTTTATATGTTTTTGAAGATTAATTAAAATTTAATATTGACGTGTTAAGGAAGTGGCTTTCTAGACTTGTAGTCTGCTGAAGGTCGACCGTGTCAACAGCGATGCGATTCTTCCCGGGTTTGGCACTTAGGGGAATAGACAGTCGTGTCATTTTGCAACAAAAGTGTTAAATTCATATTGTAGAAAGATAACTATCATTATAACTGATAGTTAACTGTGTATTGCATAACAAGTTATAGCAGACATCACTAAAACACAAAAAAATTATTTATGCATTGGGTTGATTCTTAAATGTATTTGATTTGCAATATGACAGTTAAACTCTAACCTCTTCCCACAAAGGGTTAAAAATGATAAAAAAATATATAACTGAATTATAATGACAAAAAACTAAAAGAAAAAAAAATCGCCGAATTTTGTTGCAGGACATCATGTCGTTCATTTTTACTTCTTACAGAATCAAGATTTATTTCAAGATTTATCTACAGAAATGTGATACCTCTTTGTAAATTGTTAATTATTTTATGCGGTTTCTACATGAAAAACAATAATTCCTACACTGCTCACTTTGTTCCCGTTTCCTTTGTTTATAGTATTTAAACTTTCATTTAAGACAACATTTAACTCAGTTTTTTTTCCTTTCTATGTTATCCTCTACCGCATACGGAAGGAACATTATTACTCCACATATTTGCTACTCTATCATTGTGCAAATGATTGATTTTTTGGTCAATTGCATAAGTGCTCCCTACATCATAACAATATGCGACTTTGTGAAGTGAAGACAATATTCGAAGGGAACTGTTCTTTTGTACAAAATATATACCGTTAGTAAAAAAATGTGTGTTGACAGTTTCCATACCGACTGTGTTGAGTTTTTTGTTGCGTACCCTGTTTTGTATTGAAATTCTGCCACATAAGCAAGGTTAAAATCTGAATAGCTACAGATCGATCTGTTAGCCCACATCTGGCAAAATGTCTAATTCTTTAATTTTGATAATATTGACGACCGTATAGATTTGTCCGACATGGTCCTGAACTTTGTGATTCTGAACAATTTAAACAATAACCGTTTAAGTTCGATTCAATAATCCATATTTCGAAATATTCGGCCAAAATCACGGGAATAAGCCATAAAATATCAATTGAAGCGTGTTATTCTAATCCAATTATGAATACTGATTAATCGTAACTAGTGTAAACAATCGATTGTTACACTTTCTTAATGGCGGACGATAGTAACGCCACCTAGCGTCCACAAACGATAACTAAGTAATCACCGATTTCTGAAAACGTCTATAATGTCAGGAGTGCAACATATCCTGATAAAATAGTACCATTGATAAAATAATGATAATTTATAATAAATTGCCTTTTCTAGCCTATAAAAATATTCTAATTATTTCTTTATGATTTATCTAATATATTAGAGTGGTATAATACAAATTTTCAAATGTTTGTATTAAAAATATTGCTGCTAAAACTGGGTATTAAAGAAGTGGTATGGCAATTTTTTTTTTTTTTACAAATTTCTAAATACTGTCATTTCTGTACAAATATTTCATTGAAACAGGTAAAAATTATTGTTTGAGTTAACAGTAACATCACTGTTCAATGTTGGCATTTTAAAATGTGATATTTTCTTCTTTTTTTTCTTTATTATAAAATGTCAGGAGTGCAACAAAAATAGACAAAATGTTTTTTCTACAACCAATTATTTTGCGATCGTTCAAAGAATCAATGTGATTTTTTTTTTTACAAATGGCTACTTATCTTTAAAGCTTGAAAATTTTGCTGTCTTAAGTAAAAATATTCGTTATGATTTTGATAATAAAAACTTTATCGGGTAGATTGGACAAAAATATTGAGAATTTTTCATAAAAAATAGCTTTTAAGAAAAACTACAACTACCAATAACCCAATATTTTGCACAAAAAGTCATTTATATCAGTTGCATTGTTTGAGAAAACATTATACAAAATAATTGAGACTAAAGATTGTTTAACTGATATAGAATAAGTATGTGTTTTACATGTTTTTCATGCCAATTTGTGTTCAATAAAAGGTTCTTAGAAATTTATTGCTTATCTGTTTATAGTTTCTTTCTTGTTTCATTTACTTCAATGTATACAACAATGAAAATTATCAGCAGAAAGTTTTTAGGAGTGAGTTTAATTTGGACATTTTTTTCACATGTTGGAGCCATTTTTTTTAAACAGCCCATATACAATTAAATATTTAATTTTTGGCTAATATTTATATATAGTTTCTCCTTATTTATTTGTTGTTGTTCTGTTGCTGAATCGCCACTGGTAAATTGGTATATTCATATCTAGCTGAAATTCGTAGGACTCTTAAATTTTCTGGGGGTGCCAAGAAATTGATGGCAGCCATCAAAGTCACACTTTATATCTTATTTCAGAAAACTGTGTAGTTCAATAAATCTCATCCAAATAAATTCCAAAATTTGACTCTGGCAGCCATATTGAATGTCGATCAGCTACAAAATCACAAATTCTGATGGCACTCACCAAAATATCATTCCTGTAAAGTTTCTTTTCATACAATTCAGTAGTTACGGAGAACAAGATATATATACATGTATGATCATTTGGATCAGGTGATCTCACAGTGATATTATTGGGTATCAATGAACTGACTCTGATACTGATAATTACCAGTCAGTGTAATGCTAAACATATTATGAAGTTACCGATAAAAACAATAAGATCAGTTTTGAAGAACTTGACATACATATACTCACTATGAAAAAGTCTATCTCGACCTTCATAACTGCCGTTTGGTGTAGTCTTGATCGCATGCTAGTACCCCTCCCCCATTGTACAAAAAAAAAAAAAAAAAAACCAACAACATATGATGTTAGAAATCCACAGCATATATAATAGTACATGTAAGATTGAAGAATCCTGACTTAAGTGTTGAATTTCCTATATTAAACATTTCCATGTTAATGGTTTATTTGACATAATCTCCTGTACATTTGTTACTTGTTTTAAACACACATGTATTTTTTACCTGTAATTTTAAACACATGTATTTTACCTGTAATTTGACTTTTGTTCCTTCTACATCAACAACTTTGTTCTGAAAATATAAAATATTATATCAATATATATAAAAATACATCAATAAATAGGGAAACAAATATATAGCAGATCCCAATCTTCAGTATAATAACAGTAATCTATATTTATCTCCTGTAATGTCATAAATTTTCAGATATATCAGATTTTTTATTATTATTTATCATCCACATCTACAATAATGAAAGATTAGTCCTGCCTTCAATATTTTAAATTTAAAATAAGTCATAAATTTGATTTAGAGATGATAATTTGGTTTAGAGATGATAATTTGATTTAGAGATGATAATTTGATTTAGAGATGATAATTTGATTTAGAGATGATAATTTGGTTTTTATAAGTAAATGAAAATACACGTAGATTAGATGTATATCTTTTACATTTTGGTTTGGTTTAGGTTTATGGTGTTTAACACCACTTTCAACAATATTTCAGCTATATCGTGGCTGTCAGTTTTATTGGTGGAAGAAACCAGAGTACCCAGAGAAAACTACCGACCTGTCGCAAGTCACTGACAAACTTTATAACATAATGTTGCATCGAGTTCACCTCGCCATGAGCGGGGTTCGATCTCACAACATTAGTGGTGATAGGCACTGATTGCACAGGTAGTTGTAAATCCAACTACCATAAAATCACGACCACAACAGCACAAGGAAATCTTTGTATATAAACTACAGTCAGTGGTGGATCAAAAGTTTTGTGAATGCATCTAGTGTATACCAGTGTAAAAAATAGAAGACAATCTTGTGATCATGTCTTGTATGGAAGGAAATGTCAAAAAATGAAGGAGATTGGGGCATCCTCCTATGTGTGAGAAATCGTCACCCTACAAGACAGTATGTCTCACACTGATGGTATATATACTTTTATCAATCTACAATTTGTCTACATTGTACAAGACCCAACCAATTAGGCAGATCATTTTCCCAAAATATAATATTACACAATACATTTTAATGATTGAGCTAGCACTTAAATGAACGAATAAATATCAATAAGTATGAGTTTAAATAACTTGGTACTTTCATGAATAAGATTTAAATAAGTCTAAATAACTTGGTACTTTCATGAATAAGGTTTAAATAACTTGGTACTTTCATGAATTAGGCTTAAATAAGTTTAAATAACTTGGTACTTTCATGAATTAGGCTTAAATAAGTTTAAATAACTTGGTACTTTCATGAATAAGATTTAAATAAGTCTAAATAACTTGGTACTTTCATGAATAAGGTTTAAATATCACATTTAAAACAAGAAACTAGATATCAGCACTTGTGGGTACATGTACATCTATATAAAACCCGCAAATGTACATATAGTGTACATATACATGTATGTATTATCAATCAAACAATCAAGAAACAACTAACTTACCTAATTACCATTAGGTAGAAACAACTTACCTTGTGTACAGGTATACCTGTACATTGTACCTGCATTTGTACTCAAGGGAAATAACCTACCCTGAAATCTATACCAACAGTAGAAATAAAACTCCCTGATAAAAAAGCACCGTCTTTAAATTGTACTAGTAGACATGTTTTACCAACGCCACTGTCACCGATTAACATCACCTGAAAAAAATAGAAAGAGATAGGAATTTAAACTAATTTTTATACAGAACATAATTATTTAAAATAATATACTAATCCAAAAGTTGATAGTTTTAATCTTTTAGACCAAAATCTTGATTGTCAAACTAGATCTGTAGCTGTGTTTTATATATAAACTAGAGACTTTATCGCTCATCTGGAGTAAAATGTGAAGCAGTGAATGACAAGGACTGACGACAGACATCAAGTGACTCTAAATGTTCACCTGACCTTGGTCAGGGGAGCTAAAAATATATAAAAATCAAACAGATAAACACATGGAGTCAAATCTACCACTTTTATTTTAAGTAGAATGAGGATTTGGAGGGAGATTAGGATTATGGTGTTTAACGCCAATTTCAACAATATCGTGGCTGTCAGTTTTATTGGTGGAGGAAACCAGAGAACCTGGAGAAAACCACAGATCCGACGCAAGTCACTGACAAATTTTATTAAATAATGTTGAATCAAGTACACCTAGCCTGAGCAGGATTCGAACTCACAAAGTTAGTGGTGATAGGATATATTGCATGGGTAGTTGTAAATCCAACTACCATACGATCACGACTTTCCCTGAGGATTTGGATAAATAATGAAAGTGAACATGAAATGAAATCCTCCTGAAACTCTGTTAAAATTCAAAATAATAACAGTGTTTTGGTTAGGTTAGGTTAGATTTTTGGTGTTTAACGCCACTTTCAAAATAGTGTTTTGATTGGTGTTCTACAATAACAAGTATGACTAACACATTAAAGTAGATACAGGACATTCATCTTATTGCCTGTAGATCAGTGATACTTCTATATTAAATCTACTAAATGACTACATTTTTGTACCATCTACATGTATATATCTACATTTTGTATGTAATGCACCAAAAGATGTGATGCTATGAAGAAAAGATCAATAAATAATGTCAAAGTAATCTTACAAAAACTTCCTATGTCTGCCCTAGAATTAGTTGAAGAAGACAGTTAAGTACCCATAGAAAGCAATACATAGAACCTTGATGATTATATATACACTTTATACAATGTAATAAAAAAAACTAGAGACCTTTCTAATAACCTCTTATTGTCACTTAATTGCTGGCCTGTTTTATATATCAGTAAGAAAGGATGATCATATACCAAAGCACATGTATAGTTAGCTTCAATTTATTTATCTCAGATGCTAAATTGTAAATTCAATTCAAATTTGATTGAATTGGTGACATTAAATATTGCAGTATCTTGATCAAGTAAAAACCGTGGGCTATAATTATATCATGGTGTGTATGATCAAATGTTGGCAAATATAGATCTAATTTGCATAAATGACTAAAATCATCAAAATAAAAACCTCATTATTTTGAAGCTTGTTTGAAATGTAGTCAACTATGTAGCAAATATAGAAAGTCTATTTATATAGCAAGATTAACAGTGAGTTAATATGGCCTAGAATTATAATTTATCCTATATTGGTTTCAAAGGAGACAATTTTTAAAAACTGTGAATTCATTAATAATTTTTGAACACCAATATGTTTGGTCTCTGTGGGTAGTCTTTGACTTAATTTTTTTCACCTACTTGCCCGAAAGCCAAATTAAGAAAAATTGTCTATTTATTAAAACAAATTCTTTCATAATTTTCACTTGTCCGAATCCAGTTTTACTTGTCCCGGGCTAAGGGTAAGCGGGTTAGCGCGGAGACTGTGTGGGTAATATGTTCTAATGTCAAAGTAAACGGACAATGAGTACAGATATCAGAATAGATTTATAAGTTGAGGGGTGATCTGTATACAAACAAACAAAAATAACACAAAAGATAGACACAAACAATCAGACAATACATACATGTACATGTACTACATGTAACACAAACACTGAGAATTAAAAATAACATACTACATTGTATATATTAAACTCAAGAGATCTAGAGTCAGGGATTATGTAGGGGTATCAAGTTTGCTTGTCTTTGCCATTTTCCTATTGCATTTTTGTATTGTTCTGACGGTGTGATATTTGTTTTGTTATTTAGTATATTACCATTAACATTTCACTATATACCGGTATGTACTAGATTTATAGGTTTCATTTTAACTTTGATTTTAATAGTTAAACCTACTCAAGCTGTCACATCTATTAAGTCGCAACCTGTATTAAAAGGTCACCTTTTTCATGTCCTGTCATAGAAAATTTCATATGAACTGAACCTCTTTTAAGAGGTCACCTGTCTTAAAAGACCACTTTTGTCACCCTTGTCCCAAGGGTGACCTCTTAACACAGGTTTGACAGTATATACATTGGTATTTTTTTTCTATACTGTAATTATTTTGCTTTATGAAGTATGACAGTTTTGGTATATTTAATGAATTAAAATTAAACTTAAAGGTACAATATATATGTATATTGTATGAATTTTTATAATTTCAAGTAAAAATCAATAATTGTCAATCAAGTTGATATATTAGAAACTAAGACAGGTATGTAAGAACACCAGGTGAAAGATTTCTACACTTAAAAAATTGAGATAAAATTATGTTAAAATAGATAAACTTAAAAGCAGTTGACATACAATTTATTTAACAACCTGTGTTACTGAACACCTCCACAAATATCTTCTTGTATTAACACCCACCCACAAACAACTCAAGTCTACATATATTTAAACATGAGGTGAAATGAATGGTTTTTTCTGATTGGCAGAAAATTTTACAATTATAATGTATAAAGGTAGTGATTGACAATATCATGGGAATAATAAAATAAAGCTGCCAATTACAAAGAGGCGGGGACATGTGAATCATAACCCTTTGCTGGAGAAGATGCTTAGGGTCCTACTCCAATGTCATATACTAATTTCTAACATGGCAGCCATCTTGAATTTCTGATTCACATAACATAATGTAAACTTTGTAAGGGACCATCTTATGACCATTCATCATGTTCATGTACAGCTTGGGTTCAATAATGCATGCTGGGTTTTTTTTAACAATAAGCTCTTTTTCATTTTTCCATAGCTATAGGGTTCTTATATAAAAATTGAAATGACAATTCAACCATCTTGGTTTTTTCCATCTAAACTCAAAACTCAAAACTAATACGGGACCATCTATTAAGAATTTCTACAATATCACAATCCAATCTGCCCAGTGGTTTCTGTGAAGAAGATATTTTATATTTCAGCCTATCACAACACATGGCAGCCATGGACATGGTGTTAAATTTCTTATCAGCACCAGAAACTCAAAGTTTGTAAAAGTACACCTTAATGAACATTCCTGCCAAGTCTGCTTCCAATCAATCTAATTAAAATTCAATCTTAAAACTTTGATTGCTCCCGATTATGTCGCACTTTATGCGCGACAAAACAAAACCGGGAGCAATTAAAGATAGAATTTTAATTAGAATGGCTTCCAATGAGCCATGTGGTTTCGGAGAAGAAAATTTACATGTGAAAAGTTTACAGACATTTGACAACATAAATTATATCGCTCACATGTTCCTTTGGTCAGATGAACTAAAAATGTACTGGTAGTCCAACACTTCTCAACACCTATCAAGTGTCTCTAATTTAGCAATCTGTATTAATGAAACCATACTCTGATGTTGAGCAATGGTACAAAAAGATAGGTAGATTTTGTATGCAATTCTACTCAACAGTATAATATTAGATGAAATCCATTCAACAGTAAACAGAAGTTTCATTGTATCTCATCTTACTTCAAATTAACCCAATTACAAAAAAGGGTGCACTCGACTGGCAGCCGCAAGTGATAAAGTTTACCAGTGGCTTGCCCATGGTCGGTGGTTCTTTCCTGGTACTCCGGCTTCTTCCATCACTAAAACTGGTCGTCATGATATACATGTAGCTGAAATATAGCTGAAAGTGGCGTTAAACACCAAACAAATCAATCAATCAATCAAATTAATGAACATTCTAAATGTCATCTCTTTTAAATTGAGTTACATGTAGTACATATTTTTGTAATGTAATTACAGAGTGTATCATATTGAAGGGTTAGGGTTTTGATGTTTTAAATCACAAATTTCAACAATATTTCAGTTACCTTTTGTTTGTACATCGTGACAGGCAGTTTATTGGTGGATGGGTTGGGTTTATGGTGTTTAACGCCACTTTCAACAATATATATTTCAGCTATATCGTGGTGGTCAGTTTTACTGGTGGAGGAAAACACTGACCTGTCGCAAGTCACTGACAAACTTTATCACATAATGTTGTATCGAGTACATCCCCCCATGAACAGGGTTTGAACTACCAGAGTACCCAGATGTATCATTACAAAACACTGTGGACATACATGTACTTGTATTAAATATGGAACCTACATTTGTATTTCACATGTATTTACAAATGTAGCACCCGGTTATTTATTAAACAATATCAATGAAACTTATCTAGAAAACCATACTTAATATGTACATTTTTATACTAATGACAGTTCATCTTTGTTGGTTGGAAACCATCATACATATTGTTATTGAAGGATTATATCCAAGTACAATTGTTTATTTCACATCACGACAAGCTTAAGGGAATCACATTTCATTTCCATGTTTTAAATGGATTTAAAAGATAGATTTATGTATTTAATTTAAATTTTCAAATAAACTTAATTAAATATTTATCTAGTTTAAGATCTACATTACATACTGTATTATCATTATTATTCTATTTGGTGTAAGTTAAATCTTACCTGTAATTCTTACCTGTACATATACATGTACTTTTACAAATCTCTATGATTTATGAAAATTCAGCTTTGAATATATTTTTATTCATCTTAAATTACTTATAGCTGATTTTAAAATATGGACAAATTTCTTGAAATTAACATTTACTGGTGAACTTACTTTTAACTTTTTTAATTTCAAGGTTAATACATGTACATAACGTATTTAACAGTTTAATGGGTTTTTTCCCCTGGGTGTACATACCATGGTTTCCTCCATAAATAAAACTGACTGCCACGTTGTACATGTAATTAAAATTTTGTCGAAAGTCACTTAGTGGTGAAAAAAAAAGTCGAAATTGAACATTAAATTCAAGTTGTTGATGCTTCAAATGCAAGTCTTTGCTAATTTAAACCTTATATATTATACATCTGTGCATTCTGATTGAAAAAAAAGTTGGTGCAAAGGGTGGCACTCTGTTTTACATAAGTTATGTTTTACCATACAATATTAATACAGCAAAGACTGATTAGAATTACTAAATGTATATTATACAATTATTGACCTTATGTTGAGGTTAATATAAGGATCTATCGTTCCAAGATATATGATATTTACCGAAGACGAAGCCAAGGTAAATATAATATATCTTGCAACGATAGATCCTTATATTAATCAAAATGAAAGTCAGTAATTGTTTTATCATATGAAACTGTTATTAATGTCCTCTGGGTCATGTTTTATAAATTGGCATTAAACACTACATGTGTTTTTTTGTAAATTTCAACGGTAACAAGAAAGATTTATGCATACTGCAAAGAATAATTTTGATCGTTCCAGAGGAGCCTTTAGAACGCTATATTAACCTCATGTGACGCTAAAATTAAAAGTAGGGGTTTTCTGATTTTAGCGTCACATGAGCTTAATATAACGTTCCAAAGGCTCCTCTGGAACGATCAAAATTAATCTTTGCAGAAATTGAAGGCTTAGACAGTATTCATAAAGTTCTATCAATAAAACAATTCATGCTTTTATTTTAGATGCCAATCAGATAAAAGAAATATTTATAATCATATAATCATATAATAAACTACTTTATAAAATGTTTACAATTAGACAATGTCATTTTACAGCATGATCTATTACTTACAAATAATCCATTATAGAAATTAATTGTTTTTACAACATGGATGACTATCCAATGTCTTTATTATACTTTACCACTAATTAAATTACATTTTTAAATAAAAATCGTCAATATATTTAAACAAACTAAAAAAATACACATTTCTATTTACAGAAATTGTCCAAATTTAACCAGACCAAATAAGAAAATGAGGTTATATGATTAATGGACGTTTGATGCCAGTTTTAACAGTATTTCAGTTATACCTATATACAACGTAGTCTTATTTGTTAGTGAAATTGGAGAAAAAAATTAACTACACTACAAATCATCTGTAAGTAACTGAGAAACATTATTATACAAGATTGTACCCAGTACACCTGACCATGAATGGGAGTCGGAGACCAGATTTGCAGTGCCGTCTCCAGTGCATTGCTTTGCACGGGGGGGGGGGGGGGGGGGAGGGCTTTAATGCTGTTAAGACAGCCCTGCATAGTGATGATAGGCAATGTTTTCATTGGAAGATGTAAATCTAAACATATATATAGCAACATATATACCATATATTTATATCTCCCTAAACATATACATGTATATAGTAAAATTAACTCATGACATATTTCTGAATAAGATCATCTTGACATATCACAATAATCAGTTTATTGTACAGGACATCTGCTACATGCAAACATACATTTGTATACAATGTACAGGTATATTGTACATGTACACATATTTTCAGTGGATGTCTAGATTACTCAAATATTAAAAAATATTTTAATAATACATGTAAAAAAAAAATTGAACTATTCTCAATATTTACCTTTTATTTAAACTTTGATGAAATCAACTCCTAATGGAATAAAGTTACTGGTCCCGATTATGACCAAAATGCAAGTTTGTTACACTAGTAGATTGGAGTGAGTAAGTGATTGTTGTTTAACACCAACTCGGCAATTTTTTAGCTATATCATGGCAAGAACATGTTAATTTTCAATGAGATGAAGCTGAGGTCCACTTTGTTCTAGACTAACACGCTTAGTTGGTTTTTCATAGTGCTAGCTCACTGAAACAACAGTCTGCGGGTAGACATGTCGCTTCACTCGGACACATTATTCTGATTCCAAGCCAACTTACTTGCTCTTACTCCTTAATGCTGCTTGCTTAGCGGAGAACCAACATATACCAATTTTATAATCTTTGGTTTGACCCGACCGGGCTCGAACCCACAATCTACAGCACTCGAGGCGAGCACACTAACCATTACATGTACACCGCTGATGCGGTTTACTAGTAGATTGGATAATGGATCAAAAATATATTTCAGCTATGTCATAGTGGTCAGCTTTATTGGAGCAGGAGTGAGGTCGTAGTTGTATCACATACGATTGTATTGAATACACCTCCCCAATTTTATGAATTTAACTCCTGTGTATGGGCAGGAGTTAAATTCATAACATTTTGTGTGGTGTACATGTTGATAGGAACTAACTATACATTTTGTATGTTATTTAAAAAAAAAATGTAGCTTATTTACATACAAGGTATATATATACCTACATTTGTATATATGCACATGCAATTTTCAAGTCAATTTCTTGTCCTAGTGGCTGTCGTGACTGATCACATGGTAGTTTGACTTACATCTACAACTTAAGTTCTGGTTATACAGGGTCAGGGGTTAGGATAGTTCGCCCATAAGTCGGACACCTTCTTTCATTATACGACAGTCAGAGTCACAGACTTGATGGTAAATATGAGAGAACGTTCAGAAATCCTTTACTGGTACTTAGATAGCAAGAAAAACACCAAAAAGTCTTTCGAAACTTTTCTTGAGTGTTCATTTAAGCCTTTAAAACACATTTGTGAATTTCGTTCCTGAACCGGACACATTCGCCATTTCCACAGACATTTCAAAATATACAACAATAAAACGAATATAACATAATATGATATCTTTATTTATATTAATTATATAAGTTGCCGTATATTTTCAATCGAACATTAAACATTAGTTTAAATCTATTTCATATTTGTTTTATTCAATAATGTATCGATAAGGATAAAACAACCAAGACCGGTCAATTCGTCCTTACATGTACATGTACATGGGGGAATGTATGTCGGACAATTGTGTCCGAGTCAAAGGCATATTTTATGCTCCAAATCTCACCCTTTTCAGGAGCACTATGAAAGAATACAGACATTTACTGATGACAGATGACGCTATATCTAGATCTAGTTACGTTTGTCGTAACTTGACATTTTGGATGCAAAATAATTAAATATTCAGAGATAACCTAAACTAGCCATCAAAGATGTCCGACTTAAGGGACATGTCCGACATAGAGGCGAACTACCCTAGGTGCTTAACGCCACTTAACCCACTTTCAACAATATTTCAGTTATATCATGGTTATACACTTTTAGTAACTAAATAGCAGATATAATATATATAAAAAAAATATATAAACACCTGTAATAAAGGGGGGTATATGGTGTTTAATTAACCCCACTTTCAACAATATTTCAGTTATATCATGGCGATCAGTTTTATTGGTGGTGGAAACAGAGCACCCAGAGAAACCCACTGACCTGCCATATAAAGTTATATCGAGTACGTACACCTCGTCATGAGCAGGATTCAAATTCACAACTTTAGTAGTGATAGGCACTATAATTATAAATCCAACTACCACATACGATCATGACCATGAGTGGCATGACGGACACTATATATCATAAATAAAATAAATATTCTATATACTACCATATACGATCATGACCATGAGTGGCATGACAGACCCTACATATCATAAATAAAATAAATATTCTACATACGATCATGACCATGAGTGGCATGACAGACCCTACATATCATAAATAAAATAAATATTCTACATATACGATCATGACCATGAGTGGCATGACGGACCCTACATATCTTAAATAAAATAACTATTCTACATATTATATTACATTTCCTTCATTATTTAATATGAAACAGGCACGGCCATTAATGCTTGCAAATCTGAAAATTATCTGCCAATTTCACGCTCATCCAGTGCATCAAAATAGTGTCAAGATTTTTTGGGCCGAGATACTGTATATCGGGGACGACTTTTTTTAGGGTCGAATCTAGGCTCATTCAATCAAACTCTCGTTGTTCCTAACTCAAAAGTTAACTTCCACGCAGGAAAAAAAATTCTTGTCAGTATGTCAGAAGAGATTTAATAAAATTTGAAAATATCAATATAAGTAGAACAAGCTAACAAAATTACTTTTATTACACATGGGTTCCGGGTTTCAGTCAGGGATGGGGTAATTGTAATGTGTAATGGTAATTGACTGTAATTAATAACAAAATGTCAAGAAATTAAAAATAATGTGTAATTGGTCCAAAATTCAATTACATGTAATGGTAATTTAATTAATTACTTCTCAAAAATGTGTGTAATTTACAATTACTTTTCAATTACATTAACAAAGATATTGAATAAAATTGAAACTGTTTCTATTGCTATTCAGGAAAGCATATTTGGCCAAATTAAGTTTAGTCCTTTTTGAATGTAGATAATCTCTCTGTGTTTGATAGTAATATAAAAATGCAAATCTATATGTTCTTAGTCATCTTGGTAATGAATAAAATAAATAGATAAATTTTATGAATGAAATGACTGATGATGGCCTATCTGCTATCTGATCTATGGATAGAAATGTAATATAGATTAATTAAGATGTTTATTGTTTTATTGAAAATTAGTGATTAGAATTTGTTTTTATAGAATTGACAGTACAAGGCCTAAGGCACTACTGGTTTCTAATCCTTTAATCTTTTGTTAGCTAATTTACCAGCTTGTGTCAGGAGTAATTAACAAGACCTGGTTTGATGCCCCCATGTCTTAAATCACCTTTATGTACACAATTCCTTATGCACAACTGAGTGCCACCCTTTTCCCTTTAAGAGTGGTCATTGAATTTTAATAATAAAAAGTTTTAACTAACAATTTGACTTGAATTCTGTTAAGAGGTTTCATTTCAATGAATAATGTATTAGTTTATTCACTGTCTATATGTATATTCTGAATCATATTGATATTGCTTACCTGTTCATTCATATTTTTTCTATGCACATTAAAGCTGTTTTAAAATGTAATTTGTAATTTAATTAATTACATTTGCAAAGTAATTTGTAATTTAATTAATTACATTTCAAAATCCCTGTAATGGTAATTTAATTGAAGGTTTTGGCCAAGTAATTGTAATTTAATTAATTACTTTCCTATATAATTGACCCCATCGGACGTACGAGAGAGGGTCCGAGATTTACCATCACCTTTGTGCTTTATGTTAAGAAGATCTTCATTAGTAGTGTGTAAGTGTGTTACACGGAACATGTTTACAATGTCCAGAAAAAAATATATCCATCAGCATGTGAAGAAAATCCTTCGTACACATTTTTAACCATAAAGAGCTCGCTTCGCCCTGATATTAAATAAAAGGTAATTTGGGTAGGCCTATACTATAGGGTTAAAGTTATTATTAGGGCCCATCTTCTCTGAAGGGTCTGGCATGGGCAATAAATACATTGCAGGTGTATCATGCAGATGCTAGTATTCTGAAGACATCTTGTCACTTCCGAGACTAAATGAGATAGTATAAAATAGGTAAAGATGTAACTTGTAATAGCTACATATGGATTCTTTGACAAAGTCAACATGTCATTTAAATTTGATCAATATATTTTGGGGGTTTCTAATAAAAAATAAGTGTTCTTTACACAAACAAATCAAACTAATTTAGATTTAATACCAATAATTAATTTTATTATATGCCATAAAAGTGACAGTTTGGAATAAACATAATGTACCCCAGTCTCTAATGAAGCGGTACCAAAATTAGCAAAAATTATCGAGAATTTAAGTCGCGCATGTTTGATGGATTCCTTAATGTATCTACCTTCGTTGCCATATCGTATAATTCTGTAGATCCCTGGCGCTTGGCCATGGGTTCCCTTTGTCTTGAGCCATTTTCTTCGTTTATTAAACCGTTCTTTTCCTTTCCCATTTTATATCTCTAATATGTGTTGGAAAACCGAGACATGCTGGTGACGTTCTACAATAACAAAACAGGTTACGTCCCCTTAATGATAATTGCGGGAAAGTTTAAAACCGATTAATCATATAACCAACTCCAGTTTTTTAATACAACAGCGCACAATAACGTATTCTATTTATTCGCCATTTAATTGATTATGTGAATATTGTGTATTTGAACACATCAATGACACGTTTAGCTTAATAATACAATAAGTACAAACTTCTTTCTTTATTAATTTCGTTCCTCTTCATAAAATCTAGCCTCTAGTGCAGTAGAAATTTAAGTCTGAAGTTTGGCGTACTTGTACTTGTGTTGTATATCAATCAAAGATAAGATAAGATAAGTTTTATTTATAGTCGGCATATTTAAATAACAATACAACACAAGCCCTAGTGGGCTTTTGACCGACATACTGAAGGATGTATTCTAAATATATGTAACCGTCTCCCTCTTCTTGGTTCATGATAATGTATGAGTGGCCATTCAATGAGTCTTTGGCGCGCTAATATTCGCACAGATAGCACAAATATACACACAGATAATGCCAATATACCAATAGTCCAGTCAATCTACGGAAAACATCAACATAATTGCAACAGAAATATTTTTTTGATTTTTTGGTAGTTAATAGGTTGCCAAACAACATACTAAAAGTCCACCAAAATCTACCTGGTGCGACTGTGTGAAATAAGGCTTTAAAAAAATACAATAGTTCGTCTTACTCTAACTGCGCCGAGAGGCGTCCATATGTAGCATGTAATTGTGTACTCTAGTTCAAAATGTCCGCCGAACACTTTTACATATGTTATAGTGTCCAGCAGACATTTTTATGCCATAAAATAGTGTCCAGGATACTATCAATCCATTTCATTGTGTCCAGAGCTGTTGCATATTGTCCTCACTATAATGTGGACACAATTCACCGTTTCACAAACTAAAGGACTATGGGTAAATTGATTGTTCCTAAAATTTTGGTGTACTAACAATGAAAAATCGTCCAATGACATAACGTTATTTTCGTTCTTAACCAATTACGTCATTTTGGTGTACGCTTTGAAAATTTTTACCCTCAATGCTTTTAGTTTATGAAACGAAGAATTGTTTGATGCAACATCAATTAACCCAGTAAAAAGAGGTTTTGAGTAACGGAAGGAGACGTTGATTAAATCTTACACCATATAATTAAAAATTCATTTCATTTAAATACATTAGATTCAACACAATGAAATTGACAAATTGAGCTTTTAGTTCACATGTAGTCAGTAAATAATAAATGTGAGTAATTTGAGTATATCAATTGTTCAAATTTCAATAATATTCAAAACTACTTTTTCTTTTAGATTTTCTTATACGCTTAATTGTCGGAGTTGTCGGAATGTTTTCCTCAATAATAGTGATTTCATTATCATCATTTTCAGTAGAAACAACAGGAAGAAGCATATCCATTAAGACTGATTCAGAGTTTTGAACAGGTTGTGGAATCATAGTATGAAAAAGAGTCCAATATTTAGGACACTTTAACACAGTGACACATTCAACATTTTATTTTGTCCTATACTAGGACACAATTTCATAGCACCGGTCACTATTTCATATCGCAATCTCTATAAAATATTGTCCGGGGGGACACTTTAACATAGGACACTATTATGTCTTACACATATACCTACAAGGGGAGATAATCAAGTTAATGGAAACAAAACTTTGAACCCACGAACGTGTAACAAAATAATCTTAGAGGCATATACTATTAGTTATTTATTTAAAAACAATTATGGAAATGAGTGAAAATTATTTAACATTGCTATATATAACCAAACATATGCTAAAATGTCTCGCAGCAGCGACACCTGGCGCAGAAAAAAATCGTGAATCTTTACGAACGAGTACGCAAATATATTTGTCCATCTACATAATTTTAAACAGTAATCGTGTTGCATTGTTACATATTTTACTCTATTTAACATTATAGTGCACATCCATAAGCTGTTGATTGTAGAAATTCTATATTTAATGGTAAAAAAAATACGTTTCGGGTTTGATTGAAAAAAAAAGTTAACAGAGCAAGCCCCAGTCCTCTCTGGTGTACCTCAAGGAACCGTCTTGGGAACATTACTGTTTCTGACCTACATCAATGGCATACCAGAAATGGTTAAATCATCAGAAACAAAGCTATTTGCCGATGACAGCCTACTCTTCCGTGCAATCAACAACCAAGCTGACAGCGTATTATTACATAATGACTTATCATCGCTACAAGATTGGGAAGACAAATGGCAAATGAGTTTCAACACCATGAAATGCCATGGACACACATTAGATACAGTAGACGCAAGTAAATACCTAGGTGTCACCATCTCTAACAACCTCACCTGGGACAGGTACATAGACAACACAATTGGCAAAGGCAACAAAACATTGGGATTTATTCGACGCAACATAAAAGACTGCACCAAACCAGTGAAATCAGCAGCATATACATCCACGGTGAGACCAACAATGGAGTATGCAAGCTCAGTATGGGACCCGACAAACCGAAAAAAGATTGGCAAC
Source organism: Bathymodiolus septemdierum (assembly GCA_963383655.1). Taxonomy (NCBI): domain Eukaryota; kingdom Metazoa; phylum Mollusca; class Bivalvia; order Mytilida; family Modiolidae; genus Bathymodiolus; species Bathymodiolus septemdierum. The sequence goes on along the minus strand of OY726522.1, from coordinate 87,292,705 downwards.
CTTGAAAAAGTACAAAAAGAGCAGCAAGATTCGCTTTCAACAATTACACAGACCGAACACCTGGCTGTGTTACTAAAATGGTAGAATCCTTGAAGTGGGAAAAATTAGAAGAAAGGAGAAAGACTAATAGACTATGCATGCTGTATAAAATAAAAAATGGATTAATTGATATAGACAGCCACCAATATATCCAATTTAACGACAGCAGGATTAGAGGCAAAGATTGCCTTTATCCAGAAAGAACGAGCAGTGAGGCCTTCGGTAATTCGTTCTTCCCCAAGACCATCAGGGAGTGCCTGGAACCAACTGTCAGCGAATACAACTCCGGCCAACACAGTAGAGGGATTCAGGAGCGTCCTGACAGCAACTAGACCAGCGCCCACCTGTATATAGTTTTACCTGTAAATAGTCTGTAGAAGACTGCTGTGTTGCCCGACACTGCGCAAAGTTTTCGCGGAACCATATACATTCACGTGTGAATCCGGTTCCTAAATTGGAAGAAGAAGAAGAAGAAGAAGAGGAACTCCACTTTAACAATAACATAGCCAAATATTCTGTTTTTCTACGTTTTTTCAGTCATACCGTAAAATAAGCTAAAAATTGCAATGTTTTTATTTCTTTTCTTATTTTACAAATAATTCCATTAAAAAAACAACCTAAAATCATAGTATATAAACTGTATAATAATCGTTTTAGTGGGGTTCGTATTACTCAATCTTTAGCTTTCTGTGTAGTGTTTTTGTCCTTTTTCATTTGGACATTGCATTGTCTGTCCTTCTTAGCTTGATGGCTTCTTCAAACTCTTCTTAATATCGTAGTCTCCAAATGTTGAGGAAATTTTAATTTTCAGTAACAATTTTGATACTCCAAAATATTAATTTTCTCTTAAATTTAATTTCACAGATGCCACAAAAAGTCATTGCTACAAAAATGTTACGGTCGTCATCACAATCTGATTGACTGTTACTAAATATCAATATCTCCAATCACAATGGATCTTTTACTTTTTACGTAGACTTTTTCTTTACTCCATCACTATTAAGACTAACCGGGCTAGACTGTATGAGTAACACGGTGGGTGTCTTATAAGAAGCAGGAACTGCTTACCCTTCGGGAGCATCTGAGTCACTCCCGTTTTTTTTTAAATGAGGTCCGTAATTCTCATGTTTTTAGTTTTATGTGTCGTCCTTGTATGGGTCTTTACCTCCAGTTGTTTGTAGTGTAGGAGGCTCATGTCGTATTGTGTTGTTTGTAGTGTAGGAGGCTCATGTCGTATTGTGTTGTTTGTAGTTTAGGAGGGCTCATGTCGTATTGTGTTGTTTGTAGTGTAGGAGGCTCATGTCGTATTGTGTTGTTTGTAGTTTAGGAGGCTCATGTCGTATTGTGTTGTTTGTAGTGTAGGAGGCTCATGTCGTATTGTGTTGTTTGTAGTGTAGGAGCGCTCATGTCGTATTGTGTTGTTTATAGTTTAGGAGGCTCATGTCGTATTGTGTTGTTTGTAGTGTAGGAGGCCTATGTCGTATTGTGTTGTTTGTAATGTAGGAGGCTCATGTCGTATTGTGTTGTTTGTAGTGTAGGAGGGCCCATGTCGTATTGTGTTGTTTGTAGTGTAGGAGGCTCATGTCGTATTGTGTTGTTTGTAGTGTAGGAGGCTCATGTCGTATTGTGTTGTTTGCAGTGTAGGAGGCTCATGTCGTATTATGTTATTTGTAGTGTAGGAGTCTCATGTCGTATTGTGTTGTTTGTAGTGTAGGAGGCTCATGTCGTATTGTGTTGTTTGTAGTTTAGGAGGGCTCATGCAATATTGTGTTGTTTGTAGTGTAGGAGGCTCATGTCGTATTGTGTTGTTTGTAGCGTAGGAGGGCTCATGTCGTATTGTGTTGTTTGTAGTGTAGGAGGCTCATGTCGTATTGTGTTGTTTGTAGTTTAGGAGGCTCATGTCGTATTGTGTTGTTTGTAGTGTAGGAGGCTCATGTCGTATTGTGTTGTTTCTAGGTTAGGAGGGCTCATGTCGTATTGTGTTGTTTGTATTGTAGGAGGCTCATGTCGTATTGTGTTGTTTGTAGTGTAGGAGGGCTCATGTCGTATTGTGTTGTTTGTAGTGTAGGAGGCTCATGTCGTATTGTGTTGTTTGTAGTGTAGGAGGGTCATGTCATATTGTGTTGTTTGGAGTGTAGCAGGGTTCATGTCGTATTGTGTTGTTTGTAGTGTAGGAGGCTCATGTCGTATTGTGTTGTTTGCAGTATTGGAGGCTCATGTCGTATTGTGTTGTTTGTAGTGTAGGAGTCTCATGTCATATTGTGTTGTTTGTAGTGTAGGAGGCTCATGTCGTATTGTGTTGTTTCTAGGTTAGGAGGGCTCATGTCGTATTGTGTTGTTTGTATTGTGGAAGGGCTCATGTCGCATTGTGTTGTTTGTAGTGTAGAAGGCACATGTCGTATTGTGTTGTTTGTAGTGTAGGAGGATCATGTCGTATTGTGTTGTTTGTAGTGTAGGAGGCTCATGTCGTATTGTGTTGTTTGGTAGTGTAGGAGGCTCATGTCGTATTGTGTTGTTTGTAGTGTAGGAGGCTCATGTCGTATTGTGTTGTTTGTAGTGTAGGAGGCTCATGTCGTATTGTGTTGTTTGTAGTGTAGGAGGCTCATGTCGTATTGTGTTGTTTGTAGTTTAGGAGGCTCATGTCGTATTGTGTTGTTTGTAGTTTAGGAGGGCTCATGTCGTATTGTGTTGTTTGTAGTGTAGGAGGCTCATGTCGTATCGTGTTGTTTGTAGTGTAGGAGGCTCATGTCGTATTGTGTTGTTTGTAGTTTAGGAGGGCTCATGTCGTATTGTGTTGTTTGTAGTGTAGGAGGCTCATGTCGTATTGTGTTGTTTGTAGTGTAGGAGGCTCATGTCGTATTGTGTTGTTTGTAGTGTAGGAGGGCTCATGTCGTATTGTGTTGTTTGTAGTGTAGGAGGCTCATGTCGTATTGTGTTGTTTGTAGTGTAGAAGGCTCATGTCGTATTGTGTTGTTTGTAGTGTAGTAGGGCTCATGTCGTATTGTGTTGTTTGTAGTGTAGGAGGCTCATGTCGTATTGTGTTGTTTGTAGTGTAGGAGGCTCACGTCGTCTTGTGTTGTTTGTAGTGTAGGAGGCTCATGTCGTATTGTGTTGTTTGTAGTGTAGGAGGGCTCATGTCGTATTGTGTTGTTTGTAGTTTAGGAGGGCTCATGTCGTATTGTGTTGTTTGTAGTGTAGGGGGGCTCATGTCGTATTGTGTTGTTTATAGTGTAGGAGGCTCATGTCGTATTGTGTTGTTTGTAGTGTAGGAGGCTCATGTCGTATTGTGTTGTTTGTAGTGTAGGAGGGCTCATGTCGTATTGTGTTGTTTGTAGTGTAGGAGGGCTCATGTCGTATTGTGTTGTTTGTAGTGTAGGAGGCACAAGTCGTATTGTGTTGTTTGTAGTGTAGGAGGCTCATGTCGTATTGTGTTGTTTGTAGTGTAGGAGGCTCATGTCGTATTGTGTTGTTTGTAGTGTAGGAGGGCTCATGTCGTATTGTGTTGTTTGTAGTGTAGGAGACACATGTCGTATTGTGTTGTTTGTAGTGTAGGAGGCTCATGTCGTATTGTGTTGTTTGTAGTGTAGGAGGGCTCATGTCGTATTGTGTTGTTTGTAGTGTAGGAGGCACATGTCGTATTGTGTTGTTTGTAGTGTAGGAGGCTCATGTCGTATTGTGTTGTTTGTAGTGTAGGAGGCACATGTCGTATTGTGTTGTTTGTAGTGTAGGAGGCTCATGTCGTAGTGTGTTGTTTGTAGTGTAGAAGGCTCATGTCTTATTGTGTTGTTTGTAATTTAGGAGGGCTCATGTCGTATTGTGTTGTTTGTAGTTTAGGAGGGCTCATGTCGTATTGTGTTGTTTGTAGTGTAGGAAGGCTCATGTCATATTTTGCTGTTTGTAGTGTAGGAGGCTCATGTCGTATTGTGTTGTTTGTAGTGTAGGAGGCCTCATGTCGTATTGTGTTGTTTGTAGTGTAGGGGGCTCATGTCGTATTGTGTTGTTTGTAGTGTAGGAGGCTCATGTCGTATTGTGTTGTTTGTAGTGTAGGAGGCTCATGTCGTATTGTGTTGTTTGTAGTTTAGGAGGGCTCATGTCGTATTGTGTTGTTTGTAGTGTAGGAGGCTCATGTCGTATTGTGTTGTTTGTAGTGTAGGAGGTTCATGTCGTATTGTGTTGTTTGTAGTGTAGGAGGCTCATGTCGTATTGTGTTGTTTGTAGTGTAGGGGGGCTCATGTCGTATTCTGTTGTTTGTAGTGTAGGAGGCTCATGTCGTATTGTGTTGTTTGTAGTGTAGGAGGCTCATGTCGTATTGTGGTGTTTTTAGTTTAGGAGGGCTCATGTCGTATTGTGTTGTTTGTAGTGTAGGAGGCTCATGTCGTATTGTGGTGTTTTTAGTTTAGGAGGGCTCATGTCGTATTGTGTTGTTTGTAGTGTAGGAGGCTCATGTCGTATTGTGTTGTTTGTAGTGTAGGAGGCTCATGTCGTATTGTGTTGTTTGCATTGTAGGAGGCTCATGTCGTATTGTGTTGTTTGTAGTGTAGGAGGCTCATGTCGTATTGTGTTGTTTGTAGTGTAGGAGGCTCATGTCGTATTGTGTTGTTTGTAGTTTAGGAGGGCTCATGTCGTATTGCGTTGTTTGTAGTGTAGGAAGGTTCATGTCGTATTGTGTTGTTTGTAGTGTAGGGGGGCTCATGTCGTATTCTGTTGTTTGTAGTGTAGGAGGCTCATGTCGTATTGTGTTGTTTGTAGTGTAGGAGGGCTCATGTCGTATTTGGTTGTTTGTAGTGTAGGAAGGTTCATGTCGTATTGTGTTGTTTGTAGTGTAGGAGGCTCATGTCGTATTGTGTTGTTTGTAGTGTAGGAGGCTCATGTCGTATTGTGTTGTTTGTAGTTTAGGAGGGCTCATGTCGTATTGTGTTGTTTGTAGTGTAGGAGGCTCATGTCGTATTGTGTTGTTTGTAGTGTAGGGGGTCTCATGTCGTATTGTGTTGTTTGTAGTGTAGGAGGGCTCATGTCGTATTGTGTTGTTTGTAGTGTAGGATGCTCATGTCGTATTGTGTTGTTTGTAGTGTAGGAGGGCTCCTGTCGTATTGTGTTGTTTGTAGTGTAGGAGGCTCATGTCGTATTGTGTTGTTTGTAGTGTAGGAGAGTTCATGTCGTATTGTGTTGTTTATAGTGTAGGAGGGCTCATGTCGTATTGTGTTGTTTGTAGTGTAGGAGGGCTCATGTCGTATTGTGTTGTTTGTAGTGTAGGAGGGTTCATGTCGTATTGTGTTGTTTGTGTTTGTTTGCTATAGTGATATCTATCATTTTGTCCTATCTTATGTAATTATGTTCTGGGTTCCGTGTTGTGATGTCCGCTACGATTTCCGCATGAAAGTGATGTTCGGTTCGTCATTACACTTTGTTTGTAGGAGGGCTCATGTCTTATTTATGTTATTATTTCTATCTGTTGCGTATAACATAGTGATGTTCAATACGTATTGACTAGATGAGCAACATGGCGGGTGTCTTATAAGAGGCATGAACAGCTTGTCCAATACGTATTGACTAGATGAGCAACATGGCGGGTGTCTTATAAGAGGCATGAACTGCTTGTCCAACACGTATTGACTAGATGAGCAACATGGCGGGTGTCTTATAAGAGGCATGGACTGCTTGTCCAATACGTATTGACTAGATGAGCAACATGGTGGGTGTCTTATAAGAGGCATGCACTGCTTGTCCAATACGTATTGACTAGATGAGCAACATGGTGGGTGTCTTATAAGAGGCACGAACTGCTTGTCCAATGCGTATTGACTAGATGAGCAACATGGTGGGTGTCTCATAAGAGGCATGAACTGCTTGTCCAATACGTATTGACTAGATGAGCAACATGGTGGGTGTCTCACAAGAGGCATGAACTGCTTGTCCAATACGTATTGACTAGATGAGCATCATGGCGGGTGTCTTATAAGAGGCATGCACTGCTTGTCCAATACGTATTGACTAGATGAGCAACATGGCGGGTGTCTTACAAGAGGGGCGAACTGCTTGTCCAATAGGTATTGACTAGATGAGCAACATGGTGGGTGTCTTATAAGAGACATGAACTGCTTGTTCAATAGGTATTGACTAGATGAGTAACATGGCGGGTGTCTTATAAGAGACATGAACTGCTTGTCCAATACGTATTGACTAGATGAGCAACATGGCGGGTGTCTTACAAGAGGCATGAACTGCTTGTCCAATAGGTATTAACTAGATGAGCAACATGGCGGGTGTCTTATAAGAGACCTGAACTGCTTGTCCAATACGTATTGACTAGATGAGTAACATGGCGGGTGTCTTATAAGAGACATGAACTGCTTGTCCAATACGTATTGACTAGATGAGCAACATGGCGGGTGTCTTATAAGAGGCATGAACTGCTTGTCCAATACGTATTGACTAGATGAGCAACATGGCGGGTGTCTTACAAGAGACATGAACTGCTTGTCCAATACGTATTGACTAGATGAGCAACATGGCGGGTGTCTTACAAGAGGCATGAACTGCTTGTTCAATACGTATTGACTAGATGAGCAACATGGCGGGTGTCTTATAAGAGGCATGCACTGCTTGTCCAATACGTATTGACTAGATGAGCAACATGGCGGGTGTCTTATAAGAGGCATGAACTGCTTGTCCAATAGGTATTGACTAGATGAGCAACATGACCGGTGTCTTATAAGAGATATGAACTGCTTGTCCAATAGGTATTGACTAGATGAGTAACATGGCGGATGTCTTATAAGAGACATGAACTGCTTTTCCAATACGTATTGACTAGATGAGCAACATGGCGGGTGTCTTATAAGAGGCATGAACTGCTTGTCCAATACGTATTGACTAGATGAGCAACATGGCGGGTGTCTTATAAGAGACATGAACTGCTTGTTCAATACGTATTGACTAGATGAGCAACATGACGGGTGTGTTATAAGAGGCATGAACTGCTTGTCCAATACGTATTGACTAGATGAGCAACATGGCGGGTGTCTTACAAGCGGCATGAACTGCTTGTCCAACAGGTATTAACTAGATGAGCAACATGGCGGGTGTCTTATAAGAGACATGAACTGCTTGTCCAATACGCATTGACTAGATGAGCAACATGGCGGGTGTTTTATAAGAGACATGAACTGCTTGTCAAATACGTATTGACTAGATGAGCAACATGGCGGGTGTCTTATAAGAGGCATGAACTGCTTGTCCAATAGGTATTGACTAGATGAGCAACATGGCGGGTGTCTTATAAGAGACATGAACTGCTTGTCAAATACGTATTGACTAGATGAGCAACATGGCGGGTGTCTTACAAGAGGCATGAACTGCTTGTCCAATACGTATTGACTAGATGAGCAACATGACGGGTGTCTTATAAGAGGCATGAACTGCTTGTCCAATAGGTATTGACTAGATGAGCAACATGGCGGGTGTCTTATAAGAGGCATGAACTGCTTGTCCAATAGGTATTGACTAGATGAGCAACATGGCGGGTGTCTTATAAGAGACATGAACTGCTTGTCAAATACGTATTGACTAGATGAGCAACATGGCGGATGTCTTACAAGAGGCATGCACTGCTTGTCCAATACGTATTGACTAGATGAGCAACATGACGGGTGTCTTATAAGAGGCATGCACTGCTTGTCCAATACGTATTGACTAGATGAGCAACATGGCGGGTGTCTTATAAGAGGCATGAACTGCTTGTCCAATAGGTATTGACTAGATGAGCAACATGGTGGGTGTCTTACAAGAGGCATGAACTGCTTGTCCAATACGTATTGACTAGATGAGCAACATGGCGGGTGTCTTACAAGAGGCATGAACTGCTTGTCCAATAGGTATTGATTAGATGAGCAACATGGCGGGTGTGTTATAAGAGACATGAACTGCTTGTCCAATACGTATTGACTAGATGAGCAACATGGCGGGTGTCTTATAAGAGACATGGACTGCTTGTCCAATAGGTATTGACTAGATGAGCAACATGGTGGGTGTCTTACAAGAGGCATGAACTGCTTGTCCAATAGGTATTGACTAGATGAGCAACATGGCGGGTGTCTTATAAGAGACATGAACTGCTTGTCCAATACGTATTGACTAGATGAGTAACATGGCGGGTGTCTTATAAGAGACATGAACTGCTTGTCCAATACGCATTGACTAGATGAGCAACATGGCGGGTGTGTTATAAGAGACATGCACTGCTTGTCCAATACGTATTGACTAGATGAGGAACATGGCGGGTGTCTTATAAGAGGCATGAACAGCTTGTTCAATACGTATTGACTAGATGAGCAACATGGCGGGTGTCTTATAAGAGACATGGACTGCTTTTCCAATACGTATTGACTAGATGAGCAACATGGCGGGTGTCTTACAAGAGGCATGAACTGCTTGTCCAATAGGTATTGACTAGATGAGCAACATGGCGGGTGTCTTATAAGAGACATGAACTGCTTGTCCAATACGTATTGACTAGATGAGTAACATGGCGGGTGTCTTATAAGAGACATGAACTGCTTGTCCAATACGTATTGACTAGATGAGCAACATGGTGGGTGTCTTATAAAAGGCATGAACTGCTTGTCCAATACGTATTGACTAGATGAGCAACATGGCCGGTGTCTTACAAGAGGCATGAACTGCTTGTCCAATAGGAATTGACTAGATGAGCAACATGGCGGGTGTCTTATAAGAGACATGAACTGCTTGTCCAATACGTATTGACTAGATGAGTAACATGGCGGGTGTCTTATAAGAGACATGAACTGCTTGTCCAATACGTATTGACTAGATGAGCAACATGGTGGGTGTCTTATAAAAGGCATGAACTGCTTGTCCAATACGTATTGACTAGATGAGCAACATGGCCGGTGTCTTACAAGAGGCATGAACAGCTTGTTCAATACGTATTGACTAGATGAGCAACATGGCGGGTGTGTTATAAGAGACATGAACTGCTTGTCCAATACGTATTGACTAGATGAGGAACATGGCGGGTGTCTTATAAGAGGCATGAACAGCTTGTTCAATACGTATTGACTAGATGAGCAACATGGCGGGTGTCTTATAAGAGACATGAACTGCTTGTCCAACACGTATTGACTAGATGAGGAACATGGCGGGTGTCTTATAAGAGGCATGAACTGCTTGTCCAATACGTATTGACTAGATGAGGAACATGGCGGGTGTCTTACAAGAGGCATGAACTGCTTGTCCAACACGTATTGACTAGATGAGGAACATGGCGGGTGTGTTATAAGAGAAATGAACTGCTTGTCCAATACGTATTGACTAGATGAGCAACATTGCGGGTGTCTTATAAGAGGCATGAACTGCTTGTCCAACACGTATTGACTAGATGAGGAACATGGCGGGTGTGTTATAAGAGGCATGAACTGCTTACCCTTCGTGAACACTTTGGTACACCTCTGGTTTTTGGTGGGGCTCGCGTTGCTCACCTTTTTAGTTTTCTTTGTTGTGCTATTCTTTATTTTGATTGTCTTCGTCATGTGTCTTGTGTACCCAATGTTGTCAGTTTCTCTGATTGCCCCTTCTATTTTTTCTAATGTTTATTTGGAAGAGAACAGGGAGAGGCTTCCTATATGCAGTCACTGCGGTTCACATCTGTTGACATTCTTCCATAGAAAAACCTTTCTTTAAAACTATGTTGTACACATTGTCCACAACTATTCCAAAAAGACATTTCTCAAGTAGTTCAAGAATATTCACCAAAGATGATATATTACCTTAGGCATTTGCCAATACGAAAATCATGTGACTATTTTCATCCAACTTTCGTGAATTTCTTCGGTGTATAATTATCGCCACATATCTGCTTTTATTTTCGTAACTTTTTCTCCAAGAAATAAATTCTTGGTTATTTGATATTATGTAGGCAATACAAGATCACCCGGTGCGTGTGAGGCAAGGGTTTCATCAATGCATGTGTAAATCTAACAATATCTGTAGATATTGAAATAATTTAAATTGTTAGAAGTGCACGACTTTCGGTAGATTTGTGTCACCTCCCCTTTATAAAGAAAAATGTATACCTCCAGACAATAGGCTACAGTTGGTCATAACTCTGAGAAAAAGTTATAAATTTATTATTTCAATGATACTACTACTTTGTACACATTTCATACATTTGATATTGCATCCCTGTTCAGACAAACGTAAAGTTCAGTTACCTGAACCCTTCAGTATTTATCCGAAACTCTTTTTTCACTGCTTTACACCTTCAGTATTATTCAATATTTCTTGTCCTTTAATAAGCGTAATGTCCCCAATATCAAAATCACATCAGTCTTTAATCACAACATTTACTGGAGTCGTGATCAGGAGAACTTATATTTACTGGCGTCGTGATCAGGAGAACTTATATTTACTGGAGTCGTGATCAGGAGAACTTATATTTATTGGAGTCGTGATCAGGAGAACTTATATTTACTGGAGTCGTGATCAGGACAACTTATATTTATTGTTATTCATCAGACTGATACAATTATTCACAGAATATGTAAAAATAGGAAATTCCCAACAAAAGAAATTGATAATTTTGAAAATATATTAGTTTTTGCTCGAAGAAAAAAAAAAGATTTTCAACCGGTTTGAACGTAGTGAAATAGTGTTATACTATGGCGAAATGGCGAGTGCGTTGAGGAAAAGGGGTATATTGTTAATGTAATCAAACTCATTGCACAATCATTTATAATCAAATGATTTCAAACCAATACACAATTGTTAGGGAAATATTGAAGGTATGCAATTAACTTTTTGATGATGATAAATTATAAAAGTTTGAAAACTTTGTATTTGGCCAAAAAGCGGACCTCAGATTAAAGCGTCCTAATATGACATACGTTTGTTCTGATGCTATTCGGCTTGTACCATCCATTATATGCTCACTTTAAGTGATATCTTATCACTCCAACAGGAGATGACTATATAAGACCTATTTCTATGCCATGTGTATCGTACGAGGTATCGACTAATGAGACCGTGTAGGGATTGCGTTTCCTACCTTAATTTTATTGACAGAAACTTAAGGTTTTTGCTCAGAAAGACTAGAGAAATAGGGATTTTTGACAATCAATTTGAATTCATCATCAAGACAATTATGCTGACCCTTTCGGAGCATCTGATGCCTCCTTTTTGATTAAGAGTTCATGGTACTCATGTGTGTTCTTCTGGTGTTTGCATCATATTACTAGTATTTAAAAGCTGTGATACTAGTATATGTATTCATGTCACATGTTATAATAATAAAACACTTATATAAACTGTGTCTTACCGACCTTTACATATTTGTGAAATATATATCCCTTTTCACAGCTAAATGCAAAATTGAACGCAATTAAAATACAGTCATTATATATCAATTTTTAGATATTTTGGTATATGTCGTTTGGAGGTAAACCATAAATGAACCAAAAGAAATTAAAACCGAAAGACGAGAGGAAAGTGACCCTAAGGTGTGTCTTCAGGTTCACACTCCATATTTCCCCGCCTATCGTGATCTAGTCTTTCAAAAAATAAATCTCTCTGAAACCATTGCTTCAGCCTTTGAAAGTCAAATTGTTAAAGAACCATTTAACCATAAAAATATTATGTTTCTTTTTCTAAAAAAAAATGCGAAGACGTAACAGACGAAAACCAGATTGTACATTAATGATGATCATAAGATCATGAACAAAGGACATGTGTTTATGTTGATTTGATATGTAAGGTGACCATCAACACTTTACAGGCTTTCAGCAAAGAGAACTAGGTTATCATATGTTTCGTTGAACAGACATGTGTTAATAACCGTACAGGTGTGAGCAAGTACTAAATGTATGCTTTAAAGCAAATTCAAGATGAACACTTTCCGGATGATACAATTTAAGCAAATCAACATATGGAAAAATGTATGAAATTTCTACTTTGGTGAAGCCCTTTCACTTTGTATGCACGTTGTTTGGGTGGACCACGAACTATAAATTCGAGATGACTGCCACTGCAGGAGATATTATCAACTAAACACCGTACGGGATATTAGTCAACTATGTGCCCTATAAGGTGTGCACTGTTTCCATTTTTCCATTGATCATGATTTTGTTTGTATCTGCGAATATAAACATCAATAACAAATAAGAGATCAATTGAGGTTTTATTCTATGTTAAATTTGTAAGCTTGGTATCAATGTCAATCCAGGTCTTGACACATTGCAGTTAACATTTAAATGAAGTCAATTCCGTGGAAGACGTGTCGGCTATGACTGATCTCGTCAGGCAGTTTTGTCTGATGAGTTTTCAACATTCGTGTATGTTTTAGACTAGCTATTGTCATACTCATGTACAACTTTCTCTTCTTCTGCAATCTTTTCTAATTTACAAACTTTAAGAAGAATAACGGATAAAGAAGTACAAAGAAGCTTAAAAGACATTCTGAACTGATAGGCGACTGGTAATATTATTGTCGACCTTTACTTCTAAGCTTTTCAGTTTCAAAGGACGAGTGTTACCTGTTTTAAGCCTATTAGTTTTTATTACATACTTTACTAGAAATGGTCTTTTAATCTTGTAATAACCCATTTATGACAAATGTACATATTAATAATTTAATTGTTATCGATTTCCACATATGCTTCGTTTCAGCATTGCTTAAAGAAGTCGAATATGTTTTGGAGACTTTATTTTTGTATTGTTGATAATATATAGATACCAATACTTCATCAAAGAACACCTGTCATTGTGATAAACAGGAATACACACAATGCCTTTCATGACTTGATTGGAATGGTATCTTTTATTGAATTAGCTTCCTATGTATTAGTAGAGCACCCGTTACCAGCCGTATAACAGAACATGGAGTTCTTTCTGGTAGCGACTGCATACATGCATTTCGTAGACTGGCTTTAATTATGAATCCTTACGATTTATGAGTACAAGAAGTAACCCTCTTAGAAGTCCCCTCCCATCTTGATATACTACTATGCCCCTACCCCCATCCCCATCAGGAGAGACCATGAGGTCACTTTCTCATTGAAGACGAGATGGCCGAACGAGAGGCGCATAACTCTGTATCGACTGTATCATTTGCATGTATGTATCTGATGTAGCTATTAGAACTTTGCCCTATTTGACCCAATTTGAACTATATCCTGAGTTCGTAAGAAATGTAGGGGCCGTCGTGGTCGTGATCGTATGGTAGTTGGGCTTGTAACTACCTATGCAATCAGTGCCTATCACCACTAATGTGGTGAGCTCGAATCCCGTTCAGGCGAGGTTTACTAAATACAACATTATGTGATAAAGTTTGTTAGTGACTAGCGGCAGTTCGGTGGTTGTCTCCGTGTACTCCGGTTTCCTCCACCAATAAAGCTGTCCGCCACGATATAACTGAAATATTGTTGAAAGTGACGTTAAGCACAAAATCGAAGAAGAACAGACAACACAATGGCTAAAAGAAAAAGTACAAAAGGACAAACAATGATAAAAAAACATACATATAAAACCAAAGATTGAGTAACACGAACCCCACTAAAAACCGGGGGTGAACTCATGTGCTCCGGAAGGGTAAGCAGTTCCTGCTCCACTAGGGACACCCGTCGTATTAATATAGTTACAAACCCGGTGGTAAGTCATGAACGAGGAAAGGACCGGGAAGTGGTTACGATAAGTGGAACATATCCGTGGTCATTTGTGACACAGATATTCTATAACGTTCAACCAAGTCGTGGTGGCGACCGTAAAACTAAGAGGAATCCTTGATTCAGTAACTTCCTTGTTAGCAGCAACCAACCAATCGTAAGAAGAGTAGATTTGTGCGTAGCTGGATGGTTCTTGTAGTAATCTATAATATAACTCATTATTTTGTTATTCAACAGGGACGTTTGAAAAGATAGCAATGTAATATGTACATGCAGAAATGCAGAACTAATATTGGCAATGTAGAAACACTAGAAACGAGTTATGAATAAGTCATCATAGAAGACAATTGGCAAAAAAGTCTAGATAGTTGGGGATTGGGTGATTTTCGTAATCGTATTCCAAAATTGTCCAATCAGAACCGAGTATTTATTTGATTGTAAGCGCATACCTAGAAGCTTTATGACCGGAAGGCCTGATGAATCGTCCTTATCTGTTTTTTATTCTTCAACTTTTAAATGGATTCATTTTACCGTCGAGGTGAAGCATTGAAATAATTATATTTTATACTATATGACTCAGAAACCAAATTGATTTTCATTATCAGTCTGTTTATGTCTTTGTACAATAATATTTTAGATATGTCTCGGTCTTTAAATTAATGATTGAAATTCAGTTCCTAAATAATTCATTATTATCAAATCTAAGGTTCTCTCCCCTGATGTATAGGTGACCTTAGCCGACCTTGACTTATCTGCATAGGGCCTTTGGTTTATTGCTCACAAACCTTTGAAATTATTTGACTTTCCTATAGTTTTGAAAAGAGCATTGACGTTTGAATTATTGTCTATGAAGTGCCCTTATTTAAACTCGGTCAGAAAGCTTAAATCTATTGTAGAGACATAGCGGACATCAAGCTGACACACACCCTCGCCTACCACAACGGAGCCACTCTTCAAGACAATGACTAAAACGCTTCGGAGAAGCTACTGGGTGACATCCATATCAGACATAATTCTCCCTTAATCTCATATAGTCGAGAAGAGTCAGGCAGTCTATCCCAGTAGCCGATGTCAATTCATTTAAAAATGAAATCAAATTTTAAAATAATTTAATGGTTACTTGTCTGTTAACAGGTAATCCTTTTCGCAATACCTTTTTTAATACAAATCTTCTTGACGGTTAACGCGGTGGAGTGGTAGTGGTGGTGGATATGCTTGACTGCTTGGTGGATACGTCTCACTAACTATAGTTTTGAAAAGAGCATTGACGTTTGAATTATTGTCTATGAAGTGCCCTTTCTTAAGCTCGGTCAGAAAGTTTAAATCTATGGTGGAGACATAGCGGACATCAAGTTGACAAACACCATCGTCTACCACAACGGAGCCACTCTTCAAGAGAATGACCAAAGCGCTTCAGAGAAGCTACTGGGTGACATCCATATGAGACATAATTCTCCCTTAATCTCATATAGTCGAGAGGAGTCAGGCAGTCTATCCCAGTAGCCGATGTCAATTCATTTAAAAATGAAATCAAAATTTAAAATAATTTAATGGTTACTTGACCGTTAACAGGTAATCCTTTTCGCAATATCTTTTATAATGCAAATCTTCTTGACGGTTAACAGACTTCACTGATCCGCAGTCGATTTAAAAAGTGAGGATTATCTGTTGATTTTCTCGCTTTTATTCCTCTCGTGAATAGATTTACCGATAAGGTAAGTCAGGGTTTAACTACCATTAATTTTTCTTTTTATATTTCGTTAAATAAATTAAAACACGCTGTGTAAGCATCGTGTATTCAAGTATTCCATTTAAAGCGTCCATTTTGATATAAACTTCCTTCATTTTAAAAGGCTTTTTCTTTAGCAAATTATTTTTTGGGACCCTTTCACCCCTATTGATTAGACCCAACCCTTTCATGGCGTTAGTCAGAAGTTGTCGCCATATTAGACGGACATGTTTTTTCATATTCCTGTAAAAAGTTCAATAATAGCTTGATTTATGCTGTATGAAAACACCGAAAGTGTATGGATGTCATTACATTTGTTCAATGTATAGAAGCACTTAATTTTTCTTAATAAAATTGTAAAAGGGTTTGGAATTCGAACGTAAACAAACAGTAAGAAAAAGGGGCCATGTTTACATTATTATGAATTATGTTCAACTTGATTTCATCAGATTAAAGTTGATGTAATTACACAATTTTATTTCCGAATCATGTTCTAGAAATTGTCTAACTTTGTCTTAGATTGTACACTTTAGAACTAAGTCTATTTCGAGTGTATATAAACAAAGAGTCATGGTATTTAATATGTAAACAATGGGTTTTTAGCTTCCTACTTAGAGTTTATTTTAAGCTTAGATGTAGTCCTATGATATAGATATTTTATACAGCCGAAGCAATAAATTGAGTTGATAGTTCCTAATATATGAATAAAAATAATTTTATTTGATAAAACAATTAAGTGACGCTTTCGATATTCTATTTTCAAAGATGGCGGAGATTATTGATTTTTGAACTGGTTCTATCCGGTTTATATATACATGTTATAACATGTCAACAACTTAGGTCATTGCTCTCGTCGTACATCAGTGATTTAAATGTAAATACAGCATAAGTGTTTTATCTTGTGTAGAAACATACTACATTATATTGACACAATTTATATTATAATACTATAATTATACTATTTGACGAAAAATTCATATTATTCCAATTTGAAGCAAGCGTTATCAGTGATATGTATACAATACACACGAATGACCACTCTTAACCAGTGTTACACTGGCTGTCTTCAAGGTATTAAATAAACAAGCTATCAAAATCAGTGTAAAGCAAACGAGGTCATTTATTTTCCATCCAGACTAAGGGTATACAAAATGCACAGAATGGAAATCTTCAAACCTTTCCCCTGGCCACAGCTCGGCTAGGTTATTAAACTCTATTAGTAGTATAACTATTTATCGATTAGACGAGCTCAATCATGTCAAAATGAAATGGTAATAGATTAATCCATCCAAGGGGTTTAAGTGCGATAAATTATTGGATTATTTTGCTTTGATTTAAACTGAAATGCACTGGATACAAACCATAATACACTAATTAATCAATCATAATCCCAATTAGAAATCACTAAAACATCTGTTGACACGTTACTACATCTTGCAATTTCCCATGTTTGCTAAATGGTTAGACTGAAGCCATTGATTACATGACACCTGTTGTTTGGCCAACCCTTTCAGAAGTTAAATGCTTTTTGAAGTACATTTAATTACATGGATTTCTAATCTGCTGCGGTGAAAATAGAGGTGTGTGTTTTAATCATTAATACACTTTATATATTCTTTGTGACGTTTGAAGATTTGATAACATGGATTTCTGACCTGCTGTGGTGAAAATAGAGGTGTGTGTTTTTATTCTACAAAGAACGTGTAAAGTGTATTAATGATTCAAACACACACCTCTATTTTCACCACAGCAGGTCAGAAATCCAAGTAATTAAATGTATTTCAAAAAGCAATTAACTTCTGAAAGGGTTGGCCAATCAACAGGCGTCATGTAATCAATGGCTTCAGTCAAACCATTTAGCAAACATGGGAAATTGCAAGATGTAGTAAAGTGTCAACAGATGTTTTAGTGATTTCTAATTGGGATTATGATTGATTAATTAGTGTATTATGGTTTGTATCCAGTGCATTTCAGTTTAAATCAAAGCAAAATAATCCAATAATTTATCGCACTTAAACCCCTTGGATGGATTAATCTATTATCATTTCATCTTGACATGATTGAGCTCGTCTAATCGATAAATAGTTATTCTACTAATAGAGTTTAATGACCTCGTTTGCTTTACACTGATTTTGATAGCTTGTTTATTTAATACCTTGAAGACAGCCAGTGCAACACTGGTTAAGAGTGGTCATTCGTGTCAAAATAATGTAGGATGTTTCTACACAAGATAAAACACTTATGCTGTATTTACATTTAAATCACTGATGTACGACGAGAGCAATGACCTAAGTTGTTGACGTGTTATAACATGTATATATAAACCGGATAGAACCAGTTCAAAAATCAATAATCTCCGCCATCTTTGAAAATAGAATATCGAAAGCGTCACTTAATTGTTTTATCAAATAAAATTATTTTTATTCATATATTAGGAACTATCAACTCAATTTATTGCTTCGGCTGTATAGAATATCTATATCATAGGACTACATCTAAGCTTAAAATAAACTCTAAGTAGGAAGCTAAAAACCCATTGTTTACATATTAAATACCATGACTCTTTGGTTATGTACACTCGAAATAGACTTAGTTCTAAAGTGTACAATCTAAGACAAAGTTAGACAATTTCTAGAACATAATTCAGAAATAAAATTGTGTAATTATATCAACTTTAATCTGATGAAATCAAGTTGAACATAATTCATAATAATGTAAGCATGGCCCCTTTTTTCTTACCGTTTGTTTACGTTCGAATTCCAAACCCTTTTACAATTTTATTAAGAAAAATATAGTTGTTTCTATACATTGAACAAATGTAATGACATCCATACACTTTCGGTGTTTTCATACAGTGTAAATCAAGCTATTATTGAACTTTTTACAGGAGTATAAACAAAACATGTCCGTCTAATATGGCGACAACTTCTGACTAACGCCATGAAAGGGTTGGGTCTAATCAATAGGGGTGAAAGGGTCCCAAAAATTATTTTGCTAAACAAAAAGCCTTTTAAAATGAAGAAAGTTTATATCAAAATGGACGTTTTAAATGAAATACTTGAATACACGATGCTTACACAGCGTGTTTTAATCTATTTAACGAAATATAAAAAGAAAAATTAAAGGTAATTGAACCCTGACTTACCTTATCGGTAAATCTATTCACGAGAGGAATAAAAGCGAGAAAATCAACAGATAATCCTCACTTTTTAAATCGACTGCGGATCAGTGAAGTCTGTTAACCGTCAAGAAGATTTGCATTATAAAAGATATTGCGAAAAGGATTACCTGTTAACGGTCAAGTAACCATTAAATTATTTTAAATTTTGATTTCATTTTTAAATGAATTGACATCGGCTACTGGGATAGACTGCCTGACTCCTCGACTATATGAGATTAAGGGAGAATTATGTCTCATATGGATGTCACCCAGTAGCTTCTCCGAAGCGTTTTAGTCATTGTCTTGAAGAGTGATTCCGTTGTGGTAGACGAGGGTGTTTGTTAGCTTGATGTCCGCAATGTCTCCACAATAGATTTAAGCTTTCTGACCGAGCTTAAGAAAGGGCACTTCGTAGACAATAATTCAAACGTCAATGCTCTTTTCAAAACTATAGTTAGTGATGCGTATCCACGAGCAGTCAAGCATATCCACCACCATCATTGCCACCACCACCACTGTCACTGCCACCACCACCATCCACCACCACCACAAATACTGCGTGGTAGACTCCCAATATACAGATTGAATGATTTTTATGACGAAGAAATAAAAGGAACGTTCTATCAATCAGAGTTGAAAAAAGTAGATGTTAGAGACGATGACATATGGAAAGTAGAGAAAATTCTGAAGACCAAAGGAACAGGAAACAATAAACATTATTTCATTAAAAGACTATACTGGACAAAGAAATTCAATTCGTGGATTTCTGCCCGCGATGTAAATAATCTTTGATTTTATTATCAATCAGAGTGAACTATCCCGGAAAGGCTAACTTCAAGTCTCGGCAATTTACGCCCCTGCACGAAAGATAGGATACTAATGGCCCTTTTGTGAGGTTGAAGATATTGTCGAGTGGTAGACGGCTCTCGTATTTTCTAATATCTAGATGTATAAATGGTTAAGGTTAGGAATATGTTGTAAAGGCATGCGTGTGGATGACTCTCCGACCCACGCCTGTCTATATTGATGGAGATATTAAATTATTAAATATATTTATATCTTGTTGTATATGCCCATTGGAAAACAGACACGATGTACACAGTGAAGCATATCAAAATCTATATCACAACATGATTACACTCAAAAGACCCCCACTTAATTTTTATATCCTTATTACACATATCTCAATAAAAACAATACAGGTCGTAACCCATCATAACATTATTGGATTTCCATTTGTCTAATTATAAAGACTGGGAATTTTCAATTTTTCTAACTACAGATGTAGGGTTTTCCAAAGCTAGCCTCTGGAAGGGGCTAACCAGTAGGGGGTTAACAAATTCCTATAGTAAGTGCATAGCACTTCCGGTCGCCAAAAGCCCTGGTTTCCTCACTATTTCTACGTTTATATTGATAGATATTTCTTAGAACAAATATTCAGATTTAGAATAAAATATTGTTTGGCGTTGGTGCCTTTTGATCCTCTTTGTATCTCCGGGTTATGACAAATTTGTTCGAAATCTGTTGAAATACTTTAGACCGGAAGTTTCACAGGAATTCAATGAAAAAAACGCATAAAAAGACTTAATATAAACTTATCACATTGGGCGTGCACAATGTTTGACAGATTTACTTATACATGTATGTAAACTAGGAGTTATTGTGGTATTGTGCCGTCTAAGAAGCGTCTAAGACAAGGTTGAAGATACCAAAGGGATAATCAGTAACACGTATATCAAAGGACAGACAACACAGTGTTCAAAAAAAACAGGAGAAAAGGACAAACAACGATCTACAATACGATGCACAGAATAGGGCGACACGAACCCCGCTAATTTGATTGTCTACCTTTTCACAAATTATAGACAAGTCTGTCATTATAGAAACCAGTTTCGGAAACTGATCAATTTTGTAAATGTGATGAATCTATCCAATGCATCTAATAACCGACGACATAATCATTACCACCATCATTATACCTCTCGAATGTACACGATGAGTCTATTGACGGTATCTTACCAAGCGTACAGAATTCACTTGTTATTAATAATATTGGACTGAACTATATTCAAGCCTATTCATGACTGATCTTGCTTCCTAAGAATAAACATTTATAGTCACGATTACTAGTTTCCTAAATCTGTTAGTATTTACAGGGAAGAAGAACCGAGGTTTCAAGATTTGTGTTTCAAACGTGAGTCTTGTGTGGAACCAATTAGCATGACCCTTTCAGAATTTCAAAGAAAAAAATCGTTCAAATTGGTATAAGAGAATTTTTCTTTTGGTCATTGCATTGTCAGTCCTTCTTCAATTTACGGCGTCTGATAACCCCTTTGGTATCTTCGAACTCATTTTATATCGCCTAATGAGTACTAATATGACTTATATTAGACCCATAATGACACACTGTCTCAAATATTTAGCTAATCTTATGTCGAAGATGTTGTCGTTCTGGATAAGAAAACCTCTAAGGACTTTGTATTTATATGTTAGTTATATTACCATGACATTCTGATAAAAGCAGTACGAATCAATGACACATCTGCTGATCTCTTTATATGGAATTCTGGACAATCATATGTCTGGACTAGAATACTTTTCTTAGAATATATTAAATGAACTTCTAACTGACTTTTAAATCATTTTACTTCCCAATCATTAGACTTTTAAAGTATTACAGAGACAGACGTGTCGTGCTAACCAAATTTGATATCTACGTTCTTTATGACTGTACAAGTTGCATGCACAATTTTGTAACGCTATAAATTCGTATACAAGATGTTCAACAAAACCTCCAAAGCGTTTACCTCAACTCTTTTGGTAGTTAAAGAAGGTGCATTCAAAGATAAAATAAATACTCTTAATTAACAAGAGACGGTAATCAGATACGAATTCTAAGAAAAGTTTGAAGATACCAAAGGGGTAATCAGAAGCCGTAAATCGATTCCTAAAGATCTCACTCAAAGGAGTAGGTTTTAAGTTCTTCAATATCAACAAAACATTTGATATTTGAACACCTACCAATACCACATGACATTCTACATGAACGGAATTAACTGAGACATCAGTCTTTAGATCGTAAAAATAATAGACTTCGCTATACCTAAATATATTTGTGTATAAAGAATCATGGACAGTTACGTTACAGGTTTATGATTGTGACTGTAACTCCAGAAACGCGTCGTGTGCACTATATGCGATATCTACGTTTTTATGACATGCCAATTTTGATTTTCCAACATAGCAAAGTCCTGCAACTCTTGATATCGGTTGTTGAATTCTACTTTTCACGGTATTATAGAGCATGATCTTCTTATAATAATTTTTTTTAAATAAGGGCTCACTCTAGATTTTGTCCGGACATTTGTTACCCCAAGTTTAAGGGAAACCAAGCTGAAGTCATCGCTTTATGACATTCTATTGTCATAATCATGAATTGGTTATACCACACATAATTCCCATCGTTTAAATGATAATAGACATGGTAAACTCGTGTCTGGGCATATGAGCGATGAGTTCATGACTCGTGCTCTGTTTTGTCTTCCAATAGGGTCTATGAGAGGGTGGGGTTCAGCCGCCAGCCGGTAGATCGGTACGGGGCCCGGAGAGCCAAGAAAGGGCCGTGGAATCTCTGAAGGGCCCCATAGCCTTATTAGTCATTGACGTTTTATTTTGATTTTCTCATTAGTTTTTTGGTATTTTCAACTCAAATCCACAATTTTGAGAGAAGTTTCAGCCTGTTCCAGGGCCCCAAAGCAGTATTGTTCCGCCTTGCAAAATTTCTCTTGGAGGCCCTGTCTTCCAATCTCTGATTTTTGTGGTTTTAACTTACACAGAAAACGAAATCAATGTGAATATGTTTTAAAATTCTGTATATTGTATATTTGTTCTAAAAGTAACTATAAGATAATGTAGACAATGACACGGTGAAATAACCATATAACATAACACTTAACAAAAGTTCGATATACTGGGTAAACCAATGTTCAACCATCCACTCTAGATTATCACTTCAAAGTAACAAGAATACATACATGATCAAACCAATGCCATCTGATTGTTCATTATAATTTAGCATTTAGCTTCAAACGTTATTACAATTTTTTTTGCTCTTACAAGCGAGATTTAATGAATGGATTATCGCCCCTCATTTTTAGTAAGCATAGCTTTGTGGAAATCGTTGTAAAACATTGCAAAGTCGACATTTTTGACATTTTATTTGTCTGAGTTTTATTTAATAATTTTATTTACCAGAAAAATGTAATTTACAAATGAAATAAAAGGCAAGGTCTACATGGTATATTTGTCATTCATTCTGAGTTCAGGAAACAAAATTGATTTTTGGACAATGAAATTTACATCGCAATTACTTTCTGTCGATAAAATAAATTACAAATAAATCTGTAAGTTGAAATGATGGACATATTAATGGTTTCATTAAATGACTTTAGTTCTTCTTAATGAAGGTTGTGTGCCTTGATTGACTTTTGAAATGAGTTTCACTTGTGAGAACGTTCCTACTATAAAAACAAGGATATACATGTTACCATTGTAATTCAGTATTCATTGCTTAAAAATAAACACTATTTCTTCTGTGCAGTTTGATGATGTTTAGTGAATTATGTTGACAGGAAATGAAAACCTGAAGTAATACATCTACGACTGTGAATTAATCACAATTCTAAATACTATTAGTCAAATAAGGAACCTGGATTCATTTTTAGCTTACAGAACATTCTTCATATTTTTTTTTGAATTAATAATGTCAAACGATCATAATAATGCCAAGCGATAGCAATGTCAAACGATAACAATGTCAAACGATCACAATGTCAAACGATAACAATGTCAAACAATAGCAATGTCAAACGATCACAATGTCAAACGATCACAATGTCAAAATGTATCTTAGTTGTTCTCATTTAATGATTTACACATTGATTTTTAGAATTTCCGAATACGAGTCAAATATTAAGCACATGACGAAAATGTATCTATAATCGTGAGAGAAAGCAGAAGGAGCAATCAAGAATGGACAATCCAGAGACACTGCCATCATTGGACACACAAGACACAGGAAGAGGACAAAGAATACACAAAAACACAATACAGAAAACTAAATATATGGGTATATATTACAAGATAAGCTTGAAGATACCAAAGGGGTAACCAGAAGTTGTAAAACGATGAAGGACAGAAAATACAATGACCAAACGAAAAAGGACAAAGGGCAAACATTGATTTACAAAACATTACACATTGAAAGCAAAGATAGAGCAACACGAACCCCACTATAACTCGCTTTTTTACGCGGGTGCTCCGGAAGGGTAATCAATTCCTGGTTCATTAGTGGCACCTACCAAGCTACCTTTATTACTAACCCGGTGATTAGTCATGAATGAGGAAAGGAGCAGATTTTCAATATAGCAAACGGAACAGTTGCTGCCTTATTTGCAGCAATCATGTATCACGGAAATCATGATAGGATCAACAAGCTCTGGAATATAGTATCAACTAAGAGATATATACTCCACATACAAGGGCTGGCTGGAATTACCACATATAAATGGAAATTTCACAATATATAAATTGAAATAATATGGTTTGTCGTAGAGGTTCGTTCTTAACCGTCCTCACTGTCAATTTATAGGTGCAGGTCAAGGTATGAAGCAGGCGTAACTGTATAAATTATATCCTTTATTTCAAGTTCAGTGGTATGGATGCGATACATAATTTGCTATGTAAGTGTTCAGTTCGATTGTTCTTGTGTCTATTTAGAATTCTGATTGTCATGAACAAAATACCTATAAAACTTAGTAGACAAGACATTTTTACATTTTCTGTTGGCTCCTTCTTCTACTATGCTTGAACATACCGTACTAGTTACGTGGTCAATGCAATGGTTCATGAACAAATGTATTTTAACGGTTGTACAAAAATGTATATGAGGAGTGATTGAGCAAAGTGTAGAAAATTGAAATGGTTGAAAAGATGAATATTTGGAGTTACATTTATATACATGATCTCTATTAGTAGTATCCGTCGTATTACTGGTACTACAACCAGGTTTCGGTATTATCAAAATAAGAAGGGACAAACTTTTTGGAATTGCAGGGTTGCTGTACTTATTCTGAGAATCTGCGCAATGTTTTAAAATTTTAACATTAATAGGTCTTCTCTATAGAATGAAATATATAAATATTGCATAGATCACATTGTAGAGAAAAATATACAAATAGATTTATAGTATTAATCCGTAGTACAATTTATAATGTGTATTGATATACTGTCATGCTATGTAGAATTTACAAGATTGTAATTTATCACAATAAAGAACTTTTATTTTAGAATATTTTATAATCCACACACGATTCATACCCCAGGTTGAATACGAATATACAATGTTTTATTGTAGTTCATCTTTAACTGTTGCCAACCGAGAAAATAGCTTTTGGGAAATGCTGAGAACCTAGATGAACAACATTGCATTTGTTGTATGGACACAAGTGCAATTTGGTATCTAGCACAATAAAGAAGCTTTATTTTCATTTTTGTTTTTAATATCAAGGATTTTAAGAAGAACCTCTTGTTGTCTAGAATTACATCCGCAGAGAGCATAGTAGGCGTATTATATGTAACTTAACCATATGTACAATTGATTAAGCAATCACGTACAGGAAAGAGCAACGTGAAAAGGACATCTGTTCAGGAAAGGTGGTCAGTAACAAACAACTGACGTCAATGATTGTTCCTCGGTAGCCACAATTATCACAAATCATATGCCAATAACTCTTAAAATGTCAGGAAGTAGGATAGAAAAGGATATTCAATGTTCGAAAATATCATGTCTTTGTTATTTGATAGGTACATGTACACGTACAATAATCAGATTTTTGATAATGAAACTAGTTTGGCATTTAATGTTATATAGAATGATTATATATTTATAGTTTAACGCCAATACTTTCCTTTCCTCGTTCATGACTTATCACCGAGTTTGTAACTAGATTAACACGACGGGTGTCACTAGTGGAGCAGAAACTGCTTACCCTTCTGGAGCACATGAGTTCATCCCCGGTTTTTAGTGGGGTACGTTTTACTCGATCTTTAGTTTTATATGTATGTTTTGATGATCGTTGTTTGTCCTTTTGTACTTTTTCTTCTTCGATATACTGATTCTGATTGCCCCTTTGGTATCTTCAAACTGTTCTACAACACAGACAGACAGCTATAAATATAAGCGGGTAATTTTTGTAATAAATAACGGAAGGTTTCGTCGTCATTTATATCATTACCATTTTATTCAAGAATAACCTTTTAAGAAAAGGGGAAATCCAGAGCCTTAATCCGAATAAGGACAGGCGATACAATGGCCAAAATATGAATAACAGAAAGACAAAATATGGTCGACAAAATACTATTCATATCACTAAACATTGAACAACGTGAACCCATAAAAAATCGGGGTTGAATAAATAACTAAGATATCTTATTTAATGCCCACCACGCGTGTCTGGAATGATTTTCGAGCTCTGGAGGGTAAAGTAGTTCTTACTCCACTGATAGCATCCGTGGTGTAATCCATGTAGAATATCCAGCGGTACGTCATTAAAGAGGAAATGCCGGATTTATGACTACGACAAATGGAACATATATGTGATTATTTTTTACACAAATATCCCATAGCTATCAAGCAAGTCATGATGGCGAGCGCATAGCTGTCAAAGTGATGGCTTAATTCAAACCACTAGAAACACTTGGTTCAGTAGCTTTCATGTTAGCTGCAACTCTCTATCAAAGATATCCTGATTTGATAGGAACCACAAGCTCTGAGATATAACATACTCCTTTTGCAGATGCTGCTGGAATTTCATTACATATAAATGACAAATTCACAAAGGGAAAATCTAAATAATCTCCTTTATCGTAAAATTTCGTTCTTAACCTGCTCCCACTGTAAATCTTTATGTGTAGATCAAAGTATGAGGTAGACTTAACCGTAGTTGTTGTATCCTATACCGGTATATCATGTTTAATGGGATAGATGCGATGAACATAGTCATCAAACCTGGTATTATGTGATGAAACAATATCATCTATATAGCGGCATGTAAAATTACATAAACGGGCTAGTTGTTGTTGTTTTTCATGGGAAACCTCTACATTTTTATTGATTTGCCAATCGAATAAATGTCATACCAGGCAAAATCCGTTCTTTCTTATAATTTGACTTTGCTATCTACTGATAACACGGTGAATTGTAGTCTTGTCTCAGACGTTTCTTCATGTTTATTCAACAATACTTTAGAACCACGCAATATTGAATAAAGAAAATGACTATATTTGAATGGCTCTAAGCCGGATCAAGAATAAATTGGCATACTTACTCGTTTTTATAATACTCGTAACAGTATAATATGAGACAGGAGTGTTTTTAATTCTTTTCATGATCTTATCCGTCTATCATTAGGATCACATTTATAACAAGGGAAGCCATGAAAGTTGACATTATATATTTAAATCTAACGTATAGAATATCAAGCAAGACGTAATGGACACTAGAGAGAGATAATTGAAGATAATATGAATAACAAGATCACGGAACATTGGGTATCAGAATATTTATCTGGACAACTAAACCTCAAATAATCTTTACTAATTTGCTATAGAAAATCATTGAACATCGGCCTCAGGCATTCACACTACAGCCTCAGAAAGCTACACTGACAAAGAATCCAGATATTCTATTTGGTTTTTAATACATCATCCCAGGGTTATATATAATCCACATGTGATATGTCAGAAATATTAATTAAGCCATTCATATTGTTGACAATGAATAGTAGGAAGAGTTTGAAAATATCAAAGGGTTACTCAGAATCCGTAAATCGAAGAAGAACAGACATCACAATGGACAAAAGAAAAAGTACAAAAGGACAAACAACGATCTACAAAACATAGAAATTAAAACTAAAAATCCAGTAACACGAACTCCACTAAAAACCAGGGGTGAATTCAGGTGCTCCGGAAGGGTAGGCAGTTTTTGCTTCACTAGACTGAATGACTGAATGAATACACTGGCAGTTCTAAAATAAAAACAACAGTCGTGGAACAAAGTAAACAATAATATAATGAAGTTAAAAAAAACAACAACCGACAACATGTGTACTTTTGAACAATACTTGTTTCTTAAGGGACCGACCATTTAACTTGCAGGGGGGGGGGGGGGGGGGGGTATGGTTTTTTGTTTCGTTCAGAAATGTTATTTCGGACAACACGAGAGTTATAATATTAATTTTTCTTGTCGTGACAAGCGCGAATTTTTTTTCTCCAGAATTTAACATTAGGTTATATGACAAAAACTCTGAATCAGATTATTTTTTTTTCCTCCACCAAAATCAGAATATTTTTTTCAGCAACA
The DNA here is from genome assembly GCA_963383655.1 of Bathymodiolus septemdierum. NCBI lineage: Eukaryota > Metazoa > Mollusca > Bivalvia > Mytilida > Modiolidae > Bathymodiolus > Bathymodiolus septemdierum. The sequence continues at coordinate 87,264,683 of OY726522.1, read as the reverse complement.
TTGGGAATCAGAATATCCCCCCCCCCCCCCCCCCCCTGGAAGTTAAATGGTCCGTCCCTAAGCATTACATGTGCTGTGAATTATAAAATATTGCCTTGTATCAATGGTTAAAGATGTACATTTTGCTGGTCAATAACATGTTAGCGATAAACATCAGACTGATCAGACTGATATACAAGTATTATAATGTCTAATTAATTGCATCATAATTCAATAATAGTATACAAATATATTGTTCCTTTCCAGAGTATCAATGCAACTTTCTCTCCTGCTCACGGAGTCAAAATGTCCCATTTTGCAGGTTTTTCATATCGGAATTGTGTGAAATAAGGCTAATCATGTCTGGAATAGTACTCAACCAATGCTACGAGAAACTTAAGGTTACGTTATCGCGTCCGATATTACATGGTCGTCATAATGATTTTGCTATTGTATACGAAATTCAGGTCTCTGAACTGACTCCTGCCCATGTTTCCAATATAAAATTATACAAAATAAGTATATATCACATGCATGATATGTCACTCTCACTCGATACAACTCAATGCTCAATGTGATCGGGTTTACACTCACAAACAAATAAAATGTTGAAAGTAGCGTTAAACAATTATTGTCTCTTCTATTAGCCAGTATGATTTAGGGGATGGTTGGCAAACCAGGTTCTTACCACTATTTTTATTCGTAGAATTACGCAAGTTATTATTTTCTAGCTTTAGAATCACACGAACTGATTTGTTCTCTAATCAGCATAGCAATTTAATGGAGGAAGTTATACAGTAATGACAGAAAAGATAACCAACACAACCCATTAGAACTCCAAACTCCAACAGACAGGACAAAGATAGAAGACAACATAATTATAAGTACAACAATGTGGTGGAGTTATGTACCCATTAAAACTCCAAACCTCAACAGACAGGACAATGACAGAAGACAACATAATTATAAGTACAACAATGTGGTGGAGTTATGTACCCATTAAAACTCCAAACCTCAACAGACAGGACAATGACAGAAGACAACATAATTATAAGTACAACAATGTGGTGGAGTTATGTATTCATTAGAACTCCAAACCTCAACAGACAAGACAATGACAGAAGACAACATAATTATAAGTACAACAATGTGGTGGAGTTATGTATCCATTATAACTCCAAACCTCAACAGACTGGACAATGACAGAAGACAACATAATTATAAGTACAACAATGTGGTGGAGTTATGTACCCATTAAAACTCCAAACCTCAACAGACAGGACAAGGACAGAAGACAACATAATTATAAGTACAACAATGTGGTGGAGTTATGTACCCATTAGAACTCCAAACCTCAACAGACAGGACAATGACAGAAGACAACATAATTATAAGTACAACAATGTGGTGGAGTTATGTACCCATTAAAACTCCAAACCTCAACAGACAGGACAAGGACAGAAGACAACATAATTATAAGTACAACAATGTTGTGGAGTTATGTACCCATTAGAACTCCAAACCTCAACAGACAGGACAATGACAGAAGACAACATAATTATAAGTACAACAATGTGGTGGAGTTATGTACCCATTATAACTCCAAACCTCAACAGACAGGACAATGACAGAAGACAACATAATTATAAGTACAACAATGTGGTGGAGTTATGTATCCATTATAACTCCAAACCTCAACAGACAAGACAATGACAGAAGACAACATAATTATAAGTACAACAATGTGGTGGAGTTATGTATCCATTATAACTCCAAACCTCAACAGACTGGACAATGACAGAAGACAACATAATTATAAGTACAACAATGTGGTGGAGTTATGTACCCATTAGAACTCCAAACCTCAACAGACAGGACAATGACAGAAGACAACATAATTATAAGTACAACAATGTGGTGGAGTTATGTAGGTTTATGTAATGTAAACTCTCCTGACAACTATATCTCTAACAATCAAGCACACTTAAACAAATGACAGAAGACGACGGAATTACAGGTCATGTCCTTGGACATGGACATCAATGTGTTAGAGTTGATCAGGTCTTTGTAATCACATGGACAACAATGTGTTAGAGTTGATCAGGTCTTTGTAATCACATGGACAACAATGTGTTAGAGTTGACCAGGTTTTTGTAATCACACGGACAACAATGTAAGAGTTGATCAGGTCTTTGTAATCACACGGACAACAATGTGGTAGAGTTGACCAGGTGTTTGTAATCACACGGACAACAATGTAAGAGTTGATCAGGTCTTTGTAATCACATGGACAACAATGTAAGAGTTGATCAGGTCTTTGTAATCACACGGACAACAATGTAAGAGTTGATCAGGTCTTTGTAATCACATGGACAACAATGTAAGAGTTGATAAGGTCTTTGTAATCACACGGACAACAATGTAAGAGTTGATCAGGTCTTTGTAATCACACGGACAACAATGTGTTAGAGTTGACCAGGTGTTTGTAATCACACGGACAACAATGTAAGAGTTGATCAGGTCTTTGTAATCACATGGACAACAATGTGTTAGAGTTGACCAGGTCTTTGTAATCACACGGACAACAATGTAAGAGTTGATCAGGTCTTTGTAATCACATGGACAACAATGTAAGAGTTGATCAGGTTTTTGTAATCACACGGACAACAATGTAAGAGTTGATCAGGTCTTTGTAATCACATGGACAACAATGTAAGAGTTGAGCAGGTCTTTGTAATCACATGGACAACAATGTAAGAGTTGATCAGGTTTTTGTAATCACACGGACAACAATGTAAGAGTTGAGCAGGTCTTTGTAATCACATGGACAACAATGTGTTAGAGTTGACCAGGTTTTTGTAATCACACGGACAACAATGTAAGAGTTGATCAGGTCTTTGTAATCACATGGACAACAATGTGTTAGAGTTGACCAGGTTTTTGTAATCACACGGACAACAATGTAAGAGTTAATCAGGTCTTTGTAATCACATGGACAACAATGTGTTAGAGTTGATCAGGTCTTTGTAATCACATGGACAACAATGTGTTAGAGTTGACCAGGTTTTTGTAATCACACGGACAACAATGTAAGAGTTAATCAGGTCTTTGTAATCACATGGACAACAATGTGTTAGAGTTGATCAGGTCTTTGTAATCACATGGACAACAATGTGTTAGAGTTGACCAGGTTTTTGTAATCACACGGACAACAATGTAAGAGTTAATCAGGTCTTTGTAATCACATGGACAACAATGTGTTAGAGTTGATCAGGTCTTTGTAATCACATGGACAACAATGTGTTAGAGTTGATCAGGTCTTTGTAATCACATGGACAACAATGTGTAAGAGTTGATACGGTTTATGTAAAATCACCTCTCCTCTCCTGGTAACTAGATTTCCAGCAATCAAACATAAGTATATAAACATATTACTTATAGATTAGTGCATGTCCTTTTCCATATCAAGACTGTTATCATCCTGAGAGACCGATATCGGCCAGAGGGATTTAGCCCGAGGATCGATATCGGTCGAGGGATGGTAACAGTTCTGATATGGAAAAAGGCATGCATTAATCTATTTATCACATATTTCAACATTGAATTAAAAAGAACAAAATTAACTTCCCACACAGACACCAAACTTATGGATATGAGTGATGGATATCGGTTGAGGGTTCTGCTTCCGAAACACCAACAAATCTTTCCTCGCTGAACGTCGACATTTTCCAAACGACAATTAACAGTTGGAGAGAAGTGACGTAATGGGGCTCACTAGAGGCTTGATATCGTGTTATCAGAGTTTTGCCCCGATGACAGATATCGCTGTGGCACTTCCGATGTTTACGTATGGGCAAAATTGACGTTATTACTTATAAATATGTGATAAAGTAATCTACAATACAGAATATTGATCAATCGTAAGCTACTAATACAACTGAAAATATTTTATTATATTGTTATTTTGATGATCGCATCAATATCAATATTGAAGACTTTTTTTTCTCAATTCCTGACTTTTTTTTAAATTTTTTTTTATAGATTTTCAAATTGTTGCAATACAAGTAATTGATAATCGAGACTTCCCATTCTCCACGGTGTTAACATTCAAATCAAACATTTAAGATGGAACCGATAAATTGTCTTTTTGCACGAGAGGGTAAATAGAAAACATCATATAATTATCACCCATGACAGATACCAGTTGTGTTGATTGTAGATTGTAAGGATATCAGATAATAGAACCAGACTGATTTGTTCCGAACGGTCTGATCAATACGTAGAGTAATTAGGATCCCAATCTGTGGATTATATTACAGTACTGAAAAGGAAAGGAACACAATCGTGACAGGTTTAACTATTTTGAAGGTAGTCTACATGAATTATAAGAGAACTGCTAAATTAATGGAACGCGTTTGATGACCATAAAATTAATTATCTTAGATGTTACATTTGTCATGTTGGACCAAAAAAATAATTTTCTGCAGTGCATCAAACATGGCTGGAATAAGTTCATGGCTGCAATATATGACCAAATCCGCCTTAGCGTTATATCAAATAGATCACGATTCATACAGATCTGTGAGCTCGAAAGAAAGCGAAGAACGGGTTTTATTTTAAAAAAAGTTGCAGTCTTCCAATTGGCTAATAGCGCATTGATATTATCGGCACGTTTCTGGTTTATTCGTAGAAAATTAGCTCGAATGTAAATAGCTTGACTCCATTACTTACCCCGTCAAATTATACTTTGCTCGTTTTCTAGGAATGTTAGTTCCAATTGACATAATGAGGCCGATTTGGCTGATCATTTATATTTTCAGATTCCAGGTAATTCGAATCGTGTTATTGAAATAAATTGTGTAAACGCATTCTAATATTGTTTTATAAACCATGTTAAAAATCACTTAAAGGTAAGTTATGTGTAACCTTGATTGCCGGCATCGGTCAATTTTTTAAGAAAAAAGAAACAAATACCAATTTATGGGATTAGTACACAAAACGCACTGCGGATAAACCTCCCCAGTGGAATATAATAAAGAAACAATAGTGGAATCTACCAAAGTGGCTAACAGTAAAAAATAACTTCTTCAAAATTGTCTTAAGATATAACTACATTGTTAAATACTTACATGAATATAAACTTTTACATGTACATGTAAGAACCTATGATGTAAGATAGATGTAATATACATGTTTTGTACCTATATAACAGATATTAAACACAATCCCCAAATCATCATAAAACAGAGATAGTCACAAAACGACAGTATGACCTGGCAACAAACAAAAATTAAAAATCAATTATTCAGTAAGTCTTTCTAGAAATCAGAGTAACTAAGAAGGGTTATGGTTACCTTCCTCATTCTCGACAACAATCGTGTGCTATGACGACACTATTTTATACGAATATTATATATAGATGCAAGTGAAAATAAAAGAAACTACAACCGAAACAAACTAAGGAAGCACATTGATAATCTTCACCTTACAGTAACCGGGGGTCTTTAGTGATAAACATGTGTCATACCTCGAGTGTGCTGTATGTAACACTATCGTGCAGATGGCTTCTAAGCTAAAACGTATAAGCACTTCATGTGTTTTCTATTTCACAGATGTTGGATATTAGACAAATATAGTGAACTACCGGTAAAGTAGTCATTAAACACCACACAATGACTAATTAAAAGAAGAAACAATAACATGACGCCCATTAATATATTTGTAATATTAATTGACAATTTGAAATTACCATCAAAATGAATTGATTGATGAGAAGATCGACTTTAAAATTACAAGCATACATGAAGCCATCTAACATGCAATAACCCATAATAACACAATAGATGACTGATTTTGTCTGTTTATATAATTATGAGTTTTGACTTTCCCTTTGCAAGATTGTTCGGTAATTTTGTTATTACCCTTATTCAAGAATTGAAACGTATTTCATGGTAATAATATAAACACATGCATGCAATACGGCAACATAAACCACCCATGTGCATAATATTTGGAATGGGAAAAGGTCTTTGATAGAGGTTTTCCTCTATATTTGTGCTTTCCATGGGCATAAAAACTCAACAAGCATAGTCAAAGAAGTTGTTCCAAACATGAACAAATTCGTGCTTAATTCTTAGTTCTTTGAATTGCATAAAAACATGTGTGAGTGTTAAGCTAATGTTAGATTGCTTAAACATGGTCTACGGACTGGAAAGCAAGTCTCGTTAACGCGTCATATTTTATGGTACTGACTGCCAAAGCAAGCCTCATTAACTTTTCATATTTCATGATACTGACTGCCAAAGCAAGCCTCACTAACGTTTCATATTTCATGGTACTGACTGCCAAAGCAAGCCTCACTAACGTTTCATATCTCATGGTACTGACTGCAGTACTAATTGATTATAAGAGTCAAACATTGAATTGCTGTAGGATTAATGATATTTATCCCCGAGTGAAGCTGGGGTATAGGAATAGTATATGGTGTCTCCACTGATTGGTCAATCTCCTCCGACATTGGTTAACGTTTGCTATAACACAACAAGCTCCGCTAGTGTAGCATGAACTGCTGCGCGGAGCACCAGAGTTAACCTCATGTTTTAGTGGGGTTCATGTTCCTCAATCCTTTTGTTGTTTGTGTAGTGTTTTATGACCATTGTTTGTTGTTTTTGTTGTTGTTGTTGTTATCCTTTTCATGTTGGCGATTGTATTATCTGTCCTTCTATTTACGACTTCTGGATACCCCTTTGATATCTTCAAACAATTCTTCTCAGAGAGGAATCACATACATTAATCTGTCTATAATCTGAGCGTATTATAATCTAAATAAGTTCAAAAACATGCAATTATTATTAATATTAATTGGCTATCCTGTTTATGCCCCTGGGTTTTTCTTGCTCTCTGAAAGACTTTTAAATCATTTGGTTTTCCCATTTTTGACATTGACATTACCTGAAAATTGTTATTTCAGAAACGAGTCGTGTGCACTAAATTAGATATCTACATATTTATGTCGATCCTATCTGAGGGCTCCTCATTGTGGTAACTAACGCGTCATGCTTGTCACACCTCTATAGCTATTTAAGTGTTTGCTGACGTGTTCTTATCATGAAATCTATTTGTACACTAAATGTTAGACTCTATACAACAACCATTCATTCCAATCATATTTACCAAATGTCTTGCTTTCAAGTTAAGTGACTTGACATTTTTCATATTACATAAACTGTAATCTTTTCTTAAATGTCATTAGCTTCAATGGTTGTTTATGATAATAATTTTAATAATCATTTTCTGTTTTCCTATGTCTTCGATGAAATAGCTAAGAAAATAGTTTTGCAAAAATTAGTAGTGGATGCGTTTCAACTATCCATTTGCTTTAAAAGTATTTTTCAAAATGAATTTTATTCTATAATGTTATCTGAGAATCCGATTTTATATCATTATATTTTATTTTCTCTTTGAACATCTAAAATGAATGATGATTTTATCTTTCATGTTCTGCTATTGCAGATGCTCAAATAAAATATAAATATTACGATAATACTGTACGCTATAAATATCTGGTTGATATTGAAAAATAGCAGTACGGCATACTTTTTCTTACGTATACTACATATCCATGAAAAGATTGAAGATACCCAGAAGCCGTAAATCGAATGACAGACAACACAATGGCCAAAATAAAAAAGACAAAATGCCAATCAATGATCTTCAAAACATTTCACCGAAAGCTAAATATTGAGCAATACGAATCCCACTGAAAACCAAAAGTGAACTCAAGTGTAAGTATAAATGATCACGAATCATTTCCTGCTCCACTAGTGCCCCCATCGCTGTACTCCTGTCACAAACTGGTGATAAGACATAATGAATCAGGACCTGATTGTGATTACGACAAACGGAACATATGCGTGGTCATCTGTAACACAGATAATCCATTACAGTTAACCAACGAATTGGAGCGAGCGTAAAAAGATCGAAGCAATGACTTCAATTTAACCACTATATGTTTTTCTCGAATCTAAAATCTGTAACACAGATAATCCGTTACAGCAAACCAAGTAATTGGGGCGAGCGTAAAACGATCGAAGCAATGACTTCAATTTAACCACTATATGTTTTTCTCGAATCTAAAATCTGTAACACAGATAATCCGTTACAGTTAACCAAGTAATTGGGGCGAGTGAAAAAAAATCGAAGCAATTACTTCAATTTAACCACTATATGTTTTTTCTCGAATCTAAAATAAATTTGCTTATGATAAAAATTTTGTTTCATTACACGAGAAATGAGCATCGTAAATTATCCAACACTTTCCGTTCAAGATATTTTTTCTGATAAATGATTTATTATAAAGATATATTATGTTTTAGTTCTATACTCATTGGGATTTAAGATAAGTTATTGGTTTTATATTGTAAATAGGTCAATTAAACACTCTTACGCTTCACATATGTCAATAACATGTGCACCTTTCACATGCTGAAAATACTGTTAACATACATTGTGTACAATAACTATCATATAATTGGACTAATTTAGTTAAAGAATACTTTGTTCTCTGTCGTCAAATCTTAACACTGCACCATGCAGCATGCAGGTAAATTGTGTGTTCATCTGCAGTTTGTTGTTTTGAGATTTCAGTTAACATGCACACATTTGTTTAATTGATAAACTGAATAATTTGATTTTTGTTTTCATTTAATGTTAAGTTTTCCTCTCTTGCATTTCGCATTACACAGTTGTGAAAACAAAATTAAAAGAAATTAAATATGTCTCTTTGCTTAAACAAATGTATTATTTTTGTTCCATTGACGTTTGACACACACAAACCATAATCAGTGAGTTTGCCTTTCGTAACTGTTTTTTTTTTTTTCTTTTTTTTTTTTACTTATATCTATTTTGCAATTTAAACGGAAAATATCAATTAAACACTTAAGTTACAAGACAGTCACAATATCAATACAAGTTCATTACGTTTAATGGCTTAAAAAATACTTAAATTTAAAACACTACTAAATAAAAACAACAGGTATTTAATAAAAAGATAATTGTCAAATGGATATAGTAAATATTACCTTATAAAACACTTCATCTGAATGGTCTACGTCCGAGTAAATAAAACCCATATGGTTATTCATAAATAATCAACAATTTATTGAAATGAAATCCGTTGTCTATTTCTCTATATATATCATCAATAATAAACTCAACAGGTGATCTCAGCTAGGAAAATATTATGTCCACAACATAAATACAATCTGCTGTTTCTGGTAGACGTCAAGCTTTAATGACAGCATTCACATTGTCACATTCGAGTCTTTCTTCATCATCGCTAAGTGAAAATGAATTGTCACCAATCCGTGGAAAATTGAAAAACACGTTATGATTGCAATACGAGTTCATTCCTCTTACAGATATAAATTAATTTCTGTCAACTAATATTATCCTAATGAAATACTCTCATAATTATACATATATAATATACTTTACTTCACACCGTTCTCAGAATAATGTTTATATCTGTATATTTCTTTGATAATCTCAAATGAAAGACTATTTCTTCTCATCTAGACATATAAAGAAAGATGAATTCTATAATGAACTGCAGCATGTTAATTAAAATCTGCTCGTTAAACAGTAAAACATTCTGCTTATCACGTGTCTTCAACATATGTATCTTTCTCCTGCCTCAAATTGATATTAAGTTTTAACAGTATTATCATTAAAAACATATATTTTAAGTGTAGTGCACATTCGAAGTTATTTCTGCATGTACTGTTTGAATAATCTTCAATCCTTGAAGAAATATTGTTGAAAGTGGCGTTAAACACCAAACCAAAGCTGCAATGCCTGAAGAAATTTATCACAAAAAATACAAGGTAATTGGATTAACTTATTATTCTTTCAAAACAAAAAAAAAGACAATAAAGTGTTTATTAAGCCATATTCTCAAAGATTAAAATCTTTCAGCTTCAATTTAATCTACCGATCGAACAAAAACTCTAGTCAATGAATAATCGACATGTATTATGTATGTTTTTTACAGTAAATTGTCACAAAAATCGTTAAATCAAGGACGTACACTTGTTAATTGTGGAGAAAAAACAACAATTTCTGTATAAATGATGCAGTAGACAATATACATTATACTGTTACAGTGATAATTGATCAGGTTCTGATATATCAATAGATTAACATAGAATTAGTTTCTCCAAGATATTGTCTATGTATATAGTTACTAACCATTAACACAGAACTAGTATCTCCAAGATATTGTCTATGTATGACATAGAACTAATATCTTCAAGATATTGCCTGTGTATAACATAGACCTAGTATCTTCAAGATATTGTCTATGCATAACATAGAACTAGTATCTCCAAGATATTGTCTATGTATAACATAGAACTCGTATCTTCAATATATTGTCTATGTATGACATAGAACTAGTATCTCCAAGATATTGTCTATGTATATAACATAGAACTAGTATCTCCAAGATATTGCCTGCGTATAACATAGAACTAGTATCTCTAAGATATTATCTATGTATGACATAGAACTAGTATCTCCAAGATATTGTCTATGTATAACATAGAACTAGTATCTCCAAGATATTTTCTATGTATAACATAGAACTAGTATCTCCAAGATATTGTCTATGTATGACATAGAACTAGTATCTCTAAGATATTGTCTATGTATAACATAGAACTAGTATCTCTAAGATATTGTCTATGTATAACATAGAACTAGTATCTCCAAGATATTGTCTATGAATAACATAGAACTAGTATCTCTAAGATATTGTCTATGTATAACATAGAACTAGTATCTACAAGATATTGCCTGTGTATAACATAGAACTAGTATCTCTAAGATATTGTCTATGTATGACATAGAACTAGTATCTCCAAGATATTTTCTATGTATAACATAGAACTAGTATCTCTAAGATATTGTCTATGTATAACATAGAACTAGTATCTACAAGATATTGCCTGTGTATAACATAGAACTAGTATCTCTAAGATATTGTCTATGTATGACATAGAACTAGTATCTACAAGATATTGTCTATGTATAACATAGAACTACTATCTCCAAGATATTGTCTATGAATAACATACAACTAGTATCTCCAAGATATTGTCTATGTATAACATAGAACTAGTATCTACAAGATATTGTCTATGTATAACATAGAACTAGTATCTACAAGATATTGTCTATGAATAACATAGAACTAGTATCTCCAAAATATTGTCTATGAATAACATAGAACTACTATCTCCAAGATATTGTCTATGAATAACATACAACTAGTATCTCCAAGATATTGTCTATGTATAACATAGAACTAGTATCTACAAGATATTGTCTATGAATAACATAGAACTAGTATCTACAAGATATTGTCTATGAATAACATACAACTAGTATCTCCAAGATATTGTCTATGTATAACATAGAACTAGTACCTACAAGATATTGTCTATGTATAACATAGAACTAGTATCTACAAGATATTGTCTATGAATAACATAGAATTAATATCTCCAAGATATTGTCTATGTATAACATACAACTAGTATCGCCAAGATATTGTCTATGTTTAACATAGAATTAGTATCTCCAAGATATTGTCTATGTATAACATAGAACTAGTATCTCCAAGATATTGTCTATGTATGACATAGAACTAGTATCTCCAAGATATTGTCTATGAATAACATAGAACTAGCATCTCTAAGATATTGTCTATGTATAACATAGAACTAGTATCTACAAGATATTGCCTGTGTATCAGATAGAACTAGTATCTCTAAGATATTTTCTATGTATAACATAGAACTAGTATCTCTAAGATATTGTCTATGTATAATATAGAACTAGTATCTACAAGATATTGCCTGTGTATAACATAGAACTAGTATCTCCAAGATATTGCCTATGTATAACATAGAACTAGTATCTACAAGATATTGTCTATGTATGACATAGAACTAGTATCTCCAAGATATTGTCTATGTATGACATAGAACTAGTATCTCCAAGATATTGTTTATGTATAACATATAATTCGTATCTCCAAGATATTGTTTATGCATAACATACAACTAGTATCTCCAAGATATTGTCTATGAATAACATACAACTAGTATCTCCAAGATATTGTCTATGCATAACATAGAACTAGTATCTCCAAGATATTGCCTGTGTATAACATAGAACTAGTATCTCCAAGATATTGTCTATGTATGACATAGAACTAGTATCTCTAAGATATTGTCTATGAATAACATAGAACTAGTATCTCCAAGATATTTTCTATGTATAACATAGAACTAGTATCACCAAGATATTGTCTATGTATAACTTAGAACTAGTATCTACAAGATAGTGCCTGTGTATCAGATAGAACTAGTATCTCTAAGATATTTTCTATGTATAACATAGAACTAGTATCTCTAAGATATTATCTATGTATAACATAGAACTAGTATCTCTAAGATATTGCCTATGTATAACATAGAACTAGTATCTACAAGATATTGTCTATGTATGACATAGAACTAGTATCTCCAAGATATTGTCTATGTATGACATAGAACTAGTATCTCCAAGATATTGTCTATGTATGACATAGAACTAGTATCTCCAAGATATTGTCTATGTATAACATAGAACTCGTATCTCCAAGATATTGTCTATGTATGACATAGAACTAGTATCTCCAAGATATTGTCTATGTATAACATAGAACTAGTATCTCCAAGATATTGTCTATGTATAACATAGAACTAGTATCTCCAAGATATTGTTTATGCATAACATAGAACTAGTATCTCCAAGATATTGTCTATGTTTAACATAGAACTAGTATCTCCAAGACAGTGTTTATGTATAACATAGAACTAGTATCTCCAAGATATTGGCTAGGTATGACATAAAACGTTTATCTCCAAGATATTGTACCTCTGAGCAGTAATGAAAGCGAGAGGTTTGGCGCTTTAAAATCTGATTCAACCCACCATTTCTTTAGAAATGCCTGTACCAAGTCAGGGTCATTACGGTTTTCACAGTTTTCCGGTTGTTGACTGACTTTGTCTGTTTATATACTTATGAATTTTGACTCTCCCTTTGGAAGATTGTTCGGAGTTTGGTAATTTTGTTATTACCCTTATCTCCAAGATATTGTCTATGTATGACATAGAACTAGTATCTCCAAGATATTGTCTATGTATGACATAGAACTAGTATCTCCAAGATATTGTCTATGTATAACATAGAACTATTATCTCCAAGATATTATCTATGTATGACATAGAACTAGTATATCCAAGATAGTGTCTATGTATAACATAGAAATAGTATGTCCAAGATATTGTCTATGTATAACATAGAACTAGTATCTCCAAGATATTGTCTATGTATGACATAGAACTAGCATCTCCAAGATATTGTCTATGTATAACATAGAACTAGTATCTCCAAGATATTGTCTATGTTTAACATAGAACTAGTATCTCCAAGATATTGTCTATGTATATAGTTACTAACCATTAACATAGAACTAGTATTTCCAAGATAGTGTCTATGTATAACATAGAAATAGTATCTTCAATATATTGTCTACGTATAGCATAGAACTAGTATCTCCAAGATATTGTCTATGATAACATAGAACTAGTATCTCCAAGATATTGTCTATGTATATAGTTACTAACCATTAACATAGAACTAGCATCTCCAAGATATTGTCGATGTATAGCATAGAACTAGTATCTCCAAGATATTGTCTATGTATAACATAGAACTAGTATCTCCAAGATATTGTCTATGTATAACATAGAACTAGTATCTCCAAGATATTGTCTATGTATGACATAGAACTAGTATCTCCAAGATATTGTCTATGTATGACATAGAACTAGTATCTTCAAGATATTGTCTATGTATGACATAGAACTAGTATCTCCAAGATATTGTCTATGCATAACATAGAACTAGTATCTCCAAGATATTGTCTATGTTTAACATAGGATTAGTATTTTCAAGATATTGTCTATGTATGGCATAGAATTAGTATCTCCAAGATATTGTCTATGTTTAACATAGAACTAGTATCTCCAAGATGTTGTCTATGTATAACATAGAACTAGTATCTCCAAGATATTGTCTATGCATAACATAGAACTAGTATCTCCAAGATATTGTCTATGTATAACATAGAACTAGTATCTCCAAGATATTTTCTATGTATAGCATAGAACTAGTATCTCCAAGATATTGTCTATGTATGACATAGAACTAGCATCTCCAAGATATTGTCTATGTATAACATAGAACTAGTATCTCCAAGATATTGTCTATGTTTAACATAGAACTAGTATCTCCAAGATATTGTCTATGTTTAACATAGAACTAGTATCTTCAAGATATTGTCTATGTATGACATAGAACTAGTATCTCCAAGATATTGTCTATGCATAACATAGAACTAGTATCTCCAAGATATTGTCTATGTTTAACATAGAACTAGTATCTCCAAGATATTGTCTATGTATGACATAAAACTAGTATCTCCAAGATATTGTCCATGTATGACATAGAACTAGTATCTCCAAGATATTGTCTATGTATATAACATAGAACTAGTTATATACACACTCAGATACTCTCCACCTATCAACAGTGGGCCAAGTGACAGAGAAATCCTCTTAGGCATGAATTATTCATGAGTCATATTAAAACATTTTGATTAGTTTCGACTCCATGCTTTACAGCCAATAAAATCACAGTTTTTAAGAAGAAAAGGATTTCCTTGCAACCTTAAATGATAACAAAGAGAGGAACGAATCTCAATTACCCACGGGTTATCGACGATGCATGGTATATCAGATCGGTTCATCCATAATCTGTTAAGTCAGGTTAATAGGAACATTTAAATGATGTTATGTTGCTATAGAAACTACTAAATACAAATCAGTTATGCAACAAATTCGAAGAGAGGTTTTCATATGTATTGACCTACGGGTTGTGAATGGCATGGGAGTATCAGTTCGTGATCAGCCGTGGGCTACCAGCGAAAAAGAGTTTGAAAATACCAAATGGGTAATCATAATCTGTAAATCGAAGAAGAACAGACAACACAATGACCAAAAGAAAAAGGACAAACAACGATCTACAAAACATACCATACAGCTAAAGATCGAGTAGCACGAACCACACTAAAAACCGGGGTGCTCCGGAAGGGTAAATAGTTCCTTCTCCACTAGATGACTTTGTATGAGACAGAAGGACAATCACATACAAATAATGCCTCCTTTAGAGCAGTTGGTAATGTCTATGATTTAAACAAAATGTTTGTTGTCTCTATCAAATAATGTGATATCCATAATGATTTTTGTCGGTGTATCTGTTTAATAATTCGAAAGGATAACATGGATTTGTTTGTATCGTTGCTAGTGGCATTGTCAGTAATAACTGATTTTTTATATACATATTTCTTACGTCAAGGAAAACAACGAACATGCATACTGTAACAACCGCATAAGCAAAACGGGACCATACATATGATTTTTTTAACCTTCTAGGTAGAAGTTCAACGAACAGTTTATCTCGATTCTAGTATATTTTCTAAACCAATCATTCATTGTCTACTTGATTGGGTATCATACTATTGATTAGTTGTATCACGAATTCAGCATGATGCAAGCATGTCTCACTTCCTATAATATCATGTCCTTTCGCTTAATTGTTTCCAATATCCTGGTTGTGTGAAATACGTATGATAAACAGGAGACAAATGCATGTTAAAAACTTAATGATTCTAAATAAATGAAATGAATCATATTTCATCCTATTTCCTGGCGAAATGCAAGATATATATATGATAGTAGTGCTTCTTGAAAAGAAACCTCAAAACATAATTATAAAACATTAATAAAATTTATATCTATGGGCATGATGTCAAATGATTTGAGTCTTACTTAGCTGGAGGGAAAGAACTTGTAAATGTAAATGGAACGGAATCTGAACTCCTAAATATTACTGGTGGAGCACCACAGGGAAGAATTTTAGACCATTTGTTTTCCTATATTACGTCAACGACATGTCTATCAGTATATGACCAAACTCTTGTTATATGCCGATGACAACACCTTAATATTTGCTTACAAAGACCCAGAAGATATCTCTCAGAATTTAGGAAAGGAATTAGAGTCTTGTAGCAACTGGTTTGTTGACAATAAGCTATCTTTATACCTGGGCAAAACAGAATACATTATTTTTGGTACGAAGCGTAAACTGAGGAAAGTAACACATTTTCAAATACAATGAAATGATCATATTATTAAATCGCAGACAAAACTAAAATATTTACACTTAGACATATATAAAAATTTATCAGGAGGAATTACAGTTAACTCAATTATTAAAAAGGTAAATTCCAGACTAAGATTTATGTACCGTAAAGCAAACTGTCTCTGTCAACTGAAATTCCCAAAACTCGTACAACGGCTCTAATCAAATGTCACATTGACTATTCCTGCTACTCGTGGTATGCCGCAATCAGTGCCGGATTTAGATAAAGAGAGGCCCTAGGCTATTGCACTTATGAGGCCCCTCCCAATACCCCACCTTCACGACTGGAGGAAGATGGAAGTGTGTTTAAACAATGTGAATGACGAGGGGTGTTTAAAATCCTGCAATATTCTGAAATGGAGTGCAACTGTAAGGAAAATTACTGAAGAGTTGCTTAGAAAGTACAGTACGTTAGAACAGCATAAGTGTGAAAGTCCAATAACAGTGTTAATATCACTACACACCTTGACCGGAGGCCCCCTAAATTTTGAGGCCCTAGGCCTCAGTCTATCGAGCCTATAGGTAAAGGCGACACTGACCGCAATGTCACAGACTATAAAAACAAACATCAGATTGCACACAAAAAACTGTAAGATTTAAAAAAAAAAAAAAAAAAAAAAAAAACTTTAAGATCTAGGTGTTCGCCAACCAGAACTATCTCAGGTTGGATTTCTAAATATTGAAAATAGAGTAAAGCAATTAAGATTAGGATACCATCAACAAGTGTCCAGAATATTTAAAAAAACAATTTTAGAAAAGTCGACGAACACCACGGATATAACACGAGATCAAGTCATTTCAATTTCGTAGTTAAACAAGTGGACTCTTCATCTTTTTTCTTTAACGCTGTAACAAATTGGAATCGTCCTCCAAATAGCATAAAACAATAAATGACTACAACGTATTCAAAACTGCATAAAAAGTAAATAAACGTGTATCTTTTAATATTTCTAATATCAAGTCAATATTTCTTGCACATTAACAAGCAATTCGTGATATTTCGTAAAATAGCTTTTTTTCTAGATTACATTTGCGAAACATTCAGCTTTGTCTTTTGTTGACAAATACAGGAAGTCCACGGGAGATAGAGCAGCTGTGAAATTATACGAGAAAAAGGCAGATTTGATCTGAAGACCTAGATCTGTAAGGGAAATTAACTACTTAAGACATGTTCAATCTCATTTATAAGGAATTCTACCAATTTAAGCTGCCATCGATCGTCAAATCAGTTATTTAATATAACATCTAACCTTCTAGTAACATCCCCGAATGACTTGTATTGGGCATCATTTATTGCAAATGCGTCAGATATTCAATGAGGTAAGAAGCTTAGAAGAATACAACAATCGACAAAAATTAGAATTCAAGTTTACAAGTTAAGAAACGCTAAAGGATACCAAAGAGGCAATCAGAAGCCGTAAATCGAAGTAGGACAGACAAAACAATGGGGATTTAATGTCACTTTCAACATTTTTTTTATACTATGACGTTGCAGTCAGTTTTACTAATGGATGAAACCACAGTGCCCCTTCGATGCCGACCTGGTGCTGCTTTAATATTCAAGCTTATTATATTTTTAATCAACAACTTTGTTACTGCAATTTTTTGCTTGAATCCTTTTGTACATTTTCCGTTGTGCTGTTTATGCATGTCAGCTATACCAATAAAGTATGTTTACACTAATGATACTCTTATAGAGTATCGTGAAGATATATATACTACAGTCAGAAGGTGGTTCATCAACAAAGGTCAGATAAGTACATTTCTACATGATAAAAACAAAAGCTTATCATGTCTAGCCATTTAATATGATGATATTAGTTTCCATTATGTTCTAATAAGATATTGATATCTAAGTATGTCCTTATTTTCTATAAAAGACATGATTGAAGGTTATCACTGAAGCGTGTCGTGCGCACTTAATTAGATATCTACGTTTTTACTACTAGTATTGGTAAGACTATCATGTGATCAGGGAGAATAAATTGTAGGGTATAATATATACTATTAAAGAATAATTGTTCTGTACTGAAATGGAAATATCAACCTTCCAAAATCATTAAACAACTCCACCAAGAAGCCAAAGTTTGATATTATTGTTAAAACCAATGTTCACCTCACTCATGCATAGGTAATCATAGCCGATGTTTGCTATCCTGTTTAGGCCAATTGGCTTTTTAGCTTGCAAAGACTTTTTTTAATTATTTCACAAGCGCGTAGTACGCGCTAAATAAAATTTCTACGCTTGAATTGCAATCACTACGTCGATACCTCTGCTGGTGGACTAATAGTCCACCAAGGTATCCTCCGCCCAATAGTCAGTGCTTCGGTAATTAGGTAATATATTTTTATCGACATTTACACTTCCTGAATCATATAGTTCTCAATAAATCTTGGCATAGGTGACACTAGCCGTATTTGGCTATCCTGAATAATCCCCTTGCATGATTTTCTTGCTTCCAGCGACTTTTAAATTCTTTGGCTTTCAATTATTTTTGGTTTTGAGCGTACATGATGATGGTTATTTCAGAAATGTGTTGTGTTCACTAAATTAGATATCTACGTTTTAATTATTTAATCATAAACAATCCCAATGATTGATTTGATTGATTGATTGATTGATTGATTGATTGATTGATTGATTGATTTATTGATTAATTAATTGATTGATTGATTGATTGATTGATTGATTGATTGATTGATTGATTGATTGATTGATTGATTGATTGATTGATTGATTGATTGATTGATTGATTGATTGATTGATTGATTGATTGATTGATTGATTGATTGATGTTTAACGTTCAGCGAACAATCCCAATGAAGAAAGTGTCTAATAATAAATAAACAAAATAAAAATGGCTGTAAATAGCAAAATAGGATTACATTTTCCATTAATATGGACTTATTTTTTTTTTCCAGATTTTCCCACAGTTAATTAAAATAATATAGTTTTTCCAATCGTTAAGGCGAACATCACAGCACCAGAAACCGAACAGATGAAGGTCGAAAAGAATACCAAATGACTTGTAATGGTTAGACATCCGTCGTTTACTATTGAGATTAGATGAAATAGAAAGCAAACAGGGTAATCCGAGAACCAGCAAAAGCAAAATCGATCTCCTGTGATATATTTGGTTTCACGATGTACTCCAATCCTAACGAAACAATAAAACGTAGGGATTTAATTTAATGGGTCCGACACGTTTCTGATATAAAATTCATCAGGTATACTTATAGGCAAAAGATTGGAGCGCCAAATAATTTAAAAGTAACTGGGATCGAGTACACCAACGGAACTAAACAGGATACACAAAATTTAAGCGAATATAACAGCCAATTTATTAATAAGAAACGTTTGTTAGACATGTGCAGATAATCGATGGATTAGACAAATCGTAACGGATACGTAGTTGTTGAAACACGATATATCATATAATTGCAATAGTCAAAACTCGATGGATGAAGCAAACTTCAATATCCTATGCTTGCTGTCGTCAAACAATACATGTATGACAATTAATTTACATGCATGTTGTGACAATCCATGTCGACTTAATAATATATTCATGCTGAAAGGTTGGAAAGCCAAACATATCTTTAGAGGGCACAATACACAACCACTACTATATAAAAAATGAACAAAAATTAAAGCTTAGACAAAGCCTTACACTTAAATGATTTGAAAAGTTGACATGACATATGAACACTACTCTTTTCGCACTTGTGCTTTTGGTTACAAGAGTTTGTTCATGCGTAGACAAAATCGATCCCAGATTGAGACGTCTCTCTTGCATTGATTGTCTTGTTATTCACTTGGGAATACTTCTAAGTGTAATAAACCCTCCTTGTTATAATTGTATTTAGGAGTTGTCTGGTCTTCACGAGTAATCCTGAACATTTTGACGAATATAACACCAAATGGAATAGTTTATTCCCCCATGTCATGAAATTGTCGCTCAATTTTTACTTTAACAGACGAAACATAGATCCATTAACTGTACGTTGTTGTGAGGTATTAAATTAATCTGGTACGAAATTTAGAAATGGACAGGAATTCCAGGTTTATCGATCATCAGTCTATCTGTTTTGTACTTATTTTATCTTTCATCACACAACAATAAACATATGTTGTGTTTATCACACGTTTAAATCACATTTCATCACATAACAGTGAACATGTATTGTTTATATCACAAATTTATATCATATTTCATCACACGACAATAAACTTAAATTGTGTTTATCACACAAAATACATTAAACTCCTTTAACCAAAACAAAATTATATTAAAATGAAAATATTTTCAAATCTTCATGCGAAATTACAATACACAAAACATGACCGTTTACTTCCCTGGCTTGGCACTTCAATAAAATAAAAAGGAAAGCTAAACTAGTTTTATGAGCCCAAACACCCCCTCTAAATATTCATTAATCGTTAGATTTATATCTCTTTCGGTTTCATTTGTTATCGTTGAGAGATATTTGTGTCTTCTGATTAAATTCCAAAATTTAGCTTTCGACATCGTAAATTGCAAGGATAGTGGTCAGAGTCGTCGTAACATACACATTGACCATTCATATGTCATCGTAACATTTATATTGACCAATCACATGCCATCATAATATTCATATTGACCAATCACATGTCACCGAAACATTCATATTGACCAATCATATGCCATCGTAACATTCATACTGGCCAATCATATTTCATCATAACATTCATAGTGAGCAGTCACATATCAATGTAACATTCATATTGACCAATCACATGCTATCGCAACATTCATATTGACCTCTCACATTTCATCGTAACATTCATTCCGATCAATCACAATTCATCGTAACATTCATACTGACCAATCACAATTCAGCGTAACATTCATACTGACCAATCACATGCCATCGTAAAATTCATATTGACAACTAATATGTCACCGTAACATTCACATTGAACAATCACATGTCATCGTAGCATTCACACTAACCAATCACACGTAATCGTAGCATTCATATTGAACAATCACATGTCATCGTAACATTCATATTGAACAATCCCATGTCATCGTAACATTCATATTTACCACTAACATGTCATCGTAACATTCATACTGACCAATCACATGTCATCATAACATTCATATTGAACAATCACATGTCATCGTAGCATTCATATTAACCACTAACGTGACATCGCAACATTCATATTGACCACTCACATGTCATCGTAGCGTTCATATTGACCACTCACATGTCATTGTAACATTCATAATGAAGAGTCACAATGGTAGACTTGGCTGTTGGTAAATATATTATACGGTCTATTAAAACATTTAGAAAACGAATAATAACAATACATAGAAAAAACTGATGTCTTTCTAATTTAACAAGCTTTTCCTTCCTCTTGATCGCAAAGCGAAGGAATATGAAGATAAATGAACACACAGGAGGAAATATAAGAGAAAATGTTATACTGCACCTGATTAACAATACAATATTAATGAACACATTTTTTAAATTCGTGTGAACAAATTTCCCTTGATGATATCATCTATTTGATAATTAAAGGTGATTTGATTTGAAAGAACTGAAATGATTGTTCAAGAATACTTTGTAAGAATAGATAATTAAAAAGTAACTATTTTGGGATCGCAAAGATATTTCTTATGCTAAGATGTCAACCATTAAACCATCATCACTGTATGAAAAATGAGATAAATGAAATACAGTGACTTTATATCCCTATGATATTATATATCAAACTTGAAACCGGACTAAATATTGATATATCTAATTGCAACATCAAAAATAATACTTCAATGTTTAATCTGTTGAAATATAAAATAAAAGTAGGCGACAAAACAATGGTTTTTTTCTCCATAAAATAAAGATAAATCTTTAATCATCATAAAATGACAAGGTGATTTCTTTTTAGATTAGAGTGTGTAACTGATAATAGACATCCAGACGAAATATAACTTTTAGGAATACTATATACCAATGGTAGTTGATTGCAGTTTATATATAAATCCTCCGATGTGGCAAAACTGTCCCACGTTAATTTTAGGCTATGACGAAGAACAGACATAAACCAAACCGTTATTCATTAACTTTGGATTCTAGTTAAAATATTCGGACAGGTACTTATTAAATCCGGAACTTACATAGGACACAACTCAGAAGACGTACACAGATTACAGAAGTGTGCAGAATTACACACAGTACACAACACAAACCAATTACATTGAGTACATAACTCAGTAGAATTACACAGAGTACATAACACAGACCAATTACATTGAGTACATAACTCAGTAGAATTACACAAAGTACATAACACATACCAATTACATTGAGTCCATGACCCAGCAGAATTACACAGAATACACAACACAGACCAATTACATTGAGTACATAACTCAGTAGAATTACACAGAGTACATAACACAGACCAATTACATTGAGTACATAACTCAGTAGAATTACACAGAGTACATAACACAGACCAATTACATTAAGTCCATAGCTCAGTAGAATTACATACAGTACATAACACATACCAATTACATTGAGTCCATGACCCAGCAGAATTACACAGAGTACACAACACAGACCAATTACATTGAGTACATAACTCAGTAGAATTACACAGAGTACATAACACAGACCAATTACATTGAGTACATAACTCAGTAGAATTACACAGAGTACATAACACAGACTAATTACATTGAGTCCATAGCTCAGTAGAATTACATACAGTACATAACACATACCAATTACATTGAGTCCATGACCCAGTAGAATTACACAGAGTACACAACACAGACCAATTACATTGAGTACATAACTCAGTAGAATTACACAGAGTACATAACACAGACCAATTACATTGAGTACATAACTCAGTAGAATTACACAAAGTACATAACACATACCAATTACATTGAGTCCATGACCCAGCAGAATTACACAGAGTACACAACACAGACCAATTACATTGAGTACATAACTCAGTAGAATTACACAAAGTACATAACACATACCAATTACATTGAGTCCATGACCCAGCAGAATTACACAGAATACACAACACAGACCAATTACATTGAGTACATAACTCAGTAGAATTACACAGAGTACACAACACAGACCAATTACATTGAGTACATAACTCAGTAGAATTACACAGAGTACATAACACAGACCAATTACATTGAGTACATAACTCAGTAGAATTACACAAAGTACATAACACATACCAATTACATTGAGTCCATGACCCAGCAGAATTACACAGAGTACACAACATAGACCAATTACATTCAGTACATAACTCAGTAGAATTACACAAAGTACATAACACAGACCAATTACATTGAGTCCATGACCCAGCAGAATTACACAGAATACACAACACAGACCAATTACATTGAGTACATAACTCAGTAGAATTACACAAAGTACATAGCACATACCAATTACATTGAGTATATAACTCAGTAGAATTACACATAGTACATAACACATACCAATTATATTGAGTACATAGCTCAGTAGAAATACACACAGTACACAACACAGACCAATTACATTGAGTACATAACTCAGTAGAATTACACAAAGTACATAACACAGACCAATTACACTGAGTACATAACTCAGTAGAATTACACAGAGTACGTAACACAGACCAATTACATTGAGTCCATAGCTCAGTAGAATTACACACAGTACATAACACAGACCAATTACATTGAGTCCATAACTCAGTAGAATTACACAGAGTACACAACACAGATCAATTACATTGAGTACATAACTCAATAGAATTACACAGAGTACACAACACAGATCAATTACATTGAGTACATAACTCAGTAGAATTACACACAGTACATAACACAGACCAATTACATTGAGTCCATAACTCAGTAGAATTACACAGAGTACACAACACAGATCAATTACATTGAGTACATAACTCAATAGAATTACACAGAGTACACAACACAGATCAATTACATTGAGTACATAACTCAGTAGAATTACACAGAGTACGTAACACAGACCAATTACATTGAGTCCATAACTCAGTAGAATTACACACAGTACATAACACAGACCAATTACATTGAGTACATAGCTCAATAGAATTACACAGAGTACACAACACAGATCAATTACATTGAGTACATAACTCAATAGAATTACACAGAGTACACAACACAGATCAATTACATTGAGTACATAACTCAGTAGAATTACACACAGTACATAACACAGACCAATTACATTGAGTCCATAACTCAGTAGAATTACACACAGTACATAACACAGACCAATTACATTGAGTCCATAGCTCAATAGAAGTACACAGAGTACACACTGTAGAAGATTAACAGAGTAAACAACTCCGAAAATTTACACAGAATGCAAAACCCAGAAGACATTGAGATAAAAGAGATTGTCTGAAGACACAAAATATCTAAACAGAATAACATCACAGTTGAGATCAACAGAATGGTATCAATACAATGATACACCTACATAAATCAACGGATCACTTCATAACATGAATTCACAACGACATCGAAGGTGGGACAAAATCCTTCAGCCTCTAATTTATATTCCTAATAAATAAACGTTAGAGAAAACCGAAGGGGCAGTCAATAATGGACAATCCAGAGAAAGAGGTAACATAGACACAAGACACAAGACACAAAACGAAGACAAACCAACAAAACAAAGCAAAAGTGTGTTGGACACCACTATACCCAAGCAAGCACAAATAACGTAAATAAGACATGTGTCCGCCTACAAGCAACTGGAATTTGAATTTGAATGTTGATGCTTAACGCCACTTTCAGCAATATTTCAGCTATATCATGGCGACCAGTTTTAGTGGTGGAGGAAACCGGAGTACCCGGAGAGAACCACCGACCCTGGGCAACCAACTGGTATACTTTATCACTTGCGGCTGCTAGTCGAGTGCACCCTTTTTTGTAGCTTGGTGATAGGCTTGTATGAGTTGCTAGATCCAACGACCTAACTCATTGAGCCACCCGGGCCCCTACAAACAACTGGAGGTAAAGACCAATTGAGCATCGTTTTCTTGCGGAAATCGCAGCGGACATTTCTACACGGAACACATAACGTACAGACATTTGATAGGATAAAATGTTGGATATCACTATGCAAAAACATACACAAAAAAAACACGATAAGACATGAGCCCTTCTACAAACAATTGGGGATAAAAAAAATGAACATAGTTTTATGCAGAAATCGTCACGGACATCACAACAGGGAGAACTAAGAAAGTAAAGACACACAATAGGACAACACAAAAAAAACTAAAAAAGATGAACAACACTGACCCCACCAAAAACCAGTGGTGAACGCAGGTGCTCCGGAAAGGGGAAGCAGTTCCTGACTCAAGTAAGACATCCACCATGCTACTCATGGAGGAAGCAGCTCCTGACTCAAGTAAGACATCCACCATGTTACTCATGGAGGAAGCAGTTCCTGACTCAAGTAAGAAATCCACCATGTTACTCATGGGGGAAGAAGTTCCTGACTCAAGTAAGACATCCACCATGTTACTCATGGGGGAAGCAGTTCCTGACTCAAGTAAGACATCCACCATGTTACTTATGGGGGAAGCAGTTCCTGACTCAAGTAAGACATCCACCATGTTACTCATGGAGGAAGCAGTTCCTGACTCAAGTAAGACATCCACCATGTTTCTTATGGGGAAGCAGTTCCTGACTCAAGTAAGACATCCACCATGTTACTCATGGGGGAAGCAGTTCATGACTCAAGTTAGACATCCACCATGATACTCATGGGGGAAACAGTTCCTGACTCAAGTAAGACATCCATCATGTTACTCATGGGGGAAGCAGTTCCTGACTCAAGTTAGACATCCACCATGATACTCATGGGGAAACAGTTCCTGACTCAAGTAAGACATTCATCATGTTACTCATGGGGGAAGCAGTTCCTTACTCAAGTAAGACATCCACCATGTTACTTATGGGGAAGCAGATCCTGACTCAAGTAAGACATCCACCATGTTACTCATGTAGTCAAGACGTATGTGACACTACTGTACGCAAGCAAGCACAAAGAACATAAATAAGACACAAACAAACAACTGGGGCCAATGACGAGTCGGACATCGTTTTTATTCGCAAATCGAAGCGGACATCACAACAGGGAACTAAGAACGTCAAGATATGTAATACAACTAAAGGTTGGATACCACTATGCGCAAACAAACACAAATAAGATAAATAAGGCGCAGGCTCTCCTACAAACAACTGGTGGCAAAGACGTGCCGAACATCGTTTGTATGCTGAATCAACCTCTTGGCTGCATCAACAGAACAGAAAGGAAAAATCCCGACCGAGTTTAGAAACAGTTTTAATGTACATGTATACACCTTCTGAATGAACCTAATTACCAATACTAACTGTCTGATATTTAATGTTTATTTTTATGTTATTTCTATGGTGCCAATTTATTTATATCTCTAAATCAAAGGCCTGCTGTCGTCATATTATCACCTAACATATAAATTAAATGATAAACGGAAATTATGTGTGATAACATTTACATAATGTTCTGCAAAAAATAGAAATTTAAAGTAGTTAGGTGTTATTGAACGTACTTTATATAATATATTTATTATCATAACTATTTAAACGTTCTATCACTAAGTAGTTCTATTGGATCTGTCTAGATTGTTTCACCGTAGGCTTACTATATCAAATTAAGTGACACCGATTTCCAGGCACATGCACATTCTATCTATCAATCATTACCATGCTAATTTAAATATTGACTGCCGATGTGTCACTAACGTCAGCATTTAGAATTGATGATCCATTCTTTTTTTGTCAAGACGAGATTTGACCTTTAAATATTAAGTCTGGGAGAATTCAAATTGTCAGCAATATCCTTGTTTTGTATTACATAGTATGTTCTATGATATCTTACAGATTTGCTTCAAATTTTACAATGTAAAAAATGAGAACTTAACAATCCTTTGTTGTTTTATTTCGCTTTAATAAACGTTAGAGAAAACCGAAGGAGCAATCAAGAATGGACAACTGAGAGACTCAGAGATACTGGTAACATCGGGTACACACGACACAGGCCGAAGACAAACAAAGCAAAAACAAAACACACAATTGATATTGTTTGGTGTGTCCAGATATGACTTTGTTTGAGTTATTCGCAAAAATTGATAGCTTTGACCTTTGTGATCTCGACGAATGAAACATTTTATTAAACAAATGGAAGTTGATGGGTCTAGTACCCTTTTGTTAATTCGCAAACACGAACAACTATATATAATATATATTTAAAACTGATCAAATTTTACAAATATGTCACATTTCATTTTTCATTCAATGTAGGAAGCATTTATTTTATCTTAAATATAATTTGTTTTACATTTTTAAATAAAAACCTTAAAATACATTTTGTTATCTAGATATTCAATCAGTATAAAAGTGTGCATATAATATATAAACGACATGGAAAAGAAAAAACGATCGATAACTCTGATTGGAGAGAACATATACCAAGTACATTGTATAGTAAAACTTCTCAAAACAGAAGAGATATTTGTGTAAAATGAAGGCAGGGAATTATATCAGGTACATTGTAAGAGTCACTATTTCTTGACCATCACAAAGACACGTCATCTGATTGTCAATCAGGGAAACATGAATGTACATATTTGTATAGAAAACATTCTTTCAGTCAGTTCTGACACAAACATTTCTCATAGATGGGCGTTAAAATCATAAATAGCAAATAGTTCATGGCACTGAGGGTCATTTGGCAGTATATGGACCGGTCCATATACTGCCATATGACCCGAAATGACAAGAACTATTTGCTATATTATACTTTTTATCTAAAATAATGCAGGTACCTGGCCGGTCCATATACTACCGGTCCAAATATGAAAATAGTGACCGGCTGCGCTAACAAAGACAAATAGGGAAAATAAAAACATAAAGTGTAATATAATCACTTATCCAGAGTTCATGTAAATGTGGTGCATCTATATACAATAATAGTGTAAACAAAGGAAAAACAAAAAATATCATACTGTCGGAACAGTTCTAGAATCCAGTATAAAAATCACAGAAAGAAGCAGAGTCGATACCCCTACAACACAAGCGCATGAGCTTTACTATCCTGTCTTGTTACAAGCACTTCAATAAAATGTGGCGGGAATAGTGCAGTAAGCTAAATATAGAGATGATGTAATACAAGGAAAAACAAAACAGATAATCACAACGTAAGAATAGTCCTAAAAGTTAATCACAACGTAAAATAGTCCCAAAAGTTAATCACAACGTAAGAATAGTCCTAAAAGTTAATCACAACGTAAGAATAGTCCCAAAAGTTAATCACAACGTAAGAATAGTCCCAAAAGTTAATCACAACGTAAGAATAGTCCTAAAAGTTAATCACAACATAAGAATAGTCCCAAAAGTTAATCACAACGTAAAAATAGTCCCAAAAGTTAATCACAACGTAAGAATAGTCCCAAAAGATAACCACAACGTCAGAATAGTCCCAAAAGTTAATCACAACGTAAGAATAGTCCCAAAAGTTAATCACAACGTAAGAATAGCCCCAAAAGTTAATCACAACGTAAGAATAGTCCCAAAAGTTAATCACAACGTAAGAATAGTCCTAAAAGTTAATCACAACGTAAGAATAGTCCCAAAAGTTAATCACAACGTAAGAATAGTCCCAAAAGTTAATCACAACGTAAAAATAGTCCCAAAAGTTAATCACAACGTAAGAATAGTCCCTAAAGATAATCACAACGTAAGAATAGTCCCAAAAGTTAATCACAACGTAAGAGTAGTCCCAAAAGTTAATCACAACGTAAGAATAGTCCCAAAAGTTAATCACAACGTAAGAATAGTCCTAAAAGTTAATCACAACGTAAGAATAGTCCCAAAAGTTAATCACAACGTAAGAATAGTCCCAAAGGTTAATCACAACGTAAAAATAGTCCCAAAGGTTAATCACAACGTAAGAATAGTCCCAAAGGTTAATCACAACGTAAGAATAGTCCCAAAAGATAATCACTACGTAAGAATAGTCCCAAAAGATAATCACAACGCAAGAATAGTCCCAACAGTTAATCACAACGTAAGAATAGTCCCAAAAGTTAATCACAACGTAAGAATAGTTCCAAAAGTTAATCACAACGTAAGAATAGTCCCAAAAGTTAATCACAACGTAAGAATAGTCACAAAAGATAATCACAACGTAAGAATAGTCCCAAAAGTTAATCACAACGTAAGAATAGTCCTAAAAGTTAATCACAACGTAAGAATAGTCCTAAAAGTTAATCACAATGTAAGAATAGTCCCAAAAGATAATCACAACGTAAGAATATTCCCAAAAATTAATCACAACGTAAGAATAGTCCCAAAAGTTAATCACAACGTAAGAATAGTCCCAAAAGATAATCACAACGTAAGAATAGTCCTAAAAATTAATCACAACGTAAGAATAGTCCCAAAAGTTAATCACAACGTAAGAATAGTCCCAAAAGATAATCACAACGTAAGAATAGTCCCAAAGGTTAATCACAACGTAAGAATAGTCCCAAAAGTTAATCACAACGTAAGAATAGTCCCAAAAGTTAATCACAACGTAAGAATAGTTCCAAAAGTTAATCACAACGTAAGAATAGTCCCAAAAGTTAATCACAACGTAAGAATAGTCCCAAAAGATAATCACAACGTAAGAATAGTCCCAAAAGTTAATCACAACGTAAGAATAGTTCCAAAAGTTAATCACAACGTAAGAATAGTCCCAAAAGTTAATCACAACGTAAGAATAGTCCTAAAAGTTAATCACAACGTAAGAATAGTCCTAAAAGTTAATCACAACGTAAGAATAGTCCTAAAAGTTAATCACAATGTAAGAATAGTCCCAAAAGATAATCAAAACGTAAGAATATTCCCAAAAATTAATCACAACGTAAGAATAGTCCCAAAAGTTAATCACAACGTAAGAATAGTCCCAAAAGATAATCACAACGTAAGAATAGTCCTAAAAATTAATCACAACGTAAGAATAGTCCCAAAAGTTAATCACAACGTAAGAATAGTCCCAAAAGATAATCACAACGTAAAAATAGTCCCAAAGGTTAATCACAACGTAAGAATAGTCCCAAAAGTTAATCACAACGTAAGAATAGTCCCAAAAGTTAATCAAAACGTAAGAATAGTTCCAAAAGTTAATCACAACGTAAGAATAGTCCCAAAAGTTAATCACAACGTAAGAATAGTCCCAAAAGATAATCACAACGTAAGAATAGTCCCAAAAGTTAATCACAACGTAAGAATAGTTCCAAAAGTTAATCACAACGTAAGAATAGTCCCAAAAGTTAATCACAACGTAAGAATAGTCCCAAAAGATAATCACAACGTAAGAATAGTCCTAAAAGTTAATCAGAAAATCGTTTGAAACAAAGACACCATTGATACCACTTACAAATATAAACATGCCCGTTTACCTTCTTTGGAAACTGGGCGAAAGGCGAGTTCTACAAACCCTTTACCCATGTTTGCGCCAAAATGCATATAAACTTATTATTTCGGGACTCTGAATTATTTTTATGTTTATCCCTCAAAAACCATTCACAGTATGTCTAATATTATACTGTACTCAGTCCATTTACAGCCTATATAAAGGAGTACGTATAAATATTTGATGTGTGAGTCTACTAGACGTTAATATTCTCCTGCTTCCCTTCATCTAATGTAAGGCACAGCACAATATAATAGTCACTGGCCGAATACGGACTCCGTTGTAGACACCCGAGAGGAAATTTGACCAACGTTTTTTGTCTTTTTATGTGTTAATTTAACAATGCAGTATAAACACAATTTAGTTTACTGTCGAGAAATATAAAATTTATTTGTGCTCATCTCGAAACAGAAAGAAACTCGCTGTTTTTTCTGTCTATAAATCTCGTACAAATAATTTTTATATTTGCTGACAATGTACTTATATTATCTATCTGAAAAAGGAAATTTGATATATAGTATTTGCATGTTCAATAATACTTTTATATTTACAAGCACAAATAAGTTGAATGGAGATTGGTTGTTAGTATATATAAGTTCATGTACCATTACAAAGCTTCATAGAAAATAATGGAAAAAATGAGAAATAAGATAATGGTATACTAGCGTGCAGATTATTCAAGGTTCCCTGAAAATCAATACAACAAGATTTTCCAGTAATTAGGAAATTAGTCTATTTTTCCTTCTTGTTGTAAATGTAAACTTGAATTATTGATGTCTCCTTGTGTGTAAATTTATAACGTAAATTAACAAGATTAGAAAAATAGCAATACAATAATTCTTTACAACAGCAAAACCTTAAAGATATAAGAAGATTAATAAGTAAGAGAGAAGATTGTCCAAGATAACACGAAACAAACACAAGGCCGCTTTTAATTAACGTGTTAGCATCTACACTTCGAAAGTTTTACGGTCGCCACCATGACTTGGTTGACCGTTATGGAATATCTGTGTCACAAATAACCACAGATATGTTCCACTTATTGTAAACACTTCCCGGTCCTTTCCTCATTCATGATTTATCATCGGGTTTGTAACTAGATTAACACGACGGGTGTCACTAGTGGAGCAGGAACTGCTTACCTTGCCGGAGCACCTGAGTTCACCCTCGGTTTTGAGTTGGCTTCGTGTTATTCAATCTTTAGTTCTATGTGTATGTTTTGTAGATCTTTTTTTTCCTTTTGTGCTTTTTCTTTTGGCCAGTGTGTTGTCTGTCCTTCTTTGATATACGGATTCTAATTACCCCTTTGATATCTTCAATCTCTTCTTACACTGATCATTACTTTCTGCATTTTTATATTTTAGGTTTTCGGTTTATTCATTATTTCTTAACAATTATCTTTTATTTATAGATATCGGAAGTTATTAATAATGATTTATGTTCAATCTGATGATAATTGAATGTTTTGTAGGTTTTTGTTTATGCTTTTATCTTAATATTCACAAACATTTAACGACGTTCGTTTTGTATCTGATCACGTCAGCAATTTTTTTCAATTATACAAAACCAGCTCAATACGGATTTCGTTCCTTTTTGTTGCTAATTAATCATTCAAACTGTTATACGATGCCGAAGGACGTTAGATGTTAGTGAATCATTCAAACTGTTATACGATACCGAATGACGTTAGATGTTAGTGAATCATTCAAACTGTTATACGATACCGAATGACGTTAGATGTTAGTGAATCATTCAAACTGTTATACGATACCGAATGACGTTAGTTGTTAGTGAATCATTCAAACTGTTATACGATATCGAATGACGTTAGATGTTAGTGAATCATTCAAACTGTTATACGATACCGAATGACGTTAGATGTTAGTGAATCATTCAAACTGTTATACGATACCGAATGACGTTAGATGTTAGTGAATCATTCAAACTGTTATACGATACCGAATGACGTGAGATGTTAGTGAATCATTCAAACTGTTATACGATATCGAATGACGTTAGTTGTTAGTGAATCATTCAAACTGTTATACATACGATACCGAATGACGTTAGATGTTAGTGAATCATTCAAACTGTTATACGATATCGAATGACGTTAGTTGTTAGTGAATCATTCAAACTGTTATACATACGATACCGAATGACGTTAGATGTTAGTGAATCATTCAAACTGTTATACGATACCGAATGACGTGAGATGTTAGTGAATCATTCAAACTGTTATACGATATCGAATGACGTGAGATGTTAGTGAATCATTCAAACTGTTATACGATATCGAATGACGTTAGTTGTTAGTGAATCATTCAAACTGTTATACATACGATACCGAATGACGTTAGATGTTAGTGAATCATTCAAACTGTTATACGATACCGAATGACGTGAGATGTTAGTGAATCATTCAAACTGTTATACGATATCGAATGACGTTAGTTGTTAGTGAATCATTCAAACTGTTATACATACGATACCGAATGACGTTAGATGTTAGTGAATCATTCAAACTGTTATACGATATCGAATGACGTTAGATGTTAGTGAATCATTCAAACTGTTATACGATATCGAATGACGTTAGTTGTTAGTGAATCATTCAAACTGTTATACATACGATACCGAATGACGTTAGATGTTAGTGAATCATTCAAACTGTTATACGATACCGAATGACGTTAGATGTTAGTGAATCATTCAAACTGTTATACGATATCGAATGACGTTAGATGTTAGTGAATCATTCAAACTGTTATACGATACCGAATGACGTGAGATGTTAGTGAATCATTCAAACTGTTATACGATACCGAATGACGTGAGATGTTAGTGAATCATTTAAACTGTTATACGATACCGAATGACGTTAGATGTTAGTGAATCATTCAAACTGTTATACGATACCGAATGACGTTAGATGTTAGTGAATCATTCAAACTGTTATACGATACCGAATGACGTTAGTTGTTAGTGAATCATTCAAACTGTTATACGATACCGAATGACGTTAGATGTTAGTGAATCATTCAAACTGTTATACGATACCGAATGACGTTAGATGTTAGTGAATCATTCAAACTGTTATACGATACCGAATGACGTTAGTTGTTAGTGAATCATTCAAACTGTTATACGATACCGAATGACGTTAGATGTTAGTGAATCATTCAAACTGTTATACGATACCGAATGACGTTAGTTGTTAGTGAATCGCCAGACGATCACATTTAAAGATACAAAGCACAACTAAGCTTAATTAGAATGACTTTAAAGAATCGACGAGAGAAGAAGAACAAAGCAAAGATTAAGATTCAATGAGTTCAGTATTCAACAACTATAAAGACAATATTGAAATGAGGTAAGTATGTCTTTATAAACGTTACCTAATACCAAAATACACATACTAACGTCATGGTGTTCGTGTCATTTAAAACTAACATGATGGGTACCACTAATGGATCAGGAACGGCTTACCCTTCTGTAACACCTGAGTTCACACCCGGTTTTAAGTGAGGTTCGTGTTGCTCAATTTTTAGTTTCTTTTGCAGTGTTTTCTAGATAACTGTTTGTTCTTTTGTCGTATTTGCTTTGGACGCTGCATGGTATGTCCTTCCTCGATTTACGGCTTCTGTTTGCTATCTTTCTGTTTATCTCTTTGCTATCTTTCTGTTTACCTCTTTGCTATCTTTCTGTTTACCTCTTTGCTATCTTTCTGTTTACCTCTTTGCTATCTTTCTGTTTATCTCTTTGCTATCTTTCTGTTTACCTCTTTGCTATCTTTCTGTTTACCTCTTTGCTGTCTTTCTGTTTATCTCTTTGCTATCTTTCTGTTTATCTCTTTGCTATCTTTCTGTTTATCTCTTTGCTATCTTTCTGTTTACCTCTTTGCTATCTTTCTGTTTACCTCTTTGCTATCTTTCTGTTTACCTCTTTGCTATCTTTCTGTTTATCTCTTTGCTATCTTTCTGTTTACCTCTTTGCTATCTTTCTGTTTACCTCTTTGCTGTCTTTCTGTTTATCTCTTTGCTATCTTTCTGTTTATCTCTTTGCTATCTTTCTGTTTACCTCTTTGCTATCTTTCTGTTTACCTCTTTGCTATCTTTCTGTTTATCTCTTTGCTATCTTTCTGTTTATCTCTTTGCTATCTTTCTGTTTACCTCTTTGCTATCTTTCTGTTTACCTCTTTGCTATCTTTCTGTTTATCTCTTTGCTATCTTTCTGTTTACCTCTTTGCTATCTTTCTGTTTATCTCTTTGCTATCTTTCTGTTTATCTCTTTGCTATCTTTCTGTTTACCTCTTTGCTATCTTTCTGTTTACCTCTTTGCTGTCTTTCTGTTTATCTCTTTGCTATCTTTCTGTTTATCTCTTTGCTATCTTTCTGTTTATCTCTTTGCTATCTTTCTGTTTACCTCTTTGCTATCTTTCTGTTTACCTCTTTGCTATCTTTCTGTTTACCTCTTTGTTATCTTTCTGTTTACCTCTTTGCTATCTTTCTGTTTATCTCTTTGCTATCTTTCTGTTTATCTCTTTGCTATTTTTCTGTTTACCTCTTTGCTATCTTTCTGTTTATCTCTTTGCTATCTTTCTGTTTACCTCTTTGCTATCTTTCTGTTTACCTCTTTGCTATCTTTCTGTTTACCTCTTTGCTATCTTTCTGTTTACCTCTTTGCTATCTTTCTGTTTATCTCTTTGCTATCTTTCTGTTTATCTCTTTGCTATCTTTCTGTTTACCTCTTTGCTATCTTTCTGTTTACCTCTTTGCTATCTTTCTGTTTATCTCTTTGCTATCTTTCTGTTTACCTCTTTGCTATCTTTCTGTTTATCTCTTTGCTATCTTTCTGTTTACCTCTTTGCTATCTTTCTGTTTATCTCTTTGCTATCTTTCTGTTTACCTCTTTGCTATCTTTCTGTTTATCTCTTTACTATCTTTCTGTTTACCTCTTTGCTATCTTTCTGTTTATCTCTTTGCTATCTTTCTGTTTATCTCTTTGCTATCTTTCTGTTTACCTCTTTGCTATCTTTCTGTTTATCTCTTTGCTATCTTTCTGTTTACCTCTTTGCTATCTTTCTGTTTACCTCTTTGCTATCTTTCTGTTTATCTCTTTGCTATCTTTCTGTTTACCTCTTTGCTATCTTTCTGTTTATCTCTTTGCTATCTTTCTGTTTACCTCTTTGCTGTCTTTCTGTTTACCTCTTTGCTATCTTTCTGTTTACCTCTTTGCTATCTTTCTGTTTACCTCTTTGCTATCTTTCTGTTTACCTCTTTGCTATCTTTCTGTTTACCTCTTTGCTATCTTTCTGTTTATCTCTTTGCTATCTTTCTGTTTATCTCTTTGCTATCTTTCTGTCTACCTCTTTGCTATCTTTCTGTTTACCTCTTTGCTATCTTTCTATTTATCTCTTTGCTATCTTTCTGTTTACCTCTTTGCTATCTTTCTGTTTATCTCTTTGCTATCTTTCTGTTTACCTCTTTGCTATCTTTCTGTTTATCTCTTTGCTATCTTCAAACTTTTCATATTTTCATATATTTTCCAGTGCAAACAACAGTTGTCGTTGCCATACTTAATCGCTGCATTGAATATCATTATTACGTAATGAATTACACTGTGATGCAGCCTTTATATCAGTTAATTCTCCTAGATCAATGAAACGCACCGTGGTAGAATGTCAGTTACTCCATATCAGCTGTGTTTTATGTCCTTGTATTTCACATAGAATTTGTAAAACAAAATACAATTGAAAATTCATGCCATATAAAATGAACAACATTTGATGTTAACACAATTAGGATAATGGTATCACACTAAGCCTTTATGATATATTTCGACTACATATGTAACTAGACTATATATTTATAAGTCAATAAGCATGGTAGCGTTAATAGAGATAATGTTATCGCTCTAACAAATACTTTAAGAACTGGGAGCTAAATATCAAACATGAAACACTATCTAAAGTATTCTTCTAAGGGCAGGAAACAATAGTAAAACTTTGTTCTCTATTAAACGTCAATGACAGTTAGGGTGTATCAATGTTGTATTTGTCACAGACGTATTACATTTAAGTAAATATCATTCAGTATTTGTCTGAAGGGCTTGTAATTATACTAATTAATTAGTTGGGTAACTTCTTTATAGTTTCCAGAAATGGTGAGGGATTGACCATGGGCTACAGATGAATGAAATTCATGGTTTTCAGTGCGATGTACCATAACGTGTCGCGGCACAATACGATTATGAGTAAGGTAATGTAATACAACGCCAATGCAACACTACGTACGTAACATAGCGTCAAAGGTCAAGGTTTCACGAAGGTCATTGCGGTATGCGACACACGCCTTATGGTCATGCACCCACATACCAAATATCATTGACCTATCTCGATCGACAAAAATCGTATGGCCCTGACAAGAAAATACTATTTAAAAAACAATTATTTGACCTTGATTGACCTTGAGGTCAAAAATCAATGTCTCACGAAGGTCATTACGCTATGCGACACACCGTCTTATGGTCATGCACCCACATACTTGAATAATACTATTTAAAAAACAATTATTTGACCTTGAGGTCAAAGGTCAAGGTCCCACGAAGGTCATTACGGTATGCGACATACCGCCTTATGGTCATGTATCTACATACCAAATATCATTGACCTATCTCGAAAGACAAAAATGTTATGGCCCGGACAAGAAAACACTATTTAAAAAACAATTATTTGACCTTGAGGTCAAAGTTCAAGGTCTCACGAAGGTCATTACTGTATGCTACACACCGCCCTATGGTCATGCACCCATATACTTGAATGATACTAAATTATTTGATCTTGATGTCAAAGGTCAAGGTCCCACGAAGGTCATTACGGTATGCGACATACCGCCTTATGGTCATGTATCTACATACCAAATATCATTGACCTATCTCGAAAGACAAAAATGTTATGGCCCGGACAAGAAAATACTATTTAAAAAACAATTATTTGACCTTGAGGTCAAAGTTCAAGGTCTCACGAAGATCATTACTGTATGCTACACACCGCCCTATGGTCATGCACCCATATACTTGAATGATACTAAATTATTTGATCTTGATGTCAAAGGTCAAGGTCCTACGAAGGTCATTACGGTATGCAGACACCGCCTTATGGTCATGCACCCGCATACTTGAATGATACTATTTAAAAAACAATTATTTGACCTTGAGGTCAAAGGTCAAGGTCCCACGAAGGTCATTGCGGTATGCAACACACCACATTATGGTCATGCACCCACATACCAAATATCATTGACCTATCTCGAAAGACAAAAAAGTTATGGTCCGGACAAGCTTCGCTGAGAAGAAGCAGAAGAAGCGAAAGAAGCGGAAGAGAAAGAAAAAAATCAGACTAAAACAATATGTCTCCCTTCGTTCGAAGGGGCGACATAATTAATTGAAATTCTTTTCAATACAAGATAATTACATTGTACAATGTTGCAGTTGATAGTTGACATTTAAGGTTTTATAAACTACAACATTGTCGTATGGTATTCTATTAATTCTTATTTGTTTTTAGCTATCTGTCAGCTGTCAAGTTAACTGTATTTTCTAAGATTGGAATCAAATAACAGTTGTATATATCGTTCTGATTTTTATTGTTGTTTTGTCTCTCGACTTGTAATGTTTTGCATCATTATTATCCTTTATCAAATTCTACATTTCCATGTGGAGATAGTTATCTATATTACATGGAGTATACTGTTATAATACACGCGACAACAATCGTCCTTATGTCGTGTTTGATATTTTGAGATTAATTATCCCTTTAATAAAATGTCTTATTTTTACCGATTTTCAAACCTTAATTTCGCCTCAAGAGTACCACGACCCCATATTTTGTATTGTAGTTTTTGAGTGGTTATATAATAAACTCTTTCTAGACGAAAAATGCTGATATTTTATCATGAATAATATAAAGTCTCCATCTACTGTAAATGTCGTGGGTGATGCATGCATGAACATGACCAATGCAAGAACACATCAACACATAATAGAACGAACCGATTTCATAGCTGTATTACATACTATTGTATCATAGCATGTGTTTTCATAGGAGATTCTCCATGGTACAAATTACAGAAAATATCAAAACAGAAAACAAAACATACCACACTATCAGAATAGTTCCAAAATTGTAAAAAGAAGGAAAATGGACACACATAACACACTAATACAAGACCGCTCACTATTTAAGCTTGTTTTATTTTCCCATATATACCTTTATCCTGCAATGACAGCATTTACCGACCAATATAGCCTGCCCAATATTTGTTTTTATATTGGTCAGTTATAAATAGAACATACAAATGTAAGCTCCGCCCACATCGGGGCACATCGGGGGATATTGTTTTCAAATACATACACAAAATTATTTTAAATACTTAAATCATCGTCCAGTAAACGTTTATTTACGACTTAAACTTGCAGGATAAATACAATACATGTGCACTGTCGAAGCATATAGGTAAATATGTGTATTCGGCGCGAAACTCGGGAAAAGGCTCGGCGAAGCCTCGCCTTTTCCCCTGTTTCTAAGCCTCATACACATATTACCTATATGCTTCGACAGTGCACATGTATTGTATATTTATTACTTTCTATTGTCACGGATCATTATCTCATAGTACAGATGATGGTACAATAAACAGTAGTAATATTCTACTAAATTAACGATCGATCCTGATACTACAACCACAGTACAAACATACAAACAGATAAAAGTCCAATAAATCGGGGGTTTATATATAACACCTTTGTTACTTACTGATATATTTGTTCAGTATCTTCCAGATTTATACAAAGAACATGGAACTATTTAAACAAAACATGCAAGAACAGTCAACATGTAAAATTACATAGAATAAAAACCATACATACCATTGAAAAACATGATTAGTCATTGTTTTCCATATTGTCCACTGGTACCTTTGTCATTCAGGCATATGCAGGTTTCCAGGTTCCTAATTTCTTCTCTGACCATAGTTCTAACCGACATTTGCCGAATTAGAGTTTGAGCGTAGCACATCTCTGATCGGTAACACGCTGGACATATCGAAAAAAGTCGAAAAGCTTTAATTATCAGCCAAATTCTGACAACGTGAACGAATAATGCGCTAGCCGAATTCTGACAAAGTTAACAAATAATGCGCTGGGTACATCGAAAGAGGTCGAACAAATTTAATTATCAGCAGAATTGTGATTAATAATGCGCTGGATACATCAAAAGATGTCGATAAAAAAAATTATTAGACGAATTTTCAAACAAGTAACATTTGGTAAAACATTACAACTTTAGATACTTAAACAGGCTAAGAAAGCCAGAATCTCTTCTCCATTATATAAAATGAACATTATTACCAAAAATGTTTGAGAGCTCTTAATACAATTTTGACATAACTATTATAATTCGCGGATGATTGGAAAACGGTTAGTATCAAATTTTTGACAGTAAATAAGTAAACAATTTATCAATATGTTTGCACGGAAGTACTCTCTGTTGTTATCTAAAAAAAAGTCTTAGAAAAAAAGTAGTTGTAGTAACAGCAGTATTTGCGTGTTCTTAATACCGTAATTATTATACAAATTATACGTTCCCGCGTACTTCTGCTTGTCTTCATTGTATGATTGAGGAGGAGTGTATCAATATTCGCGTGCATCCACTTCCGTTAAATTGTCGTTCCACACATTATGATGGGGAAAAAAAATATTTTTGAGAAATTTAGCAGAATTACAATAGTTTGCTAAGATTTTATATAGTCACACATAAGTATACGATTTTCGAAAGATTAAATAAATTGTCCGTAGCTCTTGATGAAGATTGTTGAAATGTTTAATAGGAATTATAAGATGAATATATTTCGAAACAAACTGACGTTAATGATCCGCTTCTTAACAGACAATCCGTAGTCTTTGAGTGGTTAGAGGCAATGATGTCAATTTAGCATACAAACATTTACAACTCTTCATGAAAGTACCAAGTATAAAACTAATCTGAGTTCATTACAAGTTAAAAAATAAATATGAATAACATTCTACTTCTTGGTATAAATTGTAATGTGTTCAAAATATTAAAAACAAAGATTTTTCATTAAGACAAATGAATTAATGTTACATATTACAGTACATATGCAAAATATTCGTCTGGAAACCAGTGTCATAGCTTACATAGATATATAAGTTTAATTTCATATTTGAATCAATAAGTATGTCTGTGGATTACTAGAATCCACTTGTATCCGAAAATGAGCCTCCGTATAATTATAGTGACTTATAGTATACCATGTAGCATTCCTTTTATCTCTGTTTGATTTATATGTAGCATTGAAATTATTCTTGAACTCTGCTATCATAGATACCTAGCGTTATACAGAGCAAATTTGCGTTGTAGTTCAAAAAAGGGGTTTTGAGCTTGACCCAATTTAGCATAATTTATTATTTTTTGGTTGACTTGTCCCAATAAAACAGGTATCATCAGGTATTTCTTTTGATTTTGCTTTAATTGATAATCTAGATAAACATAATTTAATTTAAGAAAAAAGTTCCATTTTGCGCCAATTGAATCTAAAATTTAGATTATATATGAGTTGCTACCTGGTTCCAGAGTTTATTTCAACTTTCAATATTTACTGTAACATACACACGTATCAAACAATCGTGTCATTGATTTAAATTTTAGTATTAAATACGGGTATTACATACCGTGAATCCTATGCCAACAGTTGCTGAAAACGATCCTGCCTGAAATTTCCCCTGGTCAAACTGGACAAGTAATGACGTTTTACCTACTCCACTGTCTCCCACCAATATCGTCTGTAATATACAAACATGCATGTCTTAGTATACACATGTAATGACGTTAAATATTTTAAGTGAATTCATAATTACTAAGCGAAGGGGCAATCAGGAATAGACAATGCAGAGACATGTGCAATACTGAACACAACAGAGAAAACTAAAGCTATTAACAACACGGAGGACAATATGGAACTGTAATGTTGTCTATTAATTTGGTTTTTGGACTCCTACTAAAATATAGATAATTTGTTTACAGTACCCAAAGGAAGGGCGACAATCTGTTGCAAAACATGTCCACCAAGCATAACACACAGATTGTGAACCAAATCTATGCTTGCCCAAAATCAAGATATTTGTTTGCCATTATTTTTTATGCAGTAAAGTCGACCTAATTCTTTTAATCTGTCCGTTAGCTTAGCGTGGGTAAAAGATATGTAAAGTGTAGAGAAATCAAATGTTGTAATGTTATTGCAAGATGAGATGAAGCTTGATAGTATGTAGCTTGTGATTTGTTCTTCTCCAGAATGTACATCTTTATCGCACCATCCATGGAGTCGCTAACAGTAACACCGAAGCCCTGTTTGGATCGCTGATAGGTGCCAGCATTTTGGAAAGAGGTTTCTTTCATTTGGAAGATCCAGCAATATATCACTGTTTGAAAGCACAAAACAGACTTATATGGTGTCATTAATCAGCTTAACCCTGACACAATTTTGCTTTGTATCTGTTCAAAGACATTAGAAAACAATTTTTGAGTTTTTTGTTTGTAATAGGAGTGATTCCTGTTGTATGCGCTGGTCTATTGTCGATGACTATGTAATTCCTGTCTGCAAGCACACCTCGATTAAATTGTATTAATAATTCAATACGTTAATTTGATATATTTGATTTGATGTAATAGCTTTGAGCAATAGACGTAACACATATATTATTCATACACCATAGCTATGGCAAACGTGTTGAACAAAAAAGTAACGATTGAGATTTTAGCTCTTAGATGGAAGTTATTTCTAATCAAAACTGTTATATGAGGATATAAATTATTAATGTGCATTAACATTTGATGCATTGTTTGAAAAAAGGTAATATATCTTATTGTCTATACCATTAGCAACTCTCCACTCGTCTCTCTAAAGTAATATTTGTTTATGCATTTGTGACATGTTTATTATCCATTCATAATTAAGATTATTGTAATGTGTCATGCTTCAAAAATGCTGTCGATACAAAATTTTCCAGACAATATGGTGAAAAAAGAGCAGAGTTTTGCACTTTTACAGCGCATTTCATGTATTATACACGTCGATGACTATATTTCATTGTTGCACTATGTGCACTATATTTCTTTCTTTTTTTCTCTCTCGCTCTTAATAGATTCCAGTACAATTTAGGATGGGAAAATATCTATGCAAAGTTATTTCTTTTTATATCTATATTAAAAATATATCCATTCAAATGCGACAAAATATTCAGAAAACTATCACCCCCACATTCTGCCAATACCATATAGAATGTAAAGGATTTTTAAATACAATGTTACATAATGTATGTCTCAAACGAACAAAGAAAGATAACTAGCAACAATATAAGATATGAAGCCTTGTACAGACATTACAGTTTCTAAATCACGTAATTATCAAGACGCAACATCCGATCAGCCTGATCGGGAGATATGTCATTAAAATGTCATTATTTATAGTAAAGTGGGCTGAGAGTTACTGATAAACAACAGCTGATAATGGTAAACATAAGCACAATGACATGGATGAGGACTCATACGTGAATATATAAACACAACATCAAACACATAAAATTAGATTTCTAAGTTTCCATACTTAAAAAGTTGCGCCATTAAAACTAAGATTTTCCTCCCTTAAGAAGAGGTGACCTTTGCCGATTGTAGACACCCTGTTTATGACCTTTGGTTTTGTTGCTCCCAAAGATTTTAAAATTATTTGGCTTTCAAATATTTTGACTTTGAGCGTCACCTGATGAAGGTCATGATGAAGGTGATATCTACGTTTTTCTTCAAATTTATATCATCTTATCAAAGAGAACCAAACAAGAATTGTGAATATATTTGTCTGTAAGACCATGACAGTGAATTAGTCTTTCATGAGG
This sequence comes from Bathymodiolus septemdierum, assembly GCA_963383655.1. NCBI lineage: Eukaryota > Metazoa > Mollusca > Bivalvia > Mytilida > Modiolidae > Bathymodiolus > Bathymodiolus septemdierum. The sequence goes on along the minus strand of OY726522.1, from coordinate 87,220,775 downwards.
GTTACCTATATTACAAGATATTGTATTATATTGCAATGTATTTGACTGAAGTATCTGCCCAATACATATTAAAGTGCAAAATGACTGCAATAATAGTTCATATCATAATATAGCACTATACGACAGCTATTTGACTGAGTTGATATTTTAGAATTATATATACATGTTCAACTTGACCTGTTATTGTCCATAATATGGCTGCAATAATTATCTCTATGATATAATGATGCCAACTGACTGCTGTAGTAGTCCATAATACAATAATACCCTATTACCTCTAACATACACGCCAAAACTTTACACCGTCTCCATAAATTTCGCGATTAATAGAGGAGTAGAAATACCATCCTTAGAAAAGCAGATATATATATAATTTATTACGCATGACGTATTTATTTGAATTGTCTTCATCTGGTATGCTCTAAGTCGAAGGATAGAAATGTCAAACGGGAACAAATAAATCAAATATCCTATAAAAGGATATCCACAATTAATCTGCTAAAGTTACGTGTGCCTGAGGGAGATTGGCCGCCGTTTTAATCAATTACATTAGCTAGGAACTGTAAATTTCAAGAATAAATAAGGGCCCGGGTGGCTCAATGAGTTAGGTAGTTGTAGGGCCTGGGTGGCTCAATGAGTTAGGTAGTTGTAGGGCCCGGGTGGCTCAATGAGTTAGGTAGTTGGATTACCTAACAATTTATACAAGCCTATCACCAATACGGCGTGGGTTCGCGCCCGGCTTTGTAAATTACAAAAAGTGTGCACTCGACTCGCAGCCGCAAGTGATAAAGATTACCAGTTGCTTGCCCATGGTTGGTGGTTCTCTCCGGGTACTCCGGCTTCTTCCGCCACTAAAACTGGTCGCCATGACATAGCTGAAATATTCTGAAAGTGGCGTTAAACACCAAAAATTAAATCAAAAATCAAAAAAAATCAAGCATTAATATATCTTATAAACCATGCCTAAATGACGATACCAACGAAGACTAATAGTCCACCAGCAGAGGTATCGCCACAGTGATAGTAATAAAAACGTGGATATTTAATTTAGTGCGCCCGACCCGCTTATGGAATAACTTTTATCAGGTAAGCTCAAAGTCAAAAGTTAAGAAAGCCAGATAACTAAAAAATCTTTGAAAGCAATTAAGCCAAAGGTCACAAACATGGTAGTCAAAATCAGCTAATGCTTCAAATACCTACGGGATATTGAGCTTATTAAAAATAATACATTATTTAGGAAACTGCTATCATTAAGACCCAAAATGATGTCAGAACGGAGAACTGGGATCCCATTAACCAGATTAATCCTGCCACATTTGTGTGCCTGTCCCAAACAAGTGCCTGCCTTTTCAACGTCATATGTCATGGTCTTTTTATTATTCAGTGAGTTCAGTTTAGAAGAAAGGTGATTGTTCGTTTTGTTGATATTGTTGGAATTTATGACCATAATTGTTTAAATTTTCGTTTCATAATGTCACCATTACACATTGGAGGTGGTTTTCCATTGGATCAATGTAGTGATAAACTCGAGGTTTCATGGTACATAGCCATTTTTTCCATTAATTCTATTTGTCTACGTCGATCTGTTAAGTGAGATACGATTAATATTTAAAACATGAATCTATAAATTGAAAACTCATTTTGCATAACTTGAGTGTTATAGATAATCCTCAGATGAATTATAAAATTGATGTGTTAGCTAGAATGTATTGGATATCATATCATATAGTTGGGAACTATAACAAACGGTGTTAAAGGTAGTAAATCTGTAGACATATCCATAGTTAGACGTTGAGTAATAAAATGTCATTCAGCAAGAATCAGCAAACATGGAATCTATTTTTATTGGGCTTCCATTAATCATGTCAATGACAAAGTCAAGTTTGAAGATACAAAAGGAACAACACTCAGAAGCCGTAAATGGAAGGACAGTAATGACGAAACGAAAAAGGACAAACAAAAAAATGGTCGAAAATACATTCCACAGAAAACTAAAGATTGAACTACACGAACTTACTAAAATGTGAAGTGAACGCAGGTGGTGATTGAACTACACGAACTTACTAAAATGTGGAGTGAACGCAGATGGTGATTGAACTACACGAACTTACTGAAATGTGGAGTGAACGCAGGTGGTGATTGAACTACACGAACTTACTAAAATGTGGAGTGAACGCAGATGGTGATTGAACTACACGAACTTACTAAAATGTGAAGTGAACGCAGGTGGTGATTGAACTACACGAACTTACTAAAATGTGGAGTGAACGCAGGTGGTGATTGAACTACACGAACTTACTAAAATGTGGAGTGAACGCAGGTGGTGATTGAGCTACACGAACTTACTAAAATGTGAAGTGAACGCAGGTAGTGATTGAACTACACGAACTTACTAAAATGCGGACTGAACGCAGGTGGTGATTGAACTACACGAACTTACTAAAATGTGGAGTGAACACAGGTGGTGATTGAACTACACGAACTTACTAAAATGTGCAGTGAACGCAGGTGATGATTGAACTACACGAACTTACTAAAATGTGGAGTGAACGCAGGTGGTGATTGAACTACACGAACTTACTAAAATGTGGAGTGAACGCAGACGGTGATTGAACTACACGAACTTACTGAAATGTGGAGTTAACGCAGATGGTGATTGAACTACACGAACTTACTAAAATGTGAAGTGAACGCAGGTGGTGATTGAACTACACGAACTTACTAAAATGTGGAGTGAACGCAGGTGGTGATTGAACTACACGAACTTACTAAAATGTGGAGTGAACGCAGGTGGTGATTGAACTACACGAACTTACTAAAATGTGAAGTGAACGCAGGTAGTGATTGAACTACACGAACTTACTAAAATGCGGACTGAACGCAGGTGGTGATTGAACTACACGAACTTACTAAAATGTGGAGTGAACACAGGTGGTGATTGAACTACACGAACTTACTAAAATGTGGAGTGAACGCAGGTGATGATTGAACTACACGAACTTACTAAAATGTGGAGTGAACGCAGGTGGTGATTGAACTACACGAACTTACTAAAATGTGGAGTGAACGCAGGTGGTAATTGAACTACACGAACGTACTAAAATGCGGAGTGAACGCAGGTGGTAATTGAACTACACGAACTTACTAAAATGTGGAGTGAACGCAGGTGGTGATTGAACTACACGAACTTACTAAAATGTGGAGGTAACGCAGGTGGTGTGGAATATATTTACCTATTATCGGTCTTTTAATTTTTACTTTACTAGTTTTAATACATACATAAAATAATGGTCTTTGATTAACAAGCAAAAGCTAACCTTGACAAATGTTGGAATTCCTGATTGGGCCCTCTTGTTTTAACTCCCTAAGGCGTTAATATGTTCAAAATACCTTTCAAAACTTAATAAAACCTGAGACAAAATTTGCAATGCAAAATAATAATTGATGATATGCTATATAAAATTACTACTTAACCCATGACAATAACAGGTTGCTACTAGTGTATTACTAGGTTTGGCTAAACCGAGTTCCTGGAGAGAAAAAGTAGAAGAAACCTTGTGATGAGATGGGTATGAGGGTTTTCTTAAATCAGTTGGCGTTCCAATCTGTTGACTATTAACGTACCTGGTTATTCCAGAAACTCTTCGCGTGCACCAAATTGGATATCTATGTTTTAGCTACTATCACTGAGTCGATACCTCTCCTAGCGGAGTAGGAATTCCCGACTGTATCATCCGCCCTGTAGTCAGTGTCTCGCCATTGACATGGTTTATTACATATACAGTCAAACCTGCCTGTGCGGTCACCTGTATTAAGTAGTCACCTGTATTAACAGGTCACCATTTTATTGTCCTGTCATAGAAAATTTCATATGAATGCAACCTCTTTTAAGAGGTCACCTGTCTTATAAGGCCACTTTTTCTTTGTCCCAAAAGTGACCTCTTAATACAGGTTTGACTGTATTTATACTTGAAATTTACAGTTCCTACATAATGTAATTTATTAAAACTAAGGACGATTTCCCTCGTGTATAAGTGACCGATGTTGGTATCATGCGTATGTTCTTTGACTTACTAGCTCCCTAATACTGTTACGTTACTTGGTATCATGCGTATGTTCTTTGTCTTACCAGCTCCCTAATACTGTTACGTTACTTGGTATCATGCGTATGTTCTTTGACTTACTAGCTCCCTAATACTGTTACGTTACTTGGTATCATGCGTATGTTCTTTGACTTACTAGCTCCCTAATACTGTTACGTTACTTGTTATCATGCGTATGTTCTTTGTCTTACCAGCTCCCTAATACTGTTACGTTACTTGTTATCATGCGTATGTTCTTTGACTTACTAGCTCCCTAATACTGTTACGTTACTTGTTATCATGCGTATGTTCTTTGACTTACCAGCTCCCTAATACTGTTACGTTACTTGTTATCATGCGTATGTTCTTTGTCTTACCAGCTCCCTAATACTGTTATGTTACTTGTTATCATGCGTATGTTCTTTGACTTACTAGCTCCCTAATACTGTTATGTTACTTGTTATCATGCGTATGTTCTTTGTCTTACCAGCTCCCTAATACTGTTACGTTACTTGTTATCATGCGTATGTTCTTTGTCTTACTAGCTCCCTAATACTGTTACGTTACTTGTTATCATGCGTATGTTCTTTGTCTTACCAGCTCCCTAATACTGTTACGTTACTTGTTATCATGCGTATGTTCTTTGTCTTACTAGCTCCCTAATACTGTTACGTTACTTGTTATCATGCGTATGTTCTTTGTCTTACCAGCTCCCTAATACTGTTACGTTACTTGTTATCATGCGTATGTTCTTTGACTTACCAGCTCCCTAATACTGTTACGTTACTTGTTATCATGCGTATGTTCTTTGACTTACTAGCTCCCTAATACTGTTACGTTACTTGTTATCATGCGTATGTTCTTTGACTTACTAGCTCCCTAATACTGTTATGTTACTTGTTATCATGCGTATGTTCTTTGACTTACTAGCTCCCTAATACTGTTACGTTACTTGGTATCATGCGTATGTTCTTTGACTTACTAGCTCCCTAATACTGTTACGTTACTTGGTATCATGCGTATGTTCTTTGACTTACTAGCTCCCTAATACTGTTATGTTACTTGTTATCATGCGTATGTTCTTTGTCTTACCAGCTCCCTAATACTGTTACGTTACTTGTTATCATGCGTATGTTCTTTGACTTACTAGCTCCCTAATACTGTTATGTTATTTGGTATCATGCGTATGTTCTTTGACTTACTAGCTCCCTAATACTGTTACGTTACTTGTTATCATGCGTATGTTCTTTGACTTACTAGCTCCCTAATACTGTTACGTTACTTGGTATCATGCGTATGTTCTTTGACTTACTAGCTCCCTAATACTGTTACGTTACTTGGTATCATGCGTATGTTCTTTGACTTACTAGCTCCCTAATACTGTTACGTTACTTGTTATCATGCGTATGTTCTTTGACTTACTAGCTCCCTAATACTGTTATGTTACTTGGTATCATGCGTATGTTCTTTGACTTACTAGCTCCCTAATACTGTTACGTTACTTGTTATCATGCGTATGTTCTTTGACTTACTAGCTCCCTAATACTGTTACGTTACTTGTTATCATGCGTATGTTCTTTGACTTACCAGCTCCCTAATACTGTTATGTTACTTGTTATCATGCGTATGTTCTTTGACTTACTAGCTCCCTTATACTGTTACGTTACTTGTTATCATGCGTATGTTCTTTGACTTACTAGCTCCCTAATACTGTTATGTTACTTGGTATCATGCGTATGTTCTTTGACTTACTAGCTCCCTAATACTGTTACGTTACTTGTTTTCATGCGTATGTTCTTTGACTTACCAGCTCCCTAATACTGTTACGTTACTTGTTATCATGCGTATGTTCTTTGACTTACTAGCTCCCTAATACTGTTATGTTACTTGGTATCATGCGTATGTTCTTTGACTTACTAGCTCCCTAATACTGTTACGTTACTTGGTATCATGCGTATGTTCTTTGACTTACTAGCTCCCTAATACTGTTACGTTACTTGGTATCATGCGTATGTTCTTTGACTTACTAGCTCCCTAATACTGTTACGTTACTTGTTATCATGCGTATGTTCTTTGACTTACTAGCTCCCTAATACTGTTATGTTACTTGGTATCATGCGTATGTTCTTTGACTTACTAGCTCCCTAATACTGTTACGTTACTTGTTATCATGCGTATGTTCTTTGACTTACTAGCTCCCTAATACTGTTACGTTACTTGTTATCATGCGTATGTTCTTTGACTTACCAGCTCCCTAATACTGTTATGTTACTTGTTATCATGCGTATGTTCTTTGACTTACTAGCTCCCTTATACTGTTACGTTACTTGTTATCATGCGTATGTTCTTTGACTTACTAGCTCCCTAATACTGTTATGTTACTTGGTATCATGCGTATGTTCTTTGACTTACTAGCTCCCTAATACTGTTACGTTACTTGTTTTCATGCGTATGTTCTTTGACTTACCAGCTCCCTAATACTGTTACGTTACTTGTTATCATGCGTATGTTCTTTGACTTACTAGCTCCCTAATACTGTTATGTTACTTGGTATCATGCGTATGTTCTTTGACTTACTAGCTCCCTAATACTGTTATGTTACTTGTTATCATGCGTATGTTCTTTGACTTACTAGCTCCCTAATACTGTTACGTTACTTGTTATCATGCGTATGTTCTTTGACTTACTAACTCCCTAATACTGTTACGTTACTTGGTATCATGCGTATGTTCTTTGACTTACTAGCTCCCTAATACTGCTATGTTACTTGTTATCATGCGTATGTTCTTTGACTTACTAGCTCCCTAATACTGTTATGTTACTTGTTATCATGCGTATGTTCTTTGACTTACTAGCTCCCTAATACTGTTATGTTACTTGTTTTCATGCGTATGTTCTTTGACTTACTAGCTCCCTAATACTGTTACGTTACTTGTTATCATGCGTATGTTATTTGACTTACTAGCTCCCTAATACTGTTATGTTACTTGTTATCATGCGTATGTTCTTTGACTTACTAGCTCCCTAATACTGTTATGTTACTTGGTATCATGCGTATGTTCTTTGACTTACTAGCTCCCTAATACTGTTACGTTACTTGTTATCATGCGTATGTTCTTTGACTTACTAGCTCCCTAATACTGTTACGTTACTTGTTATCATGCGTATGTTCTTTGACTTACTAACTCCCTAATACTGTTACGTTACTTGGTATCATGCGTATGTTCTTTGACTTACTAGCTCCCTAATACTGTTATGTTACTTGTTATCATGCGTATGTTCTTTGACTTACTAGCTCCCTAATACTGTTATGTTACTTGTTATCATGCGTATGTTCTTTGACTTACTAGCTCCCTAATACTGTTATGTTACTTGTTTTCATGCGTATGTTCTTTGACTTACTAGCTCCCTAATACTGTTACGTTACTTGTTATCATGCGTATGTTCTTTGACTTACTAGTTCCCTAATACTGTTACGTTACTTGTTATCATGCGTATGTTCTTTGACTTACTAGCTCCCTAATACTGTTACGTTACTTGGTATCATGCGTATGTTCTTTGACTTACTAGCTCCCTAATACTGTTACGTTACTTGTTATCATGCGTATGTTCTTTGACTTACTAGCTCCCTAATACTATTACGTTACTTGTTATCATGCGTATGTTCTTTGACTTACTAGCTCCCTAATACTGTTACGTTACTTGGTATCATGCGTATGTTCTTTGACTTACTAGCTCCCTAATACTGTTATGTTACTTGTTATCATGCGTATGTTCTTTGACTTACTAGCTCCCTAATACTGTTACGTTACTTGTTATCATGCCTATGTTCTTTGACTTACTAGCTCCCTAATACTGTTACGTTACTTGTTATCATGCGTATGTTCTTTGACTTACTAGCTCCCTAATACTGTTACGTTACTTGGTATCATGCGTATGTTCTTTGACTTACTAGCTCCCTAATACTGTTACGTTACTTGTTATCATGCGTATGTTCTTTGACTTACTAGCTCCCTAATACTATTACGTTACTTGTTATCATGCGTATGTTCTTTGACTTATTAGCTCCCTAATACTGTTACGTTACTTGGTATCATGCGTATGTTCTTTGACTTACTAGCTCCCTAATACTGTTATGTTACTTGTTATCATGCGTATGTTCTTTGACTTACTAGCTCCCTAATACTGTTATGTTACTTGTTATCATGCGTATGTTCTTTGACTTACTAGCTCCCTAATACTGTTACGTTACTTGTTATCATGCGTATGTTCTTTGACTTACTAGCTCCCTAATACTGTTATGTTACTTGTTATCATGCGTATGTTCTTTGACTTACTAGCTCCCTAATACTGTTATGTTACTTGTTATCATGCGTATGTTCTTTGACTTACTAGCTCCCTAATACTGTTATGTTACTTGTTATCATGCGTATGTTCTTTGACTTACTAGCTCCCTAATACTGTTACGTTACTTGTTATCATCCGTATGTTCTTTGACTTACTAGCTCCCTAATACTGTTACGTTACTTGGTATCATGCGTATGTTCTTTGACTTACTAGCTCCCTAATACTGTTATGTTACTTGTTATCATGCGTATGTTCTTTGACTTACTAGCTCCCTAATACTATTACGTTACTTGTTATCATGCGTATGTTCTTTGACTTACTAGCTCCCTAATACTATTACGTTACTTGTTATCATGCGTATGTTCTTTGACTTACCAGCTCCCTAATACTGTTACGTTACTTGGTATCATGCGTATGTTCTTTGACTTACTAGCTCCCTAATACTGTTATGTTACTTGTTATCATGCGTATGTTCTTTGACTTACTAGCTCCCTAATACTATTACGTTACTTGTTATCATGCGTATGTTCTTTGACTTACTAGCTCCCTAATACTGTTATGTTACTTGTTTTCATGCGTATGTTCTTTGACTTACTAGCTCCCTAATACTGTTACGTTACTTGTTATCATGCGTATGTTATTTGACTTACTAGCTCCCTAATACTGTTATGTTACTTGTTATCATGCGTATGTTCTTTGACTTACTAGCTCCCTAATACTGTTATGTTACTTGGTATCATGCGTATGTTCTTTGACTTACTAGCTCCCTAATACTGTTACGTTACTTGTTATCATGCGTATGTTCTTTGACTTACTAGCTCCCTAATACTGTTACGTTACTTGTTATCATGCGTATGTTCTTTGACTTACTAACTCCCTAATACTGTTACGTTACTTGGTATCATGCGTATGTTCTTTGACTTACTAGCTCCCTAATACTGTTATGTTACTTGTTATCATGCGTATGTTCTTTGACTTACTAGCTCCCTAATACTGTTATGTTACTTGTTATCATGCGTATGTTCTTTGACTTACTAGCTCCCTAATACTGTTATGTTACTTGTTTTCATGCGTATGTTCTTTGACTTACTAGCTCCCTAATACTGTTACGTTACTTGTTATCATGCGTATGTTCTTTGACTTACTAGCTCCCTAATACTGTTACGTTACTTGTTATCATGCGTATGTTCTTTGACTTACTAGCTCCCTAATACTGTTACGTTACTTGGTATCATGCGTATGTTCTTTGACTTACTAGCTCCCTAATACTGTTACGTTACTTGTTATCATGCGTATGTTCTTTGACTTACTAGCTCCCTAATACTATTACGTTACTTGTTATCATGCGTATGTTCTTTGACTTACTAGCTCCCTAATACTGTTACGTTACTTGGTATCATGCGTATGTTCTTTGACTTACTAGCTCCCTAATACTGTTATGTTACTTGTTATCATGCGTATGTTCTTTGACTTACTAGCTCCCTAATACTGTTACGTTACTTGTTATCATGCGTATGTTCTTTGACTTACTAGCTCCCTAATACTATTACGTTACTTGTTATCATGCGTATGTTCTTTGACTTACTAGCTCCCTAATACTGTTACGTTACTTGGTATCATGCGTATGTTCTTTGACTTACTAGCTCCCTAATACTGTTATGTTACTTGTTATCATGCGTATGTTCTTTGACTTACTAGCTCCCTAATACTGTTATGTTACTTGTTATCATGCGTATGTTCTTTGACTTACTAGCTCCCTAATACTGTTACGTTACTTGTTATCATGCGTATGTTCTTTGACTTACTAGCTCCCTAATACTGTTATGTTACTTGTTATCATGCGTATGTTCTTTGACTTACTAGCTCCCTAATACTGTTATGTTACTTGTTATCATGCGTATGTTCTTTGACTTACTAGCTCCCTAATACTGTTATGTTACTTGTTATCATGCGTATGTTCTTTGACTTACTAGCTCCCTAATACTGTTACGTTACTTGTTATCATGCGTATGTTCTTTGACTTACTAGCTCCCTAATACTGTTACGTTACTTGGTATCATGCGTATGTTCTTTGACTTACTAGCTCCCTAATACTGTTATGTTACTTGTTATCATGCGTATGTTCTTTGACTTACTAGCTCCCTAATACTATTACGTTACTTGTTATCATGCGTATGTTCTTTGACTTACTAGCTCCCTAATACTATTACGTTACTTGTTATCATGCGTATGTTCTTTGACTTACCAGCTCCCTAATACTGTTACGTTACTTGGTATCATGCGTATGTTCTTTGACTTACTAGCTCCCTAATACTGTTATGTTACTTGTTATCATGCGTATGTTCTTTGACTTACTAGCTCCCTAATACTATTACGTTACTTGTTATTATGCGTATGTTCTTTGACTTACCAGCTCCCTAATACTGTTACGTTACTTGGTATCATGCGTATGTTCTTTGACTTACTAGCTGCCTAATACTGTTACGTTACTTGGTATCATGCGTATGTTCTTTGTCTTACTAGCTCCCTAATACTGTTACGTTACTTGGTATCATGCGTATGTTCTTTGACTTACTAGCTCCCTAATACTGTTATGTTACTTGTTATCATGCGTATGTTCTTTGACTTACTAGCTCCCTAATACTGTTACGTTACTTGGTATCATGCGTATGTTCTTTGTCTTACTAGCTCCCTAATACTGTTATGTTACTTGGTATCATGCGTATGTTCTTTGTGTTACCAGCTCCCTAATACTGTTATGTTACTTGTTATCATGCGTATGTTCTTTGACTTACTAGCTCCCTAATACTGTTACGTTACTTGGTATCATGCGTATGTTCTTTGTCTTACTAGCTCCCTAATACTGTTATGTTACTTGTTATCATGCGTATGTTCTTTGACTTACTAGCTCCCTAATACTGTTACGTTACTTGGTATCATGCGTATGTTCTTTGACTTACTAGCTCCCTAATACTGTTATGTTACTTGTTATCATGCGTATGTTCTTTGACTTACTAGCTCCCTAATACTGTTATGTTACTTGTTATCATGCGTATGTTCTTTGACTTACTAGCTCCCTAATACTGTTACGTTACTTGGTATCATGCGTATGTTCTTTGACTTACTAGCTCCCTAATACTGTTACGTTACTTGGTATCATGCGTATGTTCTTTGACTTACTAGCTCCCTAATACTGTTATGTTACTTGTTATCATGCGTATGTTCTTTGACTTACCAGCTCCCTAATACTGTTATGTTACTTGGTATCATGCGTATGTTCTTTGACTTACTAGCTCCCTAATACTGTTACGTTACTTGGTATCATGCGTATGTTCTTTGTCTTACCAGCTCCCTAATACTGTTATGTTACTTGTCTTTCTAATATTTTGACTCTGAGCGAAACTGATCAAAGGTTATTTTGGAAAAACGCCGTGCATACTAGTTTAGATATCTACGTTTTTATATATGGATTGTGATTACCATAGATAACGATTTGTATTAACCAACTAGACAGACTGTCGTTGTATCTAAGAAAATCATATTAATATTTCTAATGATATCCATAGTATTGGTACTTATTGTAATCCGATTTTTTCGTAATGACGTAAAGGGCCGCTATTAATTATTTTCATCAATAATATGGACTGTGTAATATTCAATACAAAAACCCCCGATTCGTCTGAAAACCAGAAAGTCATTTATACGAAGGTTCAGTAGTTTTTGGTGGCACTGAAGCCGTTCAATTCAATAGCTAATCTGGAAATAAATGAAGGAGTTCGTTAATGGGAAATACAAATGGCAATCTGAAAATATGGCATTTACAAATGAGAAGTGCCATGAAATTACAGTGTTGACGACACAATAAATCATTGATAAAGCTTAATGATCTCTTGTCAGAGAAATAATTTCCTTCAGTGACGTAATAGGCACTGTCACTGCATTTGAAGTTTGGTTTTTCTTTAACATCGAATTAAATCGACAGTAACTTGTCACCTTCCTCGACAATAAGACTACATGTTCTATTTATAGATATGGTTTCAAAGCAATAATTGTAGAAATTTTAATGTTGATTGTTATGCATAAAGAAATACACTTTGAAAGTTTTAATTAAGAATAGAATTATGATAAAGGCAAACAATTGTAATATCTAACATAGTTTTAATAGTAAAAATATTATTTACAGTGAGTATGTATATTCAATATCGAAGTGTCAACTCAACAATTGCACCAGTCGTCGTCATGTTCTAAAAACTAATAAACATTTATTAGGTTATCAAATCTTTGCTGATTATTAGAACATATACGTAAATTATTAAGAGACACGACTTACAGCTATAGACCGTCTTTGTTCATCTTATTTGATTCTTGAATTAATTAGACGTATGAAAACTTACAAATGACAGAAATTATTTTCAATACAGACAACGTCAGTTACTTGGTAAACACTATTGTATGTCCGTCATCTGAAGGTTAAAAATGGATGTATATGCATGATTGCGTATTCGCATAACTGTTAAGATTTTGCAAATAGGATATTATCCTCAACATTAGGTCGACTGAACATTTCTCCCTCATTAAAGACACTATATTATATACTGGAGAATTACCATATGCAAATGTGGATTATAATTGACTTGTGATCGAATGATTTGTAAATATGTAGACGAAAGAAAACAAATCAACACATGGACACTGTTAAAATGGACAAAACACAATCAGAAATTAACAAAAATCCAAATATCATGAAATTAAAATTATTACAAAAAAAGAAATTACACATGTGGAAAGATACCAGTGGATCTAATTAACCTCTTCCACATAATCTGTCGTGAGGTTAAATTTCTAAAGCCAGAATAGCATCGCCATTTCGCTCTATATTCCGGAGTACCCGAGTGGGATTTATATTGCCCAATCATAAGTTGTCTGTTTAGTGTTTTGTACATCATTGTTCGTCCATTTGCCCCTTTGTCCTTTCTGTCTCGACATTTCCTAAACGTCTTGCTTGTGTTATGTTGTGTGGCTTTGTGTGGCTTTGTTTAGTTTGTTTTATTTTGATTTAGACCAAGACCTCAAAGTGGCAGTAAATGATGATAAGCAGGAAGCTCAAACCTTATGCATATGTATATATTAATGACTATATATCTATGAATATATAATGCGGCACGTGTAATGAGGTAAATAAAGGTTGGAGAATACCGAAGTGGCAATCAAAAATGGGCAATCCAGAGAAACTGGAAACATAGACGAAGATAAAGAAAATAAAAACGCAACACAATATGTGTTGGGCACCATCATGCGCAAACACACAAAAACGTAAATAAGACACGAGCTCTCCTACAAGCAAGTTTATAAAATTCACAAATTAAAGAAAAACAAACTATGTGTTCTAGGACTTCTATACACAAAGAAACATCATTTGTTAAAATATCATAATCACTTTATCATTTGAACCAATGGAGGAATGTCAATTTATAATTTAGTATACGTTAATGGAAATTTACGTTCGATTCATTAGGTTCTGAAATGGTAAATTGAATTCATTATCAATCAAGATAGACAGGTTGATTCTAAGATGATTGTTAGAGAGATAACTTGATTTACTTAGAGTACATCACAAGATGTCTACTTGTCAATTTACTTTTGTTCACTGTATTATTGTAATTATGAATATTTATGAACTATAATTAATAGACAATATGTATGACAAATAACTGAAATGAAAACAAAGAGTCATTTTGTCAAAATATTTGCTAAAATACAAAGTAAAATGAGGTATGTTTCTTTAGTCATTTCCTCATGACTTGTCACCGAGTTTGTAACACGGGTTACACGACGAGTATCACTAGTGGTGCAGGAACTACCTACACTTCTTCAGTCATTTCCTCATGACTTGTCACCGGGTTTGTAATACGGGTTACACGACGAGTATCACTAGTGGTACAGGAACTACCTACCCTTCAGGAGCACATGATTTTACCCCGATTTTCATTCGGTTTCGTGTTATTCAATCTTTAGTTTTTAGTGTAGTGTTTTGTAGATCATTGTTTGTCCTTTTTCTTTTGGCCATTGCAATGTCTGTCCCTCTTCGATTTTTGGTTTTTATTTTTTCCCATATAGTATCTTCAAGATTTTCTTACATGTTCCATATTTGTCGCACGCCTATTTGTATGTGAGAATACATGTGTAATCTAGGTCTACAATCATCTCAAAATATACTTCATATACTTACTTCACAAATTGCTTCTTTGATAATATATCTTATTGCTCAAGAAAGCTGCAAATGATATTTTGCTCGATGAAATGTTATCAGACGGGCGTAATTAATTATTTGTAACACACATCGTTATATCAACGTTTCATATAACAGCGTATAAATAGGAAATTAAATTTATAACATCAATCTGAGAATGACAGACTCGTAATGTTATTAAACAATAGATTGTCTGCCTTTTGTGAAACATATTAATAAAACATCAAAATATTGTATAACATGAACCACAAAAATCAAAAACAGCCACACACAGATGTCTTAAAGAACTCGAACATAATTTTGCAAGATTCAATATTCAAGATTTATTCTCACAAACCATATAGTAATTACAATGGTAAAAGAGAATATACAATATATTATTTACAACACATGACAAGATGGATGAAAATTAATAAACAAACACATACATGTTTATCAAAATTATAGCTTTAATCATAAATCCAGACATTATGGGTGTTTAATTTGGAAGACTATTCTGACCAAATTACAAAGAGTTTTCAATTTAGATTTATATATTTATTACAAGATGGAAATGAGGATAAATGATTCAGTGCACACGATGCGTTTCTGGAATAACCTTCATCAGGTACGTTTATAGTATTTAGGAGGAAATTACAGTTGACATAGCAAGACTTCTATTAACATATAAAAAGACAGTTTGACTGTAGGTAATCAAACATGCAGTTTGTCAATAATTCCAGGCTCAAAAATAATAAAACACAAATTGATAATGTCAAACACTCAGGGTACAGGGAATTAATGTATGCTTGATTACCTTTTGTGCAGAAAAAATGTCACACTTTGTACTTGATTATTTTTTCTACAACCATTTAATGTCAAAGTCACCCATAATCTAATAATAGGGATAATTAAAATATTAGATTTTTGATCGACAACATAATATTTGTCCAGTTTGGTGGAATGGTGTTTCAACAAACGATCGGTATTCTAGTTGGTACTAATTGTGCTCCACTACTCACTGATTTGTTGCCACACGATTATGAAGTAGACGTTATTCAAAGGCTTTTTAACAATAAAGAGAGAAAATTAGCCCAAACCTTTAATTAAAGCTTCCGTTATATAGATGATGTTCTGTCATTGCAAAATCGTCGATTGGGTGATTATTTGCACATCATATATCCAATTCACCTATACAAATGATAAAACTGACACTCAAAAGTGTGCTCCCTACCTTGACCTTCGCCTTGAAATCGACAACGGAGGACGATTAAAAGCAAAACGACAAACGTGATGTCTTCACGTTTTCAATAATCAAATTCCAAATCATTAGTAGCAATATTCCAGCAACAAAAACTACTCAAACAATTAATTCTATGTTGTTCCAAGGTTGAAGTAATCGCTACAAAGATCAACACTCACCACAACTTGGCTGACCGTTACGAAATATCTATTTTTCAAATGGCAATAGATCTTTTTTTTTTCATGTTTTCTTTCCTCAATCACCGACATCAAAGCGCGAACCTTAATATTTGAGAATCTCGAATGGAGATATATATACACTGGTAACAGAAGGAGAATATGTTTCTCCTATGACCAAAATGTCAAAAATATATTAATTGTTAATATCCGTCGTTAATGACATCGAAAGAAAATTGGGGGGAATTCTTATGCAGAAATTTCATCACCATGGTGATTAAAGATATTACAAACATTTACACAACTAACCATACAATATTCAAATATTTATAACATTTCACATCAGCGCGTAGTACTTAAACGATACTAAAACATGGTATTATTTTATAACTAAGATTGAATTCATCAATCATCTCGCATTATTATGAAATTAATTTCGATAGCTTGACATTCGATTACAAAGTTATATGGCGTCTCCAAGAATTTTTCAATTATATTTCAGTATACTAGATATTACATTCTTTAACACGATCTCCCGTCATAATGTGTGTACAAACGACGATTGCTTGTTTTATTTGTTCTGTGTCGGAATTGATGTACTTAGAAGCTATAATAATATTACCAGAATCAATACTATTTCAATTGTATCCTATATCTTCACAGCTATTCACTCAACATTGATTTTTTTCTTTGGCATTAAGGATATATATGTGTTAGAAAAAAACTGTAATTAGCTGTACTGTAAACGGAAATTGTACCGTTAACAGTTACATGGTGATATAAACTCAAACATTGACGTCATTATTATACATTACTTGTAACATTTGTTTGTTTATTTTGTTTTTAGTTTGTAACGAATTAATCAGGGATGTAAGGCTTTACAGTTGTTAGGAAAAACGAGAGATTGATCCTGTTATTGTTTGCTTTGTTAGGCTTAGTTAATGTGATATTTAATATACTGGTTGCGAAGTAACAACAACATATGACTTTTCAAAGTACATTGATTAGTTGTAATCTCTGTATTTTGAATGCTGCAATATTTCTAACGTTAGAGAATATCCGAAAGGACGATCAAGAATGGAATGGAGAATCCAGAGACACTGACAACTGTAGGCACAAAAGACACAGGACGAAGAAAAACAAAACGAAAAACACAACACATAAAACTAAAAAGATGAGCAACACGGACCAGACCTTAATCCGGAGAAGACCCCATGTGCTCGTGAATTGTAAGCTGTTTATCATACACCCGGGGTGAACCCAAGTGCTCGCGTTTGACTTTCTACTTTTCACACAACGTAAATGAATACCGTCTCAATGAAACTGTTCACACACAACTTTACATTTCAAAGTACTTCAAGCTTAGTATTAATGTGAATTTTGAAATATTTACAATCATTTCTGCAAAATTTGAATTTCTACTTTTCATAGAACCGAATTCGGGATATCTTTAATGAATACCATTTCAACAAAATGATTCACACACTAGTTGCATTTTGATCAACGGCCAGCCACAGTTTTTGAATATAAATAGTCCAGTACTTACCAGAACATTAATCTTTTATGAGAATCAATAATCAAATCTAAATGTTAGAATGTTTTATTAGCCAATAAACATCATAAGTTATATGGTAGCCTTCACAAAACGATATATGATCATTTGTAGGAGCTGTACGTGCTTGAGCGTCCCAGTTATTTCCAACATATTAGCGATATATTATTAGAATCTTCTGGTGACATACAACTGCTATCGACTTTTCGAGATAATTATGTCGACATAGAAATAAAAAAAAAAAGTCGACTTAAAACAGAAATAGGTCGACCTTCTTGTAATATTTATCTTGACAACTCGAAAAGTTAATGACAATTCCATGCCGCCGTAGAATCTTTTTTCCTTCGACTTTATTTAAATTGTGAATTTGTAAACATGTGTAATACATGAAGCAGGGGTATGTTGTTGTTGGTAGCACTTAATACCAAACTTATATTTGAGTAAGATAGATCTTCTGTATTTGATTTTACTCTTTTAAAAGATGTCTTGTGAGAGTAAACCGATGATTGACTACATAATTATCACTACATAATTATCACTCACTTGAACGATAGTCGCCCGCTTAAACTTTTACACGATAAAATTTATTGTGAGGTGTAATGAAGAATACGTGTTATTCCTTAAATTTTGATTCTATCTAGATTTAGATGGATTTATTTGTACGTTAAATGTTTGCCTTGTTGCAATAAATGCACGATCCAATTGATTTGACGATTTGTATAAATGTAATAAAAATAAGTGATATGTTAAAATATTAGAAAACCCACACGAAGGAGATAAATTCAATATGTGGGTAAACATTCTCGAGGGAAATACATGCAAGACCCCCACCTATGACTATATATGCCCGAGGGAGATAAAAACCCATATATGACTGCATTTTCCCAACGGAGATAAACTTCATCTATGACTGCGCTTTCCCAAGGGAGATAATCTCCATATATGAATGCGTTTGTCCAAGGTAGATAACCCCATATGTAACTGTGTCAATCGTAACTACTCGGCCATTCTCGCTACCTTGCAAATAACATCGTATGCATTAGGCGTATAAATCGCACTACTTTTCACATGTCAGTTACATAAAAGTTTGATAAAGTTATATTTTAGAAAAAATTCTATATTTCAATTAAAGTTTTAATTAGTTTTGCATGATTAGATTTTAATTAGTATGTCTTCCATATTGGATTTTGGTGGACTATATTTTTGTGCGGCTTAACTTAACTTAACTTCCGACAAACAATTTAGGAAGAATTTCTACTATGCACGTACGAGGTTATTTGCAGAGTAGCGAGAATGGCCGAGTAGTTACGATTGATGACTGTGTTTGCCCAGGGGAGATAAAACCCATATATGACTATATATAACCTATTAATTATACAACAATATCAATGTGACGAATTAAGATATAAATAGCAGCATGTATGTTAAGTAAGTATACTAGTAATAAAAGTCAATAAATATATTAGGTCAATACAACTTACTTTTGTGACATTGAGTTTTACGGACAGCAATCTATGATAAATAATAGGATCCATTTAGAATCCGAGCAAGCCAGTAGCCTATATTGATTTTTATTGTATTTAGAAACATTATCCCTTGAAATGTGAAACAAAATTGCAACATTATCAATTGAGCTTTTAATGTTTTCATAATTTATGTTTTCATATTTTTTATGACACGTTCTAACGAATATAGACCATGGTTGTTCTAGAATCTCACCCAATCAACAGTAACTATGGCAACAGATACTTCAATTATACAGTTCAGTATTTATGTTGGGGAGACTAGATATCATTGCAAGCAGAAAATTATACGTGTACAACCATTCTTTATCAAATTGATTTAATTTCATGGAATGAATCTGGAGTTTTGAACAATGAATGGCAACGTACGTAGTCGGCGAAGATTTATTTGTCACACCAATATTTGCCTAATTCGAATCTACATCATCAATCAATTCTACTTATAAACAACGAGGTATGTTCTACTTTATCAGCATTTTCTAATTAAATCGTATAAATTGGAAGAAAATGTAAACAAATATGGTCTAAAATTACCATAGCAACAACAAGAATAAACAACTACCCTGGTGCACGAAGGACAACAACATAATTCAACCTGTTTTCATTCCCGTATTTTGTTGTCCAAGCTTTCGTTCTCACTTTCACATGCTACCTAGTTACGCCTAGTTACGCCTAGAGGTTGCTACTTTTGCATCATGATTGTCTAGGGTTCTAGAAAATCTGGCAAGTGTACCTAGCGTTCGTCGTTAACACATTACATTATAAAATATATTTTATATATACAAGTGTAAACAGATCTATGTTTCGCTTGCCCCTGCAAGTCGTTTGTGTGAGAAAAAAACATTTCAGAAAACAAGTGTGGACACAGAAATGTGCTGTCCAAAAGGCAAGTGTGGATGTCAATATTTCATATTTTTAACTTTAAAAAAAAAAAATCATGGACACAGGGGTCCTGGATTTTTTTAATATAAAACTAATCCTGGATTATCATTTTTGCTTAAAGTCCGGTCCTGTGTTTTTATTTCAAATTTTCATCATAGCCCCCCTCACCCTCCCAAGAGATATAAAATTGTATCATTAATAATAAATTAATAAATAATAAATTCAGATTTTCTATTTAAAATAAATCTCATTTACCATACCACTGATATTTGTTCAATTTTTAACGCTGATTTAAGCTTTAGTCGCAACAAATTTTTATTTTTCTCTTTAAACTGTCCAAACATAACATTTATTTAACTGTAAAATTCACAAATAAAATTCCCCTGTGGGTGTTTCCCCACTTCAACTCGTAAATTTACATAGAAATCGGAGATATTTCGTCATAAAACTTCACACATGGTTTTGTCTATCATATTTCTTGAAGACAAACATAAAATTGTATTGCATTTATCAATGTTTTATGAGTATCAACAGTTTTGTCAACACCGCATCGGTTGCTCGATACAGCCGCAACTTCAACTCGTAAATCTACATAAAAATCGGAGATATTTCGTCATGAAACTTCACACATGGTTTTGTCTATCATATTTCTTGAAGACAAACATAAAATTGCATTGCATTTATCAATATTTTATGAGTATCAACAGTTTTTTCAACACCGTATCTGTTTGTCGATACAGCCGCCCGATTACAGTGACCCGTGACCCAGATTAGCGCGTTCCACCAGTTTCTTCTCAATAATGTTGTTTAACAAACAAGCACCTGAATTAATAGAAATGAATTAAAACAACATTGACAACCGATTGCTACATTGTTTTCGGACTAGGTTTTCCTATAATGTATTATTGTAGGTTAATATTTTCTATTATTATATAGTAATAAATATTTTCCTATTAATTTCAATGGAAAATGATCGTGCAATATATCCTTGTATTTGCACGCTAAGTATAAAATGTATATTGCACTAGTTTAATATTCTACTTAGATATAATAAGATACACAATGTTTATATAAAAAATGCTTTAGGCATAAAATATGTATTACTATATAAAGAAAGGATTATTGCATGAATATTGGTGAATATTCATGCAATAACTCTATAGTACCATGTAAGAAGTGTTGCAGATACCAAAGGGGTAATCAGACTCCGTATATCGAAGAAGAACAGACAACAAAATTGCCAAAAGAAAAGGTACAAAGGACAAACAACGATCTACAAAACATACACATAAAACTAAAGATATAATATTGGTTGTTGCTTTTCATATGTCAGCTACATAGTTAGTTAATTAATATTTAGTTAATTTGCCTATATGAATATCGGCCCTTGTAGGTGTGGCATAGACGCGGATACGTATTGACCGTTGACCGTTATTTTTGTGCGTCTCCATGCGGAGATGCATTATGCAAGTTGATCTTTCCACAGTTTTTTTAACCGTTATTGCATGTACTGGTTTCACCTTGTGAAAGAATCCTCTGAAGAACTATACACATGTATTGACATAATGGTCACTATGAAAGCTTCATACATAAATAATTAACTTTATTACAAGTATATCTTTATATATTATATATATATTGGTTAACAAACTATAAAGAATCAGACATTCACTAAAACTACATTAGACATGCATCATGCGCACTAAATTAGTTATCTACGATTTTGTAGAAGTCATTTTGAGTGCCGTATCATTATTCCCTTGGCAATAAAACGTCGAAATATTAATTAATGTATTCTTCGTCAGACAACTGCAGCATACTTATGTCCCAAAATAGCTTGGTATAATGTCACGATCCGAATATTATAAAAGAGTAACAATTATTGTGGGTGGTTATGTTGTCGACTGTTTGTCGTTTTATTGTTTTAGTGTCAGCTACAATCACAGAGCCATATTTCCTATAATATATATAGAAGAACAAGTATAAATGATGCGAATTTTCTACTAGAAATACTGATATATATTTCTTAAAATACTCACTAAATTTATGAAAGAAAGGATACTTATTGAAAACAATCGTATTTTGGCATCACGTTACTCGAGCTTTATTTCTATATGTATGTTTTGTTGATCGTTGTTTGTCCTTTTGTACTTTTTTCTTTTGGCCATTGTGTTCTTCTTCGATATAAGGATTCTTATTACCCCTTTGGTATCTTCAAACTCTTCTTAAGCGATGATTTAAGAAAACGATCTATATCTGCATACAGACAAACTAGCTGTTGATTTTGCATTCCGTAAGTACATGGTTTTAATAGATGAAATGGGGTCTTACAGATGGTTGAAAATTGGAACATGGCTTTATCTGTTTTGTTATTTCATTATCATTCTACTAATAGTGTAGTTTTCATCTACTTTATAACCCATTCAGACATATTTTTAAATATAGTTTTTAAACAAATTCAAGATATTATATTTAATTCTAGTAGTTACTATGTTGTGCATGCATTACTTGTCATATCGAAGATAGCAACAACAACAAAATGCAGAACCAGAAACACAAAAATATGAATCCAGATAGGAAAAAAATACCTTAGTGTGTATTGACTATTGAGACTGGACATAGTCCCCCTTTTCATAAAAGTTTATCCAAAAATTTGATTTTTGAGGGGTCTTTTTACAATGTTTCAACTGGATTGTGGCGCTTATTATATAAAGAGAAAAATATTGATCTGCTGCAAATAAACTTTAGAGAATACCGAAGGGAAATTAAAAATGAACAATCCAGAGAAACTGACAACATTGGATATACAAGACAAAAAGATAAAATAAAAACACAGCACAATACCCGTATGGTTTGGACACCACTATGCACAAACAAACACATTTAACGTAAACAAGACACTCACACACTGAGTTCGATTATTTACATAGATTTGCATCGAGTATTTGAGTATTATGCAGTAAACTACTGAATCAAGTCAGACCCATTACAAGGCGAAACTGTGTTTTAACCGATTTTAAAACATAATACTAAGTAGAAATACACTGTTGTACGACTGGTTAATTTCTCATGGGGATAAATGTCATTACTTTTGTACATGTCAAAATTACCCCCATGTGACATATTTAATAATAATGTAGATTGAAACATCGGGAAAGGGAGATAACTACTAGTATATATAACTGGCATCAAACAGTACTTCAATAGATGCATTATACTTCTACAATGTATGACTGGATGTAGTGGTCTTATCCAGGCCCGGATTATCCTATAGGCTAGCATAGTCTAGGGACCCTCAAGTTTGGGGCTCTAAAAACGTTTACTTCAAGCTATGTAAATGTAAGCATATCACGAGTAAAAAATATTCAAGACGGGTGTAGGCGAATAAGAGGGTGGCTCCGTTTGAGGGGGTATACTTTGATTAGCATAAGGGCCACAAAAGTTCATAATCCGGTCGTGGTCTTATCTTATTCTGCAGGTTATGGCATATCTTGCCAGAAAGAAGCAATAATACACATTTTACAATTATCTCATTTACATCAGATGTAAAATGATTGAAATGTTCCGAAAACGAAAACAAGTAATGCCTTACTTTATACCATATTGAGGAATCTATAAAATATACCATGAAAGATAGATTTCTGTCAGATACACTTTCATGTTTAATTAGCAATAATTGATTGACCTATTCTTAAATTGTGGGCGTCCATATGATTCATCAGAGCTCAATATAGTAGAAACATTTAGGAAAATAACAGTATATTATACGTCATTATAATAGACATGATGACAAGTTTGAAGATACCAAAGGGGGGTAATCAGAAACTGAAAAATCTGAAAAAACACAAATGACCGACAGAAAAAGGTCAAACAATCATTAATGTACAAAACAATAAACAGAAAACTAAAGATTGAGGCCTATCACCAATACGGCGTGGGATCGCGCCCGGCTTTGTAAATTACAAAAAAGGTGCACTCGACTCACAGCCGCAAGTGATAAAGTTTATCAGTTGCTTGCCCATGGTTGGTGGTTCTCTCCGGGTACTCCGGCTTCTTCCACCACTAAAAATGGTCGCCATGATATAGCTGAAATATTGCTGAAAGTGGCGTTAAACACCAAAAATCAAAAAAGAATCCTCACTAAAAACCGGGTTTGAATCTAGGCGCTCCAGAAGGGTAGGCAGTTTCGGGTTCACGTGTAGCGTCCGTCGTGTTACTTTTGTTATAAACCCAGTGATAAGTCATGAATGAATTATGTATTTTATAGATTAGAAGACAAATTGACAAAACGTATGTACAAACAAATGCACAACAAATGTCACCCAATCGTTATAGGTTTATAAAGCACTGTAAGATTGAAACACAAGTTAATGTTGTAAAGGAAATGTAATGGAATAAGTATCTGAATATGTGGAAAACTACATCATATGTGTTTGTTTACGTATAGTACATATTCTGTTGTGTTTTTGTTTTGTTTTTCGTCGTCTTGTGTACCGTATGTTGCCATTGTCTCTGTATTGTCCATTTTCGATTGCCTCTTCGGTATTCTCTAACGATTATTTGAAACTCTTGATAACAAAGTTTAGCTACATTCCTGCTGTATTATGTCTCCCCCCACTTTGGTGGGGAGACATATTGTTTTTGTCCTGTCCGTCTGTCCGTCTGTCCGTCACACGGTTTGTCAGCGCAACTCCTCTGAAACTACTAAACAGAATTTCAAGAAACTTGGTAGGTAGTAAGGACACCATATGTAGTTGTGCATATTACCAGGAAATTTTGATCTCCTGAATTTTGTGGGAGTTATGCCCCTTTGAACTTAGAAATTTCCCGAAATTTGCTACTAAAGCAGCTTGTCAGCGCAACTCCTCTGAAACTACTGAACATAATTTCATGAAACTTGGTAGGTAGTAAGGACACCATATGTAATTGTGCATGTTACCAGGAAATTGTGATCCCCTAAATTGTGTGGGAGTAATGCCCCTTTGAATTTAGAAATTTCCCGAAATTTACTACTGAAGCAGCTTGTCAGCGCAACTCCTCTGAAACTACTAAACAGAATTTCATGAAACTTGGTAAGTAGCAAGGACACCATATGTAGCTGTACATATTACCAGGAAATTTTGATCTCCTAAAATTTGTGGGAGTTATGCCCCTTTGAACTTAGAAATGTCCCGAAATTTACTACTGAAGCAGCTTGTCAGCGCAACTCCTCTGAAACTACTGAACATAATTTCATGAAACTTGGTAGGTAGTAAGGACACCATATGTAGTTCTGCATATTACCATGAAATTGTGATCCCCTAATTTGTGTGGGAGTAATGCCCCTTTGAACTTAGCAATTTCCCGAAATATACTTCTGAAGCAGCTTGTCAGCACAACTCCTCTGAAACTACTGAACAGAATTTCATGAAACTTGGTAGGTAGTAAGGACACCATATGTAGTTGTGCATATTACCAGGAAATTTTGACCCCCTAAATTTTGTGGGAGTTATTTGCAAACACTCTAGTGTAATATCCCTTACTGAAACTTGTATATATATATATGTACAAGTGTCTATCATAATGTCACTATTTCCCTGAAAAAGTTTTTCATCACCAATCCATTGATTTTAGAAGAACAAGACTCCTTTAAAATCATTGGAACATAGGCTGAGCAATTTTCTGGAATGGGGAACTTTGCCATGACAATATGGAATAGTACCTGTAACCCTTGCTTTAGCACTTTTGAGCAAATTATTTTTGTGTTTCATGGATTAAAAACAGGTTTTTTTTAATATTCATTGAAGCTTAATTTTATTTATTACCAAAATAGATTTTTTTACCTTTGACTACAGTTTGTGAGACGGGGGGAGGCATACGTTTTTGCGGGCAAAACAAACTTTAATTGTTTTAATGTATCCATGCCACATACATCCTATTTTGATCGTTATATAATGGTATACCGGAATTCGATTGTTAGATCAAATTATATCATTGGTGCTATTAATGTTTATTCTCGATTGAGTTAACGAACATTACTGTAATTGCCTATTGTTCTGATAATAATTCAAACAAAATGAGTCACACCGATCAAACAACAACGGAATAAAATCCTACTAGATATTAATGTACAACATTAACCCAGCATGAAGCTTCAGCTTATACCTGAGTCTTAATTATCATATTATATTTAAGTCTACATTTACTTAATATACAACAGGATCTGACACCTTAATGTTTACTATCATATTATATTTAAGTCTACATTTACTTAATATACAGAAGGACCTGACACCTTAATGTTTACTATCATATTATATTTAAGTCTACATTTACTTAATATACAGAAGGACCTGACACCTTAATGTTTACCATCATATTATATTTAAGTCTACATTTACTTAATATACAGAAGGATCTGACACCTTAATGTTTACCATCATATTATATTTAAGTCTACATTTACTTAATATACAGAAGGGCCTGACACCTTAATGTTTACCTTCATATTATATTTAAGTCTACATTTACTTAATATACAGAAGGACCTGACATCTTAATGTTTACCATCATATTATATTTAAGTCTACATTTACTTAATATACAGAAGGACCTGACACCTTAATGTTTACTATCATATTATATTTAAGTCTACATTTACTTAATATATAGAAGGACCTGATACCTTAATGTTTACCATCATATTATATTTAAGTCTACATTTACTTAATATACAGAAGGACCTGACACCTTAATATTTACCATCATATTATATTTAAGTCTACATTTACTTAATATACAGAAGGACCTGACATCTTAATGTTTACTATCATATTATATTTAAGTCTACATTTACTTAATATACAGAAGGACCTGACATCTTAATGTTTACTATCATATTATATTTAAGTCTACATTTACTTAATATACAGAAGGACCTGACATCTTAATGTTTACTATCATATTATATTTAAGTCTACATTTACTTAATATACAGAAGGACCTGACACCTTAATATTTACCATCATATTATATTTAAGTCTACATTTACTTATATACAGAAGGACCTGACATCTTAATGTTTACTATCATATTATATTTAAGTCTACATTTACTTAATATACAGAAGGACCTAACACCTTAATGTTTACCATCATATTATATTTAAGTCTACATTTACTTAATATACAGAAAGACCTGACACCTTAATATTTACCATCATATTATATTTAAGTCTACATTTACTTAATATATAGAAGGACCTAACACCTTAATGTTTACCATCATATTATATTTAAGTCTACATTTACTTAATATACAGAAGGACCTGACATCTTAATGTTTACTATCATATTATATTTAAGTCTACATTTACTTAATATACAGAAGGACCTGACACTTTAATGTTTACCATCATATTATATTTAAGTCTACATTTACTTAATATATAGAAGGACCTGACACCTTAATGTTTACCATCATATTATATTTAAGTCTACATTTACTTAATATATAGAAGGACCTGACACCTTAATGTTTACCATCATATTATATTTAAGTCTACATTTACTTAATATATAGAAGGACCTGGCACCTTAATGTTTACCATCATATTATATTTAAGTCTACATTTACTTAATATACAGAAGGACCTGACACCTTAATGTTTACCATCATATTATATTTAAGTCTACATTTACTTAATATACAGAAGGTTCTGACACCTTAATATTTACCATCATATTATATTTAAGTCTACATTTACTTAATATACAGAAGGACCTGACACCTTAATGTTTACTATCATATTATATTTAAGTCTACATTTACTTAATATACAGAAGGACCTGACACCTTAATGTTTACCATCATATTATATTTAAGTCTACATTTACTTAATATACAGAAGGACCTTACACCTTAATGTTTACCATCATATTATATTGAAGTCTACATTTACTTAATATACAGAAGGACCTGACACCTTAATGTTTACTATCATATTATATTTAAGTCTACATTTACTTAATATATAGAAGGACCTGACACCTTAATGTTTACCATCATATTATATTTAAGTCTACATTTACTTAATATATAGAAGGACCTGGCACCTTAATGTTTACCATCATATTATATTTAAGTCTACATTTACTTAATATACAGAAGGACCTGACACCTTAATGTTT
The DNA here is from genome assembly GCA_963383655.1 of Bathymodiolus septemdierum. Taxonomy (NCBI): domain Eukaryota; kingdom Metazoa; phylum Mollusca; class Bivalvia; order Mytilida; family Modiolidae; genus Bathymodiolus; species Bathymodiolus septemdierum. The sequence goes on along the minus strand of OY726522.1, from coordinate 87,192,573 downwards.
ACCATCATATTATATTTAAGTCTACATTTACTTAATATACAGAAGGTTCTGACACCTTAATATTTACCATCATATTATATTTAAGTTTACATTTACTTAATATACAGAAGGACCTGACACCTTAATGTTTACTATCATATTATATTTAAGTCTACATTTACTTAATATACAGAAGGACCTGACACCTTAATGTTTACCATCATATTATATTTAAGTCTACATTTACTTAATATACAGAAGGACCTTACACCTTAATGTTTACCATCATATTATATTGAAGTCTACATTTACTTAATATACAGAAGGACCTGACACCTTAATGTTTACTATCATATTATATTTAAGTCTACATTTACTTAATATATAGAAGGACCTGATACCTTAATGTTTACTATCATATTATATTTAAGTCTACATTTACTTAATATATAGAAGGACCTGACACCTTAATGTTTACTATCATATTATATTTAAGTCTACATTTACTTAATATACAGAAGGATCTGACACCTTAATGTTTACCATCATATTATATTTAAGTCTACATTTACTTAATATATAGAAGGATCTGACACCTTAATGTTTACCATCATATTATATTTAAGTCTACATTTACTTGATATACAGAAAGACCTGACATCTTAATGTTTACCATCATATTATATTTAAGTCTACATTTGCTTAATATATAGAAGGACTTGACACCTTAATGTTTACCATCATATTATATTTAAGTCTACATTTACTTAATATATAGAAGGACCTGGCACCTTAATGTTTACCATCATATTATATTTAAGTCTACATTTACTTAATATACAGAAGGACCTGACACCTTAATGTTTACCATCATATTATATTTAAGTCTACATTTACTTAATATACAGAAGGTTCTGACACCTTAATATTTACCATCATATTATATTTAAGTCTACATTTACTTAATATACAGAAGGACCTGACACCTTAATGTTTACCATCATATTATATTTAAGTCTACATTTACCTAATATACAGAAGGACCTGACACCTTAATGTTTACTATCATATTATATTTAAGTCTACATTTACTTAATATATAGAAGGACCTGACACCTTAATGTTTACCATCATATTATATTTAAGTCTACATTTACTTAATATATAGAAGGACCTGATACCTTAATGTTTACCATCATATTATATTTAAGTCTACATTTACTTAATATATAGAAGGACCTGATACCTTAATGTTTACTATCATATTATATTTAAGTCTACATTTACTTAATATACAGAAGGACCTGACACCTTAATGTTTACTATCATATTATATTTAAGTCTACATTTACTTAATATATAGAAGGACCTGATACCTTAATGTTTATCATGTGCAGCAATATACCAGCTTCTCCTGCATATGGTGTTTACATCTCGCAATTGATTCGCTATGCAAGGGCCAGTAGCAATTATTCTGATTTCCTGAAACGTCATCTTCATCTGAGAAACAGGCTACTGGACCAGGGCTATAAAAAGATTCGCCTTATTCGATCTCTTAAAAAGTTTATATTCCGATACCAATATCTTGTCGAAATATATTCCGTCTCTGCAGACAAAATTATAAGCGATGCATTTTCATATAGTGAAAATGTATAAAGATAAAGAAGTAAAAAATGTCAAGAATTTTTTTGTCAATGTGTGACGTAAAAATATTTTTGACATTTACGTCACCGAATATGGTACTGCTTTGATAACTATTTTACCTATTTTGTTCCTGTATTTAAATACTGTTACAGTGACAGCCGGAACCTTTGAACCGTAATGAGAGCGGGGGGTTTGGCGCCTTAAAATCTGATTCAACCCACCATTTCTTTAGAAATGCCTGTACCAAGTCAGGGTCATTACGGTTTTCACAGTTTTCCGGTTGTTGACTGATTTTGTCTGTTTATATAATTGAGTTTTGACTTTCCCTTTGTAAGATTGTTCGGAGTTCGGTAATTTTGTTATTACCTTTATCATATTATATTTAAGTCTACATTTACTTAATATACAGAAGGACCTGACACCTTAATATTTACCATCATATTATATTCAAATCTACATTTACTTAATATACAGAAAGACCTGACACCTTAATGTTTACCATCATATTATATTTAAGTCTACATTTACTTAATATACAGAAGGACCTGACACCTTAATGTTTACCATCATATTATATTTAAGTCTACATTTACTTAATATACAGAAGGATCTGACACCTTAATGTTTACCATCATATTATATTTAAGTCTACATTTACTTAATATACAGAAGGACCTGACACCTTAATGTTTACCATCATATTATATTTAAGTCTACATTTACTTAATATACAGAAGGTTCTGACACCTTAATGTTTACTATCATATTATATTTAAGTCTACATTTACTTAATATACAGAAGGACCTGACACCTTAATATTTACCATCATATTATATTTAAGTCTACATTTACTTAATATACCGAAGGACCTTACACCTTAATATTTACCATCATATTATATTTAAATCTACATTTACTTAATATACAGAAAGACCTGACACCTTAATGTTTACCATCATATTATATTTAAGTCTACATTTACTTAATATACAGAAGGTTCTGACACCTTAATGTTTTCCATCATATTATATTTAAGTCTACCATTTACTTAATATACAGAAGGACCTGACACTTTAATGTTTACCATCAGATTATATTTAAGTCTACATTTATTTAATATGTAGAAGGACCTGACACCTTAATGTTTACCATCATATTATATTTGTGTCTTTCTACATTTACCAGACATGACGGATGCACTGACATATTATTTGTGCTATGATGCTAGATTTGATCATGAACGGTGCCTTTATTGCTTGCCATAATTCTAGATTGAAGTCTACGCTTACCCATCATTAGACTTGAACTAACATATTAGTTCCACTATTCTGCTAGGCTGAATGTTAAACAATTACCCGAAAGGTGACTTGACCTGACCACATGAAAGACCCGCCATGAAAGGAAAATTTACACAATCTTGTTTACTTTTCTCTCAGATATGAGACCACCCATGAGCTATGAACTGATACATTTATACTTTCTCTTGTTCTACAAGAAAGATCCGTCATGACGAATATCGCTCTACACTATTATCTATCGTGACGAACGAACTGACACTTAACATAGATATGAAACCCACGAGTTGTGAACTGAGACAGTAATGCTAAAAGGTATGACGTATACACATTTATCACACTCATGTTTACTCTGCATGCAGCAACAATGTCATACATAAACAGATACTGTATTTACTCTTATTGTCACTCTTATAACTCATTAAGTACTAGTATGATATTGTTCTAGATATGTTGTAGCAATTGATTGGTACATTACACTTGATACAGGTGGTAAATTCCACTTATTTACATTAAGAGTACACCGACATGTACAAACCTTATGAATTGAGTTTTCATCATAAGCTTCTTCTGTTGGCAGCATTCGGCCATTTGTAATAACTTTTAATCCAGGACCTGGAGTGCCTTTATCTGCCATACCGTCCCAAGAAAAAATATACTCTTAATTTAACGAATGTTGTAACCCTACACTGCAAAGGTCATCCAAATAAAGCACGTTTCCTAATACAGATGATAGATTGACATTCCCTAGCTATAAATCTATCAGCACTTAATATTTAATTATAGCAACGCACAGCAAAGCAAAAACTGTGGATTTTAGATACAACGCATTATTCTCCATAGAAAACTAACATGTGATAAAAAAAAAATGTCCATCGATTCCTCCACGTACAATTACTACAATAAAATGTTTAATAAGATTGACTTTCCAAAACAAGCATCACTTGTGTATCACTGAAGAAATATTGAACGATCCTGTGAGTCTTGTGTAGAGACCAAGATCGATAGCAATCCCCATGTTTATATCCTTCAATCACGGACATCCCAGTAGATATGCTGTCTTTACTGTTTTGATTGTGATTAAAGATTAAAAACAAGTTATTGGATATATATATATATATATATATAATGTTTTATCTTATTAAAACAGGGTTATCAATAGACATTGACCGGAAGAAAACAATGACAACATGGAGGGGATATACAAGCTAAACATGAATAGAAATCTACATTGAATCATGTCGTAAAGAATTGATGGATGTCAATTAATAATCAATAGATTTATGACATTTTTTTCCCATTTATAGTCGGAGCATCACTGGCATTGTGTCAATTTACAAGGGAAATATAAACAGAATTAATTCAATCATTAAATAGTGGTAGGCATAATTCTAATTGAAAGTGTGAATAATTTTTTTATTGAAATTGATATATTTTATTTCAATCATGTTTTGTTTACCATTTCTTTTTTCTTTTTATTAGCATCCTATTAGTATTTTCATGCTTAAAATGATTAAGAAAATAGATACATCCTTAACAGGATAAACATATACTTATTATGATAACACGTTGTCTATATATCGAAGCGAAAATTAAAGATGCCGGCTGCATGTTTCTTATATCACAGGATCCCTTCGATAAAGTTCATACTATAAAATCACAAGACCAAGAAAGTAATAATACGCTGTTTGTTCTCATTAGAAAGGAAACACCTTGTTGTAAACTAGTACCACCAAATTCGACAAAAATTTTGTTAATCAAAACGACAGATTTTCACAATATCATCTTTCCAAAACCAATAGATATATCTGCTTGTGCCATTTTTTGAATAATAAAAACGAAAGAAGGAATAGTTTCCGGATAGACATAACCATATTCAAGCATAGCATAAAAACGATGTTCGGTTCGTCTTTACCACCAGTTTTTTGTGGGAGGGTTCATATCTTATTTACGTTATTTGTCTTTGCTTGAGTATAGTGGTTTCCAACACATATTGTCTTGTGTTGCCAGTTTTTCTGGATTGTTCATATTTGATTGCCCCTTCGGTATTCTCTAAGGTTGATCAAATTAAACAACTTTTATAACCCTTGGTCAGGACGAACAATTGAAGCTCATTGAAAGACTATTCCACTATTCGAGAACTGGTTTACGTGTAGTTGAGGACCTTTACAAGATTTTTGGATCGAATAATTTGAAACGTAAAAACGTCTTCGTATGGACTGCCTTTGTTAATCATATCACAACAAAGGTATTAGAGAACTTCCTACATTGATGAAATGAAAGTTTAACAACAATTATAGTCGATAATCTTACGAGCTCTATCAATAGACCCTCATCCGGCTCACCGGAAACTACACAACTCAAAAGGAAGACAGGTGGCGGATATCTATGTTAATTAAACTGGTAGAAGTGCTCTTTTATGATAGCACTTCAATCCTGTAGTAATTATTGATGACACTTTGATCATATATTTTCTGTCATTAAGTGAGAGTAATTCTGAAACTTTGGTGTTATATTCAATCATGGGTTTTATATATTTTTGTAGTATAATATGAACTTGATAATAATTGACACATATAGACATATCTTAGTAAGTAAATCATTAACATACATATAGTTCATAACATAGAATTATGTTATATGGCTGATGCATGGTGAAAACCGTGACATAGATGACTCCCCCCTCCCCCCCCCCCCCCCTAAGAAAACACACACAAAAAACAAAAAATACATCAATAAACACAAACAAAGAAACAAAAACAACAAATAAAAAAACATAAAAAAACACACAAAAAAAACGAAACCGTCTTAAATATAGACGTGTCGGTCGAATTTCGAAAAATCTAATATTACAGACTCCACAATGAGATATCAGAACATTCTAATGTAGACAGTACCATTATCAATCAAAACATACTATTATAAAAGGCTTGGTTTATCGTTTCTACACAACTTTCCATTCTTTCCTTATGGAAGTCTAAAGTGGATATCTCCGTTGTCTCATCCCTCCTTCATTTCTGTATGGTCTTCAGATAATTATTCATTTCTGTATGGTCTTCAGATAATTATGGAATATATTCTTGTTCTGAATATGCTTTAAAACGGAAGTTAATTATGTAAATTTATATTTAATTTCCTTGAGAAATAACGTGCAGTATGATTAGAGATAGAACAAAAGTCAATAAACACATTTCAAGTCTAAAGGGAGATAATTCGAAATATCTTCTCCTCAATTTTCTGTAACGATGAAAACAAAAACACGACTTTAGTCGTGCTAACCAATTTGTTCCATCCCCATAGTAAACAATACACCATATTTATTTCTTATTAAATTTCAATTATCTATATTTTCACATTGATCGCTAAAATATATAGTTTCAGTGTTTGATTATACCACATTTATCGAATATATTTTATTGATGATCAAATGCTATGAAATCAAATGCTGATCTACATAAAAGACCACCTCCTAATTAAGCAAAAATAGTTAAGATATAAAAATAAGTTATTTCCATGTATAATCTAATTAAAATTAGACGTCTGTTATTGCATCGCAATAAAATAAAATATAATAAAATACATACATAAATAAATAAATAAATAAGATACAATAAATATCGAATTTTTTATTTTAATTAGATTGTCCCATGGGATATCATACTTAGTTAAGGTACACGAAATTGTTGTAATAATAGTTTGTCTAAAAACAAATTTAAAACGAAAGAGAGTTAAAGAATTCGATTTAGACTTTAGGTCCTTTTGGTCACGGGAAGAGTTCATTTGATTTTGAAAATTGAGGCAAATGATCGACATTATATATGGAGTTTTGTTCCAATTTGTCTGATGGGTTGTGTATGAGTACGTGAATAATTAACTCCAGGAAAATACAAAAAAGGCGAAAATAGTAGAAACAAATCATCCGGATAATAACACTCGTAAAACATATAGTCAAAAGAAACATAAAATAAAACATATAGTCAGAAGAAGCATAAAATAATAACTCATAAAACATATAGTCAGAAGAAATATGAAATAATAACACTCATAAAACATATAGTCAGAAGAAATATAAAATAATAACACTCATAAAACATATAGTCAGAAGAAACATAAAATAATAACACTCATAAAACATATAGTCAGAAGAAATATAAAATAATAACACTCATAAAACATATAGTCAGAAGAAACATAAAATAATAACACTCATAAAACATATAGTCAGAAGAAACATATAATAATAACACTCATAAAACATATAGTCAGAAGAAACATATAATAATAACACTCATAAAACATATAGTCAGAAGAAGCATAAAATAATAACACTCATCAAACATATAGTCAGAAGAAACATAAAATAATAACACTCATAAAACATATAGTCAGAAGAAATATAAGATAATAACACTCATAAAACATATAGTCAGAAGAAATATAAGATAATAACACTCATAAAACATATAGTCAGAAGAAGCATAAAATAATAACACTCATAAAACATATAGTCAGAAGAAACATAAAATAATAACACTCATAAAACATATAGTCAGAAGAAATATAAGATAATAATACTCATAAAACATATAGTCAGAAGAAACATAAAATAATAACACTCATAAAACATATAGTCAGAAGAAATATAAGATAATAACACTCATAAAACATAGTCAGAAGAAACATAAAATAATAACACTCATAAAACATATAGTCAGAAGAAATATAAGATAATAACACTCATAAAACATATAGTCAGAAGAAACATAAAATAATAACACTCATAAAACATATAGTCAGAAGAAGCATAAAATAATAACACTCATAAAACATATAGTCAGAAGAAACATAAAATAATAACACTCATAAAACATATAGTCAGAAGAAACATAAAATAATAACACTCATAAAACATATAGTCTGAAGAAATATAAGATAATAACACTCATAAAACATATAGTCAGAAGAAACATAAAATAATAACACTCATAAAACATATAGTCAGAAGAAACATAAAATAATAACACTCATAAAACATATAGTCAGAAGAAACATAAAATAATAACACTCATAAAACATATAGTCAGAAGAAACATAAAATAATAACACTCATAAAACATATAGTCTGAAGAAATATAAGATAATAACACTCATAAAACATATAGTCAGAAGAAACATAACACTCATAAAACATATAGTCTGAAGAAACAAAACACTCATAAAACATATAGTCAGAAGAAACATAGCACTCATAAAACATATAGTCTGAAGAAATATAAGATAATAACACTCATAAAACATATAGTCAGAAGAAACATAAAATAATAACACTCATAAAACATATAGTCTGAAGAAATATAAAATAATAACACTCATAAAACATATAGTCAGAAGAAACATAAAATAATAACACTCATAAAACATATAGTCAGAAGAAACATAAAATAATAACACTCATAAAACATATAGTCAGAAGAAGCATAAAATAATAACACTCATAAAACATATAGTCAGAAGAAACATAAAATAATAACACTCATAAAACATATAGTCAGAAGAAATATAAAATAATAACACTCATAAAACATATAGTCAGAAGAAACATAAAATAATAACACTCATAAAACATATAGTCAGAAGAAACATAAAATAATAACACTCATAAAACATATAGTCAGAAGAAACATAAAATAATAACACTCATAAAACATATAGTCAGAAGAAACATAAAATAATAACACTCATAAAACATATAGTCAGAAGAAACATATAATAATAACACGCATAAAACATATAGTCAGAAGAAACATAAAATAATAACACTCATAAAACATATAGTCAGAAGAAACATAAAATAATAACACTCATAAAACATATAGTCAGAAGAAATATAAAATAATAACACTCATAAAACATATAGTCAGAAGAAACATAAAATAATAACACTCATAAAACATATAGTCAGAAGAAACATAAAATAATAACACTCATAAAACATATAGTCAGAAGAAACATAAGATAATAACACTCATAAAACATATAGTCAGAAGAAATATAAGATAATAACACTCATAAAACATATAGTCAGAAGAAACATAAAATAATAACACTCATAAAACATATAGTGAGAAGAAATATAAGATAATAAGACTCATAAAACATATAGTCAGAGGAAGCATAAAATAATAACACTCATAAAACATATAGTCAGAAGAAGCATAAAATAATAACACTCATAAAACATATAGTCAGAAGAAACATAAAATAATAACACTCATAAAACATATAGTCAGAAGAAGCATATAATAATAACACTCATAAAACATATAGTCAGAAGAAACATAAAATATTAACACTCATAAAACATATAGTCAGAAGAAATATAAGATAATAACACTCATAAGACATATAGTCAGAAGAAGCATAAAATAATAACACTCATAAAACATATAGTCTGAAGAATTATAAAATAATAACACTCATAAAACATATAGTCAGAAGAAACATATAATAATAACACTCATAAAACATATAGTCAGAAGAAGCATAAAATAATAACACTCATAAAACATAGTCAGAAGAAACATAAAATAATAACACTCATAAAACATATAGTCAGAAGAAGCATAAAATAATAACACTCATAAAACATATAGTCAGAAGAAACATAAAATAATAACACTCATAAAACATATAGTCAGAAGAAGCATATAATAATAACACTCATAAAACATAGTCAGAAGAAGCATAAAATAATAACACTCATAAAACATATAGTAAGAAGAAGCATATAATAATAACACTCATAAAACATATAGTCAGAAGAAATATAAGATAATAACTCTCATAAAACATATAGTCAGAAGAAACATAAAATAATAACACTCATAAAACATATAGTCAGAAGAAACATAAAATAATAACACTCATAAAACATATAGTCAGAAGAAGCATAAAATAATAATACTCATAAAACATATAGTCAGAAGAAACATAAAATAATAACACTCATAAAACATATAGTCAGAAGAAGCATAAAATAATAACACTCATAAAACATATAGTCAGAAGAAACATAAGATAATAACACTCATAAAACATATAGTCAGAAGAAACATATAATAATAACACTCATAAAACATATAGTCAGAAGAAATATAAAATAATAACATTCATAAAACATATAGTCAGAAGAAGCATAAAATAATAACACTCATAAAACATATAGTCAGAAGAAACATAAAATAATAACACTCATAAAACATATAGTCAGAAGAAGCATATAATAATAACACTCATAAAACATAGTCAGAAGAAACATAAAATAATAACACTCATAAAACATATAGTCAGAAGAAACATAAAATAATAACACTCATAAAACATATAGTCAGAAGAAATATAAGATAATAACTCTCATAAAACATATAGTCAGAAGAAACATATAATAATAACACTCATAAAACATATAGTCAGAAGAAGCATATAATAATAACACTCATAAAACATATAGTCAGAAGAAATATAAGATAATAACTCTCATAAAACATATAGTCAGAAGAAACATAAAATAATAACACTCATAAAACATATAGTCAGAAGAAACATAAAATAATAACACTCATAAAACATATAGTCAGAAGAAGCATAAAATAATAACACTCATAAAACATATAGTCAGAAGAAACATAAAATAATAACACTCATAAAACATATAGTCAGAAGAAGCATAAAATAATAACACTCATAAAACATATAGTCAGAAGAAACATAAGATAATAACACTCATAAAACATATAGTCAGAAGAAACATATAATAATAACACTCATAAAACATATAGTCAGAAGAAATATATAATAATAACACTCATAAAACATATAGTCAGAAGAAGCATAAGATAATAACACTCATAAAACATATAGTCAGAAGAAATATATAATAATAACACTCATAAAACATATAGTCAGAAGAAATATAAAATAATAACATTCATAAAACATATAGTCAGAAGAAGCATAAAATAATAACACTCATAAAACATATAGTCTGAAGAATTATAAAATAATAACACTCATAAAACATATAGTCAGAAGAAACATATAATAATAACACTCATAAAACATATAGTCAGAAGAAGCATAAAATAATAACACTCATAAAACATAGTCAGAAGAAACATAAAATAATAACACTCATAAAACATATAGTCAGAAGAAGCATATAATAATAACACTCATAAAACATATAGTCAGAAGAAACATATAATAATAACACTCATAAAACATATAGTAAGAAGAAGCATATAATAATAACACTCATAAAACATAAACATATAGTCAGAAGAAACATAAAATATTAACTCATAAAACATATAGTCAGAAGAAGCATATAATAATAACACTCATAAAACATATAGTCAGAAGAAATATAAGATAATAACTCTCATAAAACATATAGTCAGAAGAAACATAAAATAATAACACTCATAAAACATATAGTCAGAAGAAACATAAAATAATAACACTCATAAAACATATAGTCAGAAGAAACATAAAATAATAATACTCATAAAACATATAGTCAGAAGAAGCATAAAATAATAACACTCATAAAACATATAGTCAGAAGAAACATAAGATAATAACACTCATAAAACATATAGTCAGAAGAAACATATAATAATAACACTCATAAAACATATAGTCAGAAGAAGCATAAAATAATAACACTCATAAAACATATAGTCAGAAGAAACATAAAATAATAACACTCATAAAACATATAGTCAGAACAAGCATAAAATAATAACACTCATAAAACATATAGTCAGAAGAAGGATAAAATAATAACACTCATAAAACATATAGTCAGAAGAAACATATAATAATAACACTCATAAAACATATAGTCAGAAGAAACATAACACTCATAAAACATATATATAAAATAATAACACTCATAAAACATATAGTCAGAAGAAACATAAAATAATAACACTCATAAAACATATAGTCAGAAGAAACATAAAATAATAACACTCATAAAACATATAGTCAGAAGAAATATAAAATAAAACATATAGTCAGTAGAAACATAAAATTATTACACTCAGAAAACATAGTCAGAAGAAACATAAAATAAAACATCGGACAACATAAGATTAAAAACCCGAACCCAGAATCAGAAACCGTAAATATAAGGACAGGCAGAAGGAGCAACACAACCATTACACACCGCGGGTAATCTCATGTGCATTTAAATTAGATTGTCAGCAGGATATTGAACTCGTGGGATAAATAGCGTTATTACACTAGATATATCCTGCACTCAGGCTGCAGTCGTATTATGATCATTGTTTTTATCTTGCTATTGGAATCATGGTTAAGTTTTATTTCACAGTTATCTTATTACTCTTGAGATTTGATGTTTATGTAGTTTTAACGAGTTTTTATGGATTACATTTGCAACCTAATATTACTTGTTGACCTATTGATCTGGAATTAATCGGATTGGAACTGATTTTAGCATGTTGTATGGATTTCTAAGTAAATTTCATCAATCTATTTTCATCTTCTATAAATATTTGTATACGGTCGGCATTCATGCGCAATAAATAATATAAAGTGACCATTTATACAAAAGGAACTATCATCAACATATAATTGTAGAATGATATTACAGTTTACAAGTTACATCCGCACCAATTGCTTTGACAACTGTTTTACCTGTTTTGTTCAAGTATTGTTATCAATACTGTTATAGTGACAGCCGGAAACTTTGAACCTTAATGAGAGCGGGAGGTTTGGCGTTTTAAAATCTGATTCAACCCACCATTTCTTTAGAAATGCCTGTACCAAGTCAGGGTCATTACGGTTTTCACAGTTTTCCGGTTGTTGACTGATCTTGTCTGTTTATATACTTATGAGTTTTGACTTTCCCTTTGTAAGATTGTTCGGAGTTCGGTAATTTTGTTATTACCCTTATTCATTGCTTCACTGTTTATATGTTCCATTATCAACGAAGATGTAATATACCTGAACATAGGTCATTTTATCTATTTTATTTTGTTGCTCCAAATAAATTACTTATGCCTATGTTTAGTGAATTTATTGGAATATGATTAGGTTATGATTGGGTCTTGCATTTTCCTACATATTAAAGACATATAATCCTAATTTTATTTGTGTCTGACATTTTCCCATTTTATTTGTGCCTGACATTTTCCCATTTTATTTGTGTCTGACATTTTCCCATTTTATATGTGTCTGAAAGTTTCCAATTTAATATGTATCTGATATTTTCTTCTTTTTCTAGCAAGTAAATGAAACGCTTATTCTTGAAATTTCTTCTAAAATTAGTCTGAACAAAATGAATACTGCAAGCATCGATTACTGGTAACGGTTTTACTGTGAAAAGTTTGAAGATATTAAAAGGTATTTAGAAGATGTAAATCGAAGAAGGACATACAATACAAATGCACAATGGTCAAAAGCAAAACAAAAGACAAACAATGGTCGACAAAAACACTATACAGAAAGCTAAGGGTTGAGAAACACTAACTCAGGTGGTCCGGAAGGGTAAGCAGTTCCTACTTTATTACTACATTTGACAAAAATAAATTAATAGAAAACGTATTCTCTGTAGACTGGCCTTCCTCAAGTGTATGATTTTAACATATGTGGTAAATTCTTTCAATGATTTAGTATATACGAGTATGCATTGTATGCATATATATTCAAATACATCTTCTACGAGATTCAAACGTGATCTCTTAATTTAGATTCGGTAGGCAAAAGTAAACTATTCCGACATTACGCCGTACTAGTGGACCAATTATTGATTGGAACTCTTTTCATTAAAGGTGACTAAATGAAAATGAAAACATCACAATCGTGTCAACACTACGTCGTTACCATGCCGGAAAGAATGAAATACTAAAAGTAACATTAGATTAAATCTAATATTTCTAACGATGCAAGTCTTATACATAAATCAAACTTTCTTGCGTTCTTAGAAGATTGAATTTATGTACATTTAAATGTGCAGTGATAATCATTCTTTATGGCATAACTGATTTTAGTGGTGGGTCCATTAAGTCAAATAAAATGATATTAGCAACGATTATTGACATCTTTCAATTCCGCACCACGACATATATTCCACGTAACGAGTTTTGTATCTATGCAGCATGCACATATTAACAGTAGTTATAAACACTAATCAAATTTAAAGTGTTGTGCACCAAGCTATAATAAGTAACAGAAGAAATTCATTGCCAGTTAATTCCAATCTCTGATAACTCTTAATCACATATTGACAAAGATTTGCGTCGAAATGATAACGATTTCTGTGATTAATGAAGAAAATCGCTTGATTTAAAATAAGTGCAATTTGTATTGCTGTCAATTTACAAAGTTAAAGCACAATTTCCATAAAATTGTATTCAGAAATTTTAAAACCATTAGCTCTGTAATGCCCAAGAAGATGTAGAGAACTAAATGTACTGACTTGTGAATACTACAATCTTGTGAAATTGAAAATATAAGGGTGAAATGTATAAACTGAAATATTTCTCAGACCTCATTTGTATTTCAATCTTTCCGAAAAAGGTTTTCAAGTTGTAAAGTTATTATTAACCAATAACCATACAGGAGCTTAAGAAACCGTCTAGAGAAGCAAGAACCACCAAAAAACCAAGCATAATTATCTAGTTTAATAGTTCATTACTTGATAATCATATATTTGTCGATCACTATATGTTTTTGTGTTTTCACTCTCTTCCAGTATTCTGTCAGTTATATACAGAAGACGAAAGATGGTATTGGCAATTAAATTTTGGTTCAATATTGACTATTGTTTCACTATTATGTCATACTTGTACACTATCTAATATTTACATAATAGCTGACGGCATCGGCTCTCTTAAATAGAACTAAAATTATACATATGACAACTTCTATGTCACTAGAATTATATATATCATTTATAACGTTACAGATTATAGTGTTTTTTATAATAACGTTGCTTGCCCGGTTATATGTGAGGGTTGGCATTTTATAGCGTTACAGATAATAGCGATCTTTATAATAACGTTGCTTGCCAGGTTATATGTGAGAGATGGCATTTTATAACGCTACAGATTATAGCGTTCTTTATAATAACGTTGCTTGCCCGGTTATATGTGAGGGTTGGCATTTTATAGCGTTACAGATAATAGCGATCTTTATAATAACGTTGCTTGCCAGGTTATATGTGAGAGATGGCATTTTATAACGCTACAGATTATAGCGTTCTTTATAATAACGTTGCTTGCCCGGTTATATGTGAGGGTGGCATTTTATAACGTTACAGATTATAGCGTTCTTTATAATAACGTTGCTTGCCCGGTTATATGTGAGGGATGGCATTTTATAACGCTACAGATTATAGCGTTCTTTATAATAACGTTGCTTGCCCGTTATATGCGAGGGATGGCATTTTATAACGCTACAGATTGTAGCGTTCTTTATAATAACGTTGCTTGCCCGGCTATATGGCATTTTATAACGCTACAGATTATAGCGTTCTTTATAATAACGTTGCTTGCCCGTTATATGCGAGGGATGGCATTTTATAACGCTACAGATTATAGCATTCTTTATAATAACGTTGCTTGCCCGTTATATGCGAGTGATGGCATTTTATAACGCTACAGATTATAGCGTTCTTTATAATAACGTTGCTTGCCCGTCATATGCGAAGGATGGCATTTTATAACGCTACAGAGTGTAGCGTTCTTTATAATAACGTTGCTTGCCCGGCTATATGTGAGGGTTGGCATTTTAGAACGTTACAGATTATAGCGTTCTTTATAATAACGTTGCTTGCCCGGTTATATGTGAGGGTGGCATTTTATAACGTTACAGATTATAGCGTTCTTTATAATAACGTTAATTGCCCAGTTATATGTGAGGGTTGGCATTTTATAACGTTACAGATAATAGCGTTCTTTATAATAACGTTGCTTGCCCGGTTATATGTGAGGGTTGGCATTTTAAAACGCTACAGATTATAGCGTTCTTTATAATAACGTTGCTTGCCCAGTTATATGTGAGGGATGACATTTTATAACGCTACAGATTATAGCGTTCTTTATAATAACGTTGCTTGCCCGGTTATATGTGAGAGATGGCATGTTATAACGTTACAGATAATAGCGTTCTTTATAATAACGTTGCTTGCCCGGTTATATGTGAGGGTTGGCATTTTAAAACGCTACAGATTATAGCGTTCTTTATAATAACGTTGCTTGCCCAGTTATATGTGAGGGATGACATTTTATAACGCTACAGATTATAGCGTTCTTTATAATAACGTTGCTTGCCCGGTTATATGCGAAGGATGGCATTTTATAACGCTACAGAGTGTAGCGTTCTTTATAATAACGTTGCTTGCCCGGCTATATGTGAGGGTTGGCATTTTAGAACGTTACAGATTATAGCGTTCTTTATAATAACGTTGCTTGCCCGGTTATATGTGAGGGTGGCATTTTAAAACGCTACAGATTATAGCGTTCTTTATAATAACGTTGCTTGCCCAGTTATATGTGAGGGATGACATTTTATAACGCTACAGATTATAGCGTTCTTTATAATAACGTTGCTTGCCCGGTTATATGTGAGAGATGGCATGTTATAACGCTACAGATCATAGCGTTCTTTATAATAACGTTAATTGCCCAGTTATATGTGAGGGTTGGCATTTTATAACGTTACAGATTATAGCGTTCTTTATAAAAACGTTGCTTGCTCGGTTATATGTGAGGGTTGGCATTTTATAACGTTAGAGATTATAGCGTTCTTTATAATAACGCTGCTTGCCCGGTTATATGTGAAGGTTGGCATTTTATAGCGTTTTTTATAATAACGTTGCTTTCGCAATTATATGTGAGGGTTGGCATTTTACTCACATGTGGGAAGCACTTGCATGATCGCATTATATCACTGAAAGGGGATGCTTGGGACCATAACACTAGCTTAAGCCCACCATTTTCCATTGAAGTTTCTGTATCATGCCAGGAGAGTATGCGATCATTTATTGGCGTGGTAAGAATATCGATTTTGCCTCTTTCTATGATTGTTCTATGCGATGTCAGAACGTTCCGACAGTGTGATATTCTTTGTCTTTAATTCTATTCCTATGCTTTCTGTAGATTAATATACAATCTACTAATCCCTCCATTTTCAACTTCATGAATATTATATAAGACAAAAATTCAACTCAAAGAAAGATGCAAATGCAACTGAAAATAACCTTAATTTAAAAAAGTCCGTAATATTCTTGCATGAAAATGTAGCTATATTGGTTCTGTGATAAATTAATACACCTTAGTTCTACTGTATGGTTTAGTCTGCAGGATATTACACAAATGTTGTGAAACGTTAATACAAGTAATAGCGGAAATTAAATTAGATATGTCTAGACCGTAGTACTGTCTTAGCAGCACAGTATGTTTTCTATGTGATTGGCAATTTCCGGATACGTTTGAAATTGTCTAGCCTCAATGCTCGTAAAATTCCATATGTTGTAAATTTGATTTTCTGTAAGTTGTGTAGCAAAATTAAGTATCTTATATATTGGTGCTATTTAATACGAAAAACATCGAAAATTTTAATTAAACCTCATTTAGATTAGAAACCTGTTCTACTTGTTAGATATTGTTTCAATAAAACGAAATAACGAGACACCTTTTTAATAACAAATGCAATCTATTACATGCTTTAAATTTAAGATGACATTCAAGAAGAGTTTGAAGAAACCAAAGGGGTAATCGGAATCCGTAAATCTAAGAGAGACAGACAACACAATGAATAAATGAAAAAGAACAAAAAGACAAACAACGATCTACAAAACACTGCACAGACACGATCGAGCAACACGAACCCCACTAAAAACAAACAATGATCTACAAAACACTGCACAGACACGATCGAGCAACACGAACCCCACTAAAAACAAACAATGATCTACAAAACACTGCACAGACACGATCGAGCAACACGAACCCCACTAAAAACAAACAATGATCTACAAAACGCTGCACAGACACGATCGAGCAACACGAACCCCACTAAAAACAAACAATGATCTACAAAACACTGCACCGACACGATCGAGCAACACGAACCCCACTAAAAACAAACAATGATCTACAAAACACTGCACAGACACGATCGAGCAACACGAACCCCACTAAAAACAAACAATGATCTACAAAACGCTGCACAGACACGATCGAGCAACACGAACCCCACTAAAAACAAACAATGATCTACAAAACACTTCACAGACACGATCGAGCAACACGAACCCCACTAAAAACAAACAATGATCTACAAAACACTGCACAGACACGATCGAGCAACACGAACCCCACTAAAAACAAGTGTGAACTCTTTTGAAGGATTATAAATGAACTTTTGTCATGTATACAAGACGATATATTAGTGTGCACGAAAATATATCTTATTAATACTAAAAGTTTAAGCTCATAGATAAGGGGACAGGTAGTCCCTCTGGAATGCAAACACGAACAAGACAAACTACCACAAATAACAAAACCCACAATGAAAAAGGGCACTAGTAAAGAATAAATTAATATGAGAACTAGGAAACAGAAATCTATATAAACAATATATATTAAAAAATAAGGAATTTTATCAGGGCACTGTAAAATCAGCAACAAGGAGAGCTAAGAAAAGGAACTCTGTTCTAACTGTCATCAACAAGATAATCTATTAGGACTAAGCTTAAGGAAACTGCCAGATGATTGAATTCCAAAAAACACAAGAAATACATTAATCTAAAAAAGACAAATAAACAGGAAATTCCATCAAGAATAGGACAAACTGTCATGAACAAAAAGAAACTACAAATCTACAATAAGAAACACCCTCATCTGCAGGCTGCTCTGTTTAACATTCACAATGACCATATTATTTATACTCTTAAAATGTCTTTAGTTGAAGAACAGCAATAAAACACTCTTCCTTTACTTTTGAATTTACTTGACTTTCACATTCATATCATCTAGTATTCATTTGCTTTCACATTCATAGCATCTAGTATTGATTTACTTTCACATTCATAGCATCTAGTATTCATTTACTTTCACATTCATAGCATCTAGTATTCATTTACTTTCACATTCATAGCATCTAGTATTCATTTACTTTCACATTCATAGTATCTAGTATTCATTTACTTTCACATTCATAGCATCTAGTATTCATTTACTTTCACATTCATAGCATCTAGTATTCATTTACTTTCACAACATTTCGTGTATATTTATATCTACATGTTATATTTCTACAGATTTCTGGTATTCACATCTCAAATGTATCTGTTTACTAAAGACATAATATTTGTCATTTTATTCTCGAAGATATAATAACTCGGGTCATTGTGTCGTAAAATCTGTGATACAATCTACAAATTTAATCATGTAATCCAAACGAGAACTAACACTGTTTATACATGTCCATCATGTCTAGACACGAATAGCTAGGAAATATGAATAAAAACCGTCTTAATGAGAACGTTAACTTCTTATCCGACAACCGATTGCGTAAAAAGAAAACTATTTTTTAATATTAGAACACTTTACTGGTAAAATCAAATAAAGTAAATAAGAAAGAATAATGAGTAAAATTGATATTAGATACTTTTAACTTATTAATCTCCGAAAAAAAATGCGTTCTTCCTTGTAAGGACCAATGTGGTCATTTGACCTGGTTTGTAAATTACTTCTTAATTACTCGTATTTATCAAATTATTGAGATCAATGTCGAGAATTAACAATATTCTACTTGACAAAATCGCTCGTTTATCATACTCCTTAAGTCCAGTGACTCGGGCAAGGGGTCAACTTCTATCTCAAATTATCTGTCCTAGAACAATTTACTAATTGTGATTAAATGATTTTAGAATCGGGAACTAATCAGCAATAACTAGTAAGGTTAACAAAAATGATTTTGATATAGTGTTGTTACTAACAAGAAAGCTACTGAACCAAGAAAGTTAATGAAACAATAAAGTTACTGAACCAAGAAAGTTACTGAAGCAATAAAGTTACTGAACCAAGAAAGCTACTAAATCAAGGGTTGTTAGTGGTAAAGTTGAAGTCATCACTTTAAAAGTGTTACGGTCGCCATCAAGACGGTTAACCGTTACGGAATGTCTGTGTCACTAATGACCACATCAATTTGACGTTTGCCATTATCGTTTTTTTTTTCTTCATGTGTTCATTGATTATAAACGTACATGACTTATCACCTGATTTTGAGAATGAATAACACAGCGGGTGTCACTGTTGAAGCAGGAACTTCTCAGTCATCACCGGGTTTAGTTGAGTTAGTGTTGCTGAATCGATAGATTGTCTGTCAAGGGTTTTGTGAATCACTGTCTTTTTGTTTTTGTTGTCTTCTGAAGAAAACCAATGAGATATTTTGATGTAAACACAAGATTCCATATGAGCAAACTGTGAACAGTGAGGCTGCATAGATATTATGTCGTTTCATTTACCATGTACTAAAGCATATTTTACAATTACATTTCATGTGTAGAGATTCAAACAAGAGCAATATCTAAGCTATATAGCCATTATTCATAATACAATAAATTAATTAATGGATGTATATATGTGACGTGTACATACTTCCTTGATAAATAAAATGCTAAGAGGGTTAAATAAATATAGAAGATATCTATTTTCTTGTTATCTCGAACTTGGACAAGTTAATTTACTGAAAATTGTGTAGTAAATATAATTATCTTTGTAACAATTGTGAAGTTAATTTAATTATCTTTGTAACAATTGTGAAGTAAATATAATTATCTTTGTAACAATTGTGAAGTTAATTTAATTATCTTTGTAACAATTGTGAAGTAAATATAATTATCTTTGTAACAATTGTGAAGTTAATTTAATTCTACTAATATGATAAATCAATATAAATATAGATTCATTTTCGTTGCTTAAAATAGTGCCTGTCTGTTGTATGACAATCGTTATTCAGACATCATGATGAATCCGCCACACTTAATGATAAAACTCATATTTATATATTATTGCATAACTGCATCATTTCATATACAACTGATATTTGTCTCTGCCACATTAATGTTTTCATTGGATTAAGCCTAAGGGGCATTATCATTAA
This sequence comes from Bathymodiolus septemdierum, assembly GCA_963383655.1. Lineage (NCBI taxonomy): Eukaryota > Metazoa > Mollusca > Bivalvia > Mytilida > Modiolidae > Bathymodiolus > Bathymodiolus septemdierum. The sequence continues at coordinate 87,171,453 of OY726522.1, read as the reverse complement.
GCTAAGGGGCATTATCAACAAAAAAGAAAAGTCATCTGCTTAATTCTTCTGTTCGTGAATCTTGATTTATTTATTATTTATCCTTTCTACCATTTCCTATTCGTGTTTCTTTACATTGTAGAAATGTCAATCCATTGAATTGTTCTAATTGTTTTAATTCAGCCCTTTTAAGTTTTTTAAGCTATTCAAATTTTAAATCTATAAATAGATGTAGCAGTTATAATTGAAACCGTGCTTTTTTTCGTGGTGCTGGAAAGAAAAATATAACGTATTTGATGGCATGGCGTAGCTAGAATGTCTTTGATGGTCGGGCGTGGCTAGATCGTATTTGATGGTCGGGTGTGGATATAATGTATTTGATGGTTGGGTGACTAGGAAGTATTTAATGATTCAGGGTAGGGAAGAGAATAACCCACTCGACATAAATAATAATTGGGACTGTCAATCAAGCAATTAACCTATAATCCCACACACAACAATCCATGATTAGTAATTATGATACCTTAAACACAAACCAATATTTTCAATAGATATAATCTTCATTTTGTATTATTTATATTAAAACATAATTTTTAAGTTTTAATTGTTTTGTTGTCGAATAGTTTATGAAAATATAAAGATAATGTATTTAAACACTAATTCGGCCAATAAGAATTCAGAACATATGTAAACGTCTTTCAAATAAGGGTTTAACAACATTACCGAACTCCGAACAATCTTACAAAGGGAAAGTCAAAACTCATAAGTATATAAACAGACAAAATCAGTCAACAACCGGAAAACTGTGAAAACCGTAATGACCCTGACTTGGTACAGGCATTTCTAAAGAAATTGTGGGTTGAATCAGATTTTAAAACATCCCGCTTTCATTACGGCTCAAAGGCTCCGGCTGTCACAAGAGATTTCTTTTGTCTTTGTTACATATTGAAAAATAATTCATGGAAGTCAAAGTATGAATGCAAGCTTCTTAGCGTGCAATGGTATTCTGAAAGAAAGAGACGAATCATGTATGTATCATGAAATATATGGCGTCGGAAAGATTAAACTTAAGACAAAATAACAATCTATGCTACAAAGAACACACATGGCCAGAATAAAATCTGACAGGAATTAATTAGTTTGCTGTACAGATATAATAATTGATCTGTTCCAACACAGTGGCTATCATATCGAAGAGAGACTTAACCATATAATAGTATTATAAGAAGTACTGTCCCATAATAAAATGACACGAGTAAAGCAGCTATAAAATCATAATATATATATAATCATCTTGTAGTTACTGCGATGCAAAATGTTGAACGATTTTAATTTCAATGTTTCTAGCAAATAATAAATTATCTATTTTTGATACCAATGTATTAGATAGACTACCAGACACTTCCTGGATGGTTCGTTTGCCTTACCACATGATAGTTTCGGTATCATATACATAAATACGAATATTGTCTATACCTTTGGGGGTTTTTTAAATGCAAAAAGATAAAAGTCATTCTATTCAAAGGTAAATAATTACTAAGGAAGCTAACAGGAATAGCCTCAACTGAGGAAATTTTATCACATTGATTTATTTATATGATTTATACTTCAAAAGGTGAACATGCATTCAATATGCACAAAGTACTGCAAAACATACTTAATAGCTTATCACAGACTGCAAAATTCAAACAAATTATGCTAATTGAATATTTTGTTTAATACAAAGGAACAATTATTATACAATATATGGGCAGTGTCTTCCAATGTATATCGGGATGTGGCTTAGAAACGCAGAAAAGGTCAGGTTTACCGAGTCTTTCCCAAATTTTCCACATAATACTAAATAAGTCACGTGAATTTATATTTTAAGGCACTGTATTAATATTGTTCACAGATTGTCAGACCTTAAATTAATCAGAAGATTAAACAATCAGTTGTTTGCTTATTTTGATATTTACCATCAACAGAAAGTGAACTAGTTTAGAACTAGTTTACCACAACTCAACTGGTAAACCATTTGAAATGGGTACCAGAAAAAACTGCATTATGTCAATGACGAACATAGCAATTATGACAGATATATAATTATATTTTGTCATTATTTTAAATTCAATATATACATTATAAAAGCAATGATGCAATTATCGTTAAGTCACAATTATATATTTATTTTAATATTTCAACGAACTCTCTCAAGATATTTCCAAATTAAGTTTGTATTGACTTTAAATAAGGATGAATTATAATAGTTTGTATAGCATGATATCATCACTTTATCTAGGTTTGGAATTTTATGTTTTCTGTCTATCTTTGGTATTTAATTACAGTTATTTGATGTGAAGCAACACTGGCGAAGTAGTTGAGTTTCTCATCGTTTTTTTTTTGTGGGGAACGCATGGCCCAATCTATTTTTGTGGGGAACGCCCGGCTCAATCTATTTTGTGGGGAACGCACGGCTCAATCTATTTTTGTGGGAACGCACGGCTCAATCTATTTTTGTGGGGAACGCACGGCTCAATCTATTTTTTGTGGGGAACGCACGGCTCAATCTATTTTGTGGGGAACGCACGGCTCAATCAATTTCTTGTGGGAACGCACGGCTCAATCTATTTCTTGTGGGGAACGCACGGCTCAATCTATTTTTTGTGGGGAACGCACGGCTCAATCTATTTTTTGTGGGGAACGCACGGCTCAATCATTTTTTTTTGCGTTGCGTTTTGTCAATGATTGTGTGTCTTGTAGTCCTTTCTTTGCGTTAGTATTATCTGTCCTTCGACATATTCTGATTACTCCTTTGGCATCTTCAAATTATTTTCAATAGACATTTCCTATGCGCATCTCGCACATTCTAGATGAATATTGGCATCTTTCATGTTTATTAAATTTTTTCTGTGTTAGTTTTCAACCCCTCCATTTTGTTTGACTGTAAAGCTATGATTACAATTTTGTATAAATTATGTCTGCGAAACGTCTGATACCAATAATTCTCATTTTGCACTTAACAACTATTATCTTCATTGTCCATACATTGTTTATTCTCCTTTGATAACAGACATATATTTTGTGCGCTCTAACATAAATACAAGTATTTTGCTTTCACTGTGAAACAGTTCTTCTGATTTAGTGCTATTGGTGACATATTACTTATCGAAATGTGCATGTAGTCTATAAGGGTAATAACAAAATTACCGATCTCCGAACAATCTTACAAAGGGAAAGTCAAAACTCATAATTATATAAACAGACAAAATCAGGCAACAACCGGAAAACTGTGAAAACCGTAATGACCCTGACTTGGTACAGGCATTTCTAAGGAAATGGTGGGTTTATTTATGTTTATTTATTAGTAAATAACATTCATCTTATAAGCATTGGATCGTCCATACTAAATCCTCATCAACATCACATCACCTTACCCAGTAGAATGGACGCTTACATCCATGGTATAATTAATACAGCATGATATATCACATAAACAGCCCTAATGACGTGCATTGTCTTAACATGGACTTACCTGAATACACTGCTGATATTCCATTTAAGAAGAGATTGAAGATACCAAAGGGGTAATGTAAGACCACTTGACAGACAAATGTTGTCAGAGTAACACACAAGGAATATTTTGTCATCAGAAAAAAGAACTTGTATAAAAAATCAATTTTGCTTTGCCATTTTCAATTGTCGTGCAAATTGCTTTCAATGTGATTTCATTTACTTTCTTATTTTCGGTGTTTTCAATTTCTAAACGCTTTCTTTAATCTACTCGAGATCGAAATTGAATTACAAAGATGAACAGAAGGTAACTAAATTGTCTGCTTAAAACATACAGTTTGCTTTAGTAATAAAAACTACAAGTTATATTGCATTGTTTTACAAGACTTGAAAAAATGCTTGAAGTTACCAAAGGGGTAATCAGAAGTCGTTAATCAATGAAGGACAAACAACAGAATAGCAAAACAAATTGACCATAAGGACAAACAACAGAATAGGGAAACAAAATGACCCTAAGGACAAACAAATATTGATTTGAATTATTGTTGGTTAAAACTCGGATAATAATAAAACAAATACAACTATAAGGAGCTGAAGACTACACGAAAACAAATATGCAATAAATGGCATAATTTTAGTTCGTCACTGTAAAAACAAATTTTTGTACTTTTTTCCACCACAGGTCAGTACAATTCTATTGAAACACATGTTCAGGTTTAATTGATATTCCGCATTTAAGGTTGTTGACGAAAAAATGGTACATGTTAAAATAAAGACAGCGCCAGACAATTGATATCTTAAAAGGATTATCGGATTAAATTCTAAATTTAGTTTTAATGCATTCAGTGTTGATAAATTGTCACGCACGCAACAGAACAGGACATAAAAAATCAACTGTTTTATTATTTGTAGTTGGACCAAATATTTGTTATTGTGATGTTATTTTCATGCAATGGAAATACTGCTATATGTATTATGGAAAGAAAGTTTAAACAATGGTGGACAACATTTCCACCAATGTCAACAAAACGAAAATCCATCCTTTCTCCTCACAACCATTTGAACACAAAAAAGAGAACTACACCTAACGTTGGAAATCCAGATACTGGCTTGCGACAGACACAACAACGGAGCCAAGCTAAAGTTCGTGTTACTCGATCTTTAGTTTGATGTGTATGTTTTGTAGATCATTGTATGTCCTTTTGTACTTTTTTCTTTTGGTTATTTTGTTGTCTGTTCTTCTTAGATATACTTATTCTGATTACCCCTTTGGTATCTTCAAACTCTTCTTAAACATGTTAACGTCTTAACTGTCATAACATAACACCAGCACAACATCAAACATTTATTCTTCAAAGTACACCTTCCATTATGTTACTCGAACCAGTTGATCCAGTACATGTAAGCATTGTTTGCCCGACTTGTCATAGACAAGAAACAATTAATCATAAACTCTTGGCATTTTCAACCAATTACTGGAATATATACGTCATTCGGAGGTTAGTATTCTATTCACGAAGTGAAACAATGAAATAAACTGACTAAAATAAAAGCAGGCAAGATACGTATTTCAATGTTCATAAATAATTTAGAAAATACCATTGAAAGTAAATAGGTAAATTAAATATACAGTTAATAGCAAAAATGTAAACTTTATTATACCTTAACATACAAATTATAAAATGAACAGAATGCCACTTAAAATTATAATTCATATGAAACAAAAACAAGCAAAAAACAGCAATCACACATAATGAACAATTTTCAACCCAAAACACGGAAGCATCTGGTATGTCAAGCGTACTGCGTTATGACGAAGCGAACATTAGTTTTTGACACAATACGTCATAATACATATAAAATATTCATACCTTTTGATTTCCTTGCTCCCAAAGACTTAAATATTATTCCGGAAACGCTTCGCGCGTACTAAATTTGATATCTACATTTTTTTATTATTATCAATAGGTCGATACCTCTGCTGGTGGACTATTAGTATCCGGGATTATCATCCGCCCAGTAGTCACTATGTCCACATTAATATGGTTTATTAGATAATATTTGTTATTGAAATTTACAGTTTCTAAGTAACGAAGAGTTTGAAGATACCAAAGGGGCAATCAGAATCCGTATATCGAAGAAGAACAGACAACACAATGGCCAATAGAAAAAGTACAAAAGGACAAACAACGATCTACAAAACATATATATAAAACTAAAGATCGAGTAACACGAACCTCACTAAAAACCGGGGTGAACTCAGGTGCTCCGGAAGGGTAGGCAGAAATTGCACGTAATATCTAAGCTAAGTTTCTCCTCCCTTAGGCAGACTTTAGCCGATGTTGGCTATCTTTGCTTAGATCATTGGTTTTGTTACTCCTATAGACTTTTAAATTATTTGGCTTTTCACGGCGTATTAGATGAAGGTTATTCCAGAAACGCATCGTGCAAAACCGAGAAAGTGGTTGATGTTGATGTGGTTGTAGAGATTATAGACAATCACTGTTCGTCATGGTCAATATAAATGTAGTGGTAATATTATGAGTAATATTAACAGGATTTTTTGGGGTTTTCTTAAAGTTGTCATACCACTGTTATTACTATGTAATTTGTTATACATATCTTGTTGTACTTTTAATATTTTACAGTCGGACCCAACTGATGCAAAGATCTATAGTTGTCAAACCAGTAATTCAACCAATCAGAGCTAAGAACATATACAAAAGTAGTCCCTTTTAAAGAAAAAAGTTCCTTTCACTTTGTTGTATTGTGACAAATACTGAATGGAATGGAATAATTAAATTGATAATTGAAGTTAAATGTATAAGGATTATTTTGAGCCCAAATTTGATTGATTTAGCTGTATTTTAATATGGATATGGAGGATTTGATGCATGACCTATAAATAGGGAATTTCTGGGGGATGACAGAGCTATTTTTAGAGTAGGTATTTTCCATAGCCTGGCATTTCACTGCAAGACTTTAAACATGGCCTGATATTTTGACAGAACGTAGAGGAATCATGGACGTTTCAGAAAATGCATGGTCTTCGAAAGGTTAAACTTAAGATAAAATGACCAGGTAGGCTCGAAAAAACACAAATTTAGTAGAAAACCTTAAAGAAATTAATTATAGGTTTCACACCTATAAGAAATAAATTAAAGAACCTTTTTTTTTCAATATACAATTTGTGAATTACATGTATGCTTACAAAAATCAAGATTAAAAAGGTTTTCAAATATAGTTAAAACCGTAAAATGCTTCTGTGGTTCGCTTTAAACTAAGCATTTTATTACATTCGATCATAAGAATTTCTCACGTCTAAAACAGAAAACAAAATCAATGGTTAGATTTGATACCTCCTAGTTGTAACACTGCACATTGTACACTATGCATCAATTGCACATTAACAAATGATATTCTCGTTACATCTTGCTATAACTTTCTATGAGAAAATGTAGTTTGTAGAACGATTAGCAGGTGGGTTTTCTTAGCACGCCTAGTAATTGCTTGTACACCATACAATGAATTCATTTATGTTCGTTAACTACTTATTAGCGTCCTTTTGATGAACACCACCAAACTACGAAATTCAGTGAAATACGTAATGATTGGAAATTTGCAATATCAAATGCCAACGACCTCGAGTGGCCCTGCAACTTACGACAACAGAATGTGAATAAAACTATAATATGCTAAAACAATTGTAGTGTTGTTTACATTGGTACCTTAGTCTGTGTGTGTGCTACCAAACCCCTCCTAATGTATTTAGGTTTCCAGACACTTACTCAAGACCGGGCGCTTTATCAGTCCATTCATATCTGCTTTCCTCCCATGGTATATTTGCTATTCAAGACATAGTTGAAAAATGTTGGAAATAAACGTTAGAGAAAACCGAAAGGCAATCAAGAATGGACAATCCAGAGAAATTGGCAACATTGAGTACTCAAGACACAGGACGAAGACAAACAAAGAACACAAAACAGAAACCTAAAAATGACGATGAATACCGGCAACCCAACCCAATGCTAACTAATATTGTTGAAGGCATATTTTTGTATGTCTGCCTGCATCACATTAGTTTGATGAGGTCAATGCTTTTAATACTACCTCGATCAAATAACAACTCGTAGAATATTTCAGTTTTGGATCAACTGCATGAAACTTGTTAAATAGTTTGAAATACGTTTTTGAAAACAATTTCCAAAATCATAGAATATATGAAGGCAAATTACTTCTTACTTGAAAAGGTGCGCAAAAATATATTATCAGTCAAATTTAAGACTGAATAACATTACTATATCTGATTTATTAATAAAACAGGTGTTCCATTCGACTCACAAGTTATCACTCGTATTGTTCAAAGCCGAATATATTTAAAGGTAATCTTATGAGAGTATATAGTAAAACTAGATCAACTCAATAATCAGCCATAAGAAACATTCAACATACAGGGCTCAACAATCATATTTTGATTGACTGAATTCTCCTTTACATTCTTCAGGGAGTTGGTTTATATGTTATGGATAGCGCTATACTTGTAATGACATTGATATTAAGCTTTCACATTGACCTTAAGCAATTAATATTCTTGCCAACCACGGCGTCAGGTCTTGAGAGCTGTACTACAGACACCATGTACTATTGGTAGACATATTTCATGAAATATTTACTATAAGATCTTTACTTACTCTTATAGATGTTCAATTAATCCTATAATGTAAATGTAATATAATGTTAATGTATAATGTAATTCCTACGCCCACATGTACCATACAGTAACGAGGAGGAATCAAACATTTATCTAGTATTAATGTATAATGTAATTCCTACACCCACATGTACCATACAGTAACAAGGAGGAATCAGACATTTATATAGTGTTAATGTATAATGTAATTCCTACACCCTCATGTACCATACAGTAACGAGGAGGAATCAGACATTTATCTAGTATTAATGTATAATGTAATTCCTACACCCACATGTACCATACAGTAACGAGGAGTAATCAGACATTTATCTAGTATTAATGTATAATGTAATTCCTACACCCTCATGTACCATACAGTAACGTGGAGGAATCAGACATTTATCTAGTATTAATGTATAATGTAATTCCTACACCCTCATGTACCATACAGTAACGAGGAGGAATCAGACATTTATCTAGTATTAATGTATAATGTAATTCCTACACCCACATGTACCATACAGTAACGAGGAGTAATCAGACATTTATCTAGTATTAATGTATAATGTAATTCCTACACCCACATGTACCATAAAGTAACGAGGAGGAATCAGACATTTATCTAGTGTTAATGTATAATGTAATTCCTACACCCTCTTGTACCATACAGTAACGTGGAGGAATCAGACATTTATCTAGTGTTAATGTATAATGTAATTCCTACACCCACATGTACCATACAGTAACGAGGAGGAATCAGACATTTATCTAGCATTAATGCATAATGTAATTCCTACACCCATATGTACCATACAGTAACGAGTAATCAGACATTTATCTAGTTTTAATGTATAATGTAATTCCTACACCCACATGTACCATACAGTAACGAGGAGGAATCAGACATTTATCTAGTATTAATGTATAATGTAATTCCTACACCCACATGTACCATACAGTAACGAGGAGTAATCAGACATTTATCTAGTATTAATGTATAATGTAATTCCTACACCCTCATGTACCATACAGTAACGTGGAGGAATCAGACATTTATCTAGTATTAATGTATAATGTAATTCCTACACCCTCATGTACCATACAGTAACGAGGAGGAATCAGACATTTATCTAGTGTTAATGTATAATGTAATTCCTACACCCACATGTACCATACAGTAACGAGGAGTAATCAGACATTTATCTAGTATTAATGTATAATGTAATTCCTACACCCTCATGTACCATACAGTAACGAGGAGGAATCAGACATTTATCTAGTATTAATGTATAATGTAATTCCTACACCCACATGTACCATACAGTAACGAGGAGGAATCAGACATTTATCTAGTATTAATGTATAATCTAATTCCTACACCCACATGTACCATACAGTAACGAGGAGGAATCAGACATTCATCTAGTGTTAATGTATAATGTAATTCCTACACTCACATGTACCATACAGTAACGTGGAGGAATCAGACATTTATCTAGTATTAATGTATAATGTAATTCCTACACCCACATGTACCATACAGTAACGAGGAGGAATCAGACATTTATCTAGTATTAATGTTTAATGTAATTCCTACACCCACATGAACCATACAGTAACGAGGAGGAATCAGACATTTATCTAGTATTAATGTATAATGTAATTCCTACACCCACATGTACCATACAGTAACGAGGAGGAATCAGACATTTATCTAGTATTAATGTATAATGTAATTCCTACACCCACATGTACCATAAAGTAACGAGGAGGAATCAGACATTTATCTAGTATTAATGTATAATGTAATTCCTACACCCACATGTACCATACAGTAACGAGGAGGAATCAGACATTTATCTAGTATTAATGTATAATGTAATTCCTACACCCACATGAACCATACAGTAACGAGGAGGAATCAGACATTTATCTAGTATTAATGTATAATGTAATTCCTACACTCACATGTACCATACAGTAACGAGGAGGAATCAGACATTTATCTAGTTTTAATGTATAATGTAATTCCTACACCCACATGTACCATAAAGTAACGAGGAGGAATCAGACATTTATCTAGTGTTAATGTATAATGTAATTCCTACACCCTCATGTACCATACAGTAACGAGGAGGAATCAGACATTTATCTAGTATTAATGTATAATGTAATTCCTACACCCATATGTACCATACAGTAACGAGGAGGAATCAGACATTTATCTAGTTTTAATGTATAATGTAATTCCTACACCCTCTTGTACCATACAGTAACGTGGAGGAATCAGACATTTATCTAGTGTTGATGTATAATGTAATTCCTACACCCTCATGTACCATACAGTAACGAGGAGGAATCAGACATTTTTATAGTGTTAATGTATAATGTAATTCCTACACCCTCATGTACCATACAGTAACGAGGAGGAATCAGACATTTTTATAGTGTTAATGTATAATGTAATTCCTACACCCTCTTGTACCATACAGTAACGTGGAGGAATCAGACATTTATCTAGTATTAATGTATAATGTAATTCCTACACCCTCATGTACCATACAGTAACGAGGAGGAATCAGACATTTTTATAGTGTTAATGTATAATGTAATTCCTACACCCTCTTGTACCATACAGTAACGTGGAGGAATCAGACATTTATCTAGTGTTGATGTATAATGTAATTCCTACACCCTCATGTACCATACAGTAACGAGGAGGAATCAGACATTTATCTAGTGTTGATGTATAATGTAATTCCTACACCCTCATGTACCATACAGTAACGTGGAGGAATCAGACATTTATCTAGTATTAATGTATAATGTAATTCCTACACCCACATGCACGTACATGTACCATACAGTAACGTGGAGGAATTAGATAATTATCTGTTGAACTAAGAAGTCTTGTATTGTAAATTAAACAGTTAATTAATATAGTATTAATGTTGGAGTGTAGATGAAAAATATCACTGTGTTTCACATAATGTACAAGCAATACTCTTTTTATATGATTTACGCCATACAAACGGCTGTATTATAAATTAAACTGTTTTATTAATCATTGTATTGTAGCTTTGATTATCAATATACAGAAATTTATGGCAAAAAAATGAGAAATTAAGGCAAACGATTATCTGGAGAGAGCTTGACAATAAATGTGAATATGACAATAACTAACTAATTTATATCTCGATTAACTCTGAAATACCTAATAGTGAACATAACGAAGCCAAGTGAAGACTTCCTCTTTACACACAAGATGACAATTCAATAGAATACTAACTGTGATCTTGCATCATTTTGACTAAGCCTAGCTTTTAGTTAAATGTTATGCAACTTATCCTAGATTGCAACAATCGTTTTACCACGATGAAGTCGTATTTATGAATTGATCTGCACGACACTCATCTGGAATTATATAGGAACATACCGACAGAAGACTCATTGTTCCCGATCTCAGATATGCATAATTGCACTTCCCTCTGATATGCCAGCATATATATATATATATATATATATACATATTTATTTTATTTTTAGAAAATAAACGAATCAGAGTATTCATGGTTTCCCATTTCCTTGATTGATACACATGTTTTTTTTAACTTTGAGTGAGCTACTGGTAACTATCCTAAATCTATGTTAAAGTTAACGTTTTTTTAACATTGATACGCAACGGATAACAAATATATAATGCCTTAACGTTAATATTATTCTGGTTGTTCCTAAATGATTGTCAAATTCCTTTTGTAATGACACCACAATAAACAATTATTGTCTTCAATGGATGTAAACATCCAGAATTGTTAGCCTGAAGGGGGGTGTTTTCCTGAGGGCTTTAGACCGAGGAAAACAACCCCTTGAGGGTTAACAATTCTGGTGTTTACAATCCATTGAAGGCAATAACTGTTTTATTATACCGAACAACAGACCAAGGATTGGGCATTTAAATAAATACAAATGTACATGTATTTAAACAAAATGTGTGTTTAATAACTTTTGACAAATTTTTAACAAATGTTAATTGCACGCAATGGGTTGTTTACCGGGGAACAATAGGGTTGTTACCCGGTAAACAACTAGTTGTTTCACGTTTGTGTTAATTTTCACAAAACATTAAAATTGCTTCAGGTCATGTGATTTAATTTAAGCCAATGAGAAGTTAGTGAGATATAATAATCTAAAATGTTGGTTCCTTTCACTTGTTTTAATATTATCAACCAGATCATGAAATATCTACATCAAACATTATAACATCTGTGTAATGCTTTGTAGATCGTTGATTGTCCTTTTTATTTTAGTCATTGTGTTGTCTGTCCTTCGATTTACGGCTTCTGAGTATCCCTTTGGTATCTTCAAACTTTTCCTGTTATAGCTTCATCAGATAGTCTATAAAATCAATATAGCAACAAGAGTAATACGACTGATACCACTAGTGGAGCATGAACTACTCGCCCTTCCGGAGCACCTGACTTCACCACCGTTTTTTGGTGAGGTTTGTGTTTCGCAATCGTTATAATTGTTTTGTGTAGTGTTTTGTAGATAATTGTTTGTCTTTTTTCATTTGGCAATTGTATTGTCAGTCCTTTTTTGATTTACGGCTTCTGATTACACCTTTGGTATCTTGTGGTCATTGTATTGTCAGTCTTTTTTTTATTTACGGCATCTGATTACACCTTTGGTATCCTGTGGTAATTGTATTGTCAGTCCTTTTTTGATTTACGGCTTCTGATTACACCTTTGGTATCTTGTGGTCATTGTATTGTCAGTCTTTTTTTTGATTTACGGCATCTGATTACACCTTTGGTATCTTGTGGTAATTGTATTGTCAGTCCTTTTTTGATTTACAGCTTCTGGTTACACCTTTGGTATCTTGTGGTCATTGTATTGTCAGTCCTTTTTTGATTTACAGCATCTGATTACACCTTTGGTATCTTGTGCCATTGTATTGTCAGTCCTTTTTTGATTTACGGCTTCTGATTACACCTTTGGTATCTTGTGGTCATTGTATTGTCAGTCCTTTTTTGATTTACGGCATCTGAACTATTTTGGTATCTTCAAACTTTTCTTTTTATGCCTAATGTAATTCATATTAACTTCACCGAACATAATATATAAATATATTATATTTGGAAGTGGACAGGTTGATGTGGTAAAAAATAAGGCCGTGAATCAAAATATGAAGTTTGTTGCGCGTAATTGCAGAAAAGGGGTATAATTTTGTATATTGTGAAACTCATAAATATGACTACTCTTAAATTTTCTACAGAAACAAAAACATCTTGAGCGAAATCTTATAGTAATGTCATTAATGCCACATATATTCCGTCTATAATTGTTATCTTGTTGTTTATGAGTGTTATTGTGATCAGAATTTATTCATTACGAGAAATTCTCAAATCTGTGTAGAAATACTTTCAAGACTATAAGATCTATGTGTGTATCAATGATAGAAACTCAAAATAGTTCAGTATTCGTGAAATAAACGTTAGAGAAACCCGAAGGGGCAATCACAAATGGACAATCCAGAGAAACTGTCAACATAGACGAAGAAAAACACAAGACACCACTATGCGCAAACAAACACAAATAACTTAACTAAGACATTAGCCTACCTACAAACAACTAGAGGTAAAGATGTTTTTATGGGGAAATCGTAACTGACATCACATCACGGAACTCAGAACATATAAACACATAACAGGACATATATTTGCTGTGGGTTAGAAAAAATCAACAATAAAAGATTGTATAACTGATAATTTTCCTTCACGAGTTTATCATTTTTTTCAAGTTTAATTACAGATAAATATTTAATATCATACTATTTCATTTTAAAAAGCTACATTTGTATGCCTATCTCATTGATGATCGCGAATAGTTTACCTATCGAATGCTTCACATAGCAGTTTGATCGCGACAATTTCACCACCACAAACTAACTGTTGGTTTATTCCCGATTGACTACCTTCTATTTTCGTTCAATATCAGTCGATACTGATGGAAAACTCTAGAGAATTTTAAATGTATTTCATAATGAAACTATTCTATGGAAAATAATGTCATCGTATTAATTGGTTACATAATAGCTCACAACAGTCTATATAAATATTTAGTATAAAACCAAACTTTCCGAATTATGTCCTAAAACTTCTGGTAACAATTCGAGTTTTTGTCTGTCAACCAATATCATTTATTAGACATGTTTACATTTTATCAATTTATATTTTCTATTTATGTTTACATGTTTATAATTTTATAGTCATACTAGAAAATAAATGTTCAAAGAGGTTTATAAATGCAAACGACAATCCTGACAAAAGACAAAAATAAACGATGACCAGGCTCCAATTTGTGAAGTAAAATATATAATTCTGCAATTGTCACAACAAACTGACTCATGTTTGAATAAAAACAAACCCTCACATTTAAATTTGTGTTTTTACTTAAAGTTCTGTCATGATGGTTAGCTATAATAACTTTTAACTCAGTGTCCATTATCATTACTATAATGTTTCATACCAAGCAGTATATCATAAGATATATTAGTTTCTTAGCGCTTCAATGATAATATATAATGTACCCCTTAACTTGTAATGTAGTGTTGCTTACCTTACACATTCCGGAATTACAACTGTTGAATACAGCATCAACTTGGGTTATATCCCTGAATAAATAAATATTCCAAAGTTGAATAAGCCTGTTAAGGTCACTTTTGATTGTCTTAGACGAGTGTCGTCTTACTTCCAACTAATCACTTAAAATCAATAACTTTTACCAGTATTTCGCGTGTCAGTTCCATGCATCTACATAATGACTGTATTTGCATGACATATAGTTGATGCTACACGAGCGTGTCTGTCAATAAACTAGAACTTCGAAACAATCATGTTTATAATGCTGCAGCGCTAAAAGGGAATGTTCTCAAATTATCAGGGTTAATCTCATGGGTGTGAAATGTTCAGTCTCTGGTAATAATGTCAACTTACTTATCATCTGTCCATCAAAGCTTCCTCTATGACAAATTATGTATCAGGTTTATTTTAATTTTGAACTTGATGACAAATGTTACATTAATATTTCAAACATTCAATAGTTCAATCGATGATAAAACGCTTCTAGAATTCACTAAGTAAGCTTCAGTGAAATTGTACAAAAAGGCCTGCAAGTATGACAAATATGCTATGATAATGTAGTGTGACAATATTGTGATTAAAATACGAGGTCTTTTATATTCTCTGGTCAATAGAATATCAATTAAATAATTATGATCCAATGTGTCGGTTCTACTGAAAATCATTGTAAATGAAGTAAACATGACTGAAAATCTATCTGAAATTCGGCTTGACATTATTTTTTAACGGAAGCTCTCTTGTATTACTGGTATGCGTCTCACAATCACATCTACATGTATTAAATGATTGTGAGAAGAGTTTGAAGATACCAAAGGGGTAATCAAAATCCGTAAATTGAAGAAGAACAGACAACACAATTATCCAAAGAAAAAGGACAAACAACGATCTACAAAACATACACATAAAACTAAAGTTCGAGTAACACGAACCCCACTAAAAATCGGGAGTGAACTCATGTTCTCCGGAAGGGTATCCTTTGTTCGACAGTCGAGCTGTCCAACTGACTATCGGCAGTCCAATAGTATTAAGTGTGCCACCTTACTTAACATCTTGTTTTCTAGTCGTATAAGGGCTCTCGGTAGAATTGTTTTTCACTGAACAATCTAACATTCAGTGACCACTTAATCTTTTTTCCTAGTGAACTGGACATTAATGCCACATATGCACAATTGAATTCTAAAGCTTATGGCCAACATGCATGTTATGGTTTGTTTTCTGCATTGCTCATTTCCAGGAGATTACATCTGTCAAACAATTAAAAGTCTAACTAATAAACGCCATATCTGCATTGTTGTCCCTCAAAGATGATGGGTATCAGAAATATAATTTAATACTTATAAAGAAATGATAACAAAACCTTTTCAATTTACCCAGTGTGAACTTTTCATTTCTATGTAGCACCTGCATATATATCTATCAGTTGAATCGAAATTCCAGAGCTTGTATTTCCTACCAGGATTTCTTTGATAGAGAGTTGCTGCAAGCAATGAAGTTACTGTACCGGTTCATTGTGATATCATAAAAGATCAAAATCAAACACTAAATGTCAGTCCTATTGTATGTTCTTGGTTTATCTGTGAATATTTCTCTTTATTATTTATAAAATTCTATATGTAACTAATAAACAATTATTGCCTTTATATGAGGTTGATACCTTGCTGTTCATCTCGTATGAAGGCAATAACTGTCTTATTATACAGATATTACTCCGCATGCTCAAAATTGTAAGTAAATCTGGATTTCACATTTTGATGCCCTCCCAAAGCGATTTGATTCCCAAATTCAATCATGTTCTCAATGATTTGGTTTATAGAGGACAATGAAATAATTTACAAGGTCATACAATTGTTTTCCTTATGATGGTGCGATACTCATATTATTACTCTATCCATTACAGAAATCGCACACTAGTTGAATTTCGATCATGTTACAAGCTAAGATATCAATTGCTATTTTTTCAGATCGATTCCAAGTAGTAGATCCTTCCACTAAAGGTCGTAAGTCGTAAACTTAGACGTAAGTGTACTCTTAAGAGTTACGACCGTTTCACTAATAGTTAGGATTTACGACTTGCGACAAAAAGTGATCGCAAAGTTAAGAGTGGTGGAAGGTACTCACAAGTCGTAAATCTAATTTTGAAGAGAAAAATTTTTATCTGTATTTTTTTTAATATGAACTTTAATCAAATGAAGCAAGCTATACATATTAGATGCACGCTACATTTTTTATATTTCGAGAGTCATACAAAATCATTAAAACAGCTACACGTTATTGTTTGTTTCAGTTCTGCATTTACAATTTATCAACATATTTTATTAACGAATGTGTACCTAGAAGAAATTTCTAGAAAAAAACTATATCGGGTACATGTACAAACAATAGTTCAAAGCTAAAATTAAGCACACACAGAGGGCGCATTACATTTGCGAGGATTTGGAGATTAACAGGTATTACTTTTGCACGGAGCATTACAATTGCTCGTAAAATGTACCTGATACTTTTTTTTTTTGCATTTGCGCGGATTACCTGTTATTTAGAATATGTTTAATTTACTCATAATATTTTCTGCATTTTGCAGCATGACTGACGATACAATATGGATTATTCACCTCTTTCGTCATCCTTTAAAATGAAAACAAAAAATATCAGAATAGCATAGATACAAATATATGAAATATAAATTAAAGCAAAAATTTATAACATACATGTATTAAAAAACCCAATAATTTTGAAGGCAAAAAATATTCTAGCAGTCCAAATGTTAATATTCATTGGTAGTTTTTATTGATTATATAAAGGGTTAAAACACACACTATGAATTTAAATCAACAGTACATGTACATGTTAAGGTATAATATTGTAAGATGTGCATTTTTGTTGTTTAATGTAGTGATGCAATAAAACTACCCAAATCCAAACACAACACACCCCCACCCCCACCCCGTGGTGGGCAGTGGTTACAGATTAAGTAATTTCTGGATGGCGAAAGGAGTAAATAAAGAGGTAAAAAAGAAGTTGTACATCAGTACTTATAAAAACCATAAAATATTATGAAAATGCGAAATATACTTTAAAGAAAGGTACAAAAAATCCGCACAATTGTCATGTGTTTAAGTTCTTCACGTAAATGTAGGATATATCGGTGCAGAATGTGAATGTATTGCCAAATCTATGGTCACATTTTGGAAATTTCTTTCGAAAAATTTCCTTAAATTATTATATAACATGTTTCGAAGTTTTTCTTATTTTTTTCTCTTATTTTTGAAACTTCAAGTGACTGCATATAGCATGAAATTTGTTAAAATATATTCCATAAAATAAATTTCTTCTCAAATTTCGGTAAAATTTTACACTTAGCAATTTTTTTTTCTGATAGCTTTGGTTTATTCATTTAAAAAATCACTTTAGAGTTTTATAATTAGTTGAATATTAAAAATGTATATAAACACATTTAAAATGTGATTATTAATGTAATCAGCTTCCGATCTGTTGGGTTCATAAATAAAATATAGGACCCGGGTGGCTCAATGAGTTAGATAGTTGGATTACCTAACAACTCATACAAGCCTATCACCAATACGGCGTGGGTTCGCGCCCGGTTTTGTAATTAAAAAAAGGGTGCACTCGACTCGCAGTCGCAAGTGATAAAGTTTACCAGTTACTTGCCCATGGTCGGTGGTTCTCTCCGGGTACTCCGGCTTCTTCCACCACTATGATATAGCTGAAATACTGCTTAAAGTGGCGTTAAATACCAAAAATCAATCATTATATATGATACAATGTATCTTTTTACCTCCATTATAGGAGATGTTACTTGTCGCAAGTCGTAATATAAGTCGTAACTCTTACGATTAGGACTAGCTTAGTGGAACGCACGTATACGTGCACGTAAGGAAATCTTAAGAGTGATCTTAGACTTACGATTTACGATCACTTTAGTGAAACGGTCGCCTGGTTTCCAAAATCAGCCCTATGTTCATTTTCCCAGTTATTTCTTGCTTTTCAACTTTATCTGATGGTATTCTGCCTTTACATCTATATATTAATATATAGATTTGACCCGGACAAATTGACTGAAACCCATCGCCGAGCCCAAGTGTAAAGGCATATAACCTTACAAAAAATGTAACTTAAATAAACACATTCAAAATGTAAGAAATATAGTTCTGAATTCTTTTTAGAACGTTTAATCTATATGATTACTTCCCTTGATTACATACAACGCTGTAGCTCACTTAACTCATTACGTTGGTAATAATCCAACACGTTCTTGGATTGGTACAGACACTTCGATAAAAAGTGGCGGGGTTAAGCTAGTTTTATGGGCACAATCTTCCCCTCTTAGTGAAATAATGCGGTGATGCACATTTTTTTCTACATGTGAGTAAAATATCAGCCCTCACATAATATAAAATATCAGCCCTCACATATAACCGGACGAAGCTTCATTATAAAGAACGCTATAATCTTGAACATTATACTTCATATATTTAATCTTCGTGACACAAGCTGTCAATATATTTAAGGATTGATCGCAATTTTTGTTCGGTTCATGAAGAAATAACCTCAATCAAGTTGTACACACCGTGTAACCCACGTAGCGGATTACGCAAGGGTGTGTACAACCTGATTGGGGTTATTTCGAATGAACCGAACAAATAATTTCGATCAATCCTTATAAACTAACTCAAACTTTTTTTGCTATGATATTGAAAAATATATTTATTTTTTCAAAATAAGGCAAATAATCGGAAATAAATTTAAACAACCCCAAAGGTGCCTCATTCAAAGAAAATCACCTGATGACAACGGCACGCTACCCCTTGAGAACGACGTCTATTTTCAGACTCAGTACATTGGAAAAAAAACTCAACTTTTTAAACCAATCAAAACACGTATAAAATGACATGTGACTCTAAAATTGATTTATTTAATATTAGTTTTATCATTATTTAGATATATAATAGTATAGAAGGCCATCGTGAGACATAATAATAGTGAACCAATAGTCAACTTCCAAAATCTAATTGCCAATGAAACTTACGTCAACCAATATTGAGAGTTTAATAGCCCTTCTAGGCTTCCAATGATGGGGTTAGTACGATTCTCCGACCACCCTGCCTACTTGTGTGTTTATGTGTATAAATACCAGTGCATTTATGATAAATCACAATAGACACCAAATTAAAAGTAAGTTAAAAGCCTGGTTTCGGAGTCACTAGTCATCCAATTCATGTGATTTAATTCGCTTGGTTTATAGCTGCATGTACATTATTGTACACTCTTTTGTAAAGCTTTATTGATTACATGTAACATGGCATGTAAAACGTGTTTACAAATACATGTTCTACTACGGAAGGGTGTCGATCGAATAATTTCCTGTAAACTTCAAAACAGAGTATGACTTGAAATCATTAAGGAAATTTATTTGAATATCGGTTGCGTGTATTGTATCGTCTACACAGTCGATAGTGTTTTGGGCACTGTGGCATGGTTTATTATATTTGGTTGCGTGTATTGTATCATCTACACAGTCGATAGTGTTTTGGGCACTGTGGCATGGTTTATTATATTTGGTTGCGTGTATTGTATCATCTACACAGTCGATAGTGTTTTGGGCACTGTGACATGGTTTATTATATTTGGTTGCGTGTATTGTATCATCTACACAGTCGATAGTGCTTAGGCACTGTGGCATGGTTTATTATATCTATGATCCGAATTTACTGTTCTTAAAAATAATGTTATCTACATGTATTAACAGATCAATTTCCATCAGCCAGAGTTAACCATGGCAGATTTTCTTGTGTGGGCCCTTTGTTTATTTGTTCCTTCTATTTATTTGACTTTCTAATCTTTTGACAGGAAATTGAGCTGTCGTGCATTTGTGTGTTATGGGTATCGATTTTGCCTCTTTCCACGATTGTGATATTTGAGTTTGGAATTGTCCAGAGTGTCTGGTATTTTTTGTTTTCCATTTTATTGACAATTAGCCTCCATGATGAAGCCTACATGATGAAGATTATCACAGAAGCTTGTCGTTCTGACTAAATAATATATCAGCGTTTTCATGAAATAAGTGTGAGACATGCCATGTATTTATTTCCGTTTTACTATTTACAGGTGTATTTACCTCTAATACTACAGTATAGATCTTAGTCAATCTTGAATCAACTCTAATTTGAACTAGATATGCATTTTTGACATTAATAGTACGCGAATGATTATTTTGATCGAGGTCCATATAGACACATCCGTAGCGATGGTGTTGAGTTACATCATAAAAAGTATTAGTGTATTTCGTGAGAGTTGATGTTTTATCAAACGAGATTTCTATAAATGTCAAATGTCTGTATTCTAAGCTCCAGATTATAGCAATTTCAGCCATCTATGTGATAAGAAATAACCGATAACGGTTGGTTTCATATACTGAAAACTAACTTCTACTGTCTGCGCTGCTGAACATGTATTATCAGAATTGCTTAACTCTCCATTACAGAAAAGTTAATCAAATATTAAATCCTTTTTCTGAATTTAGTGCAACTGAAGATAAAACAGGCAATTTTATATGACGTATTCAAGCGCAATACAACATTCTGAAATAATACAGATATTAATTGGAAAAATACCAAAACAAGATTAAACTCAGCAAGAAAGTGCAATACAATCAAGTCATATTTCGTGAACTGAATATGATGTTACGTAATGCTGAATTGTCAATGTCCTTAATGTTACAGGTTTACTTACTATTTACATACAATTTATTAAATATTTGTCAAATAATTAACATCCTCCCCGCCACTGACATGGTTACAATTCCTAAATAATACAATTACTATCAAAACGAAGGTTCTCCTCCCTCGGGCATAGACCGATTTTGGTTATTCTGTTTTATTGCTCCCAAACACTAGATCTTACAATAAATTGCAGAAAAAGGGAAATGAAAGATACAACAGAAATAGATTTGCTACATTGCTAGGTTATCACAAATAAACTTGTTTTGCTTTCCAGACTTTCGAATTTGAGCGGCGTACATGATGACGTTCATTTTATTGCATTAAATTGATATCTACGTGTTTATTCCCAGAGCTTGACCAACAGAGCTGCTCGCCACGTCACCATATGTGTGATAAGCACCCTTGATGCGAATCCATATTTATGATAACCCAGTAGCATAGCATATATTTTTCTGTTGTATCTTTCACTTCCTTTTTACTGTAATTTATTGAAAAGTCCAAGCTAAGCGTATTGATATTTAACAGAATCAGAGTGAAAGCAACCATTGTTTAGATTTGCAATAGGTAGGGTATCGAGAATACCGTTACGAGACCCTCATCATATTGGTGGAATTATTGACCATCGGTATTTAAACTTTCTTTTCCTAATTAAGAATGTAATAACAATGTTTAATCTTATATGTGATGCATTTTTTCATGGATTCCTATGTCAAATCAAAACCCATCCAGATTGATCTTTCTATGTTGTCTAATTGCAATCGTCTTGTGATTGCTTTTCATTTTTTTTTTTTATTATTATTATTATTAAATTTTGTTTCTTTCTAATTTTACATTTCATTTGTGGTTTTTATCTCTTATTATGCATACTATATTATATTATATTATTATATTATATTATTATATTATAAGTACTCCTGCTTCTTCCACCACTAAAACTGATCGCCATGATATAGCTGAAATATTGCTGAAAGTGGTGTTAAACACCAAAAATCAATCAAATCAATCAATCTTATTATTTATATTCACAGTATGAAATTGTCTCCCATTTTATTCGTAATATGTTTTGTTGTATCATCCTTTAATCATCATACTATCATGATGTAACAATGTTATTGCTGTTTTGTCCGGTTGCATGTAAATCTTTAAGAATCTGTTGTTGACTGATTGCTGATTGATCCTCTACTGTAATAGATATTCATGTGTATGCACGATAATGAAGTGATATCAATAATTTGAAATGGAAGTAAAAATGCAGTGTTGACGTGCTTAAAGGTAATTTCACTGCAAATTAGTTGGGATTATATCGTGAATATTGAACAGAATGTAAAGAATTTCATATGATTAAAGGTGTAGATATACCATTGTGGAATGATAGCATGTCTTAGAACAGATTAATGACATTGTATTGTTTTAAGCGCATTGATGTTCACAAACTTAATAAAAACGCAGATATCTAATTTAGTGTCTATAATTACTTCTATCAGATACGCTCAAAATCAAAAGATTGGTAAGTAAATGACTTAAAGGTTTTTGAGAGAACGAAAATTAAAAGGCCTAAACAGGATAACAAAAATCAGTCAAGGTCATTTATGTTGGGGGGTGGGGGGTGGGGGGGGGGGGGGGGGGGGGGGGGGGGGGGGGGAGGGATTTAGTTTAGTTTTAATAATACATTATTTAGAAACTGTAAACTTCAATAATAAAAATATCTAATAAGCTGACACTGATTGTTAAGAGGATTCAAATCGATTAAGTCGACGTTCGATGCTCGCTATTTTGGAATGTTTCAACAAATAATTTTAATATGGCGCACCATATCACCCTAAATTCTACCGTGGACGTTTAATTTCCCCTTTTCACTTCAATCAATAATGATATGATGATACCTTAAATATACTTTGTAAAATTTGCATTACGAATTATTGTAAATTTTAATCCTCTATGAAATAAAAATGCTATGATTAGAAAGATGTCAGTACTTTAGCATCAACTCTACTATCAGGAAATGTAAGCAAGATTTACTTACATTTAATACAGTTTGGAGATTGATCAGCTTGTTTGCTAATAACCGCATTTTATCCTGCAATTGTGTGATTTGGATTACTAATAAAGAGGGGCAAATAAACTTCAGCGTTATTACGTCATGGACCTTATAAAACATTTCTAGTACCTGATTCCTATAGAGCGACAAAGAGAAAAGGTAACAGAATAATCGCTGACGTCACAAATGACACTATCGAAAACGATTAGAACGACGCTTGTTTCAGTTGTTTTCGACTTTTTGATATTGCAGGATAAACACAATATACGTACATTGTGGTGAAATATAAAGTTAATTTGCACTCGCTGCGAAACGGGCTAGAAAAGCTCGACAAAACCCTTCTACCTGTTTCTAAAGCTCGTACAAATAATTTTATATTTTCAGACAATATAAATATATATTATATGTACTATAGCGCCGTAATGGTTTATATCAAAGAAATTTCCAACATTAATATCGTTATTTTAACCAACAGAATTTACCTTCATTGCTAGTAGTCAGTTAACTACTAGCACTCATTGACCCTGCTAATGTTTTTCTTGTAATTCGTTTTTGTGATAGTATGTGGTTTTTGTTAGTGGAATTTAATCTAAGCAGTTTGTTTATTGTTCGTTTATATAGGCCTATGTATTGCCATTGGAGATCCAGTTATCAAGAGGGGAGAATTGGGTCCAATTATCCGGGAATACCCAGCCACATTTTTGTGCCTGTCCATATCCAAGACATGGATTTCAAACGTCATATGTCGTGGTCTTTTTATTTTGAGTTCAGTGAGGTAAGGTGAAAGGTGATTGTTCGTTTTTATTTTGTGTTCAGTGAGGTAAGGTGAGAGGTGATTGTTCGTTTTTATTTTGTGTTCAGTGAGGTAAGGTGAGAGGTGATTGTTCGTTTTTATTTTGTGTTCAGTGAGGTAAGGTGAGAGGTGATTGTTCGTTTTTATTTTGAGTTCAGTGAGGTAAGGCGAGAGGTGATTGTTCGTTTTTATTTTGAGTTCAGTGAGGTAAGGCGAGAGGTGATTGTTCGTTTTTATTTTGTGTTCAGTGAGGTAAGGCGAGAGGTGATTGTTCGTTTTTATTTTGTGCTCAGTGAGGTAAGGCGAGAGGTGATTGTTCGTTTTTATTTTGTGTTCAGTGAGGTAAGACGAGAGGTGATTGTTCGTTTTTATTTTGTGTTCAGTGAGGTAAGGCGAGAGGTGATTGTTCGTTTTTATTTTGAGCTCAGTGAGGTAAGGCGAGAGGTGATTGTTCGTTTTTATTTTGTGTTCAGTGAGGTAAGGCGAGAGGTGATTGTTCGTTTTTATTTTGTGTTCAGTGAGGTAAGGCGAGAGGTGATTGTTCGTTTTTATTTTGTGTTCAGTGAGGTAAGGCGAGAGGTGATTGTTCGTTTTTATTTTGAGTTCAGTGAGGTAAGGCGAGAGGTGATTGTTCGTTTTTATTTTGTGTTCAGTGAGGTAAGGCGAGAGGTGATTGTTCGTTTTTATTTTGTGTTCAGTGAGGT
This sequence comes from Bathymodiolus septemdierum, assembly GCA_963383655.1. Classification (NCBI taxonomy): domain Eukaryota; kingdom Metazoa; phylum Mollusca; class Bivalvia; order Mytilida; family Modiolidae; genus Bathymodiolus; species Bathymodiolus septemdierum. Next base: position 87,146,376 of record OY726522.1, on the reverse strand, counting down.
AAGGCGAGAGGTGATTGTTCGTTTTTATTTTGTGTTCAGTGAGGTAAGGCGAGAGGTGATTGTTCGTTTTTATTTTGTGTTCAGTGAGGTAAGGCGAGAGGTGATTGTTCGTTTTTATTTTGTGTTCAGTGAGGTAAGGCGAGAGGTGATTGTTCGTTTTTATTTTGTGTTCAGTGAGGTAAGGCGAGAGGTGATTGTTCGTTTTTATTTTGTGTTCAGTGAGGTAAGGCGAGAGGTGATTGTTCGTTTTTATTTTGTGTTCAGTGAAGTAAGATGAGAGGTCGTTGTTCGTTTTCTTGATATCGGTGGAATTATTGACCATCCCTGTTTAGCTTTCTTTACATAACACTGGTGTTTAGCATATTATCGTAACTTAAGTTACCTCCTGTTTTTGATGATGTCCGTGTTATTCATTTTTTTAGTTTTCTGTGTTGTGTTTTTTGCTATTTTTGTCTTTGTACTTTGTCTTGTGTACAAAATGTTATCAGTGTCTCTGGATTGTTCATTCTTCATTCCGCTAGATCTTTTCTCTAGATAACGTTTATTTACCATTATCCCAAAATGTTGGACACCATTCTGGCCGAAGTCGTTTTCTTCATATTTTTCAGCAAGTCTTGTCAAACGCAAAACTGCGAAGAAACACCCTTTACAATTGCGATCTTACATGTATCAACTCAATATCAAATGTCACCATTATCTTAAAAACAACTATATATAAAAACAACAAAAACATGAACATACAACAATAACTCCCAGACCAAACCGACTGTAAGACCAAGCGTTTCAAATGGTTAGCATAATCTTATCCATTAGTGGCACAATTTTCACGGAGAATGAATAAACATTGGAAAAGGAAGTTATTTTTGTAACATGTTGCAGTACTGTTGGCCTGTCGCCTAACATCAATAGAAATGATTCATTTGATATTTGTTTTCAATAAAAAAAAAATTAAATCATCTCGCAAAGTATTGAATATGTTAATGACATCGTGGGTGCTGAATATACCAAAGTGGTAACTAATTGCTTCGTTTTTCATTCAATTAAGACAACTTCCATCAAACAATTTTAATAGATCAAATTTCAAATATAAATCGAATTAACTTGATGGATTTGAACATTGAAAATCGGTAATTATATTGACACATGGCCAGACAACTACTTGCCCTAGCTCTCTGAACAATATGCTGATTTTGTATTAAACGAATTTGTTTTTTTTAGCCCTGTTTTTGTTGAGATATTGATTTTGCTGCCACGAATTAGCTAAATGATGCAGATTTAAGCATAACTTAGATGTGAAAAAAGGACGAAAACAACAAAAAGCTTAAGATTTGATTTGGGTTTTTTTTGCAACAAGACTAAAATGCTAAGATTTGGGTGTTTTTACAATGTTGTAAAACTGTAGATAGAGTTCCCATGGCTACACAACATGGTACAATAACAACAGATATGTAATTAGAAATTATCGACAGAAAGGAACAATACATAATCAGAATTCTGATCAGCAAGCAACACCAGAACAGCATAGACTACCAATAACAATATTAAGATCATATTTCGGATCCATAGAACAACAAAGACGATATTTAAAATAAAAGAAACAAATAACAAAAGAAAGGACACAACATAGATAGGTATCTTCATCTTCAGCTCCATACATGATGATATCCGTTGTATCTAATGACGGCACGAATCTTATTTTTAATAGATGATTTAAGGTCCTTTGTAAGAACAATATACACGGAGATGAATGTCGGTGAATACAAATTAATTTTTATCAAATAAATATTCATTTATGGCGAAATTATTTAATAATGTATAAAAATTGAAAATCATTTTGGTTGGTAAAAATTATATATTATATTGTTACACAATTTGGCTCACAACTATATAAACATATCGGACGAAATATCAATAAATAATATCCTTTGTTAAATCATCATTGCTAGGAAGTACATTGTTTTAGTTTGTTTAATATTCAATTACAGTTACTGTTATGACAACTCTAAATTCATTTCTTTGCGATCTCCAGACAATGTATTGCATTATGTATCTAATAACCGTAAAATCAACAAGTTACTTTTACTTGCAATAATGTTTGAACAGTGATTTCTGCTATATAGCTTGAACAGTTTTACATTTAGTAAGAAAGGATATGGATGTATATGAATATAATACACTATCGAAAGTTATACTTAAAACACACATTAAATTAAATGACCAATGCATTTCACAACTACAGTAAGGTCTTTAACAATGAACATAATTCTTGCTTATGCATATATCTCTGTCTACTGTTCGAGGTGGTTTCAAACTATTTCTATTCATATTCATATTTTTGACACTGTTTAACTTATCATCATACTCTACCTTATGATTCATAGCAGTATTTATAATCATAATACGTCAATGTTAGTTCATATCTTAAAATTACCTAATAACTCATACAAACATATCACCAATACAGCGTGAGTTCGCGCCCGGCTTTGTAAATTACAAAAAAGGGTGCATTCGACTCGCAGCCGCAAGTGATAAAATTTAACAGTTGCTTGCCCATGGTCGGTGGTTCTCTCCGGGTACTCCAGATTCTTCCACCATTAAAACTGGTCGCTATGATATAGCTGAAATATTGCTGAAAGTGGCGTTAAAACACCAAAAATCATATAAAATAAAATCTTAAAATTAAAACGGCCAATATTTACAAATCGTGTCTGCCTCAAACTTGATAATATATATGATAACGTAGCATTTTCGTGTCTGCTATAATCATTGCTTTCTGAATAAAAACCAGTTTACCCTTTCTGACATCCTATTTGACTTCCATAGTCATAGGCCTTGACATTGTCAATGAGGGATAATGGCGTTCCCATATTTGCTATATCAAACGTAATGATTTCATCCTCCTATTTTCATGTATCCATGTTGTTCATCTTTTAGTGTTTTATATTGTACTGAGTGTTTTCTTCTGTTTGTCTTCGCTCTATGTCTTTTGCACACAAACAGAAACCTAATCGAAATGATAAATTTCTGTTTCATCCGCATTTGTCAAGTAATAAACGCTAGCTTATAGAGTTTTCTGGTAATTTATTACGTTAATATCAGATCGTTCTCAAGTATCCACTGTTTATGTGACGAACGCCTTAACTAATATCCGATTGTATTCTTATTGTCTTATTGTCTGACAATTTATGTGATTATAATCCAAAGATACGTACCTGATTAAAGTCATTCCAGAAACGCGTCGTGCACACTAAATCGATCTTTAGTTTTATGAGTATGTTTTGTAGATCGTTTTGTGTCCCTTTGTACTGATTACCCCCCTTTGGTATCTCCAAGCTCTTCTTCCTACATCTTTAATACACCATATATATTTTAGTTCATATTTCTTATATTGAACTTCTGTAGTAGTATTCCATCCAAGTTTTAACTTTCTCTTATTAGTAGATAAAACGTGATAGATGAAATTACGACAGATTTTCAAAAAACAATATGTTAGGAGTATACCGTTCATTGAATGGTCTTAAAACGGAACTCTTTGTCTGAAGCAGTAGGAAAACTATTGCATTCAAGTTATTAAACAAATCAAAGAATTTTTTAAATCTTCATGTGAAGGTCTATATTTATTAACACATATCTTCATCGAGGATATGTTCATGATATTGTCAGAAGAAGTTAGCGATATGTTTTCTTATTGAAATATTTTATTGTTCTGACCACGTGTTTAGTGTATTCTGACCACGTGTCAGGTGTATTCTGACCACGTGTCAGATGTATTCTGACCACGTGTTTGGGTCATTCTCCGACAACTTTTCCAAATACCGAGATTTGTCAGTATGAAAGGGAATTTGTCACAAATGGTTCATTTTGTACAGTTCGTTTAATTAACTATCATTGAGACAGAATTAAGTGTTTGACAAGCTGTTTTATCAAAAAAATATTTTTTCTACGTCTTTTATTCTCGTGTGGGGGAAATATTTGTCTTTACCGTCATAATACCTTAAACGCATATTTTCTTACTTTTTCTTCAACATAAACAATAAAACCGATATGAATATAAACGAATGAATTGTTCTGTTGATACATGTAGAATTACTTATATAATTTTTCTTATATCTACGAAGTATTGAAAAGGTTTGTGTGTCATAATTTCAAAGTTGAGATCCGGGATGTATTATATTTTTGCTATATTCTTTAACTATTGCTCAATGGTCAACAATAACTGAACTGGGTTATAGATGTGCTACTACAGTGTCATTTAAGGTTACATATGTTGTATAATTACAAATATAATGTACATAAAACATTTTTGAGTTCGTGACGCAAAGGAAAATTTGTGACGGTAAAGAAAACGTATGTGACGGTAAAGACATTTTGGTTTATAATAACAACTACCAACATAAATCAAATGCACGAGGTTGAATATTACACCTTTAACGGTGCTCAAAGTCATTCCTAATGCTAATCAAAGGTGATTAAAAGTGTGGTTGTCTTTACCGTCACGACTGTAATATGAAATTGTGACGGCAAAGACTGTTACGGTAGAGACAATTCCGCATTTCGGTATTGATTCCGTGTATTACAGAAAATATTTCTAAAGGTGAAATATGTGCATTGCTATCGGGAACAACGTTTTATTTTTACATGACGCTTAAAATTTTGTAGCAGGTGAACTGAGGAACTTCTATTATGTTTGGTAAAGACGTTGAATAAAGGTACTAATGCATTTTAATGGAGATACTGGCTTGTTTCTTTGAATCCTGCTGAGAATCGATCCACGATACCGTTTCTTTACATCGATGAAGTAAAAAGGAAAGCACCAACGTGACTTCGATCTCAGAGTCACCTGTATATTAGACGTTCTTCAACGTTAAATGTTCATGACGGTAAAGATAGAAATACGTAGGACACACATTTCAGAGTAAATAAAGGAAATATTTTACATACAAAATATATAAATCTGTAAGCATATTATCATTCAATGTTTACTGTAATGATTAAACCTATAAAACATAATGAAACACCATTTTTGAACTTTTAATTCTTTTTTTCTATGATTATCCCTGTTATGGGACATTACCGTCACGTGTATTATTCTATATGTGACGGTAAAAAAGAGAATTTGTAAATCCATTATTTGGTGTATACCTTAATGTATTTTATAAATCTTTAAATGAAATAAATACAAATTAACATGAACAACTTTTATTTTAATTTAAATTTGTTGTTTTTCTGTAATATTAATGGGACACAATTTCAGTCTTTACCGTCACTATTGTAAAAGTTGTCAGAGAATTATCTGTTTAGTGTATTCTGACCACGTGTTTAGTGTATTCTAACCATGTATAGCGTATCAGTCGGATAGGATGTCCTGATTCTTGAGAGATCTCTTGTGTCTGTCATTATCATTTAATCGTTTTTCTTTGATTCCTCGTAAATGTATTCTATAAAGTCAGAAAGTTGAAGTCTTAAATATTTAATCAGGTATTTATAAATATACGTTAGGTCAAAAGATAGGGTGCACTTTTTATTTTCGAGAATTATGTTTTTCTTTCACTTCAGTAAATTTATGAGTTCCTGTAGCACATATTTTTAAAGGTATAATGTCGTTGAGTTTGATACTTTCTTTGAATTTTTTTTTTTTTTTTTTGCGTTGAAAGTTAATATTTACTTCCAAAACATGAGTTTAGACGTGTATTTTCTTTGGGTTAATTTTTGTGTGCAGCTTGTCTCCCAGCATTATAATTTATGCATGTCCCAATTTCCGAACTACATGCACAATGGCACTCATATTTACACTTCAGCATGAGCTTGAATTTTCAACGCCTCCTTCAGTTCCATCCAACTGTCATGTTAGTAGCCTATGTTAATTCTTGTTTTATTATAACTCCCCAAAACTTCTTTCCTGTTTCTTTTTCTAATATAATCAGTTAAAATTCTCGTACGGTCACGTGCATGTTTTTCATCGGCAGACATTTTTGTCGTACAGACAGGAATTTCTGTTCGAGATGTGTTTTCATAAGAATAAAAGAGAATGGATGGATGTGCTAATTTATATTTTAATTGTACTCCTTGTAAGAATTATCTGGACAAAACACCAAAAGTTAACGACATTATACCTTTAACTGTTGATTGTTGGTTTTATGAAAACTTAAAGTTAAGTACTACATCATTGTCATGTAGGAGATAATTTTGTCAGTTTTGCATCTGCATTTGTTTCCTCGCAACACAACGAATGCGTTTAAATGCATTCGTAACTTAAAATTTAAAATGTAAAATTACAAGCATCCTTTTAAAAATCAATAGAATATGAATAGGCGGGAGTGTGATGTTATGAGCTGGTATAACGTCACGCCACATGACAAATATTTTTGTCGTCGATGCTACGATCAATGCTATGAGGCATAGATACAATATCCTGGCTACGGTGATTGCCAATTTTTCAGCTTACTTATAAACATGTACGACAGCATATTGCACATGTAACAAACGAAATGTTTTGCAGCAGCACAATATCAGTATTATACCATACCATTCAAATCACTATTTATAAAATGCACAAAAGCAAGTACTGCAATGTCATCATTGCAATGATAATTTGGACATTCCTACATGTTGACAGTCCATTTATCAAAGTTAGTATATGCACTTGGGGGACATGTTTGTGATTTTTATATATCGCTGTTACAAATGTGATATTATATAATACATGACAATAGGGTCTATAGGTAGATGTGTTTATACATCTGCTGTTACAAATGTGATATTATATAATACATGACAATAGGGTTTATAGGTAGATGTGTTTATACATCTGCTGTTACAAATGTGATATTATATAATACATGACAATAGGGGCTATAGGTAGATGTGTTTATACATCTGCTGTTACAAATGTGATATTATATAATACATGACAATAGGGGCTATAGGTAGATGTATTTATACATCTGCTGTTACAAATGTGATATTATATAATACATGACAATAGGGGCTATAGGTAGATGTGTTTATACATCTGCTGTTACAAATGTGATATTATATAATACATGACAATAGGGGCTATAGGTAGATGTGTTTAAATATCTGCTGTTACAAATGTGATATTATATAATACATGACAATAGGGGCTATAGGTAGATGTGTTTATACATCTGCTGTTACAAATGTGATATTATATAATACATGACAATAGGGTCTATAGGTAGATGTGTTTATACATCTGTTGGTGGGTTTTATTTTAAATAATTAGAGATAACATTAAAATTATATCAAAAATTTTAACTTGCAGCAGTTAATTGGTAATTTGATACTGTTTGTCTACTAGGTCAAATAGAAAACTGTATGATCTATATTTTAGCAGAGGAATCATGATTATCTATAGTCTGATATCTTTAAAGTATTATTTTTTTTAACAAATTTAACAAAGATTTAACAGAACAGATATATGATACAACATCTAAACAATAATAGAACTGAACGAATGTTGTTATCAGATCTCTAAAACAGAGTGTTTGGTATAATAGTGCTATAACCTACAGAATACAATAATCTATGGCAGTGGTAGCAATATGATGCATATTATGCTGTTTATTTTCTACCAATGTCCTTATATGGTATGCATGTTAGTAGTCACCTTTTCTTTACCTACATCCATATGATGCTGTTTATTTTCTACCAATGTCCTTATATGGTATGCATGTTAGTAGTCGCCTTTTCTTTACCTACATCCATATGATGCTGTTTATTTTCTACCAATGTACTTATATGGTATACATGTTAGTAGTTGCCTTTTCTTTACCTACATCCATATTATGCTGTTTATTTTCTACCAATGTCCTTATATGGTATGCATGTTAGTAGTCGCCTTTTCTTTACCTACATCCATATGATGCTGTTTATTTTCTACCAATGTCCTTATATGGTATGCATGTTAGTAGTTGCCTTTTCTTTACCTACATCCATATGATGCTGTTTATTTTCTACCAATGTCCTTATATGGTATGCATGTTAGTAGTCGCCTTTTCTTTACCTACATCCATATGATGCTGTTTATTTTCTACCAATGTTCTTATATGGTATACATGTTAGTAGTCGCCTTTTCTTTACCTACATCCATATTATGCTGTTTATTTTCTACCAATGTACTTATATGGTATACATGTTAGTAGTCGCCTTTTCTTTACCTACATCCATATGATGCTGTTTATTTTCTACCAATGTCCTTATATGGTATGCATGTTAGTAGTCGCCTTTTCTTTACCTACATCCATATGATGCTGTTTATTTTCTACCAATGTCCTTATATGGTATGCATGTTAGTAGTCGCCTTTTCTTTACCTACATCCATATGATGCTGTTTATTTTCTACCAATGTCCTTATATGGTATGCATGTTAGTAGTCACCTTTTCTTTACCTACATCCATATGATGCTGTTTATTTTCTACCAATGTACTTATATGGTATACATGTTAGTAGTCGCCTTTTCTTTACCTACATCCATATGATGCTGTTTATTTTCTACCAATGTACTTATATGGTATACATGTTAGTAGTCGCCTTTTCTTTACCTACATCCATATGATGCTGTTTATTTTCTAACAATGTACTTATATGGTATGCATGTTAGTATTCGCCTTTTCTTTACCTACATCCATATGATGCTGTTTATTTTCTACCAATGTCCTTATATGGTATGCATGTTAGTAGTCGCCTTTTCTTTACCTACATCCATATTATGCTGTTTATTTTCTACCAATGTACTTATATGGTATACATGTTAGTAGTCGCCTTTTCTTTACCTACATCCATATGATGCTGTTTATTTTCTACCAATGTACTTATATGGTATACATGTTAGTAGTCGCCTTTTCTTTACCTACATCCATATGATGCTGTTTATTTTCTACCAATGTACTTATATGGTATACATGTTAGTAGTCGCCTTTTCTTTACCTACATCCATATGATGCTGTTTATTTTCTACCAATGTACTTATATGGTATACATGTTAGTAGTCGCCTTTTCTTTACCTACATCCATATGATGCTGTTTATTTTCTACAGATATGGATCTATGATATGTATATAAGTGATTTATTCATTATTTGAGACCATTGATAAGATATACTGTAATTAAACTGACATTACAGCCTGTCTTTTCTTCAATAAGTAATATTTATGCCACCGTTTCCCTAGTTAAACGGTTAAACAATGGAAACCGGAGCGGGAGATTGTTTAACCGTTTAGCTCGGAAAACCGTGGTAGAAATAAAATAATGTGTAACAATGAAGCCATGCAATATCACATCTAGGTCATTGATTAGTGCACGGCTCTTTGAGAGCAATAAAACGACAGCCCAGATTTAAAGTGTGGTATATCTCGTATTTGCATGCATTATTTCATAGTTCTTATCTGTTGTTTACATTCTATTATATATATATCATAAAAAGATCAAGGGAAAAGAATGCATTCATGTTACAATTTTTTAAAAAGAAAGAAAAAATTAAACATACCTTGCCCATTTTGACTACAGATGACAAGCAGTATCCAGCTATCAGATATCCCTTGACAATCCTTACTTAATCATTATATATATCTGTGTCAGAAAATATAACATAGTCTGCTTATCCGTGACAAAGGATTGGTAATATTACCATGTGTTAAGTCGATTAAAGCCGTTCTATCATGTTACTAATGTAATATGAGACCAGTCATGTATGTTTACTTATCAAGTGAACCAGTCATGTATGTTTACTTATCAAGTGAACCCAAATAATCATTTGATCATTGTCAAGTCAACACAGACCAATTTGTCTTCCTAATTAAGATTTAGTTACAAAATAAGCGATTTATGGAAAATATAAATTTCGTATCAATATTTACAATTAATCAATCAATATTTTATTTCCCATCAGTGGGAAAGGTTCAGTCATGTATTGTCCCATGGGTGGGAAAGATTCAGCCATGTATTGTTCCATGGGTGGGAAAGATTCAGCCATGTATTGTTCCATGGGTGGGAAAGATTCAGCCATGTATTGTCCCATGGGTGGGAAAGATTCAGTCATGTATTGTCCCTTGGGTGGGAAAGGTTCAGTCATGTATTGTCCCATGGGTGGGAAAGATTCAGCCATGTATTGTCCCATGGGTGGGAAAGATTCAGCCATGTATTGTTCTATAGGTGAAATCATTGATTGCTCATCGATGCATTTGTATTGAGGAAATTTAAAAGAAATTATATATTATTGATAAAATAATTACTACAAGACATTAATGCAGCCGTTCGTAAATCACTTATGGCATTTATTTTTATCGGGAAATTAAAAAAACAACACTTGTAAAATGCCTTTTATAAAAGCAGGATGAAAGCATTTGCATCAGTTCCATAGCAAAGCGTCTTAACGAGGAACTTAATGGGGTATTTGAATATGTTATTACTAGTCTAAGATTTATGATTACTTGATTGCGTGTTATAATATTGATTGATTTGATTGATTTTTGGTGTTTAACGCAACTTTCAGCAATATTTCAGCTATATCATGACGACCAGTTTTAGTGATGGAACAAGCCGGAGTACCCGGAGAGAACCACTGACCATGGGCAAGCAACTGGTAAACTTTATCACTTGCGGCTGCAAGTCGAGTGCACCCTTTTTGTAATTTAAAAAGCCGTGCGCGAACCCACGCCTTATTGGTGATAGGCTTGTATGAGTTGCTAGGTAATCCAACTATCTAACTCATTGAGCCACCCGGACCCTTCAAACGTAATATAATTTACTTGTAATACGAGTAACACGATGAGTACAACTAGTGGAGCAGGAATTACTATGGCTTCCGGAGAACGTGAGCAAACACGTGGTCTTAAGTGGTGTTCGCGTTGCTTAATCTTGTTTGTGTGGTGTTTTGTTGGCCTTTGTCTGTATTTTCGTCTTTGTTCTTTTGACGATGTTATTGTACATGTATTAGAAAAACTTTTTCAATTGATAAAGATTGTTAGTATGGTTAATGTAATTGTAATTTTTCCACGCATGTACAAAATGTATTTATTAATTATTATTTACTTCTCTGTAGCTGTATGTATTTGGTTTATGAGAATAAAATTCATTCATTCACCATTATATTGTGTGTCATTCTTCGATTTATGGCTTATGATTACAACTTTGCTATTAAATATATTCATGATTACACACATCAAAGAAAATATTTAATAATTTTACGATTTATAAAGCCAATTTCGTCACATTCCACAATAGACTGTGGTAATGAGCATATATTTTAAACAATAAGCAAATGATATACTAGTTTATATGTTCTTATTGATACAAAGACAATGAACAACTTGTGTGCACGGTGTGTTTCTACAATACTCTTTATCAGGCACGCTTCAAATCTAAATATTTAGAAACTAATAAAAATATAGATATCTAATGCAGAAGGGGAATTACCTTTTCTGGAAGTTCAAGACCCAGATTGGCTCCTGGTTTTCAAAGCGTTTTGATCGGCTTAAATGTAGCAATGAGCCAACTCTGCCTTCATCAGTTACCTTTATAATCAAAAGATTGGTGAACCTCGGAATATCCTAAAGATACCCTCGAGAATTATTAGTCCATCATCAGATTGGAGGGAATACGAAAAAGTATTAAATGTCTGATGGCTAGTAACCTAGTGAAACATTAAATCAAACACAAATTAAAGAGCATAATATCAGACAATACAACAAGAACAACACATCCAGGACTTAAACATAAAGATAATGTTTCTTGTGTCGTAAATTTAACAGTGGATGTTTTCCTACTTCGAAAGATTGCTAGCTCTGATACTTATTGACAAGTACTAGTACCACACATAAAACAAAGGAAGATTTCACAAACAGACATCCCAGGCTGTTCAAGCCATATAAGGTGTGTTGTATTAGCCATGATGTATTGATATTGTCAAATTTTATTTTGTTAATTTTTAGTTATTGTTTGTTCATAATGTTTAATTTGTTAGATATTTGAGTCTTTTCTGCAGGTTTTTTTTATGCTGTAGGATTGTTTTCCTTTTATTTTTGCCCGTTTACTTGTATACCTAATGTATTTTTACTGTCGGAGTTGTGCAGCTTGCTAAGTCTTCAGTTCATCTAAAGCGTTGTTAAACGCACTGCTTTGTTTGATGTTCAAAGTATCACTAAAATATCTAGATAGTTCTTTTATTTTGATAGAGTCATAAGAATTGAACTGTGTTTTCCCTAGAATGTCATGCTTCATACTTCAACAGAGGATCGCAAACGAGGCTATTTCAAATGTTGCAGTTTGTAAATCCGCTAAAAACTTGTGTGATCATTTTTCATTCAACAGAATTTTTACAATGTACATGTATTGCTATGTTTTATTTCTTACTGATGATTATATTTTTTTATTGTTCTTCATTTTTGTATCGTTACCTCTATTTGATAAAATGGCCCAAACCAAGCATTTAGTATTTAAAGCAGAAAATGACTTGTTTCCGAGAAAAGCGGATACAACTTGGGTAATTTGATGATGATGGGTGATGGATAGAATGTGATGTTTTGTGAGATTGGTGTAATCATCGGGTTGCTTGAAATAGTCCAGCATCAACATGTCACTTCAACTTACTTTGGTTACAGGTGATTGGTGAATATGTACTGTGTTGTTTAAACTATCATTATTCTGTCCATACTAACCAGCAAAGGTTATACTCTAATGTCATTTGCGATATGCGCCATGCACAGTTCAAATCATTATCAACACAAGTATTGCTCATATGCCTCTTAGTAAGTAGCGAGTAATGTAAAAATTGAACAGTGTGGTAATCGTCATTGAAATTGAACTTATCTAAACAGTATTGCTACAGTGTCAGGGCATTTGTATCAGGAATGCTTGCTTAATAAGATGACACCGCACTAATTCGTCATCGTGATCAGGGTCAGATTTGTTCGTACCTGTAACAAGCTACAAACCAGATAGTGTAATCGGGTACATTATATTCTGCAGAAGACATACAGCCACGTGCACGGTGGTAATTATATTAATACACAATACACAACTTTAATGAGATCTTTGAAATAAAAAAAAAAGAGATTCTCAAATTGATATTCAATCATATTGAATAAGATACGTAATAATTTCAGATACAGAATTAATAATATACATTTATATAGATAAATCAAGTCTTAATAGCGACTTTATATTTTCTTATATATGATTACATTAAATGTTGCTTCAAGTAACCTTGATTCTTAATTCTGTTCTGGGGCCGTCGTGGCCGTGATCGTATGGTAGTTAGATTTACTACCCATGCAATCAGTGCATATAGGTGTACAACATTATGTGATAAAGTTTGTCAGTGACTTGCGACAGGTCGGTGGTTTTCTCCTGGTCCTCCGGTTTATTCCACCAATAAAACTGACCGCCACGATACAATTGAAATATTGTTGAACGTGACGTTAAACAGCAGCAAACAAACAAAACTTAGTTATGTTCGCTCCTCCGTAGTGTATAAAATCAGTTACATTCACGACATATGGAGGGCGATAGGAATGTTGCGACGCAAGACAGAAAAATTACTCTTGCGATATCAAAATCATCTCATGTGTCGTAAATCTTAGTAAACGATTTCAATATATAGTCTAGATGCAAGGTGGATTTATAACTGTCACACAAGGGTTGCTTAGTAGCAAATTATCAGAGAATGAAAACAAATAATTTACATACCTTACACATAGCTGCACAATATATTTGTCTATATACTAGAATATCAATGAATATTAAACATCTAAATTCCAATTTGTTGCCTGACTTGACTTATATTCAGGAGAAAACTGTCGCCAATGTTCAAGAGGAGTTCATTAGATTCATATAATAAATTATCTTGTTTTCCGGTTTATTCCCACCACTTTTCAAGATACTGTCTGGTTAAACTAGATGTGATAATTCACGATGGCTATATCTAATGGTTTTAGTCTGTGTTTTTACAAATACATATATAATGTTATATAAAGTGGACTTTTCCATATTATTTTGAAATTATCAATACTCTAATACAATTTTGTTTTTATTTTAGAATTGTTCCTACATTGTGATATTATTGTTTTCTTCGTGTTATTACAGTAAACTGATTTGAAAGGGTATCTCACATTCTGACATTCAAAATACAATTTGATAAACGTATCAAGTATTCTGAAATCGCATTTGATTGATACATAAATTGTCATTGCATATGATTAGATAAAACAATCGATATCTTACGTAATTTGATAAAGGAGCTGACATTGTATGTAATTTTATAGATATGATTGTATAAATAAACTGTTATTTCGTGATTCGAAAAAGAGACTGACTAATCGATATCTTACGTAATTTGATAAAGGAGCCGACATTGTATGTAATTTTATAGAAATGTTTGTATAAATAAACTGTTATTTCGTGATTCGAAAAAGAAACTGACTAAATACACAGATACAGTCAAACCTGCCCATGCGGTCACCTCTATTAAGCAGTCACCTGTATTAAAAGGTCACCTTTTTCTTGTCCTGTCATAGAAAAGTTCATATGAATTGAACCTGTTTTAAGAGGTGACCTGTCTTATAAGACCATGTTTTCTTTGTTTCCATTGTGACCTCTTAATACAGGTTTGACTGTATATATGATTTGACTAAAAACTAAGCATCGTATCGGATATAAATATAGATTCTCCTTCAGTTGCCCGTGGGTTACGACATTTCTCCACTCAAGAGAGTTAAATTTAAAATTTTATCTACAAGCCGTCAGGAGAGTGGAGAAATATCGTAACCCACATGGGCAACTGAAGGAGAATTTGTTTCTCCTATTATTTAACACGAACTTTATTTCAAAATCCTTTGGCGGACCTCTACGCAATTCTGTTGCTAACATTTTGACAACATGCGGGGAAAGGCACGAGACATTTTAATCCTCTAGAGGATTACAGATTTTTCCACCACTGGTTCAGCGGGGTTAAAATCCGTAATAATGGGAGAAACGTTGATGTCTAATGTCGTCCAAAGGTTAGTGAGCACGACGCTTTTCTGGAATAAACCGGAACTTGAGCGCTCGAAGTCTAAGATTGGAAAGCCAAATAATTTAATAGACATCTGGGAGCAAGTAAACCAAGGGGTATAAACCAGGATAGTCACCATTGGTCAAGGTTACCTTTGTCTTCGGGAATTAACCTTCATTTTAATAAATTACATTATTTAGGAACTGTATATTTATGATATATGGCTTGATAAAATAATTGACATGATAAATAATTTGCTATGATAATGAAACCCTAGCACTGTATAGGATTTTTTTATTATAAACTAACATTTTAACATCGCATGTGATTTAATATATAGAATGACATGATTAATGATTTTTTCAGAAACTGAAATTTTATTACTGTATTATAATTTGAAGGAAAACTATATTGTGACTTTGTATGGGATTCGATAAAGAAACTGAAATGCATTTTATTTTGATTAAAAACTAACATTTTCACATCGCGTGTGATTTGATAAAGAAATTGATTTGATAAATGATTTGTTCCGAAGTGAAATGTTATCACTGTATATTATTTGAAAAAATATTAATTTTGTGATTGAATGTGATTTGATAAACAAACTGACATTGCATATGATTCAAATGAAAACCTTTTACATCTGTGCGGATTATGAATGTGAAACGAAGTGGACTTTCATTACCTATTTTTTGCAGGCGGGCTCATGTCGTATTTACGTTATTTGTGTTTGCTTGCGTATATCGGTGCCCAACACAAATTATGTTGTGTTTTTGTGTTATTTTTCTACGTACCCTATGTTGCCAGTTTCTCTGGATTGTCCATTGTTGGTTGCGCCTTCGGAAATCTCTAACGTTTATTATCTATTCCCCACTAAAATAAATCGAAATGAAGAAGCAGTAAATAAACGTTAGAGAAATCCGAAGAGACAAAGTTAAATGTACAATCTAGTGATACTTTGGCAACTTTGTGCATACAAAACATAGAACGAAAACAAAAACAAAACATTACAGAAAACTAAAAAAAGCACGAACAACTACCAAAAACAGGGATGAACCAAGGTGATCGTGAAGGGTAAGCTGTTCTTGTTTCTTATAAGACATTATCAATAATAAATACCATTGAGGGGTACTCTTAACTGATAAACGCCGCACTTGTGCTTCAGTGTTTTACCTTTGTCTTTCTATATATATCCTCACATTGCATATGAACTGAAAACCAATGTAATTTATATCATTAATAAACCAAGACGAACGTAAAAAACATTAGTTCAAATTATTATTTTCTAGGGGGATGATCTAGATACAGAATCAAGAATAGAACAAAAGTAGATGCAAAACAACTGTTGATATCAAGGGCTCTGGAATGGCTAGTATGAACAATCCATTGACTTTAGTTCTAATTCCAAAGTTAATTAAGCATAAAGAGCCTTACATGTGTATTTTAACAACGTATATTCTATCAACTGAGACGTTGTGATTCGCCTACACAATAGCAATGAAAACACTTTGTTTTCGTTTCGTTTACTACAATAACCAACTCAATAGTATTATCTACATATTATGTTGTCAACATTTAACATGTTTATTTCTAAACATGTATACATGTATTTTTCATGGAAATGACATTTCATTGTTGTTATTTGTTTCAGCTGAGAAATGGCTACCTAGCTAAAAAGATAGAAGATACCTGCTCTCGCTTTGGATTTCTTATGATGTTCACGTAATCCGTGCTGTTTGTACTATGTACGTGCCTTGCTGTACTTGTATATTGTAGTCCTGTTACTTGAAAGTTTTTTCTGATTTGTGTAGTTTGTGTTGATGTTCCTAGTCTTACTGTGATAGTTAATGTCTTTTGAGTAGGGTTTGTTCGACTCTACCATTACATTGCAATCCCGTTGATATGCTACGTTAGAGACAATCTTGAGGGACGAGTGATATAACTAACAATACCAACCCCTCGTATTACAACCGTTCTTCTTGAAGTTATACCATCTTTGTAAGGAATTTGCTAACCATAATGGAGATTCCTACTACCAAAACGATTTACGTCTTTACCTCCAGTTGTTTGTATGATTGCTCATGCTTTTTTATGCTTACAGTCAAACCTGCCCATGCAGTCACCTCTATTAAGCGGTCATCTGTATTAAAAGTAGTTTTTTTCTTGTCTTGTCATAGAAAATTTCATATGAATTGAACCTCTTTTAAGAGGTCACCTGTCTTATGACGCCACTTTTTCGTCGTCCCAAACGTGACCTCTTAATACAGGTTTGACTGTATTTGTGTTTGCATGTGTATAGTGGTGTCAAACACATCTTGCCTATATGAGTAACATGGCGGCTCTCTTATAAAAGGCAGGAACTGGAACCACCCCCGGTTTTTGGTGAGGTTCATGCTGCTCATCTTTTTAGTTTTCTGTGTTGTGTTTTATTTTTGCTTTGTTTTGCTTGTGCTGTGTCTTGTGTGCCCAATTTTGACCCCACTGTCTCTGGGTTGTCCATTCTTGATTGCTCCTTTGGTTTTCTATGACATTTATTTCCTAAATGCAACAGGCTAAATATCACATTATGAAGCAAAACTTTCAAACAATCAGTTTAATTGGTCTTTGTCGACATTTCAAGATTATAGGACACGTCTTTGTTCTGCGATTTAAAACAATCAAACATTGACGAATTGTGAAATGTCACCTCAATGGTTGATGTTTAAACTACAAATACATGGCCAAACTTCATTAGTTTCTAAAACTGCAAACGTTTATAATGCCAAAATCCACATGCTTGTTCCAAATTTAACGCTTTATATTGATATTGATCAACTTCGTTCGGTCGTTCTGCACATACATGTACAGTGGAACATGTCTAATCCGACACAACAAAAAACCAGGGAAATGTGTCAGATTATACAGGATGTCGGAAAACTTAGTTTTTATTTTAGTTAACAGAAATACTTTGGGACTATAAATTTTTGTCGTATGTCACAGGATGTCGAAAAACTCAGGTGTCGGATTGCACAAGTTCCACTGTATATCCAAAAACACATTTTAAAACAACCATATTAGGATGAATATTGCCACCATTATAGGATGAATATTGCCACCATTATAGGATGAATATTGCCACCATTATAGGATGAATATTGCCACCATTATAGGATGAATATTGCCACCATATTAGGATGAATATTGCCACCATTATAGGATGAATATTGCCACCATTATAGGATGAATATTGCCACCATTATAGGATGAATATTGCCACCATTATAGGATGAATATTGCCACCATTATAGGATGAATATTGCCACCATTATAGGATGAATATTGCCACCATTATAGGATGAATATTGCCACCATTATAGGATGAATGTAGAAATGTAGTCTAGTTGAACCTAGAACATGTCTTTGTCAGATAATCTATATACAAATGTCTGCCACACATCCTTTAAGATCTAAATAATTATTTTTACTGAGAAATCGGATTATTACAAAAAATCTATAGATATTGGTTGATGACAATTCCATATAAAGTAGAACATGCAGTAGGATAAAACCTCTGTGTTAATTGTCATCACAAAATCTGTCATATATGTTAATATATATAACAAAGCATGTCTAAATATAGAATAAAATGAAAAATAAATATCACAATGTTGGAATTTTTCCAAAATTAAATCGTAGAAACAGACGATCTATCCATATCCTTTTCAATAGTTAGGGTTATAGTGTTTAACGTCACTTATTTCAGATATCGTATCGTGGTGCTCAGCTTTATTGGTGGAGGAAACCGGACTACCAGAGAAAACCACCGACCTGCCGCAAGTCACTGAGAAGCTTTATCACATAATGTACACCTCACCATGAGCGGTATATTTTGAACTCACAAATTCAGTGGTGATATGCACTAATTACACAGGTAGTTGTAAGCCAAACTACCATACGATCATGACAATGGCGGTCACCCCCTTTTCAACATTTTGGAATTAAGGAGGATTAATTATCCAATAGAGATGTAATATAAATACCTTTATACAGCTGAAATCAGACAAATATTTATAATTTTGTCAGTGCTTAATTTGTTTGCTAGACAGATATAATGCCCGATGGAGATACAATTATTACCAAATCCAGGTGAAACACTCGGGGGGGGGGGGGGGGGGGGGGGAGGGAGGGGATCAAAACAAATGATAGATTAGCAACATGTAAACTGTTTCAATAGTTTTAAAATATATCTAGTTTTTTTGTGGTGATTACCAAGTAGATAAAGGTGACCGAACGTCGTCATGACTATCATTCTATGACTAATGGGTTGGGACCAGATCATAGTGAAGCCTGCACGACTTGTACTAATACTTTGTCATATTTTTACTCTGAATTTCTACCCCAATCACTGCACATAACCGTCACGGTATATTTGAAGAAAGGTTTGAAGATACCAAAGGAGTAATCAGAAGCCATAACTCAAAGAACAAACAATACAATGACCACAAGATACCAAAGGGGTAATCAGAAGCCATAACTCAAAGAACAAACAATACAATATCAAAAAGGAAAAAACACGAAAGCACATTCAACTACATGTATCTACAAAACATCAACCCTCTATCAGGTATATCATGATAGGAACCCAATCACTGGAATATCGGATCAACTGAGAGATGTATTCCATATGCAGATGCTGCTGGAATGTTGCTACATATAAATCGAAAGTTCTTTGATGTTTCACTGTTGATTAAGTGAACTTTACACGCATGTCTATATTTAACTTCTACAGTAAAACTATTTAAGGCATCCATTAAATCAATTATATATTAGATAGTACATTGTAATTTTATTTCATCTAATCTGAAATGATCTTGAACGAAATGAGACATAATAAAAGTTCTAGTAGGGATGTACATCCATTTTACTTTTCTTCTATGTCATGTAGTTACATGGATTGTTTATTTTTCTAATGGCCATTCGCCCCGAAAGACTTTTAAATTATCTGGCTTACAATATTTTTGACATGAGCCTCCAATATTTCAGCTATATATCGTGGTGGTCAGTTTTATTGGTGGAGGAAAACGTTTAGTTCCCGGAGCAAACCACCTACCTGCCGCGAGTCACTGACAAACATGATCAAATAATGTTGTATCGAGTACACCTCACCTGAGTGAGATTCGAATTCATAGCGTTTGTGGTGATAGGCACTGATTGCAGACTACCATACGATCACGACCACGACGATCCGTCTTCAAAGATGGCTATGACAAAGTATTTGATTTAGTAGACCAATAATATAATAATATAAATAATTAATATTTCTAGTACAGAAAGCTGGCTATAAAGCATTATTTGTAGCTTGAAAATGACACTCTTGAGATAAGATAAATCAGAGATATACAAGTCTCAGAAATCTTACTCATGAAATACTTTACCATAAAATCAAGTATGAATATTTCCCCTTTTTATCAGTTTGCTGCAAGTACAATCATATTTCACCATACAATATATTTATGGTAAAGCAAATTTAGCAAATATGTTTTAACGGAAACAGCACCCTTGATCTTAGTGATTTGATGTTATGATGATATTTCGCTCGTTAAAGTCCGAAACGTTGCCACAAATATCGGTAAAATAACCAGGCGAGAATTATAATCTGATGAGGATGATAATATTAGAACGTCGTCGTCCACAAAGAAACATAAAACTCATGGCTCTAGCAGTCATTTTTTTTTATTGTAGAAAGCGATTGATTTTTTTCTATAAATAAACGTTAGAGAAAAACGAAGGGGCAATAAAAAATGGACAATCCAGAGAAACTGGAAACACTGGGCACACAAGACACAGAACGAAGACAGACCAAAACAAATAAACACAACACAAAATACCAAAATGATGAACAACACGGACACAAACAACCAGGGACCAAAGGATTGAGAAGTCCCTGTTTCTTATAAGGAACCTTCCGTGTTACTTATATAGTCCGGTAAAAGTCTTTTTACTTATCTTGTCGGTGAACCTCGTTGAACATATTTAAGATGTAGACTTGTAAAGTTTGATTTATAAAAGTATAAAATATCAACTATAAGAGGAACGCATTCGGTACTCATTATAATTTGAACAGTTTAATATTAAATTACATTTGAGAAAAAGCTAAACACTGTCGAGTGCAATTTTTTTTTATTAGTCCTACCAAGGATTTGTATAGTACTATACAATATCCTTGGTCCTACTACTTGTCGATGTTGTTTATCCATACTCGAGGTTATCACTTCCACCATGTCCCGATGTCGAGTTATGTAGTCGATTCCTTCCTCAAAATTAGCAAACGCCCCTTTCGAATGGGTTGCAATACACAGTAAAGAAAATGTTATATTTCTATACCCGGGGAGGTCGAGGTTTTCTGTTAGAGAACAATTGTTGTTCTATCGCTCTGTCAATTACATCACTTTGATGTCACTTTGTATGAATTCTAGAATGTGATCTGGTTGCCTCTATTTATTATTTGCTCCTGGAAATCTAGTGATAATCTGGTATATTTAAATGTGTCTTGACCATTGTGGATTGAACTATAATACATTGTGATCATTCCCTACGCAATCTTATTTCTCTATGAATCAACAGTAATATGTTTGAATTATAGATTGAGAATTCATGTAAGAAGAATTGGAATCAGATTGTCTCAACATAAAAGATAAAGACACGTTACTTTTATTCTATTATCTAGCATTAGTGTCGTAAATTAATATTGAAAGCTCCATAAATCAAGTATGTGGAAAATTCAATTTTCCCTCTCTATTGGTTTATTCTAGATGTAGAGATGCTCAATAAGGTATACGAAAATTCACGATTTCACAGCTATTCGTTTATTGTATTTAAAATGGTCTTTGAGAAGATATATTTACAAAAATGTACATGTTCTTTTTCAATATAGATCTGCTTGGAATAGAGTAATCATAATTTAAGACGATCGCTCATCTTTGCAGTCTAATTTAGTCATCGCCCAAATGTGTTCTGAGGCGATCGCTGAAGGTTAATAGCCCACTTACGCAGGGTGTCAATAGCCACTTTGGACCAAAATCATATAGGAAAATAAGATTTTTTAAATGAAAATATAGGATAAATATAGGGTAAGTTTAAGATATATTTAGCAAAAAATGCATGGCCTGCACCTCCCTTGTAGTCATGCCTCACCTCCTTTTTACTGTCAAGTGGAAAAAAACAGCATCGTAAACTCTACACGTATCCTATTGCTCTTTTTACAAAATACGTAAAAATAGACAGTGAAAAAAAAAACGTTTGTTTTTTTCAAAGGATTGAACATGACAAGAACATGACAACTCCTTTAACACTTTAAAGAAAAAAAAATGATATAATGTCTTCGAAATTATATATGATATTTTTTATGAAGAAAAGGCTACCTATTCAACTTTACAAAGTTTTTTTTTAACAAATGTTTTGTAGCAAGATCAGCTAAAAATTATTGAAGTATCAGCATTAATATCTTGTATAGCATCAATTTGTCATGTTTATATGAAATTTCCACTCAAAATTAAAGATTCAACTTTTTTTCTCATAAAAATATAGGATTTTGGTATGTAAGAAGAGTATGAAGATACCAAAGGGGCAATCAGAATCCGTATATCTAAGAAGAACAGACAACACAATGGCCAAAAGAAAAAGTACAAAAGGACAAACAACGATCTACAAAACATACATATAAAACTAAGGATCGAGTAACACGAACCCCACTAAAAACCGGGGGTGAACTCATGTGCTCCGGAAGGGTAAGCAGTTCCTGCTCCACTAATGGCACCCGTCGTGTTAATCTAGTTACAAACACAGTAATAAGTCGTGAATGAGGTAAGGACCGGGAAGTGTTTACGACAAGTGGAACATATCCGTGGTCATTTGTGACACAGATATTCCATAACGGTCAACCAAGTCATGGTGGCGACCGTAAAATTTTCGAAGTAATGACTTCAACTTTACCAAAAGGAACCCTTGGTTCAGTGGCTTCCTTGTTAGCAGCAACCCTATATCAAGGAAATCCTGATAGGAACCACAAGCTCTGGAATATCGTATCATCTGAGAGATATATACTCCATATGCAGGTGTTGCTGGAATGTTGCTACATATAAATGGAAAGTTCACAATGGGAAAATTGAAATGATCTCTTTTGTCGTAAAGTTTCGTTCTTAACCGACCCTCACTGTCGATTTCGAGGTGTAGGTCAATGTATGAAGCAGACCTACCTGTATCTGTGGTATCCTTTATTTCAAGCTCAATGGGATAGATACGATCAACAAAATCACCAAACCTAGAATTATGTAGTGAAAGGACATCATCTGTATAGCGGAACGTGAAATTAAAGGATTGGGCTAGCTTCTTTTCGTTTTTCTTGAGAAGCCCCTGTATGAATTCTGCCTCATACGAATAAAGGAACAAGTCGGCGAGAAGAGGAGCACAGTTGGTACCCATGACTGTCTGTTGAAAAACACGTCGACCAAACATAGCAAATATGTTGTCAATCAAAAACTCGAGCATGTTGAAGATGTCAGTTTCAGAGAACTTTTTGGTAGAATCAGAGTGGTGTTTTACAAAATAAGATCTGTCTCTTCCTAGCGCAAGGTATTTGTATCTACATTGGCCATTCTTTTTCATGAAACACAGTTGGACCAACTCCCTTAATTTGTCCTTCAGCTTAGAGTGAGGAATAGTCGTGTAAAGGGTAGAGAAGTCAAATGTTTTAATTTTATTGCAGGAGAGGGACCTAGATTGTATGTACTCTAACATATCTTTAGTTCTTCAGAATCCACATCTGATTCACACCACCTCTCGAGTAGCTAGTGTCACAGTAGCTCTGAAGCCCGGTTTTGACCGCCGATAGAATACATTTTAATAATTTGGAAAGAGGTTCCGTGAAGCATTTGGCAGACCTAGCAATATAACACTGTTTGAAAGGATACTTGTGTAATTTAGGAATCCAGTAGAGTGATGGTAAATCCAGTTCTTCATCTTTGGTTGAAATTCCAAAGAAACACAAAACAGATCTATGGTTGTCCAGGATTTCTTCCTTCGTAAGTGTCGTCGGGGTATATGTAGGGTTGCCAAGTGAATTGTCAATACCTAATTCCTTTATCAAGCAGTCTATGTAATGTGATTTACACACAAAACCAATATTGTTAGGGGCCTTGTCGGCGGAGACAATAACATATTTGTCATGAAGGAGAAAGGTGCTTAGCAACATTTGGGTCTTTAAAGATTGATGTACAGCAAGTGCTCATAGACCCACTGAGTTTTTTTTTAATTCTAATCTGTATTAGCGACCTCACCCATTCGAAATAGAGTATCCAAGTCCTCCTTTTCATGTTTTCCCATTGTCTGGCGTAATCCTCGATGGAATCCATAAGTATTTTAAAGTTGTGTTTCCAGTTTATGGATTTAGGCCCTTTGGCGAACACCTCTCGTAGAGAGATGTTGTTGATAATTTTAAGGTCACCAGTTATAACGTGGTCAGTCGGATTATATATGAACGGGGAACTTCCACAGGTGCAATCAGGAGGCATAGATTTGAAATCTTCAATATTGAGATCACGCAACACGTTTGTAATTAAAATTTTGGGTGCAGGTCGTTTCGAAACAAAGTCGTTTCGTACCCTATTGAATTATAGGTAAGCGGAAGACAAATCCATTCATTGAAACACTTTGATCTTCATGTTGTAAAGAACTTTGAACCAGAGTGAGACATGGTATTTCTACAGATTGGAGAGAATGACATCTGCCAGCAATATTCGGCATCACACACTGCATCAGAGATCATCCAACTTGCAAAACACATTAGGCGCATGGGAGTTTCTATTGTTGTGATTGGATCCAACATAATACGACCAACACCAAGAAATATGAGAGACAACATATGATAGAAAGAAAAGGAAGATAAATAAAGAACTGAACAAAGTGAAAGAGAGTGGTATCAAATACTGGAGACATCAAAGCTCGTGGCAGAAGCCTAGATATTTTGATAGACGGTGTGCACCTTAATGATGATGGACATTTTAAATGTTTCTGCTCTATTCGTATGCGTGCTAAATTGTATCTGTAAAATATGTATGCTTTTAAACAGTATACAAGTTCTGTAAAACCTCTTGTTATTAACTGGTTAAACTTGAAAAGTCTTACAAGTACATGCATATTTGTAAGAAAGTAAAACATACTTATGTTATTTGGTAAAAGTATCATTTTCCCATATAATTCTATAGTAAACCCCACCCCTATTTGAGCCCCCTAAAAAATACACTGAAGAGCCCCTGCACGAACATTGAATATGTCATGCACAACTAGGGATATAGGTCTATCATACTATTAAACCTCAAGTTTGTATGGCTTACAGTTTCTGAGAATTGCTGTGGACATTCTTATGTTCGTAGAAAGAAAGAAAGAAAGAAAGAAAGAAAGAAAAATAATAATAACTAGAATTACCATTGCAAAGCAATAGCGGACGCCACCCCACCCCATTATTTTGGTACCTCGGTTTCCATGGTAACGGCAGCCATCTTAAATTTGTTCAACCCGTCAAAAGCTTCCACAAACTAACTGGTCATTTTGAAACTTAATATCTCTGTTTGCAAATCTGCATTTGACAAGAAACATTACTGTAAAGTTTCTTGAAGTTTGGAATAAATTTAACAATTTTTGCCCCTTGGTTACCATGGCAACGTCCACCATTTTGAATTTTACCAACACGCCAAAAGCTTCTACACACTACGGTGAATATTCCTACGATGTTTTATGAAGTTTGAGGAAAGAAATCAATTTTTTTTTAAATCCCCCCTTTTTTATTTCCATGGCAACTGCGGCAAAGTTTGTCCTACGGATTCCGATTTTTTTGGCTTATCTCGTTCCACTAGATGTGGATGTTGTTCCTATCAAGTTTCATCAATTTCTGTTCGTTCCTACGATGTTTCATGAAGTTTGATGAAAGAAAAAAGAAAAAAAACTTTTTTATATCCATGGCAACTGCGGCAAAGTTTGTCCTACCGATTCCGATTTTTTTGGCTTATCTCGTTCCACTAGATGTGGACGTGACAGGAAACATTACTGCAAAAATTTGTGAAGTTTGGAGTGAACTTAACATTTTTTGCACCTTGGTTACCATGGCAACGGCCGCCATTTAGATTTTTTTCAAACCCCCCAAAAGCTGCGGAGGATATTCCTACAGAGCTTCATGAAGTTTGATGAAAGGAATGCAAAAATTGTTTAAATCCCCCCTTTTTTGTTTCCATGGCAACTGCGGCAAAGTTTGTCCAACCGATTCCGATTTTTTTGGCTTATCTCTTTCCACTAGATGTGGATGTTGTTCCTATCAAGTTTCATCAATTTCTGTTTGGCGAGTAACCTGCTATGATCATTTTTATGTTTTTCAATTTTTAAGCATTTTGGCCATTTCCATGGCAATGGCAGCCATTTTGAAAAATTCAATCCTTTAACGCACAACTTCACATGGCATATGATATTCCTACAAGGTTTCATAAAGTTTGATCAAGGCATCTCCGAGAAATCGAGCGGACAAAAATGTGTGGAAGAATAATTATAGTGAAAAAGAAACGTAGAATAGCAATACGTCACCTGACTGAAGTTCGGGGCGACGTAATAATAATAAGAAACGGAACAAAAACATATATTTAGGAAAATATAGCAAAATCTTGAAAACATAGAAAAAATATAGGAATATATCACTTTACAGCCTGCTTACGTTGCCATCCAACTGACTTGTCCGTTGCGTATTGGCGATGGCTACCAGGGTTCAATCCATAGAGCTGTCCTGCGCATCCCCTGGTGGTGGATAGATGGTATCCTCTCGATTAGATGGGGGGTTGTCATGTTACAAGGAAAGACTGACCAAGCAACATGTCTGTAGTGTGTCTTTTGTGGATTCGAAAGAGTATATTATATATGCACATTGTAGCCACTACGGAGGACTAAATTTGTTGCCCTTGTACAACTCTCCATTGGCAGTCAAAAGTCGTTGCAACGGTGTCCCTATTCCTCCCTTATTTCTGTATCAATTTTAGATATTGATGACATTGTTCTCGTCCTCAATATAGTTGATATACTGCTCGTTGAATAATAAGCAGTAATCAATCAATGATTTAAGGCAATCGCTCGTCTTGAGACTAAATAAGTTATCTTCAAGGAGTGATCCAAGGTAATTGCTGGTCTCTAAAACTACGTCTGGTCGCTCTATCAAGTCTACTTACATGATCGTCTGATCACCCGTATTTACATTTGATTAATATTAGTCTGATCACTCCTCTTTAAAGTGTACTCACTTCATCGTTCAAATCAAAACAATGTTTGCTTACCTTACTCCATAAGTGAGAGTTTTGGTATTTAATGACATTCAATGGTTATCACTAGCTTCCCCCATCACAATATCTCACCCGATATTATTAAATATTTATTAGGTGTCTTCATTTGTGCAAGATTCATTATGTGTGTCAAAATGCTGATTTGTGCCATTTCCATCTTGAATTTTTATTTTTCCTATTGCAGATTTTGTTAAAACTTTAATTTGGACCCCCAGATTGTCAGGATCCTTAGGTCATGGAACCTCCGTTTGTACTAATCCAAATTTACCAGTCTCTGTGATATTTCACAGCAAACATTGCAGCATTTCTATTCATGGTTCTTGAGAAGAAAATTTATTAAAGATTTATAAATTTCTCCTTTTAGGATGCCTATTGATTGGCAGTGGATCATCTGCATTTGCATCTCCCCTTCCCAGGAATAACCAATCCATATTATTAGTTCTGTTTATTTGATTGGGCATACATTTTAATTGTGCTAGATATTAAAAGGTGAAAACTTATTAGGGAACGAGCATTTAACTTGAAAGGGGGGGGGGGGGGGGATGGGGTTTTTTCTAAAAAAATATTCTGATTCCCAATGTTGCTGAAAAAAATATTCTGATTTTGGTAGAGGGAAAAAAAAAATAATCTGATTCAGAGTTTTTGTCATTTAACCTAATGTTGAATTCTGGAAAAAGAAAGTTTATTATGGTCCTTTTAGACTTTCCCATATTCATGAGAGAAAAAAACATAAAATTTATAATTAGTAGACAAGACATTTTTACAATTTCCCATGACTAGCCCCATCTTAAATTATACTTTGAATATATTGTACATACTAGCTATAGATTCCATGAGATGGTCTCAAATAAAGGTATTTAATTAACACCAATAATATATTTTATATATGCTTAAATTATAGATTGAGAACTCATGTAAGAACAATTGGAATCAGATTGTCTCAACATAAAAAATAAAGACACATTACTTTTATTACATTATCTAGTATTAGTGTCGTAAATCAATATTGAAAGCTTCGTCAATTCAATCCATAAATCAAGTATGTGGAAGATTCAATTTTCTTTACAATGCATTTATTCAAGATGTCGAGATGTTCAATAATGTATATGAAGATTCACGATTTCACAGCAATTTGCCAAATGTATTAAAGTGATCTTATAAAGAAGATATATTTACAAAATTTTCTTTATAAATCGTTTTAGATTACAGTAAAGCCAAATAAAAAAATATGTGTGTTTACGGTCACATGTCAAAAAAATCTAGGGTTGGTCGGTCGGCATTAATATTTTTTTAATTTCTTTTTTTATTATCGGCAAAATCGGAAATAGTCGTTCCCGGTTCCGGAATCTGATATATCATTTTCAAAATTTCGGGCAAGCCGTCGTCATTTGTTGAAGCTGTTTTATGACGAGTTACGCAGTTTTTCTACCTTCTTTGCTCTCAATTTCGACAAAAAGCTAGCGGTTTAATAAATAAAACATTGCTGCTGATTAAACAACAAAAATGGTTATCCGAATTCTGTGTAAAAATTGATAGGGTTGCTAGCAAAAATTAGGGTTGAATAATTGCTGATAAAAAAGGTTAGGGTTGGCAGCTGAAAAATAGGGTCGGTCGGGTGACCGTAAACACACATATTTTTTTATTTGGCTTAATCTAATGGCATGGCTATTTTTAGTATGTTGGCATTAAACACCAATAAATCAACCATAGTTGCACAATGTATAATAATAAATAAATACAGAAGTGTACAAACAGAATTTATTGGCATTTTATCTCTTTATTTGTATTCCATAACCAACGTTATCTGATGAATGAATGACACGTACATGTTTGATAGTTATTAATGATACATAGGTCACAGTAGCATATTAAACTACAATGTATATAATATTCTTTAAAATTTCATTTGTATTTCTTAAATGATAAAAGTACAAACTTTGTTGGATGGTCATATGATTTTGACAAATGACATTCTTCACAAATATTAAAGACATTGTCTGTAATTCTATTGACTTGTGCTAAGACACCATCGCAATTGTTTTTTTTCTTTTAGCAACAAATGTTTTAAGATGATAAAGAGGACAAAGTTGTAAATATATGACTGTGTGAAGTTAATAAGACAATATATAAAGTAACACATTAACAGTTACATATCAAATATTAATGCTCAATTATTTGATCTAAAACAAAATTCCACTTTCTCAAAAATACAATTCAAGAGAAATTAATTTGAACATTTATCTACTTGTATCGGCCCTTACAGTGATAAAACTGTCTGTGCATGAGTTTTTACTCGATAAAACAGCCAATCAGAATACTGTATCAAATAAATACTTTGTTCCAATTGGTAAATTTTAGAGTAAGGGTACACAATCGTACTCAAAAAGTTTTATGAGTCAGGTCTGATCTATATATACACTTCTCTTTACCTATTAAGTTTACAGTTTTTATATGATTGTTTTTTTTCTGATTAGTTATAAAAAATACACATTTTTTCTACCAACATTTAGACAACTGTAATCCCAATAGGTGATAATAATGTATGAAGGTCATATATCCACCAATCATATCCCAGTATATTGATTACTGTCAGTCACATGGTCATAAACAACAAATATCAATTTTATACTTCATAAATCATGCTTAACAGAAAACAAATTATGTTAAGAAAAACTTAAATGTTCCATGAAAATAAAACCAATGTCTTGCAGTACAAATTCATACAAATTGCACATACACAATGACCAAAGAATTCACTAAAATCAATGTATATTTCATATTCCCCGACCCCCTCTAAAACCTTCCTCTAAAACCACCCCCACCACCACGCCCTCTGAATCCTCCACCACCCCCTCGTCCTCGAAATCCTCCTCCTCCTCCACCACGGCCACCACCTCCTCTTCCTCCTCCTCCTCTGAATCCCCCACCACCACCCCTTCCACCAAAGCCTCGTCCACCTGAAAAAAAATCCATCATAGTTATAATCAATGTTAATTGTTAATATCATGTAATATAAACACTTTTTGTAAGAATTGAATGCAATTACTTTCAGTTTTATTAGTGTGTAAGAGTGTTGACAGAATTACACTTTGCATGAAGAGATGTAGCATTTCATTTAATAATGTTCTATCAATGCTTTCACAGCCCTATAAATATAGAAAAAAATAGCATTCAATACTTATAACTACATTAATAAATACAATACAATATTTTCAGCTGTTATCGTGCATCGTTATTAATTTGTATTGTGACATCTGAAAACAGCACCAAAAGTGGACACGGTTGAATAGTTATACACTTTATTGACCGACAAAGTTTCTATTCCTATATCATATATCAACCTTTTAACCTTTTAACCAATCAAACTGGGCAATCTAAATGAATTGAAGTGTCATTCTGATTTTAACATGTTAAATGTCTGCTCAGAAATTGCAGTAACACGTTTTTCTAACTGACCAATCAAATATCAATCAAACAATTACGATGTCTTCTATATATTTGTCGACATTTACAGGTTTAATATATAAAAATACATTCAATTCTGAAACAACCCAAATTATCAGAGGTAATGAATAAAAGATATATTATAACTACAGTTCTGCATGTAGACTTCAAAGAATGACAATACATTTAATATAAGATTTCCATAAACTTTGTTCTGTAATATTTCCATTAGAAATTATGTTTTTTTTATCTACCGTACATTATAGATGCCATTTTGTTTCTTCAAGAAATAACCCTGTAAAACTTTCTGTGCAATATGTACATGGATGCAGAAAATGCCCAAAAATTCTATATGTTGATATCAAGTAATGACCGATTGAAATTGAAACTAAGAAATCTGCAATCCGTCTTGTTTTCAAATTTCTTTTTCTATATATTTTGGTAAATATTATAAAAATCCCTGTTGTTTTTATTTCACAGTTTGAGCTTCTGTTATTTTTTAAGTCATATTGCAAGAAACAAAAGATAGACAACTCTTACCTCCCCGTCCTCCTCTAGTTTTACCAGCTGACCCCGCGGGTTTCGCTAAAAATCTTTGTAAAGGTAACAGTTTGGCTGGATCTATGTAAAACTACAATGACAGAAATTGGAATTAAAAATCTTTGCATGGACACAGTTTTTGCTAGAAATATAATGTTTGTTAAAATATAATTTAAAAAGACCTTAAATGATTGTTTACAAGATTTTTATGTCATTGTTCCTATATAACAGTGATTACCACAGGTAACCATCCAAGTGACATCTTTTTATCTACATGATTAATTGTTTGTAAACAGGTTCTTGTGATGCATATATCTGAAATACTTCTCATGTGACGTTAATCAATCAATCAATCAATCAATCAAATGACCTCTACAAATCAACAACTGTTATTCACCAATCTATCATTCATTAAACCTCAAAATATACATTTGTTTATCTTTTATTGATACATGCATTCAATGTCTATTACATGATTATACACACAACTTGTGTTTAAATGAAGACATATTCTCTTTCATGTTATCTTGCATCCAAATCCTTACTTCTATCTCTGTGGTGTAATGGTTAGCGTACTGGCCTAGAGTGTGGTAGATCGTGGGTTTTATCCCAGGTCTAGTCAAATCAAAGATTACAAAATTGGTATTTGTTGCTTCATGAGTACCGGTAAGTATGCACAGCATTATGGGGTAAGAACAAGGACTGATTGAATGAATTATATGGTAGTCAATAAAACCAGCAAATTGTTGTACCAAACATTTCTCACATATTGCCAAAATTTAACATCTCAGTCATACAATAAGGTTCCTAGGTTCCTGTCACAGTAAGTTTCTGTGAATTTAAAGTCTAACTTGTGTATGCAGTTCCTGGAGCTTATAGTGGTAAATAAGGCATTTCAAAATATCAAGTTATAGTCTTAAGACAAACATTACACTATAAATAGTCAAGAAAATAACATCATCTCAACCATGTCTACTTACCTTAGATGATTTTGTAAATGACTTTGCTTTCATGTTATCTGATAACTTGACTGAGAAAAACTGCATTAAGTTAAGGTAATAATATGAAATAAGTAAATAACAATTTACAATAAGACATCTTGTATTAATTTTTAATCAGTAACAATTATCTTCAATTATTCTTATATTCTTAAAGGGGCATTATCTGCCAAAATCGTCAATTTTTGTTACCCATAAAAACTATTAGATATGATTGATGCCTTAATAAAACTGTTTCTGTAACTTATAAATGTTATGAAATGTACGTGCATTGGGGAAAAAAGGTGCAACTGCTAGTGTTTTGAGATCGATCAAGAAATGGACGCCATCTTATTAATTATCGGCATTGTTTACGGAGTTTGCTGAATCGTCATTAAATCAGTACAACAATGCACTTATTTCTTATTTTCTGTGAATCTGCTTTTAGTTGGCATTAATTACGGACAAAGAACCATGCAAGTTTGCAGTTAATAAGCGACAAAATACAAATTATTCGTTTTTACCTGTCACTAGTACATACCTGTTAACCCTCCCCCTTTTCGCGGGAGTCTCCCGCGTAAGAGCCTTATCTCCCGCATGGACTGGGTCTCATGCGCGGGAGACATTAATCTCCCGCACACACCTTTTCCTCCCGCACGATATCCCCCCAACAAAAAAATCAAGTACAATAAAATCTTGACCTACATTTTGCGATCAATATTTCTGGGAATTCCCCATTTGGAACTCCCGCGCTGATGAAAAACGCCGAGAGATACGAATGTAAATGATATCCGGTTATTGATCTGTTTGACACCTTTACAGGTAAATTGGGTCATGGAGATTAATTAAGGTGTTGATGATTATACAACAATTATCCACTGATTGACAGTTAATTTGGGATAAGGAAGTGGGTTTGTGGCAGACGCTTAGATGATTAGAAGTGTGATAGCGGCAATTAAAAATAGTTATAAACCGTTGTGCAAACCTTTGATGCCGAGGAAAACTTCTTATTTCGATCAAACGTGCAATGAATTCATCTCCGATTGAGTTGTTATGGCTTGTTTGGGACCAAAGCCGATCAAAGTATTATTTAAGGACTAAGTTCCAGGATGGAATTGATAAACCACAAAAATGCCAAAACGTATGCTATCACCCAATGCACCAGCAGCAAAGTGACTTTTTAATTTTAGTGCTCTATGACTTTATTGTTCAGAGCATTCTGTCTTCATTGTTATTGCTTTGTTATAACCTTATGATTATGAATGATTATGAATAAATTATAAATACATTTTTATCCTTCATTCATCATATGAAACACTACTAATAAGACAGAAATGTAAACAATATATATTGAAATGGGATGCAGTTGGTTCAATACTGAAACAAACAAAAAGAAAACATCAATTAACAATTAACAACAATGATGAATTTATTTGGAGGATCTTACATTCATTATTTGTACAAAGTTACAAATCATTTGGACTTACAGTTTCAAAGGATAAAATGCTTTAAGTTTAAACCAATTATAACAAAGAGAGGCCAATGGAAGCGTTTTATTTTGCCAGATCAAGACAAAATCAGGAATCTCCGTATCACATACGTCGATAAAAAATCTCCAGTTACGAGACCAAATCTCCAGCCAAAAATTTACAAATCTCCAGTTGTAGCATAGCAACTCTATCACATGTATGCAACTACAAGGTACAATTTTGTGCGTTTAAAGGCGACGCACAAAATCTCCCCCTTAGAAGAGTTGGTAGGGGGGAGATCTCCCCCCTAGCAGTTGCCAGAGGTTAACAGGTATGCTAGTAAGGTCAGTTGCATATGGAAAAAGCGAAGTCAAATTATTTGCTTGCAAGGAAATAATTAATCAATGGTAATTTTCGTTCTCAAAAGGCAAAAAGTGGTTCGATAAGCTGTTTAATGTGAAATATTTACCTTTATTTCATCATTTTAAAGCTATTTACCAATTTCCAAAACATATAATTTGTTGGTCAAAATCGTAGCTAATGCCCCTTTAAATAATACTACATGTAATGACATTTAAATAAACATGTACCAGGCCTTTCAGTAAGGGGCAATATCAGGTATGTACCAGGCCTTTCAGTAAGGGGCAATACCAGGTCCTTTTACCTGCCTAAAATGTTCTTTGGTACCTCCTGAATTTAAAAAGTGTTGTATAAGATATTCACGAAAATTGTTCAAATTTTAATAAAAAAAAGTACCACTTGTAAATAGTGAAGTACTGGTGTAACATTTTATTTTATCCTCCATAATATTCTTTCCGGTGGATTATTATTAATATAAAATATTATCCTTGGACAATATTTTAATATTCAATTTCTTGCAATGCTATTATATATTTTCCAGATAAGGTGGAAGAAATTTAATATCAAAATATATCCGTGGATAACATTGCATATTATAACTTTTTACCTTATTTCCTAGTTTTCTTTTGATGCTTTCATTTGCATTCTGTGGGTACTTTTTTATTTTTTTTATTATATCTATATTACACCTGTGAACAATTTACCTCTGGTGCCAGGAAACCTCAAAGATTTACAAATATTTACAATGAACAATATAATTAAATAAATAAATACAGGTACAGTTGTAGTAAGAATACAATACCATAAGCAAATAAATCATATTTTATCTCTCATATTCAATTTATAAACATACATTTTTACACAGTAAACAATGAAAGGAATTATTAATACAACTAAATTCATAATGTATCCAATAATAGCTGTAATTTACTAATATTATATAAGTTTCGAACATCTGGGTTCTTAATCGTCATTTGTATATTACTTCTGAGTTCATTTTTGAGATTTGTGATAACTATTGCTTCCCTGTAAATACTTTTATTATATTTTATATAATTTCTTGTTTTCCAAATTACCCATTTTAATATACAAATTACTAAATTCATTAAAAGTAGGTTTTCAGTTATTTCTCCCTCATACACCCCAATGATTAAGTTTTCCTCAACAAGTACTATATTTTTTTCAAAAATGCTATTAAAAATGTGTTTTAATTCATCTAAGACATGTTTAATTTTATGACACCTGTAAAACAAATGCATAAGGGACTCTATTTCATTTTTACAAAAATGACATTGACCATTTGATTTTCCCATTTTTTGTAATCTATATTCTGAATAGACAATGTTATGCAAACATTTCCATTGGAACTGGATAATGCTTTGTTTACATTTAATCTTGTTCAGTATATACCAAATTGATATCCAGTTAAATTTCTTTTCATAAATTGTATCCCATTTGAATTGACATTTTGGCGTAATTGGTTTACGCATTTCTTTCTGGATATTCTTCAGTTTCAGCTCTTTTGGAACAATGATTTTATTATTATGATTTCTAATATTCAAATTACTATCTATTTTTAAACCTAATGATTTTTTTTTTCTTTTCGCTATCATCGGATTTTAATTTCTTAACAAAATTTTCTGGTATTGATTTTTTTATTTTTGCCCATTCTGATATCCAGTTCCTTTTATCATCCAGTCTATTAAATATAGTCTGATTATCAACAAAGGTATTATTGTTTTTATCCCATATATCGTTTATTTTAAATATATTATTTCTCAAAAACGATTGAAAAAAAAAAGTGGATTTCTATTAAATTTGATCTCAGAGTTACCAAATATGTTTTTATCTAAAATGTCATTTTTAGACTCCGTAGAACATGACCCCAAAAAATTGTTCCATGCTTGTATAGCGTCTTGATAGTATTTTGGAATGGATGCAATATCTAAACCTTTAATATCGGAGCATTTACAAAGAAAAAAATCAACTCCAAATTTTTTATCGTATTTCTGTAACCAGTGTTTACCTATCGCATTCCACGAGTCCATCTCACTGTTGATTATTTTGTATATAAATTTTATCTGTTTACTTTTGACAAAATTGTCTATGTTAATCATTCCCATCCCCCCTTCATTAATATTTAAGCAACATACGTTTCTTTCTATTTGGTTTGGTTTATTGTCCCAAAGAAATTTCCAAATCAAATCATTCACCTCTTTTTTATATTTCTCTGGTACCCCCCTCATTTCAGTTTCAAATCCCATTTGAGCTAACAGAAAATTTTTAACGATTAAGGTTTTTCCCTTAAAGGTTAAATTTCTGGTTTTCCAAACCTGAGTGCAGCTTTTCATTTTATTTATAATTTTTTTCCAAATGTCATCAGTGTCTATATTGTACTCGTGAAAAACACCTAAAGTCTTTATATTATCTGAAATCCATGATATGTTAGTTAATCTGGGTCGTTTCCCCCTTAATCTACCAATAAATAGTCCTTTTGTTTTTTCATAATTTATCTTGGAGTCGGATGCCTTTTCAAATTTCGAAAGAATTAAAAAGGATTGTTCAACAGATTCTTCGTTTTTGTTTAAGAGTTGCGTGTCGTCTGCAAACATGCATATTTTTGCTTCCTTTACGGGCTGCCTCTCACAGTCGGGTAGTTTGATACCATGTATTTCCGGAGTGTTTCGGATAGCACAAGCCATCGGCTCTGCCTGAATAATGTACAAAATCGGTGCAGCAGGACATCCTTGTCTGGCTGAACGCGATATTGCGAAAAATTTTGATATGAAACCATTTGTTTTTATACAGGTTTTTCCCTTTTTAAATAACATATAAACCCATTCACGAAATTTCAGTCCAAAATTAAAACATTCCATAACATAATTTAACCACCCCCATTCCATTCTATCAAATGCTTTTTGCTGATCAACAAAAATAATTACACCTTCCTCATCTTCATTATCTACAAATTCTATAATATCATCAATCATACGATTATTTTCGCTTATATTTCTCCCTGCTACGAATCCTTTTTGATCCGTATGAATAATTTTATTTATTACTGGCTTCATGCGATTTGCTAAAAGTTTTGATATGATTTTATAATCACTATTTAATAATGTTATTGGACGCCAGTTACGTATGTTATCTCTATCCCCCCCTTTATGGAGTAGTGTCAACATTCCTCGACACTGGGAATCACATATTTCAAATTTATCAAAAATTTCTAGTAATACTTCATATAAATCTTCCTTTATTGTATCCCAATATATCTGATAAAATTCATTTATAATCCCGTCTAATCCAGGTGATTTGTATTGTTTCATCAAAAAAATTATTTTCTTAATTTCATTAATTGTCAAGTCTTTTTCTAAATCTTCACTTTCGTCGCATGTTAATTTTCTATCCATATGAGTAACCAGTTCCTCTGCTACATTTTTATCCCACCCTTCTGTTGAAAATAGATTTGCGTAAAAATTTATCTGTTCATCTAGTATCTCGTCGATATCATATTTTAAATTACCATCTAGACCCCTGATTTTTTGCCATAATTTATTTTGCCCATATTTTCTCTCTAGATTAAAAAAATATTTTGTGGGTACTTTTGGTCTTCTATATATGAACATCTCATGCATGCTTCGGTTCTGGTGACATATTCAAATTAGGTAATCACATGACAGTGAAATGTAAATAAAATCACATGTGTTGTTGTTATTGTTTACACTGGAAGTTGGTAACAAGCATACTAACTCCCTCTGCACATATCCACATTTGGTACAAATATTTAACATAGAGACCTAATGGGCAACTTTTTGGAAAATAGTGTCAAAATTCTGAAATTATTTGTCAGAGTAGGTAAAAAAAATCAATAAGTTGAACTGTTGATTTTTAATTAATTTTTTAGTCCTGTTTTAGGCTGGTCAAACGGACTATACACTAGGATACTTTTTTATAGCAATGGAAAGTATTTTATTATAAAGTATTTACCATAACATAAAATTTAATATTAAATTCTTTCCACCGGAAAAAATGATGTCTTACACAGGTACACTTGAAAAATATTGAAAGCCCTGATGTACCATCATCTTAATAATATGTTTTCTATTGAATCTTGTAATATATTTATTGTCTTTTGAATTGTGTATGATATGAACATTAAAGGATACAGATTCTGTAATGGACCCAAAGATTTCATCAACTTTTCCAATCTGTTGTTTGTTTTCCAAGTAGACAGGTGCGTTGAAATATGGAATTTTCTCGTTAGTATTCCTACAAACTAGATCATCTTCACAGGTATGTTCCATGGTTCCAAGCTCTAAAAATAAACATACATAGATTTTACAAAGTAATGTATTTGCAGACTTTATCAAGGGGGGTTGATAAACTCGAGATGCGACATGGGTTTGCGGCTGGAGATCAAAATCTTGATTTTAATAGCTATATTTCAACCAAAATCTCAACTTTGATAGTCCTTGGTTTTCAAGGGGGTACAAATTCCCCTCCCATTTGGCTAATAAACAAATTTTTTTTTTTAAAAGATTATATAATGTACCTAAAAATTATGAAATATCCTTCTATCATAAACAATGACAAAAGTAATGTATAATATATTATTATTATTTGATATTATCTAAACATCCTTATTGGCCAAGAAATAGTCACATGGTCTTCCTTAAAATCACATATTGACTTGGAAAAACACATATTGACTTCGGGAAAACATTTGTTATTTCCGCAATTGACGGAATTAGTCGAGTGCTGCCCGATTGCACTTTTTCCTAAATTCTAACAAATTTTTCAAAAAGTTTTAAAAAAATCAGTTTTCATAAAATTTCAAAATTTTAATATTTAAATAATAATATTGAAAAATGATAAAACAATTATAGCCTACTTTTTTCCAGTGTTACAAAAAATAATAAAGCAATTGTAGCCTTTTAATAATTGTATAATATCTACTTACCCATAACTTCATCTGGAGGTCCCTGGTCAAAGTATCCACCTCTACCTCCACCACCTCTGCCACCCCCTCTACCTGTAATAGATAACAGCTTCTAAAATAACCACAATAAACTGATGTATCTTCCACAATAGGTACATGCAACCTGGAGCAGAGCTTGGACTGCCAATTTATGTAGTGATTTATATAATTGATAAATTACACAGATATACACAACCATCTTCTAAATCTGTATCTTCTGTACTTACATACCAACATTCAGATCTCTCTATGTAGTACATAAAAAAAACCAACATTATGATAAAATTTATGCAATTTTTAAATACCATGAGACATAACTCTGTTCTGATTTGTGCAAATTTCAACATTAAAGAGTGATAAATCAAAAAACCACTGCTATCAAAAAAATACATAAGAAGATTCTTTAGAAACCTATCCAGATTAAAGAGATTTTTAAAGTCAACAATAAGCAATGATTAGTTTCCTTTAAAGCAGCTTTGACTATACCTTATACAGTCATCGACTTTAGCAGTGGTCCGGTGGCCCATGGCCAGCGAAAATTGATTCGGACCAGCGACTTTTGCCAAATTTTTTCAATAGAATCTATATAAATATTCTAATTTTGAAGTTTTCTGGCCAGTAAATTCGAAAGTCTAATTTCGAAGACTGCTTATAACAAGAGACTATGTCTGTGGAATAATCAAAGTAGATGGTGGATCAATTAACTTAAAATTTAACATTTTATTTAGCTTACCTCCTCTGAAGTCTCCACGTCCTCGTCCACCTCCAAATCCTCTACCTCCTCCACCTCGACCTCTAAATCCACCTCCTCCTCCTCTGTCAAATCCCATCTTCTATATCTGAAATAGTTTGACACAGAGTTGTTTTACAATGACTAAAACAATCTAACATATACATACAGTATTTTGCACTGAGAAGTCATTTTTTTTCCCCCAAATATGAAGATATTAACTAGAGGCTCAGTGGGTTGAGTCTGTGTCACTCATCTTTCATTCTGCTTTGAGGAAACTTAATACAGAACCTCCCATAGGTGCTTCCCACCAAGTTTTGGTCATTTGGCTAAGCAGTTACAGATAAGAAGATATTTAGAAGTCGACCAATCAGAAATAAGAATGGCCTGTGGTGGCCATGTTTATTAAAGGATCGGAACTAAATGAGCAATTTTTATAGATGACCTTCCAAGGATGCTTCCAACCAAGTTTTGATCCATTTGGCCAAGCAGTTTCAGAGAAGAAGATTTTTTAAAAAATCAACCAATCAGAAACAAGAATTGCCTTTGGCGGCCATGTTTGTTAACGGATCGAAACTAAATGAGCATTCTTTATAAAGGACCTTCCAAGGATGCTTCCAACCAAGTTTCGATTTATTTGGCCAAGCAGTTTTAGAGGAGACGATTTTTTGGAAATCAACCAATCAGAAACAAGAATTGCCTGTGGCAGCCATGTTTGCTAACGGATCGGGACGAAATTAGCAATCTTTATAGAGGACATGATATAGATGCTTCCTACCAAATTTCGGTTCATTTGGCCAAGCGATTTCAGAGGAGAAGATTTTTAAAAATCAGCCAATCAGAAACAAGAATTGCCTATGGCAGCCATGTTTGTTCATGGATCGGGATAAAATGAGCATTCTTTAGAGAGGACCTTCCATAAATGCTTCCTACCAAGTTTCACTTCATTTGGCTGAGGGGTTTCAGAGGAGAAGATTAAAATGTAAAAAGTTACCGGACGACGGACGCCAAGTGATGGCAAGGTGAGTTAAAAACTAGAACATACAGGTGCAATGCAAAATATATTTGCACCTCTGATTTGCACATTGTAATTGCATTTAGCATGAAATAACATTCTTCAGCATGTTCAGGGACCGTGTAAACATGTTGGTTTTTTCTAACCTAATACCATTTCACGACTTCCAAAATATAGCAGAATTGTTTTTATTTTTTTGAGTAAAAAAATGACAGAATTTTTAAATATCTGAAAAGATTATTGCAATTTTTTTTTTCAAAAATCAGGACAGTGGATCTGCATGATGGTATTTGTAAGATTATTTAACTTATTTAATTATCTTTTGTTGTTAATCCTGTAACACGGATATGACTTTTATACACATATTGATCTATATTAGGGCATTTATTGCCAAGATGTAAAGAACGAGCAAGTAATTATTACAAAATTCCAAATGTGCAATTTTTCAGCTATATCAGCTAGAACAAGTTACAATTCAATAAGATGATGATGAAGTCTGTTTTTACTAAACCAACACATGATGAAGTCTGTTTTCACTAGACCAACACATGATGAAGTCTGTTTTCACTAGACCAACACATGATGAAGTCTGTTTTTACTAAACCAACACATGATGAAGTCTGTTTTCACTAGACCAACACATGATGAAGTCTGTTTTCACTAGACCAACACATGATGAAGTCTGTTTTTACTAGACCAACACATGATGAAGTCTGTTTTCACTAGACCAACACATGATGAAGTCTGTTTTCACTAGACAAACACATGATGAAGTCTGTTTTCACTAGACCAACACATGATGAAGTCTGTTTTTACTAGACCAACACATGATGAAGTCTGTTTTTACTAGACCAACACATGATGAAGTCTGTTTTTACTAGACCAACACATGATGAAGTCTGTTTTTACTAAACCAACACATGATGAAGTCTGTTTTCACTAGACCAACACATGATGAAGTCTGTTTTCACTAGAACAACACATGATGAAGTCTGTTTTCACTAGACAAACACATGATGAAGTCTGTTTTTACTAGACCAACACATGATGAAGTCTGTTTTCACTAGACCAACACATGATGAAGTCTGTTTTCACTAGACCAACACATGATGAAGTCTGTTTTTACTAGACAAACACATGATGAAGTCTGTTTTTACTAGACCAACACATGATGAAGTCTGTTTTTACTAGACCAACACATGATGAAGTCTGTTTTTACTAAACCAACACATGATGAAGTCTGTTTTCACTAGACCAACACATGATGAAGTCTGTTTTTACTAG
This sequence comes from Bathymodiolus septemdierum, assembly GCA_963383655.1. Lineage (NCBI taxonomy): Eukaryota > Metazoa > Mollusca > Bivalvia > Mytilida > Modiolidae > Bathymodiolus > Bathymodiolus septemdierum. The sequence goes on along the minus strand of OY726522.1, from coordinate 87,104,218 downwards.
ACCAACACATGATGAAGTCTGTTTTTACTAAACCAACACATGATGAAGTCTGTTTTCACTAGACCAACACATGATGAAGTCTGTTTTCACTAGACCAACACATGATGAAGTCTGTTTTCACTAGACCAACACATGATGAAGTCTGTTTTCACTAGACAAACACATGATGAAGTCTGTTTTCACTAAACCAACACATGATGAAGTCTGTTTTCACTAGACCAACACATAATGAAGTCTGTTTTTACTAAACCAACACATGATGAAGTCTGTTTTCACTAGACCAACACATGATGAAGTCTGTTTTTACTAGACCAACACATGATGAAGTCTGTTTTTACTAAACCAACACATGATGAAGTCTGTTTTCACTAGACCAACACATGATGAAGTCTGTTTTCACTAGACAAACACATGATGAAGTCTGTTTTTACTAGACCAACACATGATGAAGTCTGTTTTCACTAGACCAACACATGATGAAGTCTGTTTTCACTAGACCAACACATGATGAAGTCTGTTTTCACTAGACAAACACATGATGAAGTCTGTTTTTACTAGACCAACACATGATGAAGTCTGTTTTTACTAGACCAACACATGATGAAGTCTGTTTTTACTAGACCAACACATGATGAAGTCTGTTTTCACTAGACCAACACATGATGAAGTCTGTTTTACTAGACCAACACATGATGAAGTCTGTTTTTACTAGACCAACACATGATGAAGTCTGTTTTTACTAGACAAACACATGATGAAGTCTGTTTTTACTAAACCAACACATGATGAAGTCTGTTTTTACTAGACCAACACATGATGAAGTCTGTTTTTACTAGACCAACACATGATGAAGTCTGTTTTCACTAGACCAACACATGATGAAGTCTGTTTTTACTAGACCAACACATGATGAAGTCTGTTTTCACTAGACCAACACATGATGAAGTCTGTTTTTACTAGACCAACACATGATGAAGTCTGTTTTTACTAGACCAACACATGATGAAGTCTGTTTTCACTAGACCAACACATGATGAAGTCTGTTTTTACTAGACCAACACATGATGAAGTCTGTTTTTACTAGACAAACACATGATGAAGTCTGTTTTTACTAGACCAACACATGATGAAGTCTGTTTTTACTAGACAAACACATGATGAAGTCTGTTTTTACTAGACAAACACATGATGAAGTCTGTTTTTACTAGACAAACACATGATGAAGTCTGTTTTTACTAGACCAACACATGATGAAGTCTGTTTTTACTAGACCAACACATGATGAAGTCTGTTTTTACTAGACCAACACATGATGAAGTCTGTTTTCACTAGACCAACACATGATGAAGTCTGTTTTTACTAGACCAACACATGATGAAGTCTGTTTTTACTAGACCAACACATGATGAAGTCTGTTTTTACTAGACCAACACATGATGAAGTCTGTTTTTACTAGACCAACACATGATGAAGTCTGTTTTTACTAGACCAACACATGATGAAGTCTGTTTTTACTAAACCAACACATGATGAAGTCTGTTTTTACTAGACCAACACATGATGAAGTCTGTTTTTACTAGACCAACACATGATGAAGTCTGCTTTTACCAAACCAACAAAACTAGTTAGAATTTTAAATGTGCTTACCGACTGAAACAACAGTCTAGAGTAGACACGTCGCTCCACCCACGACACCATATCCCAATTCCCAGCCTACCTGTCCCTGATTGCTATATCAGTTTTTGCAACAAACAAGTCAATCACTTCACTAATTTTAATCCAGTCATTATATTCCGCCTCCCTCTGTCCTTCTATGATGCGGAACCACAACAAAAAAATAAATTTATTAAGATGGGGACATTACTCAATGTTATTACAGAAACTGTATTTTCCTATGAATGTCACCTACAGTTGGATATGATCAATGTTTGGGATGTGGAAACCTGTTTGAAATCATATGGGAGTTCTGTGTGGACAAATTGAGGTATTTCATAATAAACTAAGGAAATAACTGAAAAAGAAGTAGACACTTCTATGTACATCATGAAATATGTAACTAATGTGCAGTACGTTTCAACTGGCATGTTAATAACAAGGATATGGAAATAAGCTTCGAACGTACAGATTATTTAAAAATGCATTTAATTTTGAACACTATTTATCATTTGGAAAATAGTCAACGAAAATTACTTACAAAATTTTGTATCAGTGCTCATGATTTAGAAAAGGGGAGATATATTGGGTTAAAAGCACACGATCGTAAATGTAAATTATGTAAAATTGATATTGAAGATGAGTGTCACTTTTTATTACAATGTCCAAAGTTAGAAATTGAAAGGAAAGCATTTTTAGAACGTATAAACAAAGAGTACAAAAATTTCAATAGTCTTGAAGTCAATAACAAATTTATATGGTTGATGTCTTCTGATGATTTTGTGATTCAACACTTATATAAATTATTATATAATTCAAATATTAAAAAACCATCTATATTAGCTAATGGAATGTGATACTGCCAGTACCCATATACAGGGCAGCCCAGAGGGAAAACGCAAAATCCGTGATACCATCAAGGACAAAATCAACAGTTCGTGGACCGTCTCGGTGATTCAACGCGGACCATGATCGTGGACAAATTCTATCATTTTCATCACCATCGCGGATGTGGTCATTTTTATTGCATGTGGACCTGATAAGAAATTATGCTTATCTTTGAAGTGATAAGGTCGTAAAGAAAGGTCATATCCTGTCATTAATTTCAAGTGCAGTGTTGTCTTATTTGATATTACACAAAGTATCTTAACGCTCGAGTAAGCACCACGTGGAGATTATCCTCGCCTGTCAATCAACACTAAACAGTAACACACACCTGTCTGAAATGTAGAAAAGCAATTTAGTAAAATTGAAGCTCTATCAAATATATCTCAAATTCAACGTTTGGGAGAATCTATTTCCAAATAGATTTATGAAGATAAAAATTGGACAATTTCGTGAAATTGCATGCATATAGAATAAGAATAAGAATTTTTATTGCCAATTATTAAGGTCCCACAAGGGGCAAACAATTTAAGAAAGTCATTCTGTTATCGCTTCAAATGTTAGGAAAGGGTGGGGCATGTTTCTATCATCAAATTTTAGAGAGACTTTACCTAAATGATGCAAATAACTGATAATCTTGTGACCTTGACGTTGCAATTTTCAATGCGATTGATTTTGGTAAAATTTGAAGAAAAAATATTATAAAAATAACCACTTTCATGTTCAGAAAAGAAATCTAATTTGTTTTTCATGAAAAAAAAATATGGCTTGGGAGGATAAAACATACAAAAGTTAAATGGTTGGTTCCTTATTTTGTACACTTCAATAGATCTTTCTTTGAAATTTCATTAACCTTTATATCACCCAAGCCGAGCCCCAAGCCTTCGGATGTTCAATTACTGTCAACTCGGCACGTGACTAAAGTTCACCTGTTACAAAAGTTTCTAGATCCCCAAAAGCACACTTTGATCGATAATATATTACCAACATGTGGAAACCTTTCTAGATTCTCATTCACGTGAATAATGTGTATTAAACATGACATGTGGTTTGCAAGGGGATTAACGACATACAAATACGAAAACTAACGTTTAGATAAAAATTTACTTCGTTTTTAAGCACAAAAATTCAATCAGCCTGCCCTGGATATACATAGGCCATCTTATTCAATTTCTGCAATAAAAATTGTATCTTTTTGCCGGGTCATTTTTAAAAGCAAAGACCCTTCAGAAAATTTACATGGATTTTTTTTCATAGACTATTTAGCATGATGCATAAATACTTTTAGACTCAGTTATCAAAATGCCAACAAAAGACAGAAAATCCTTCTACGCCGAGATTTGTTGTTATTTAATGCTCTGTCCTTCAATTTTATACGACTTCTGATTACTCTTTTGGTATCTTCAAACTTTTCTTAATTTAAAAACATGTACATATGTTGTATTTATGGCAATATTCTACCAAGGACGTACATACGGCCATTGATTGATTCACAATCCTTCTCGGTTTGTTTTTAAATCAATCCCTCAGTCTCAGGTAACTGTGTATTTGACCTTTTAGTGACCCATTTCAATGTGTGCACTATGTAAAAATAGACACACCTGTACAAAGATAAAAATACAGGTAATTATCAACTTGTGAGAGAAAAAAATAACACCTATGTAAACCAATCGAAATGTTGGGATTAGATAATATGCAAAACAAGATGCGTGCTCATATATATCCTATAAATAAGATGTATGCCATCCCTGAAAAAAAACCGGTATCAAATGATCAACTGCACAAATAAATTTCAATGTGTATATTAAGATTACGAAGCATTATGATGACGAAGAATAAACGATTGCAGAGACAATCACGTGTATGAACATTTCAATAATTACAATCTGTGATGGCCTCGTGAAGACATCGTGTTCTGTCCGTCATGTCCATGTTGTTTCGCGGACCATCCATGTATACACACGGACTTCTCGTTAATTCCGCGTTGCGATAATCCTTAAAAAGACGCTGACTTTGCGTTTTTCCTCTGGGCTGTAGTGTATATATATATATAGTCATTGTTAGTCATGCCTCTTCAACAGATAATTTGGTGTTACTGTGCTTAATATCCATGTTTATTCATACCTGTTAATCCTCCCCCTTTTCGTGGGATTCTCCCGCGTAAGAGCCTTATCTCCCGCATGGACTGGGTCTCATGCGCGGGAGACATTAATCTCCCGCACACACCTTTTCCTCCCGGACGATCTCCCCCAACAAAAAAATCAAGTACAATAAAATCTTGACCTACATTTTGCGACCAATATTTCTGGAAATTCCCCATTTGGAACTCCCGCGCTGATGAAAAACGCCGAGAGTAACAAATGGTAAAGTGTTTAAATGATATCCGGTTATTGATCTGTTTGACACCTTTACAGGTAAATTGGGTCATGGAGATTAATTAAGGTGTTGATGATTATACAACAATTATCCACTGATTGACAGTTAATTTGGGATAAGGAAGTGGGTTTGTGGCACACGCTTATATGATTAGAAGTGTGATAGCAGCAATTAAAAATAGTTATAAACCGTTGTGCAAACAGGAGTCGGACAACTTTTGATGCCGAGGAAAACTTCTTATTTCGATCAAACGTGCAATGAATTCATCTCGGATTGAGTTGTTATGGCTTGTTTGGGACCAAAGCCGATCAAAGTATTATTTAAGGACTAAGTTCCAGGATGGAATTGATAAACCACAAAAATGCCAAAACGTATGCTATCACCCAACGCACCAGCAGCAAAGTGACTTTTTAATTTTAGTGCTCTATGACTTTATTTTTCAGGGCATTATGTCTTCATTGTTATTGCTTTGAGTATGAATAAATTATAAATACAGTTTTTATCCTTCATTCATCATATGAAACACTACTAATAAGACAGAAATGTAAACAATATATATTGAAATGGGATGCAGTTGGTTCAATACTGAAACAAACAAAAAAGAAAACATCAATTAACAATAAAAACATGCATCAAATACGTCGATAAAAAATCTCCAGTTACGAGACCAAATTTCCAGCCAAAAATTTACAAATCTCCAGTTGTAGCATAGCAACTCTTATCACATGTATGCAACTACAAGGTACAATTTTGTGCGTTCAAAGGTGACGCACAAAATCTCCCCCTTAGAAGAGTTGGTAGGGGGGAGATCTCCCCCCTAGCAGTTCCCAGAGGTTAACATGTATGGTTTATTATTGTTTATTTTATTTTGTTGATATATCTAAGCATTAAAATCATTGCTAATCATTGTATGAAATTTTATGTTGATTTATACTGCCCGTAAGGGCGATTTGATTATCAATAAAACTATTTGTATTTGTAATAGTGAAGTGATCAACAGATTTGTTGACGAAATTTATATATATATATAATCCTTTACTTAATAAGTCATGTAGGCCATATTGAGTTGCAAGTTTTAACATGGGACTGCAGTACATTAGAGTGCTATGGCAGTATGGGTTGGCAGATAAAATTTACTATTATTAGTATTAATATTAAATATGGAAATCGATGACCAATTTTTCATACTACAAAATGAAATAAATTGGAAAAATACACAGAGGTGTGTAGAGTGTCGTTGTTACCTTTTATATGTAATATATTATATAGAGATATAGATTGGAAATTTAAAAATTGGACACCTGCCTACTCATGTAGTCACGACTCATGACATGCAGTCTCGTTTATTATCAATATGGCAATCTTAACATGACAAGTCATCTAATTATTTACTTTGAATATGTTTATAAATTGACAGTAGGATGTCCTTTACAATAAACTGACAACGTAGCTCCTAGAAATCAGTTTTCAATTTTGGGTTTTCTCTTTCCAAAACAAAGCCATGTGCTTTTTGTGGACTTCAGTTTACGACATGTCGTTAATTTTATAATAATAAAATCAATACTTTTACATTTTAATTTGCAAATATATTATGAATAGAATAATTAAATAATGTAGTGACAAACCATAAAATCAACTAAAAAACAAATAATGAGATGAAAATATAAACTATTACGACAGTGATCCCATTACGACAGTCTCTCAAACGATTGCAATAAATAGAATGTAAAATAGAGTAAAATGCGTTCAGGAGATTACTACGTTACTGGATCGTCTCTCAACGCATAGTGGAAAGGCCTTGAGGAAATTTATTTATAGCTATGCCCCGAGACGGAAGGTATATCGAATTATATTTACAGACGTATTTCCAAAATATGTTGAGTCGGAAAGTCAAATTTCTTGTGTATTTTTCCGACTTTTACATTTAAAATGATATATGATTATCACTGTTCCACACTCGGGCACAGCCACAGAGGCTCGTTACTACTTACTGAGTACTGTCTAGGAATGCAAACTATCCATGGGAAGATCGCCTATCAATAGGAGTTGGTACTCTATTGATAGGCGATCTTCCCATGGATAGTTCACCCAAGTTAGCGTTCATAGACAGTACGTCAGTAGTACCAGCCCTGTGCTGTTAGTGATATATGGGTACAGGACGTTACGTCCATAGTACCATTTCGGCCACACTTTATAAAGACGTTTCGGCCATGGTTTTATTTATGTTGTTTTATGTGTTATTTATAACAATATTATGCATTAATAATCATATTGAATAAAAAATTGAGAAAAACGATATAGTTTAGCAAATATTATCACTATTCTTCTTTTCCCAATTGCGGTGACGTGCAGGTCCACATGAAGAGAAGAAACCAAAATCTACGTTTTGCATAGTTTTAAGTCTTATAAATCTAGATTTAATAACCATTTTCAGTACTTTATTTAAAAAAAAAATTATTTAACAAATTTCATCATTGTTCTTCTTTTCTCGATCGCAGCCATTTGCAGATCGACACGAAGAAAAGAAGTCATAATCTACGATTTACTTAGTTTTGAGTGTTACCTACAGGTATATGAAAATCTGGAATTAGTCATCATTTTCTGTACTTTACTACAATTTTTTTTAATTTAAAACGATATATTTTAGTCAATATTATCATAGCTGCGGAACCGTAGCCCTTATGGTCCTTTTTATTTTTTATTTTTTTTTGCGGACCATAGGGCTACGGTTTTCACTCTATCAAAAACTTTCGAAACTGCGCAAAAAAAATCTTGCACCGCTTTTTTGCCAATTTTTGTCATGAAATCGGGTGCGAGAACGATCAAACAAATATATTTCGTTTCGTTAGATATTTATCTACATTCTTCTATACTTACTTACCTATTAATATTAATTTCCAGTTCATTATCATAACAAATATCTCATTTGTGACAAATCCCACCTACTTCGTCCACCATCTTGCTTCTCCGGTAGTCTCGTTCTAATATAACCCTATTTGTTATGATAATGAACTGGAAATGAATATTGATAGGTAAGTAAGTATAGAAGAATGTAGATAAATATCTAATGAAACGAAATATACATGTTTGATCGTTCTCGCACCCGATTTCATGACAAAAATTTGCAAAAAAGCGGCACAAGATTTTTTTTGCACAGTTTCGAAAGTTTTTGATAGAGTGAAAACCGTAGCCCTATGGTCCGCAAAAAAAGATTAAATAAAAAAGACAATAAAGGGCTACGGTTCCGCAGCTAATATTATCATTGTTCTTCTTTTCCCAATCGCGGCGATTTGCAGATCTGAAAATCGCGGCAATTGAGAGAAGAAGAATAATCAGGGCCTGATTTGGTTAATAAACTTATTTCTATTTCTATATAATAATTTTTTTTATATTAATCATGAAATTTCAGAATGTTAATTTTTTAAACCATTTTATGATTAATGATCAATATAAACTAGATATTGTAGATCGACTTGTTAACTGTAAGACAATAAAATGTAATTATGTTCATTACTTCATGATAATTAGCAATTATATATTCTTTGATCTGACTATCTCCTGCATAAAAAAATTCAAATATTCATAAATTTGTCACAAGAGTAATCAAAATGATCAATTTTATAACTACTATAAACGGAAGGGTTTAAAACCGGGACAGGTATTTTTCAGTAGTTTATAGTTATAACTTTTGAACGGAATGAGATATTTTCATGATGTAAATTCCATAATAAAGAAGAGATTAAAGGCTTTAATTTGATATAACATTTTTTTTTTTTTTTTAAATATTGACATTTGATTCCCTAAATCGTGGCAGGACAGTATTTTTCAATCGCGGAAATGACGATAATTTGTATCAAAATATTTGTTTTGATCACGTATAACACTTTTAAATCAAATGTCTGTCAAATAAATGTTACACCATTTTAAAGCTTATATCTCAAGGATTAATAATATGTATAGTTTATTATTTTTGGATAAATACTTTTTGAGAATCGTCGCAGGACAGGGGACAGTTCAGCTTCAAAATCGGACATTCAGTATGTCATTTCTTAAAAGTAAAAGTCGACTATTCATTGCAAATATCAAACATTTTATAAATTTTGATTGATACAAATGCAAATTAGAACTGTATAATTAAATAAAATATATTAAACTAAAGAAAGCTTTTGAGTTTTCATATTATAATGAACTGATTTCGTGATTGTAAGCGACCCGACCGAGATCGTTTGATATTGTCCGTAAAAACTGACTATTTTGTTGAAATTCATTAAAAAATAACGATAAGAGGAGCTAATAAATCATTAATTATTCATAAAACATATAATATGCATTTTAAGACGCCATCTAGATGCCAATATGATATGCGTATGTGTAATTACCACGATTACTATAAAAATAATTCCCCTAAGAATCGATACTAAAGAGTACAGACTACGACACTCGCTTTTTTCATCCATACTTACGAAAATAACAAAGTAGATAAATGGTCAGTCATCTCGACGCCAATATGTATCACTGTGATGTGTATTACCATGATTAATTTTAAAAAATCCATACTAAAGTACAGACTACGACACTCAGTTTCTTCATCCATACTTATTAAATATAAACTATGGCCGAAATGGTTTGTGAACGAAACGTACTATGGCCGAACCGAAGTGTGGACGAAACGTCTCAAAAGCGTGATAGATAGTTCAAGCCAAAAATTGAAATGCTAGCTTGGCCACATTCGGTCACAGTCAGAGACTTGCTCCCCGCTGCTAAATTTCTTATACTAAATTAAACTATCATTGCGTAACCTAACAAACAAACAAATAGTTTATTGTCAATCATGACGCCCACAAAGGAGCTGTATAATCAGTACAAATTTAGATACAATGATTAGATTAATTTACATGATTTCAATATTAATAATATACATGTACACAAGTTATATTTATATGTGGTGAACGGGCTATTGGTGTATGAATACAACAAACACAATATGATGACAGGTTAATAATCCAAGAGGCAGAGCATCACATGTCATAAAACACATTTACATATTATATGAAAACAAAATAAATAGTCATTATGACAAATAAAACTCTTGAAACATGATACATAAATATATATATTTTCTAATTATTATTAGATAAAATTTCATGTCTTAAGTTATTCAATTTATTTAATAATTGATACAATTGACTATACATTTTGTATATAAATGTGTCCTCAGCTGACATTAACCATATAAACTTTGAAACATTAGCCAAAGATTTGAAATTTTTTATATTTATTCTCAATATTATATAAATTGTCATGTCTTGCTTCTTCTAGTTTTGGGCATTCTAAAAGGAAGTGTATTTCATCTTCAACAGTTAATTTACACAGTTTACAAATTCTTTGATCTGCTAAGATGTTAAAATACCTACCATGTTCTATTTCTAAGTTATGAGAACTTATTTTGAATTTTGTAATTAATCGTCTTTGACAAAAATTTCCCCACTTTAAATAATTTTCTTGAATAAATCTATCTTTAAAGAGTCTCTATGTACGTAATTTGTTGTTACAAGAGGCCTTCCGATTGTCATCAAAAAGAGAATTTCTCCATGATTCTTTAAATTTTAAATGGATCTTATTATTTATATAATTTTTTTAGGGTTGTTTTTATATTAAGGACCTTATTTTTTTCTATTTTAAAATAATCAAAAATTTCTGTTATACTGCTAAACCAACTTGTTTGGTTTTGAGCATGTATATCTTTAGAAGTTTTCAAAGCTTCAACTGCAAGACAGTTATCTAACTTTGTTAAACGAGCCCAATACTTGATCATGTTAAGTAAAACCTCTAGATAAAGTGGGTACCTTCCCAGTTCACCTATAACTGCTAAGTTAGTGGAGCGTCTGCTGACTTCTAATGCATATTTACAAATTTTCATATGTACTTTTTCTGAAACAAAGTTGTTACAGATTTTTATTAAAGTAGCTGTCTTTTAGCTTATTTAGTTTTTTCGCATCAAAAATACCCCAAATTTCACTTCCATACAGCAAAACTGGTTTAACAGTATGGTCGAATACATGTAAAATAGTTTTAATTTTTGGTTTGTTATGTTCAAAACATTTTTTTAGTTTAAAATATGCCTTTAAACCTCTTTTATAAAGGACAAGAACAATATTTACTATTAATGTGCAGACCTATTCTTATCATTTTTTATTTGTCTACCTTGGCTTATTGTTTGCAGAGATCTTTCCAGTGGGGGGCGTCTGGGTATTTAGATCAGTTTGTTTTTAAGCATGTCATTTATCTCATCTCTCTAGGTTTAAGGTAGGACAATGTGACTTATTTTGTTCAGAATTCAATTGGTTTGGTTTAACACAGTCTAGAATAACTAGGTGAAAGACATTCATGATGAGAGTATAATATTGAATGTTTCAATAGATATTGCACATATTATTCTTATTTTTAGAGAAGATAATTTAGAATGATCCAGTCAAAAGTTCTTCATGTGTTGGGTGATTTTCATATAATTTAAATTTTAGTACTCTTTCCTGATTTTTACCATAGATTTATTTTGTATTTTGCTTCTGAACAAAATGACAAATTTCGTGGCAGAAGTCAAAGGTTAAAGGTTATTCCAGAAATGTTTTGTGTGCACTAAATTTGATATCTACTTTTTGGTTAAAGTTTGATAGAATAAAAGAGATACATTCATATAGTGATTTAAATATTTTCCCATTCTTTTTAATATGTTTGATATGTTCATGCAATTTCTCTACTTTCTTTGTAAAATGTTCATGTATTGAACTTTCTTTAATAAAGAATTATTATTATTTTTATATTCAGTTGACAAGAAACCTTAGCTTTCTACACATACAGTATCTGCAACATGAGATAGATACATTTTGATTCATAATCAATTGTTGTACCAAAGACCTTTACTTCACTCTGATATGGGTTGTTAATTTCATTTACTACATCTACTTAATTTAAGAAAGGTCATAATAACTGATTAAGGTTACACAGAAGAAATTTAATCCTTATAAACTGACATATTATATTGCATGTAACACATTTTTTCTGCAACTCCCTATTTTGCATATGAAGAAAAAATTAGGTCTCACTCAATTGATATACAAATTAATGTATAAATTGAAGTCATTATTATATTATATGAGTATAAAATAATTTTAGAGTCACATGTCATTTTATACATGTTTTGATTGGTTTAAAAGGTTGAGGTAATTTGTCAATCTACGGAATTCAAAAATAGACGTCGTTCGCAAGGCGTCGCATGCCGTTGTCATCAGGTGATTTTCTTTAAATGAGGCACCTTTGGGGTTATTTAAATTTATTTCTGATTATTTGCCTTATTTTGAAAAAATAAATATATTTTTCAATTTCATAATAAAAAAAAGTTTGAATTAATTTATAAGGATTGATCGAAATTATTTGTTCGGTTCATTCAAAATAACCTTTATCAGGTTGTACACACCCTTGTGTAATTACACGGTTTGTACAACCTGATTGAGGTTATTTCTTCATGAACCGAACAAAAATTGCGATCAATCCTTAAATATATATGGAATGTTATATATGTACATTGTATGTGATGTGCAATGGAGGGAAAAAACCAACAAAAATTATGTAAATAAATAACAATTTAAGTTATGTAATTGCACCTTATGTTGTATTTGAACACTGCATATGCTTACTTGCAGGAAATGTGACATAATTTGAGATGACTTATTAATTAATGTGTGTGTAATTATAAAAACTGTAATTATAGATCCTACAGAAGACGTTCAAAGTCAAGGTCAAGAAGTACATCTAGAGAAAAAAAGAAGCGTAGAAGTAGGTCAAGAAGTCCAAGAAGGAGGTCTAGATCAAGGGAGAAAAGAAGGTCTAAGTCAAGAGAAAGACGTAGATCTAGAGAAAGGCGAAGATCACGGTCTAAAGACAGAAGAAGGTCTAGGTCAAAGGAAAGGAGAAGGTCAAGGTCTAGAGAGAGGGATAGGAGGAGGTCAAGGTCAAGAGATAGGGACAGAGACAAGAGAAAGTAAGATATTTTACAAAATGTAGTTTAAACACATTTTATTCAAAATAAAGCATACAGTTATATGTATGTTACAATTCATACAAGATAGTATATTGATTGATTGATTGATTTTATTGTGTTTAATGCCACTTTCAGCAATATTTCAGCTATATCATGGCGACCTGTTTTAGTGGTGGAAGAAACCGGAGTACCCGACGAGAACCACCGACCATGGGCAAGCAACTGGTAAACTTTATTACTTGTGGCTGCGAGTCGAGTGCTCCCTTTTTTGTAATTTACAAAGCCAGGCACGAACCCACACCGTATTGGTGATAGGCTTGTATGAGTTGTTGGGTAATCCAACTAACTAACAGGGTTCGACATTAACTTTTTGACCAACTTGTCCATTCGGGCAAGTGCCATATTGATTTTACTTGCCTGAAACTGTAAACTACTAGCCCAAATTCTTAAGTGCCATATATGCATGTAGTGCAGAACTATGCAATCTACAATGACCGTTCATAGAGTAGAATAACCCCTCGTATTAATTATTTACACCTTATGATTTCCCGAGGGTTACTTGTGCCATATTGGCACCAATTTCTGGGGCTGAGTGAGATATTGAGTAGACGTACCTATCAATTTGCGGGAATATGACAGTTTTATAAATACGGGTGATTGATGAGGATTTCTGAAATATTTTTGTTAGAAAATTTAAGTATAAATGTTCCTTATCATAGACTGACAATGACTGTATAGTTTGTTTGAATTTTTATTCCAGTAATCTATCATGCTTTCAATATTTTGATCTTAAAGGCAATACACATCAGGGATAATTTTCTAAATTTAGAACACCGCAAATTATAAACTAGCTTTTCATTGGCCGGCGAAAATAAATACGATGTTGATGCAGCACCGCCGCCTAATGAGGCATTCGCGATTGGCTAATATAAATAACACGATCTTTATTTGAGAAAGGGGAATTCCGTAGTCAACAAAATAAAACAAAATGGTGTAAAATACACGATACATATACGACGCGATGTTTAGGTAAAGTTCGCCTCGACTTTCAACACTGAATAATTCAATATTAATCATTTTGCTCTTCAGGAATTGAACATATCACAGAATCATTTTCACTTGCCCGATCGGACAAGTTGGGTGCCGTTTTCACTTGCCGAAGACGCATTTCACTTGCCTCGGGCAATCGGACAACCGTTAATGTCAAACCCTGCCTAACACATTGAGCCACCCGGCCCTCAACAAGATATTATATATAACAGGATTTGGAAACAAGCTATAATTAGCTTATACTAACCCGTCTCCTAAGATATTTTAAAAAAGAAATTTTATTGTTATGGACATGCATGTAATTTGGAATTGTTTCAAGTTGATTTTGAATTTTGATAAATCACTATGTAACAATTTGTGTAATAAACGCCCCAAAAAATGACATTTGTAACCGTGCTAAACATGTTTTTACTTTGTAGATCCCAGTTGAGCTTGGAACCATAATAATTATTTTGACACAGTTGATCAAAGAAAAAATTAGCTTAAACTAATTTGTGTGTTAAATTGATTATTAGACAAACAATGAACACGTAAATCAGAAGAGATAATCAGACAAGGGAGACAATCCTAATGCAAAACAACACTGGTACAAACACAGATATGTTGATACACAGCATTTTCCAATAATCCATTTGACAAAAATGCCAATTCAAGCTATCCACATGAACGTAAAGTTAAACAAAATATATAAAGAGGAGACCACTCATACTTGCCTCTTCTGTCATATTTGGCTGAACATTATAAAACTTGACATTTGGCAACTTGTCTTGCTCAAGTAGATAACACACTTCTCATATAATACTTCATGAAATGACTGAAACATTATTTTATTAGCATAAGAAATATCCACTCACCCCTTGCTGATATTCTTGTACTTGTAGATGAATTTTCAAGATATTTATGTTGAATTTTTCAGGAGATCCAGATCAAGATCACCATCTTCTAGGAAGAAAGACAATTCTGATGACCATGTTATACATAGGGAGGGTGCTCTAACTATCAAAGATGAACCACTCGACAAGGTTTGTGTTTTATTTTATATTTTCCTCCATTATATTTACAGTAAAATGAATCTCATATCAAAGTGGAAATCTTTGTAAGTAAAAAATAATAATTTGAAATATCTTGTAAATTTCACCTGTCTTTATTGAACCTTCACCTGGCTCAATCCAAACACTTTTCTTTATTGAACCATCTTTGATATTATAAATTTGAATGGAGAAGGAACATAAAGTATAAGGCAAACACCTTCTCAGATGATGAATAAGCCACAAAAATTAAGAAGAAAAATTGTGTTGGATCAGTCAGAATTACGGAAAGTGACAAAAGTTTTCATCATGTCCACACTCAAAATGTGATGCTTATCGCTAACATACTTATGATTCAATGAATAGATGGTATATCATGTCTCATAACCTGAGTCCATTATTTAGCTACAAAGAACAAGGTAATTATTGTATTGTACATATGTCTAACTTACAGTGCTTACAGATACATATTGGGGGTCGTCGTGGTCGTGATCGTATGGTTGTTGGATTTACAACTACCTGTGCAATCAGTACCTATCACAACTAAAGTTGTGAGTTCGAATTCCGTTCATGGTGAGGTGTATTCGATACAACATTATGTGATAAAGTTTGTCAGTGACTTGCGGCAGGTCGATGGTTTTCTCCTGGTACTCCGGTTTCCTCCACCAATTAAGCTGACCGCCACGATATAACTGAAATATTGTTGAAAGTGGCGATAAACACCATAAACCAAACAAAACGTATGAATTGATGGTATCATGTCTCTTAGGCTGAGTCCATTATTCAGCTACAAAGAACAGGGTGATTATTGTATTGTATATGTGTCTAACTTATATTATTTACATATGCATGCTATATATATTCTACACCAGGAAGAAGAACAGAAGAGGTTAGAACTAGAAATGGAAAAAAGAAGAAAAAGAATAGAAGAATGGAGAGCAGAGAGAAAGAAGAAAGCAGAGTTATTACCTGTCAACTTTGCTCCACCATCAAAGAAATGGACACTGGAAGACGATGATGAGGATGATGAGGAAGAACCCTCTCAGAAACTAGGTGAAGATGAGGAGGATGCCCTGGATGCCTTCATGCAGGTAAACTATATGCACATTAACTTGTCGGTAAATTGGATCATAGTCATGTTTATAAATTGTTTTTCATTTGGTTAACCTCTGGAATACACGAACAGTGAATTATGTCTCTCTTTCAATTACATCTTTGTGATAAGACAAGAAGACGTTTGAGGTTTCACGGCTCAGCCAAAATAAATGTGAAATAACTTCTTCACATTTTCTTCAGATTGGCCAATTGAAAATAATTGATTGAAATTTGGAATAGCAATAACTACATGAATCACATAATTTTATTGACATTTACAGCATGTTAACAGAGACTGTAAATTAACAAATTCATTGTGTTTATGTAAAAAGATATACATACATTATGAAAAAGAAAGTTTAAACAGTGATGATTAATAATTCCACCAATATCAACAAAACAAACAATCACCTCTAAACCTTAACTCATTGAACATACAAAGAAGGGGGGGGGAGACGAAAACAAATGACATTGGAAGTCCATCTCCTGGCTTGGCACAAACTTATCTATGTGGCAAGGTCATAGGATCCCAACCCTCTCCTCTTGATATGTGGATCTCCAATGACTACAGATATAAACAAACAATAAAAAACTTGCAGAAATTCCCTTCCTCTCAAAACGACCACATACTATCACAAAAATAGTATATTAAATTGTCATATTTAATCATACATATGTCAAGTTTTACTTATTAAACTATGTATGTTTTTCATTTGTAGACAATAGAAGATACCAAAGATACTAATAAGTCTGTCCCTACAAAGACAGAAACTACTACAAATGTAAGTACACAGGGGTTTCAAAGTGGGCCGGTACCCGGTACTTTTACCCGTCTGAGATCGTGTATAGTACCGGCAGAAATTACTGAACCCCCCAAAATTAGCGGTGGTCAAAACCACAAGTATGATGGTCGATAGGCTTGTGGAATATTTTTCATAAAAAATTAATGATCACGTCAATTGCTGAATTCTCGCATTCAAATCGAACAACTGCGTCACGACCAAGTTGATGGGATATTCCCTGTTTTAAAAATAACTTTACCTTAGAATCGTAAATAGCAGTTTGCGCATGCGGTAAATAGATATGTTTTCGCCCCAATATCTTTTCATCCTTGTGTAAAACTCGGACCGGAACAAAGCTGACATCATTTCAAAATAAAAAATGACCGATTACAAATTATGTTCAAACACAATTTAGTGTAATCTTCAGTAATATAAGTATGATCATTATGTATTATGAATATATGACTACACAATATTTTGTGTGATTTTTTTTATCCATTTAAAACCCAGGGTAGGATCAGTTTGGGGCATACTGTCTTGTTGCTTATCTCTGTCCATATTGTTTAACTTCCGGTATAAAAAGAATAAAAACCTATGGCTAATTTATTTACATATTTTGATGGGGCCCTACAGCGGTTGTTAACAGAAATGAAAGTGTGCTGAAAAACATTTTTAAAAGGGGGTACGAGGAGATAAGGGATAGAAAATTACTAGAAATCTTGAAAAAGGACCGGAAATGGCTCAAATACGAATTACATTGTAATGTCAAAACGCCGGCCCCACTTTTTTTCCAAAATAATTTAACTTTTGTGATTGAAATGTTAATAAATGTCTTCCCGCGAATCGTTTTTGTTCGAACATTTTTTTTGCACATAAGTCGTGAAAGTAACAATATATATTGTTTTTGTTTAATTATATTTGTATTGATCTATTAAAATTATAAATTTTATTAAAGATTGATGATTGCAAATTAAATTTATCACTATATGTTTCATTAATTATGACACTTATATGTCTTGATCCGTGCCAATGGTCTTTGATGATTTTAATTACTGATAATAAAGTAAAAAAAACACACAAGCCAAGGTATTGTGAAAAAGAAAAGGACAAAGCCAACAAAAGAATTTTGAGAAGTTTAAGCTTTGATAACAATGGCTTGATCAAGCCTAGCTGCGGAACCGTAGCTCTTTATGGTCCTTTTGGGGTTTTTTAAGATATGGCGGACTATCTATGAATAATCTTGGCTGAAGTCAGTAAACTGAAATATTCAATAAAGAAATTGGGGAGGAATCCAGGCATTATGCATGGTCTTCACTCTTGGTGAAATCTGAACTCTAAAAGTTAATGGGATTTTTCTTTCAAAAACACTTAATGTTTTGCAATCTCTGAAGTACATTTTTTGAATTTTTTAGGTACCTCCTAAAATTTAAGAAGTACCTCCTAGTATAAAAAACTTTGAAACCCCTGAAGTACAGTCAATCCTGTTCATGCAGTCACCTGTATTAATAGCTCACCCTGTTCATGTCCTGTCATAGAAAATTTCATATGAATTGAACCTCTTTTAAAGATCACCTGTCTTATAAGACCACTTATTCCTTGTCCCAAAGGTGAAATCTTAATACAGGATTAACTGTAATCTTATAAGACTTTTTATGGGTTATGTTTATATGTGCTAATGTTCAATGTAAATAAAATATATTTCTAATTTCATGTGGAGTCGATCAGTTATGTTTCTAAAAGCCCTAAATTTGTAGTTTTTTCCTTATATTTGACATTGTGTTCAAATTCAAAGATTGTTTCAAAATGTATGTACTTTAAGAAAAAAAATCTATTACCATGTATATATATTTTCCTGTTGTTAGTGTTTTATTTTATGTTTATTTACCTATTTGTAGGGTGATGCTAAGAAAGTGACAGTGATTACAGGTATGGTCAAGAGGAAAGTTGACCCTGGAAAAAAGAAAGGAGAATTAATGGAGAGTAACATGGATGCTATGGAGGTATACATTGATAACTTAATCTACAGTCTAGACTTTTTATATGCCCTGCTAAAACTTTATGATTATTTGATAAGCTTAGGTAAAATTGGGTCAGTATGAAGATCAGGTATGTCAATCATAAGGCAACCAAAATTTCAATTTTATGTTTTGCCTACTTTATCTGAATACTACACTGAATTAAATGTTAGGAAAAACCAAAAGTCAAGAACGGACAATCCAGAGATACTGGAAACATTAGGTACACTAGACAGAGAACGAAGACAAACATAACAAACAAATCCACAACACAGAAAACTACAAAGATGAGCCTGCCAAAACTGGGGGTGAAAATGATCTTAATCAAATATATAGAATTGATGATTCCTTTAGATAACAATTTCTTAATCCTTGATAGATAAGTTATCAAATTTCAAAATCAATGGTCAATTCTGAATTGTAGATTTAATATTTTTAGCTATTTATCATTTATTAATGATGAAACTGATAGAATATAAAAAGAGATCAATTTATTGTTACATGTATTCAGTCTTTATCTTAATTTTTTTCACCTACTTGCTCGAAAGCCAAATTTAGAAAAGATTTCTATTTATTCAAACAACTTCTTTCATCATTTTCACTTGTCCGAATCCAGTTTTACTTGTCCCGGGCTTCAAGTAAGTGGGTTAGCGTGACGACTGTGTATATACATATATATAGCAGAAATAAATTAACGAATCTCAAACATTTACCTGCAAACAGCGAGTAACACTTCACAAACATCTAGAATAAGATGATTTGTAATGTAACTGTTAATACATGTGAATAAAAAGTAAATTTTAAGGATATATCAGTACAGTTTAGATAATTAACACTGTTTTTAAAGTAATCGTTTGTTTATATAATTTTAGTATTCCTCAGAAGATGAAGAAGATGATCTTGACACTACAATGTTAAAAATAGCCAAGGAGAAAAACAAGAAAAAGGTTTGTTTGAAATTATATTACAGTGAGAGTCAGAGACCTGTCTAAAACAAACCTTATTGATACATAATTATGTACACACTTTTGTGTTTGAAATAGACACAGGTTTAGATTTTTTACATTGGGACTTTAGTAAGAAAGTGTACACATCATGTATGTATAATTAATAATGAATACAAAGAACAAGCTGTCAGAGAATAATCTGTCTGAAAATCTACAAATTTACATTGATTTCTTTTAAAAATCAAACTAAAATGCAATCATCATTCATATTACATCTGCCACTGGCAACATTTTCATAATATTTAGTCCATCTGGCATTTCCACTGCTCCAACATTGGACACATGACACAGGATGAAGACAAACCAAAATATGACACAGAAAACTATAAAGATAAGCACCAAAAACCGAGGGTGAACCCAAGTGCTCTCGAAAGGTAAGCAGTTTCTGCCTCTTATAAAACACCTGGCATGTTACTCATATAGTCAATATGTGTTGGACACCATTATACACAAACAAACACAAATACCCAGTAACATAAATAAGACATAGCTTTCTAACAAACAACTGGGGAATAAAGACCAACCAAACATTGTTTTTATGTGGAAATTGTAGACATTAAGTAATCTGAAATATTTCTGAATGTATTAAATCATTCAATAAATATATTGTTTCTCTATCACTGGGTGTTTACTTTACAATATGTTCTTGTTTTCTTTATGACTGAGTTGTTTACTTTACAACTTTTTTTTTTCTCTCTATGACTGGGTGTTTACTTTGCAATGTGTTGTTGTATTTTACAGGAGATGATTACAGTGGATCATGACAGAATTTATTATGCACCGTTCAGGAAAAACTTTTATGTAGAAGTACCAGAAATAGCTAGAATGACACAAGAAGGTACAGTAGTTAGATCGTGTTACATCAAAGCTGAAATAAAACAGTAGATATCTAATTTAGTGTGCATCACACGTTTCTGTGGTAACCTTCATCAGGTACACTTAAAGTCAATAGATTGGAAAGACAAATAATTTTAAAATCTTTGGGAACAAGAAAACCAAACATTGTGATTGATTGACTGTTTAATTAAATGATTTCTAAAGTTAAGTAAGGTAACATTAATATATATATTAGTATGGAATTTAAATCAATCTAACACTAATAAATAAATTACAAAAGAGTTCTCCTTGCAAATGTTTTTTTTCCCACTAACATAAAATCAAGATAGATGGACAAAACCTGATACCCAAGGGAGATATTTTTTAATTGAAATCATTAAGATGACAAAATTTACAGTATAAGTGAGAGTTTTATTATTATTTTCTATTGTAGAGGTGGATGCTTATAGACTAGATCTGGAGGGAATTAAAGTACTTGGTAAAGGTTGTCCTAGACCTATTAAGAACTGGCCACAATGTGGATGTAGTAGTAAGATCATGAATGTTCTTAAGGTGTAAGTATAGACTTATAGACTAGATCTGGAGGGAATTAAAGTACTTGGTAAAGGTTGTCCTAGACCTATTAAGAACTGGCCACAGTGTGGATGTAGTAGTAAGATCATGAATGTTCTTAAGATGTAAGTATAGACTTATAGACTAGATCTGGAGGGAATTAAAGTACTTGGTAAAGGTTGTCCTAGACCTATTAAGAACTGGCCACAATGTGGATGTAGTAGTAAGATCATGAATGTTCTTAAGATGTAAGTATAGACTTATAGACTAGATCTGGAGGGAATTAAAGTACTTGGTAAAGGTTGTCCTAGACCTATTAAGAACTGGCCACAATGTGGATGTAGTAGTAAGATCATGAATGTTCTTAAGATGTAAGTATAGACTTATAGACTAGATCTGGAGGGAATTAAAGTACTTGGTAAAGGTTGTCCTAGACCTATTAAGAACTGGCCACAATGTGGATGTAGTAGTAAGATCATGAATGTTCTTAAGATGTAAGTATAGACTTATAGACTAGATCTGGAGGGAATTAAAGTACTTGGTAAAGGTTGTCCTAGACCTATTAAGAACTGGCCACAATGTGGATGTAGTAGTAAGATCATGAATGTTCTTAAGATGTAAGTATAGACTTATAGACTAGATCTGGAGGGAATTAAAGTACTTGGTAAAGGTTGTCCTAGACCTATTAAGAACTGGCCACAATGTGGATGTAGTAGTAAGATCATGAATGTTCTTAAGATGTAAGTATAGACTTATAGACTAGATCTGGAGGGAATTAAAGTACTTGGTAAAGGTTGTCCTAGACCTATTAAGAACTGGCCACAATGTGGATGTAGTAGTAAGATCATGAATGTTCTTAAGATGTAAGTATAGACTTATAGACTAGATCTGGAGGGAATTAAAGTACTTGGTAAAGGTTGTCCTAGACCTATTAAGAACTGGCCACAATGTGGATGTAGTAGTAAGATCATGAATGTTCTTAAGATGTAAGTATAGACTTATAGACTAGATCTGGAGGGAATTAAAGTACTTGGTAAAGGTTGTCCTAGACCTATTAAGAACTGGCCACAATGTGGATGTAGTAGTAAGATCATGAATGTTCTTAAGATGTAAGTATAGACTTATAGACTAGATCTGGAGGGAATTAAAGTACTTGGTAAAGGTTGTCCTAGACCTATTAAGAACTGGCCACAATGTGGA
This sequence comes from Bathymodiolus septemdierum, assembly GCA_963383655.1. NCBI lineage: Eukaryota > Metazoa > Mollusca > Bivalvia > Mytilida > Modiolidae > Bathymodiolus > Bathymodiolus septemdierum. The sequence continues at coordinate 87,081,700 of OY726522.1, read as the reverse complement.
TGTAGTAGTAAGATCATGAATGTTCTTAAGATGTAAGTATAGACTTATAGACTAGATCTGGAGGGAATTAAAGTACTTGGTAAAGGTTGTCCTAGACCTATTAAGAACTGGCCACAATGTGGATGTAGTAGTAAGATCATGAATGTTCTTAAGTTGTAAGTATAGACTTATAGACTAGATCTGGAGGGAATTAAAGTACTTGGTAAAGGTTGTCCTAGACCTATTAAGAACTGGCCACAATGTGGATGTAGTAGTAAGATCATGAATGTTCTTAAGATGTAAGTATAGACTTATAGACTAGATCTGGAGGGAATTAAAGTACTTGGTAAAGGTTGTCCTAGACCTATTAAGAACTGGCCACAATGTGGATGTAGTAGTAAGATCATGAATGTTCTTAAGATGTAAGTATAGACTTATAGACTAGATCTGGAGGGAATTAAAGTACTTGGTAAAGGTTGTCCTAGACCTATTAAGAACTGGCCACAATGTGGATGTAGTAGTAAGATCATGAATGTTCTTAAGATGTAAGTATAGACTTATAGACTAGATCTGGAGGGAATTAAAGTACTTGGTAAAGGTTGTCCTAGACCTATTAAGAACTGGCCACAATGTGGATGTAGTAGTAAGATCATGAATGTTCTTAAGTTGTAAGTATAGACTTATAGACTAGATCTGGAGGGAATTAAAGTACTTGGTAAAGGTTGTCCTAGACCTATTAAGAACTGGCCACAATGTGGATGTAGTAGTAAGATCATGAATGTTCTTAAGATGTAAGTATAGACTTATAGACTAGATCTGGAGGGAATTAAAGTACTTGGTAAAGGTTGTCCTAGACCTATTAAGAACTGGCCACAATGTGGATGTAGTAGTAAGATCATGAATGTTCTTAAGATGTAAGTATAGACTTATAGACTAGATCTGGAGGGAATTAAAGTACTTGGTAAAGGTTGTCCTAGACCTATTAAGAACTGGCCACAATGTGGATGTAGTAGTAAGATCATGAATGTTCTTAAGATGTAAGTATAGACTTATAGACTAGATCTGGAGGGAATTAAAGTACTTGGTAAAGGTTGTCCTAGACCTATTAAGAACTGGCCACAATGTGGATGTAGTAGTAAGATCATGAATGTTCTTAAGATGTAAGTATAGACTTATAGACTAGATCTGGAGGGAATTAAAGTACTTGGTAAAGGTTGTCCTAGACCTATTAAGAACTGGCCACAATGTGGATGTAGTAGTAAGATCATGAATGTTCTTAAGATGTAAGTATAGACTTATAGACTAGATCTGGAGGGAATTAAAGTACTTGGTAAAGGTTGTCCTAGACCTATTAAGAACTGGCCACAATGTGGATGTAGTAGTAAGATCATGAATGTTCTTAAGATGTAAGTATAGACTTATAGACTAGATCTGGAGGGAATTAAAGTACTTGGTAAAGGTTGTCCTAGACCTATTAAGAACTGGCCACAATGTGGATGTAGTAGTAAGATCATGAATGTTCTTAAGATGTAAGTATAGACTTATAGACTAGATCTGGAGGGAATTAAAGTACTTGGTAAAGGTTGTCCTAGACCTATTAAGAACTGGCCACAATGTGGATGTAGTAGTAAGATCATGAATGTTCTTAAGATGTAAGTATAGACTTATAGACTAGATCTGGAGGGAATTAAAGTACTTGGTAAAGGTTGTCCTAGACCTATTAAGAACTGGCCACAATGTGGATGTAGTAGTAAGATCATGAATGTTCTTAAGATGTAAGTATAGACTTATAGACTAGATCTGGAGGGAATTAAAGTACTTGGTAAAGGTTGTCCTAGACCTATTAAGAACTGGCCACAATGTGGATGTAGTAGTAAGATCATGAATGTTCTTAAGATGTAAGTATAGACTTATAGACTAGATCTGGAGGGAATTAAAGTACTTGGTAAAGGTTGTCCTAGACCTATTAAGAACTGGCCACAATGTGGATGTAGTAGTAAGATCATGAATGTTCTTAAGATGTAAGTATAGACTTATAGACTAGATCTGGAGGGAATTAAAGTACTTGGTAAAGGTTGTCCTAGACCTATTAAGAACTGGCCACAATGTGGATGTAGTAGTAAGATCATGAATGTTCTTAAGATGTAAGTATAGACTTATAGACTAGATCTGGAGGGAATTAAAGTACTTGGTAAAGGTTGTCCTAGACCTATTAAGAACTGGCCACAATGTGGATGTAGTAGTAAGATCATGAATGTTCTTAAGATGTAAGTATAGACTTATAGACTAGATCTGGAGGGAATTAAAGTACTTGGTAAAGGTTGTCCTAGACCTATTAAGAACTGGCCACAATGTGGATGTAGTAGTAAGATCATGAATGTTCTTAAGATGTAAGTATAGACTTATAGACTAGATCTGGAGGGAATTAAAGTACTTGGTAAAGGTTGTCCTAGACCTATTAAGAACTGGCCACAATGTGGATGTAGTAGTAAGATCATGAATGTTCTTAAGATGTAAGTATAGACTTATAGACTAGATCTGGAGGGAATTAAAGTACTTGGTAAAGGTTGTCCTAGACCTATTAAGAACTGGCCACAATGTGGATGTAGTAGTAAGATCATGAATGTTCTTAAGATGTAAGTATAGACTTATAGACTAGATCTGGAGGGAATTAAAGTACTTGGTAAAGGTTGTCCTAGACCTATTAAGAACTGGCCACAATGTGGATGTAGTAGTAAGATCATGAATGTTCTTAAGATGTAAGTATAGACTTATAGACTAGATCTGGAGGGAATTAAAGTACTTGGTAAAGGTTGTCCTAGACCTATTAAGAACTGGCCACAATGTGGATGTAGTAGTAAGATCATGAATGTTCTTAAGATGTAAGTATAGACTTATAGACTAGATCTGGAGGGAATTAAAGTACTTGGTAAAGGTTGTCCTAGACCTATTAAGAACTGGCCACAATGTGGATGTAGTAGTAAGATCATGAATGTTCTTAAGATGTAAGTATAGACTTATAGACTAGATCTGGAGGGAATTAAAGTACTTGGTAAAGGTTGTCCTAGACCTATTAAGAACTGGCCACAATGTGGATGTAGTAGTAAGATCATGAATGTTCTTAAGATGTAAGTATAGACTTATAGACTAGATCTGGAGGGAATTAAAGTACTTGGTAAAGGTTGTCCTAGACCTATTAAGAACTGGCCACAATGTGGATGTAGTAGTAAGATCATGAATGTTCTTAAGATGTAAGTATAGACTTATAGACTAGATCTGGAGGGAATTAAAGTACTTGGTAAAGGTTGTCCTAGACCTATTAAGAACTGGCCACAATGTGGATGTAGTAGTAAGATCATGAATGTTCTTAAGATGTAAGTATAGACTTATAGACTAGATCTGGAGGGAATTAAAGTACTTGGTAAAGGTTGTCCTAGACCTATTAAGAACTGGCCACAATGTGGATGTAGTAGTAAGATCATGAATGTTCTTAAGATGTAAGTATAGACTTATAGACTAGATCTGGAGGGAATTAAAGTACTTGGTAAAGGTTGTCCTAGACCTATTAAGAACTGGCCACAATGTGGATGTAGTAGTAAGATCATGAATGTTCTTAAGATGTAAGTATAGACTTATAGACTAGATCTGGAGGGAATTAAAGTACTTGGTAAAGGTTGTCCTAGACCTATTAAGAACTGGCCACAATGTGGATGTAGTAGTAAGATCATGAATGTTCTTAAGATGTAAGTATAGACTTATAGACTAGATCTGGAGGGAATTAAAGTACTTGGTAAAGGTTGTCCTAGACCTATTAAGAACTGGCCACAATGTGGATGTAGTAGTAAGATCATGAATGTTCTTAAGATGTAAGTATAGACTTATAGACTAGATCTGGAGGGAATTAAAGTACTTGGTAAAGGTTGTCCTAGACCTATTAAGAACTGGCCACAATGTGGATGTAGTAGTAAGATCATGAATGTTCTTAAGATGTAAGTATAGACTTATAGACTAGATCTGGAGGGAATTAAAGTACTTGGTAAAGGTTGTCCTAGACCTATTAAGAACTGGCCACAATGTGGATGTAGTAGTAAGATCATGAATGTTCTTAAGATGTAAGTATAGACTTATAGACTAGATCTGGAGGGAATTAAAGTACTTGGTAAAGGTTGTCCTAGACCTATTAAGAACTGGCCACAATGTGGATGTAGTAGTAAGATCATGAATGTTCTTAAGATGTAAGTATAGACTTATAGACTAGATCTGGAGGGAATTAAAGTACTTGGTAAAGGTTGTCCTAGACCTATTAAGAACTGGCCACAATGTGGATGTAGTAGTAAGATCATGAATGTTCTTAAGATGTAAGTATAGACTTATAGACTAGATCTGGAGGGAATTAAAGTACTTGGTAAAGGTTGTCCTAGACCTATTAAGAACTGGCCACAATGTGGATGTAGTAGTAAGATCATGAATGTTCTTAAGATGTAAGTATAGACTTATAGACTAGATCTGGAGGGAATTAAAGTACTTGGTAAAGGTTGTCCTAGACCTATTAAGAACTGGCCACAATGTGGATGTAGTAGTAAGATCATGAATGTTCTTAAGATGTAAGTATAGACTTATAGACTAGATCTGGAGGGAATTAAAGTACTTGGTAAAGGTTGTCCTAGACCTATTAAGAACTGGCCACAATGTGGATGTAGTAGTAAGATCATGAATGTTCTTAAGTTGTAAGTATAGACTTATAGACTAGATCTGGAGGGAATTAAAGTACTTGGTAAAGGTTGTCCTAGACCTATTAAGAACTGGCCACAGTGTGGATGTAGTAGTAAGATCATGAATGTTCTTAAGTTGTAAGTATAGACTTATAGACTAGATCTGGAGGGAATTAAAGTACTTGGTAAAGGTTGTCCTAGACCTATTAAGAACTGGCCACAATGTGGATGTAGTAGTAAGATCATGAATGTTCTTAAGATGTAAGTATAGACTTATAGACTAGATCTGGAGGGAATTAAAGTACTTGGTAAAGGTTGTCCTAGACCTATTAAGAACTGGCCACAATGTGGATGTAGTAGTAAGATCATGAATGTTCTTAAGTTGTAAGTATAGACTTATAGACTAGATCTGGAGGGAATTAAAGTACTTGGTAAAGGTTGTCCTAGACCTATTAAGAACTGGCCACAATGTGGATGTAGTAGTAAGATCATGAATGTTCTTAAGATGTAAGTATAGACTTATAGACTAGATCTGGAGGGAATTAAAGTACTTGGTAAAGGTTGTCCTAGACCTATTAAGAACTGGCCACAATGTGGATGTAGTAGTAAGATCATGAATGTTCTTAAGATGTAAGTATAGACTTATAGACTAGATCTGGAGGGAATTAAAGTACTTGGTAAAGGTTGTCCTAGACCTATTAAGAACTGACCACAATGTGGATGTAGTAGTAAGATCATGAATGTTCTTAAGTTGTAAGTATAGACTTATAGACTAGATCTGGAGGGAATTAAAGTACTTGGTAAAGGTTGTCCTAGACCTATTAAGAACTGGCCACAATGTGGATGTAGTAGTAAGATCATGAATGTTCTTAAGTTGTAAGTATAGACTTATAGACTAGATCTGGAGGGAATTAAAGTACTTGGTAAAGGTTGTCCTAGACCTATTAAGAACTGGCCACAATGTGGATGTAGTAGTAAGATCATGAATGTTCTTAAGATGTAAGTATAGACTTATAGACTAGATCTGGAGGGAATTAAAGTACTTGGTAAAGGTTGTCCTAGACCTATTAAGAACTGGCCACAATGTGGATGTAGTAGTAAGATCATGAATGTTCTTAAGATGTAAGTATAGACTTATAGACTAGATCTGGAGGGAATTAAAGTACTTGGTAAAGGTTGTCCTAGACCTATTAAGAACTGACCACAATGTGGATGTAGTAGTAAGATCATGAATGTTCTTAAGTTGTAAGTATAGACTTATAGACTAGATCTGGAGGGAATTAAAGTACTTGGTAAAGGTTGTCCTAGACCTATTAAGAACTGGCCACAATGTGGATGTAGTAGTAAGATCATGAATGTTCTTAAGATGTAAGTATAGACTTATAGACTAGATCTGGAGGGAATTAAAGTACTTGGTAAAGGTTGTCCTAGACCTATTAAGAACTGGCCACAATGTGGATGTAGTAGTAAGATCATGAATGTTCTTAAGATGTAAGTATAGACTTATAGACTAGATCTGGAGGGAATTAAAGTACTTGGTAAAGGTTGTCCTAGACCTATTAAGAACTGACCACAATGTGGATGTAGTAGTAAGATCATGAATGTTCTTAAGTTGTAAGTATAGACTTATAGACTAGATCTGGAGGGAATTAAAGTACTTGGTAAAGGTTGTCCTAGACCTATTAAGAACTGGCCACAATGTGGATGTAGTAGTAAGATCATGAATGTTCTTAAGATGTAAGTATAGACTTATAGACTAGATCTGGAGGGAATTAAAGTACTTGGTAAAGGTTGTCCTAGACCTATTAAGAACTGGCCACAATGTGGATGTAGTAGTAAGATCATGAATGTTCTTAAGATGTAAGTATAGACTTATAGACTAGATCTGGAGGGAATTAAAGTACTTGGTAAAGGTTGTCCTAGACCTATTAAGAACTGGCCACAATGTGGATGTAGTAGTAAGATCATGAATGTTCTTAAGATGTAAGTATAGACTTATAGACTAGATCTGGAGGGAATTAAAGTACTTGGTAAAGGTTGTCCTAGACCTATTAAGAACTGGCCACAATGTGGATGTAGTAGTAAGATCATGAATGTTCTTAAGTTGTAAGTATAGACTTATAGACTAGATCTGGAGGGAATTAAAGTACTTGGTAAAGGTTGTCCTAGACCTATTAAGAACTGGCCACAATGTGGATGTAGTAGTAAGATCATGAATGTTCTTAAGTTGTAAGTATAGACTTATAGACTAGATCTGGAGGGAATTAAAGTACTTGGTAAAGGTTGTCCTAGACCTATTAAGAACTGGCCACAGTGTGGATGTAGTAGTAAGATCATGAATGTTCTTAAGATGTAAGTATAGACTTATAGACTAGATCTGTAGGGAATTAAAGTACTTGGTAAAGGTTGTCCTAGACCTATTAAGAACTGGCCACAGTGTGGATGTAGTAGTAAGATCATGAATGTTCTTAAGTTGTAAGTATAGACTTATAGACTAGATCTGGAGGGAATTAAAGTACTTGGTAAAGGTTGTCCTAGACCTATTAAGAACTGGCCACAATGTGGATGTAGTAGTAAGATCATGAATGTTCTTAAGATGTAAGTATAGACTTATAGACTAGATCTGGAGGGAATTAAAGTACTTGGTAAAGGTTGTCCTAGACCTATTAAGAACTGGCCACAATGTGGATGTAGTAGTAAGATCATGAATGTTCTTAAGATGTAAGTATAGACTTATAGACTAGATCTGGAGGGAATTAAAGTACTTGGTAAAGGTTGTCCTAGACCTATTAAGAACTGGCCACAGTGTGGATGTAGTAGTAAGATCATGAATGTTCTTAAGATGTAAGTATAGACTTATAGACTAGATCTGGAGGGAATTAAAGTACTTGGTGAAGGTTGTCCTAGACCTATTAAGAACTTGCCACAATGTGGATGTAGTAGCAAGATCATGAATGTTCTTAAGATGTAAGTATAGACTTATAGACTAGATCTGGAGGGAATTAAAGTACTTGGTAAAGGTTGTCCTAGACCTATTAAGAACTGGCCACAATGTGGATGTAGTAGTAAGATCATGAATGTTCTTAAGATGTAAGTATAGACTTATAGACTAGATCTGGAGGGAATTAAAGTACTTGGTAAAGGTTGTCCTAGACCTATTAAGAACTGGCCACAATGTGGATGTAGTAGTAAGATCATGAATGTTCTTAAGTTGTAAGTATTTCTCTTCTGCAAAAATTACACGAGGTAAAAAAAAATACAACAGTTGTAAGGAAATGTGGAATGTTTTCAAGTTTGTATTTAAATCTGTTCTACAAATAAAACATAAGGTAATAACATATTGATGATTATATGTATTTGATTATGAGAGACATCAACATTTTAGTTATATCGTGGTGGTCAGTTTTTTTGGTAAAGGAAACAGATTACTTGGTGAAAACCTACCAACTGCCACAAGTTACTGACAGACTTTATCACATGTAGTTTATAAAGTTCAATTCTCCACAGGCGAGAATAGAAATAACAAATGTAGCAGTGTTAGGTGTTTAATGCATTGATAGATTTAAATCAACTACCATGTGATCATTGCCATGACTACCCTAAATGTTAATATAATTCATTTTTAGTAAACTATTATTGATCAGTAGTATACTTGACAAAATATTAAATAAGTATATGAAAAATCATACAGTTTTATATTTACTCATGAATATTCATATTGAATAAATAATAATTTACTTTGATCAGTCATGAAATGTACATTTCTCTAATTCTTGTTCAATTTTCACACTTCTCAACCCGTGTGAGAAGAAATCGATAATCAACGTGTGGATCACTTTGTTCTCAGTCGCTGATTGGTCAATTATGCAATTATGTCTCAACCCGTGGGTGAGATAAGAATTTCATGCTACTTTTCCCGTAAAAATGTTACGTTTCACAAAATGTCATTGTATCAATAAAATCGTTTAATTAACCGTACCGTCATCAAGAACCCCTCATCTGGAATCTGGTCCCTTCTCCATCATTGCTTCAAAAACATTCCTTAACGGGTGTGACGTCAATTGAAGTATACGTCAGTGACGTCATTGGACGTCAATTTGAGAAAGTGAAAAACGGCCATATATTTTGTTAGTGAGAAAAAGAATCAAACAAATATTTTTTTGTGGTTCATTAGAGAAAAAACATTGTTTCCCATTTATTACGATAAATTTTCACACAATTTAAAAGTTCTCTGTAAACCTCGAACATTAAAATGTGAAAATTTAACTATCTTGATTTGAGAAATTATCGTAATAAACGGGGAAACAATGTTAGAGACTATATGTAAGCTTGTTGTTATGTACAATTAATTTATACAGAAATATTTACTGAAGAAAATTCACAATGGTAGTACAGTAAAACCTGTCTAAACCAAAACCCTTTAGGACTGAAGAATTTGTTCAGTTTACACAGGTGTTTGGTTTACACAGGTTCAAATTACAAAGACATTTAGTAGATGGGACTGTAAAGTGTGTCTGGTTTAGGCAGGTTTTCGGTTTACTCAGGGTTCAGTATATAGGACTGTAAAGTCTGTCTGGTTTAGGCAGATTTTCGGTTTACTCAGGGTTCGGTTCTGACAGGTTTCACTATATATTTTTTTATCTTTGTTATATTTTTATTTGATCATGCTAGTACACAGTAGCCCCCTTCTTATAAGGCCACCACTTCTGCAATGAAAAAGTGATCTTTTAAGAGGGGTGGCCTCTTTTCAGGGGGACAGTTTAGAAGTGGCCTCTCTTCAGGGGGACAGTTTAGAAGTGGCCTCTCTTCTGAGGGACAGTTTAGAAGTGGCCTCTTTTCAGGGGGACAGTTTAGAAGTGGCCTCTCTTCAGGGAGACAGTGTAGAAGTGACCTCTCTTCAGGGAGACAATTTAGAAGTGACCTCTCTTCAAGGGGACAGTTTAGAAGTGGCCTCTCTTCAGGGGGACAGTTTAGAAGTGGCCTCTCTTCAGGGGGACAGTTTAGAAGTAGCCTCTCTTCAGGGGTACAGTTTAGAAGTAGCCTCTCTTCAGAGGGACAGTTTAGAAGTGACCTCTCTTCAGGGGGAAAATTTAGAAGTGGCCTCTCTTCAGGGGGACAGTTTAGAAGTGGGCTCTCTTCAGGGGGACAGTTTAGAAGTGACCTCTCTTCAGGGAGACAGTTTAGAAGTGGCCTCTCTTCAGGGGGACAGTTTAGAGGTGGCCTCTCTTCAGGGGGACAGTTTAGAAGTGTCCTCTCTTCAGGGGGACAGTTTAGAAGTGGCCTCTTTTCAGGGGGACAGTTTAGAAATGGCCTCTCTTCAGAGGGACAGTTTAGAAGTGGCCTCTCTTCAGGGTGACAGTTTAGAAATGGCCTCTCTTCAAGGGGACAGTTTAGAAGTGGCCTCTCTTCAGGGGGACAGTTTAGAAGTGGCCTCTCTTCAGAGGGACAGTTTAGAAGTGGCCTCTCTTCAGGGGGACAGTTTAGAAGTGGCCTCTCTTCAGGGGGGCAGTTTAGAAGTGGCCTCTCTTCAAGGGGACAGTTTAGAAGTGACCTCTCTTCAGGGGGACAGTTTAGAAGTGGCCTCTCTTCAGGGGGACAGTTTAGAAGTGACCTCTCTTCAGGGGGGGCAGTTTAGAAGTGACCTCTCTTCAGGGGGACAGTTTAGAAGTGGCCTCTCTTCAAGGGGACAGTTTAGAAGTGACCTCTCTTCAGGGGGACAGTTTAGAAGTGGCCTCTCTTCAGGGGGACAGTTTAGAAGTGGCCTTTCTTCAGGGGGACAGTTTAGAAGTGGCCTCTCTTCAGGGGGACAGTTTAGAAGTGACCTCTCTTCAGGGGGACAGTTTAGAAGTGGCCTCTCTTCAGGGGGACAGTTTAGAAGTGTCCTCTCTTCAGGGGGACAGTTTAGAAGTGGCCTCTCTTCAGGGGGACAGTTTAGAAGTGGCCTCTCTTCAGGGGGACAGTTTAGAAGTGACCTCTCTTCAGAGGGACAGTTTAGAAGTAGATTACTATCTCAGATCATCTAAAATCTGACAACATAAGTGGACTTTTATAGGAGTTACCTTATTAGATGGAGACTACTGTAGATGTATTAAGGTCATTGGAGTAACAATACATTTAATTATTTTGCCTGTGATGTTGTTTTTTTTTTTATTGCTAGCTATATAGAAACCTCAATATTACGTAAGAATCTATTTAATATATTTTCTTATATCATCAAATATCCAAATATTTGTTCATTCTAATTATTAATTTTCAACAGACATAATTATGAGAAGCCAACACCTATCCAAGCTCAGGCCATACCTGCTGTGATGTCTGGTAAAGATCTGATTGGTATAGCTAAAACAGGCAGTGGTAAAACTCTGGCATTTCTTATACCTATGTATAGACACATAATGGACCAGCCACCGTTAGATGAAGAGGATGGACCTATAGGTAATGTAGAATTGTTGAATATACAGTCAAACCTGCCCATGTGGTCACCTGTATTAAGAAGTCACCTGTATTAAAAGATCACATTTTTGTCCTGTCATAGAACATTTCATATGAATGGAACCTTTTTAAAGAGGTCACCTGTCTTAAAAGACCACTTTTTCTTTGTCCCGATTGTGACCTCTTAATATAGGTTTGACTGTATTGCTGTTAAATTAATTAAGTCCATGTGAAGAGTTTATGGACATCAAGGTCCTGACTTCAGGATCAATTTGGGTACAAAAATTGGCATTTAAACTGGTAAATGGGGAACATGAGTGGTTTAGTGGTTACGGCAGTTGACCTCTGATGAGGATCGTTGCCCCAAGACCCTCCTCAATTGTTAATGTTTGCAGTCACTTACCTATGCCCAGATATTTCACCCATCTGTGCGATATAACTCCTGGTTTCGTCTTGTATTTGTTCTGGGATTAAGGATACAGATGAAAAATTGTTGAGTGAAAGTAAAGATACAACCAGAAATGTAAATGAAATCATAACCCTCTCATTAAAGTAAAGGAAACATTTTGAGATTATCGGGGGAATTTACAGCATGAATTTTTCAGGAGATTTGGTTGTTATTTTTTTCTATAACAAATTTAACAACTGTTTATTTATCTGATGTCCAGAAATGATAAAAGTTTAGTTCTCAGGTTTAATGTCTTTGTGTTCTGTATATTTCAGCTGTTATAATGACTCCAACAAGAGAGTTAGCTATGCAGATTAATTCTGAATGTAAAAAGTTTAGTAAGGTGTTTGGTATCAAGTCTGTCTGTGTGTATGGTGGAACAGGAATATCTGAACAGATTGCTGAACTGAAGAGAGGCTGTGAAATTATTGTGTGTACACCAGGCAGAATGATTGACATGTTATCAGCCAATAATGGTACGTCATAGTAATGTATATATGTACGGAAAGATTATAAGATATATTTAAGACTGTAAACCACCGACTAAAAAACTTAGGCTTTCTAGATTAAAGGCATACAGGCTGTCAGAATTGATATTTTTTTTTATATTGAAAGTTGCCAATATTCGATGTTTTATACTAATTGCAGTTGAAATTTTTCATAATATCATATGTAAATAGCCTAGAACGAAGGAAATACGTCGCTGTTTTAAATTCTTGAATCCAGTAAAGAATCCAATGTTTACCTGTGCAATATTCATACGACCTGACGGTGAACTCATTCGGGAAAGCGTTTGCGCATGTGCAAAATTGTTTGTTGATGAAGAAAGCACATGGCACAAATCGAATCGTGAAATTGAACAAAAACATTGACGGATTCTATGCGAAAACGACACAAAAAGGAGGATTCAGCAAACTTTATGTAAAAATTAAAAAAAGATGTTATACCGACCTACTCCATTTTTCAGCATGTAAGCATAATTTAGTATCTTTTTTTGGCCGAAACATATTTTAACAGTAGAATTGCATCGTAGTTTTTTATATATTGTTTTTTCCAGGAGAAAATGCTAGGTGATATCTCTTTTAAATTAGAGACTAAAATAATGAACTTCATGTCTGTTTTTTTCTAAAAAAAAATATAATTAAGATAACTCAAGTGTTGTCAATAATATGCAATACAATTTGTTTACAATTTTCCCTTTATCGGGCCCCTTTGCAGAGTTTGGGTTTGTTTTTATTGATTTCATCACGTATTTCCGATTTTAAGTGTCATTCTTACTAAATACCATTATATAATATTAACTGATTACCCATGGATCCAATTTCATAGATATATTTCTTAAATTATATTAATTCTAGCGAATTTACATGCAACATGCTTCCTGGTTATTAATAGCAGTTATCAGTATTCGGCAAACTTCAGAAAAGCAACCGACTTATAATTAGGTCGTGTTAATGACGATTTTACCAACAGACATTCAAATTCTTTTCACTAATTACGACATTATAACATATTTTTTAAACCTGGCTTCTTGTTCAGAACATTTTATTAGTATAAAACATCGAATATTGGCAACTTTTAATATAAACAAAAAAATTCAATATACAAATGTAACAGGAAATAAATTATTAGAGACCCAACTTGGAACTTTAAAGTACCTCCACAATGGCTTTGCTGGTAGAATATGATTTTCTACTTCATCAATGCTTCACACATACATGTAGCAGTACATATGTTTGATCCTTTACTGTAATCACCTAATTACATGCTGGCTCTGTAAACTTTACATCTCCTGAACAAAGTTAGAATCATCTAATTACATGCTGGCTCTGTAAACTTTACATCTCCTGAACAAAGTTAGAACACTATGTAGGTTATAATAAAATCACACCTACATATAGTGACCACCTGTATTTCAGTACAAAAATTGTTTTATATGCCTCAAATTTATTTTGTACTAAGTACAGTGAAATTTATCTAAACTGAACCTTGAATAAACCATAAACCTGTATAAACTGAACTTAAAAAAGTCCCAATGAAAAAATCTTTATTCATTTAACCTGAATAAACTGGACACCTGTCTATTCTGAACATATAATCTGGTCCATATGAGGTTTGGTTTAGGCAGGTTACACTGTTTATTAATTGATTTCATGATGTCTATTTCTGCAACTTTTCACTATATCCTGGCGACACAAGTTTAATGGTGAAGGAATATCGAAATTAGAATAAGATTTTAGGAGAAGAAGTGTGGGTGGGGAATAGTGTTTCCACACATACGGTGTAATTTGTTTACTTCTATTTGCTCAGGGCATTGTAAAACGCCACAGTTTATTTCAGCCAGGATTATGATGAAATGCTGATGATCTGAGAAGAATTAGAATGGTATATACCAAGATATAAGCAGGAAAATGAGAAAGTTACATAATTGTATCAATCTAAATATTTAATAAGTTCAAAATTGTGTTGAAAATAGCACCAAAAAAAACATAATAATTATTCTATTTCTTTGCAAAAATGTAGCATGTGTTTTGTGACCATCTTTCATATAAATACTTAATTTCTACTATTGATGAGTAAAGTATATACAGAAGTCCCCCCTCTTATAAGGCCCCTTTTTCATTGCAGAAGGGATGGTCTTATAAGAGGGGGGACTTCTGTATGTTTTAGGTAAACATAGATCAAGAAATATCTCTAGGAATTAGCCAAATATTATTATTAAAATATTCTGAGTCAAATTTTTTAAAAAGATTTCTCCCATTATTAAGTGCGTTTTAACCCCTCTGAACCAGCGGTGGAAAAATCTGTAATCCTCTAGAGAATTAAAATGTCTCATGCCTTTCCCCGCATGTTGTAAAATTGGTAATTTTGAAATAAAGTTTGTGTTAAATAATGAGAGAAACAAATTCTCCTTCAGTTGCCCATGTGGGTTACGATATTTCTCCACTCTCGAGAGTTAAATTTAAAATTTTAACCACTCGCCTAACGGCTTGTGATTAAAATTTTGAATTTAACTCTCTTGAGTGGAGAAATATCGTAACCCACGGGAAACTGAAGGAGAATCTATATATATTATGCAATACCACTGTAATGGAATGAAAATTTTATATTTTGTACAAATCTTGATATACTGTGACAATGTATGTATATTGTGTTCATTCTATAACAGACTAATAATTTGAAAGTAGAAGCAGAAAGACAGTGTCAATATGTGGAACAATACATATACATAATGTCACTAAGACAATGCGTGTCACAAAGAAGGCTTAATTAGGTCAGTGACCATCTATTATGAATGTTATGTTTACATGTGATTACAGGATATAACTGAATATTAGTATGGTACACTATATTGTATCTAAATGTATATTTTCAGGACGAGTTACAAATTTAAGGAGATGTACATATGTTGTTCTAGATGAAGCAGACAGAATGTTTGATATGGGATTTGAACCACAAGTAAGTAGCTATGCATTATCTGATAATCTTTAATCAGTAAGAGGTTATGTTATTGGGCATTTGATTCTCTGTAGGTCAAGATATGTGACACAGAACTGCAGCCTAGTAGTTTATTAAAGGATGAATTGCAATCTGAAGATGAAACTTAAACTAAAAGCAAATAACAAGTTTTATATAGTGAGTGATTGTTGTTTAATGCCAATTCTGCAATTTTTCAGCTATATCATGGCGAGAACAGGTTTGATTTTCATTGAGATGATGATGAGGTCCACTTTGTACTAGACCAACACGCTTTGTTGAATTTTTATAGTGCTAGCTCACTGAAACAACAGTCCGCAGATAGAAATGTCACCCCTTTCGGACACATTATCCTGATTCCAAGCCAACCTGTCTTTGCTCTTTCTCCTTAATGCGAGGGGCCCGGGTGGCTCAATGAGTTAGGTAGTTGGATTACCTAACAATTCATACAAGCCTATCACCAATACGGCATGGGTTCACGCCCAGCTTTGTAAATTACAAAAAAGGGTGCACTGGAACCGCAGCCACAAGTGATCAAGTTTACCAGTTGCTTGCCCATGGTCGATGGTTCTCTCCGGGTACTCCGGCTTCCTCCACCACTAAAACTGGTCGCCATGATATAGCTGAAATATTACCGAAAGTGGCATTAAGCACAATGAATCAAATCAAATCAAATCTCCTTAATGCTTCGTGCTTAGCGGAGAAACAACAATACCAATTTTATAGTTTTTGGTTTGAACCGATGATCTAACACACATGAAGTGAGTACGCCCACCATTACATCACCAATGAAGTTCAAGTTTTATATATGCTTAGTAAATAATTACATAAATGCTGTGTTATATTTAATTAAATTAATTAGAACAAATCATTAAATGGGAAATAAAGTAGCTTTGTAATTTGTATTTATTTGAATTAAAATTACTTCTATCATAGTACAAGGGGTTTCAGTGTACAAGTGGTTTTAAAAGATAATAACTTATAATAACCATTGTCCTTCCACTGCACTTAATTTAACATCTTAATTGAGAAAGTTTTTCATTTGGTCAGATGTTTATTTCAGTGTACTCCAGCTTACTCCACCATTAAAGCAGGTCACTATCAATATACAGTTGTATTGTGTATCTGAAAAAAAAATGGCTGAAAATACCTTGAACAAATATACAGATATATTTTGTAGTATTCTGAAGAATTTTGATTACATTTATAATTTATGCTCTTAGGTTACAAGAATTATAGATTGTGTGAGACCTGACAGACAAACAGTCATGTTTTCTGCCACCTTTCCAAGACAGATGGAGGCTCTAGCCAGAAAAATACTGAACAAACCCATAGAAGTACAAGTAGGAGGGAGGAGTGTGGTGTGTAGAGATGTGGAGCAGTGTGTAGTAAGTTAAAATCTATTGACTGATCGATAGGCTAATACAATTTGCTGTTTGAACAATAGTATAGAAATCTTGTTCTAATAATTGGATTGAATATGATTATTTTTAGATAACTATGTACATGTTAAAGTCATAATAAGAACAATTATACAGAAATCTGTTAACTCATCTGAAAACTGTTATGTCATTTTTGTGCAAGTTGGCTTTGAAATATATGTAACATTATGTTTATTTGTTCATCCATCCATCTCATGGTACCCACAAATTTTGTTCTTATAGTTCAGATGGCATGTTTTAAAGTTTCAACAAGAATGAAGCTATCGATGTCTTCATTTCATGAATATTTACCTGGCCAGAAAGGCTTTATGAATGACTGTCATCATTTTTTATTTGTCAATGTAAATTATTCTGTCATTTGTATGGTAACATTTAAATTTCAGTCTCCTCCTCTAAAACCACTCTGCCTGCCACCTTAGTGTAGTTCACAAGATGTGTTAATCAAGGGAGATAATTAATCTGTAGTCCCTGGTTATATTAACCATTCCTTGTCACTAATAGGGTTGTTATGATCATGATGAGAAAAATGTGGTAAAAGCAGCATTGATTTATCATAAGAAATTTCTTTTCATTTTAAACAATAATCATAAATTTTTGTTAAGTAGTTGGTTGGTTTATGGTGTTTAACACCACTTTCAGCAATATTTCAGTTATATTGTGGCGGTTAGTTTTATTGGTGGAGAAACCGGAGAAAACCACTGACCTGTCGCAAGTCACCGAAAAAATTTATCACATAATGTTGTATCGAGTACACTTCCCCATGATTGGGGTTCGAACTCACAACTTTAGTGGTGATAGGCACTGATTGCACAGGTAGTTGTAAATCCGACTACCATACGATCACGACCATGACAGCCCCTTTATGTGAAGTAAAATTACTGATATCTACTTGTTGTCTATTTTTAGATTGTTATTGATGAGGACAGGAAGTTACTAAAGTTACTAGAGATACTAGGGATTTACCAGGAGAGAGGTAGTGTGTTATTGTTTGTTGACAAACAAGAGCATGCTGACGACTTGATGAAGGATCTAATGAAACATTCTTACCCATGTATGTCCTTACATGGAGGCATTGACCAGTATGATAGAGACAGTATTATACAAGACTTCAAAGCAGGAAATATTAAACTTCTGGTACGATTAATTTAAGATTAAGGACAGAATTGGAAGGAATAGAGGGTTATAAGTGTTTAACGCTGGCACTGCTTTCAATAATATAACAGTTATATCATAGGGGTAAGATATTAGGTAGAGGACACCAGAGTAATCGGAGAAGACTACTGACCTGCTGCAAGTCACTGACACACTATCACCTGAAGTTGTATAGAATATACCTCCCTACATTATTGAATCAAACTTACAAATTTGCCTTGATAAGATTTGATGATTTGATTTGATTTTTGGTATTTAATACCACTTTCAGCGATATTTCAGCTATATCATGGCGACCCGTTTTAGTGGTGGAATAAGCCGTAGTACCCGGAGAGAACCACCGACTATGGGCAAGCAACTGGCAAACTTTATCACTTGCGGTTGCGAGTCGAATGCACCCTTTTTTGTAATTTACAAAGCCAGGCACGAACCCACACCATATTGGTGATAGGCTTGTATGAGTTGTTAGGTAATCCAACTACCTAACTCATTGAGCCACCCAGGCCCTGTCTTTGATAATTACTGATTACAAAGGTAGACATACTCTGCTATATATGTTTTCTGCCACAATGGTCTTAGTAGGAAAAATAGTTACTAGATCTGATAAAACATTTTACACGTAAGGATTATATTGAGTTTGACACCTCCACTGTATTAAAAATGCATATTTTATATACTACAATGTATATGCATACAATTACACATAAAGAAATAAGTTTTAAGTATTTATTTAAAGTAGAATTTCTTCTAATAGCAAATATATGTGAAGCACCACTCAAACTGCATCATATTTATTAGAATTTATTGGATAATGCATTAAAATCCCTAACTAAGTTCAAGGGCCTGGGTGGCTCAATGAGTTAAGTAGTTGGATTACCTAACAACTCATGCAAGCCTATCACCAATATGGCATGGGTTCCTGCCCGGCTTTGTAAATTACAAAATAGGGTGCACTCGACTCGCAGCCGCAAGTGATGTTTACCAGTTACTTGCCCATGGTCGGTGGTTCTCTCCGGGTATTCCGGCTTCTTCCACCACTACAACTGGTCGCCACGATATAGCTGAAATACTGCTGAAAGTGGCGTTAAACACCAAAAATAAAATCAAATCAAATCAAACTGCATCATATTTATTAGAATTTCTTGGATCATACATTAAAATCCCTAACTAAGTTCTCAATCATCTCTCTATTTATACTAATTATAAAGTACATATTTGTTTACAAAACTTTATTTAAATACCATGTGTTCACTGATGAAGAATACTCATTTCAGAGAATATGCTAATACAGACAATATCAAAATTTTAGAAGAAAAAAAACATGAAAAAATCTCAAATTTTCAAAATTGTAGTTTTACATGTATATGAAACATAAAGGAAACACTGGAAATGTCTGTAATTGTTTATAGTAATACCCTGAATACTCACAAACTTATATGATCAGTCTGTATTTGTTTATAGTAATACCCTGAATACTCACAAACTTATATGATCAGTCTGTAATGAAAAGAAAGTTAACAGTGATGGTTATCAATTCTGTACCAATATCAACAAAACAAACAATCAACTCTCATCTTAACTCAACTCATTGGACACAAAAAAAAACATGACATTTAACGTTGGAAATTTAGGTGCTGGCTTGGGACAGACACAAAAATGTGGTGGGATTAAACCAGCTAATGGAATCTCAACTCTGCTTTTGTGTGTTTTATATACAAGTTCACTGAATCTGAAAAAATGAGTAAAAAATTGATGTACATGTATTCAGTTGGTATTCAACACTTTATACCAAAAAAAAAGTATGTTGTGTAAGTGTTACACAAAAGATACAACTTAAACCAAAAACATCTGATCAGCCTGATCGGGAGACATGCACATTAGAATGTCATTATTTATAGTAAAGTGGGCTGGGAGTTGGATTCTTTTTCTCTCTAATTTAACAAAATATATGGCCGTTTTTCACTTTCTCAAATCGACGTTCAATGATGTCACTGACGTATACCTCAATTGACGTCACAACCGTTAAGGACTGTTTTTGAAGCAATGATGGAGAAGGGACAAGATTCCAGATGAGGGGTTCTTGATGACGGTACGGATAATTACGGTTAATCAAACTATTTTATTGACACAATGACATTTTGCGAAAACGTAACATTTTTACGGGAAAAGTAGCGTGAAATTTTTATCTCACCCACGGATTGAGACATAATTGCGTAATTGACCAATCAGCGACTGAGAACAAAGTGATCCACACGTTGATTATCGATTTCTTCTCACACGGGTTGAGAAGTGTGAAAATTGAACAAGAATTAGAGAAATAAGCACAATGACATGGATGAGGACTCTTACGTGAATATATAAACACAACATCAAACACATAAAATTAGATTTCTAAATTTTCATACTTAAAATGTTATGTCTTTAACAGCCTTATCTCTACATTGTAGGTAGCTACATCTGTGGCAGCTAGAGGGTTAGATGTTAAACATTTAATATTAGTGGTCAACTATGACTGTCCCAATCATTATGAAGATTATGTTCATAGATGTGGGTAAGTAGCATTGATTTGATTTGATTTTATTTTTGGTATTTAACACCACTTTCAGCAATATTTCAGCTATATCATACCAACCAGTTTTAGTGATGGAAGAAGCCGGAGTACCCGGAGAGATCCACTGACCATGGGCAAGCAACTGGTAAACTTTATCACTTGCGGCTGCGAGTCGAGTGCACCCTTTTTATAATTTACAAAGCCGGGCGCGAACCCACGCCATATTGGTGATAGGCTTGTATGAGTAGTAATCCAACTACCTAACTCATTGAGCCACCCGGGTCCTCAAGTAGCATTGATTATATAAATGAAT
Organism: Bathymodiolus septemdierum; assembly: GCA_963383655.1. Taxonomy (NCBI): domain Eukaryota; kingdom Metazoa; phylum Mollusca; class Bivalvia; order Mytilida; family Modiolidae; genus Bathymodiolus; species Bathymodiolus septemdierum. Next base: position 87,061,194 of record OY726522.1, on the reverse strand, counting down.
ATATATATGGTAAGCACAATTCTTTTGTCAGCTTTAAAACGTTTTATGCATAGAATATAGAAAACTCAGACTTAATATTTGTAGTTAATAAATCAGATAAACTTTTGAGTACAATTCAGAGTTAAGTAATAATTTGACTTTTTTTTTTTTTTTTATTGAAAGTACATACCAGAATTAAGTTTCCTGTGTTGTAAAAAGAGAACAATATATAAAAAGACAGCAATGAAAACTCTTTTGTGACAAATGGGCTCTTATCTTATTAAAATTAAAGTAAAATGAAATTGTCACATTTTATTATCTGAAATTTGTGTGTGTGTAATAGGGAGGATTCAAATGTAGACAATGATTTGTTTGGGTTGATTATCACTTTTAGGGATTGACAACTTTTTTTCTACATTTTTTTAAAATTAAAAAATAATTAATTCTTTTCCAGACGTACAGGTAGAGCGGGAAATAAAGGTTTTGCCTTTACTTTTATAACTCCTGAACAGGAGAGGTATTCAGGGGATATAATAAAGGCACTTGAAATGTCAGGAGCAGAAGTACCACAGGAACTGAGGTCCATTTGGGAAGCATTGAAAGTCAGAGCCAAATTGGTGAGTATTTATATAATAATAACTTTATTGTCATTAAACATATATAAACATGTCTTTATAGTAAATGTATTGGATTCTTGTCTGAATTTCTGTATTTTTACTTCTTTTTTTTTTAGTTTTGGGTAGTGGCCCTCGACATAATCTGTACATGTATTTTGTTTACCTGAAATGTGTAAAAGATTACAAAACTTGACATCTTTCTTATTTATCTACCTTCTCTGCCCTTCTTTGAATCAGGATACCAGGAAACTAGTTAGCAACATTTACCTGTTACTGATGGTGCTTTTTTCAGTTTTTAAGGGGATTTCTGCCTTTTGGCTCTGTCCTGTGGGTTTTGTAAAAAGTGTAAATTTGATGACAAAAAATTGTGTTTCACTGGTTCCAACTCCAAAATTAGATTCCGCCATGATGACAATTAATGAAAGCTGATTTCTTAAGGTAAGATGATACATTTAGCCAATGAAAATTACTGTTACTAATGTGCCTTTATAACAGTTAGAATATGATGCTTTGAAAATGTCTGTTCAAGAAAGTGTTTTTATAGAATTATACTTAGGTACCAGGAAATTGCTAGAATGCAAGATTTTAAACAATTCATCCCAAAGTTTCTTTGGGCCGTATCCCCAGACCCTGGCTGTAAGAGCACCTCACTAAACGAGATGCCAAGACACTTCTTGAGTCCATTCATTTCTCAATATTTTTTCTGTTATTTTTTTAATTCTTCAAAATCATTACTGACTTTCACCCTGTTATTTGTATAATAGTTGGCTGATTGCAATATAAATTGTTGTTGTTCATTTTTCAGTCATTATTATCCTTAGTGACTTCACGTAAAAAGTTGATTTTCAAAATGAATTTCTCTTTAAAGTGGACTACAACTTCAATCCTGAGAGTTTTTAGTTTAGTTTAGTTTGACTGCATATTACAATCACAACTGCTCATGTTTATATATATAAATACAAGATTATCAAACATGATATTGACTACAATATTATATGTCTTGGCATTGCATTGGTTTGTCAAAAAATAATACTGTACATAAAAATGATAAATATACAGAATAAATAGGTACCACTGAAAAGTTGCAATCAGGTTTTTTTTCTTATATTTCTTTTAACAGTAAAGTAGCAACATGATAAAAGTATTAATCTTGAATGTTTGTAGGATGGTAAGATAGTAAAGAACAGTGGATTTCATGGATGAGACTTTAAACATGATAAAAGTATTAATCTTGAATGTTTGTAGGATGGTAAGATAGTAAAGAACAGTGGATTTCATGGATGAGACTTTAAACATGATAAAAGTATTAATCTTGAATGTTTGTAGGATGGTAAGATAGTAAAGAACAGTGGATTTCATGGACGAGGCTTTAAACATGATAAAAGTATTAATCTTGAATGTTTGTAGGATGGTAAGATAGTAAAGAACAGTGGATTTCATGGACGAGGCTTTAAACATGATAAATGTATTAATCTTGAATGTTTGTAGGATGGTAAGATAGTAAAGAACAGTGGATTTCATGGACGAGGCTTTAAACATGATAAAAGTATTAATCTTGAATGTTTGTAGGATGGTAAGATAGTAAAGAACAGTGGATTTCATGGACGAGGCTTTAAACATGATAAAAGTATTAATCTTGAATGTTTGTAGGATGGTAAGATAGTAAAGAACAGTGGATTTCATGGACGAGGCTTTAAACATGATAAAAGTATTAATCTTGAATGTTTGTAGGATGGCAAGATAGTAAAGAACAGTGGATTTCATGGACGAGGCTTTAAACATGATAAAAGTATTAATCTTGAATGTTTGTAGGATGGTAAGATAGTAAAGAACAGTGGATTTCATGGACGAGGCTTTAAACATGATAAAAGTATTAATCTTGAATGTTTGTAGGATGGCAAGATAGTAAAGAACAGTGGATTTCATGGACGAGGCTTTAAACATGATAAAAGTATTAATCTTGAATGTTTGTAGGATGGTAAGATAGTAAAGAACAGTGGATTTCATGGACGAGGCTTTAAACATGATAAAAGTATTAATCTTGAATGTTTGTAGGATGGCAAGATAGTAAAGAACAGTGGATTTCATGGACGAGGCTTTAAACATGATAAAAGTATTAATCTTGAATGTTTGTAGGATGGTAAGATAGTAAAGAACAGTGGATTTCATGGACGAGGCTTTAAACATGATAAAAGTATTAATCTTGAATGTTTGTAGGATGGTAAGATAGTAAAGAACAGTGGATTTCATGGACGAGGCTTTAAACATGATAAAAGTATTAATCTTGAATGTTTGTAGGATGGCAAGATAGTAAAGAACAGTGGATTTCATGGACGAGGCTTTAAACATGATAAAAGTATTAATCTTGAATGTTTGTAGGATGGCAAGATAGTAAAGAACAGTGGATTTCATGGACGAGGCTTTAAACATGATAAAAGTATTAATCTTGAATGTTTGTAGGATGGTAAGATAGTAAAGAACAGTGGATTTCATGGACGAGGCTTTAAACATGATAAAAGTATTAATCTTGAATGTTTGTAGGATGGTAAGATAGTAAAGAACAGTGGATTTCATGGACGAGGCTTTAAACATGATAAAAGTATTAATCTTGAATGTTTGTAGGATGGTAAGATAGTAAAGAACAGTGGATTTCATGGACGAGGCTTTAAACATGATAAAAGTATTAATCTTGAATGTTTGTAGGATGGTAAGATAGTAAAGAATAGTGGATTTCATGGACGAGGCTTTAAACATGATAAAAGTATTAATCTTGAATGTTTGTAGGATGGCAAGATAGTAAAGAACAGTGGATTTCATGGACGAGGCTTTAAACATGATAAAAGTATTAATCTTGAATGTTTGTAGGATGGCAAGATAGTAAAGAACAGTGGATTTCATGGACGAGGCTTTAAACATGATAAAAGTATTAATCTTGAATGTTTGTAGGATGGTAAGATAGTAAAGAACAGTGGATTTCATGGACGAGGCTTTAAACATGATAAAAGTATTAATCTTGAATGTTTGTAGGATGGTAAGATAGTAAAGAACAGTGGATTTCATGGACGAGGCTTTAAACATGATAAAAGTATTAATCTTGAATGTTTGTAGGATGGTAAGATAGTAAAGAACAGTGGATTTCATGGACGAGGCTTTAAACATGATAAAAGTATTAATCTTGAATGTTTGTAGGATGGTAAGATAGTAAAGAACAGTGGATTTCATGGACGAGGCTTTAAACATGATAAAAGTATTAATCTTGAATGTTTGTAGGATGGCAAGATAGTAAAGAACAGTGGATTTCATGGACGAGGCTTTAAACATGATAAAAGTATTAATCTTGAATGTTTGTAGGATGGCAAGATAGTAAAGAACAGTGGATTTCATGGACGAGGCTTTAAACATGATAAAAGTATTAATCTTGAATGTTTGTAGGATGGCAAGATAGTAAAGAACAGTGGATTTCATGGACGAGGCTTTAAATTTGATGAAACTGAAGCACAGTTAGCTGATGAACGTAGGAAACTACAGAAGAGGGCACTTGGTTTACAAGATTCTGATGACGAGGATGCTGGAGTTGATGTAAGTTATAAGATCACAAAATAAGATTCTATAGATGATACTGGTTTTGATTGATAGATTGGTGTTTAAAACCAACTTTAGCTGTATTTCAACAATATCATTTGAAGAAATTTTTTTAATTAATTTTCTTAATTAAAAGACCCAAGATGTATATTTTAATATATCAAGTTATACAGAATATGTAGTACACAACCACATTAAGCAGACAAAAATGACTTTGCAGCAGGATGTAAACTATTTATTTATTTAAAACAGATACATGTACATGTATAAACAAATGATTAAAAAAACCGTATAGATTTACTTCCACTCCGAAAGACCACATGCTATCACAAAAATGAATTACAACATAAACATTGACAGTACAATAACCAGGGTCAATGAATGCTCATAGTTAAGTGACTACCAGGTAGGAAGATAGAATTTACAGTCTTCTCACATACATATGTTTTAATATGATGGTTCATTCATTTCTACAATCTTTATAGATTATAGAAAAAATCTTTTGATTAGTGGACAAGTTTGAGATGTTCATTGATATTGATATTGATTTAATGTAAAATATACGTCTAATTTGTTTGTTCTCCATAAGACTTGTAGTAATAATAATACCTTGTTGAAGTAAAAAATTTAGGAGACCATTTTAGCTTGTTCCTGAATCCTGTTATATATAATATGTTGTATGAATTGTTACATAAATGTATGCTTTATTTTGAATAAAATATGTTTAAACTAAGCTAAGTAAAAAATAAAGATGTCATCTTAATGTTTATAGATTGGTGCATACATGTATAATGTGTAATATTTTTCTTCAGATTGAAGAACAGATAGAGAATATGTTTGCCAGTATCAAACGAGTCACTAATGTTTCCCATCCAGTACTTAATAATTCACAACAATCTGTGACGGTCAGTGCAGCTCAGAGTAACCAACAGAAACTAGAACTAGCTAAACGTCTAGCAGCACAGATCAGTAAGAAGAAGGGGCCTGATGCTCAGGACATAACACAGATAGCTGCTAGATCTCTGATGACAGGGGAGGGAACTGCTCCTCTTGTAGCTGTAAGTTAGATCACCTTAGATTATGGATGTTTATGACAACGTTCAACAATATTTCAGTTTTATCTTTGCATTTGGTTTGCAGGCAAGGAATCAGGAATACTTGAAGAAAACAACAGGCTTGTTGCAAGTTTGTAACAAACTTTATCACATAAAGTTGTATCAAATACAATATGTCATGGCCAGGAACAAGTTGAAAATCTTTCGAGGTGATGAGCAGTATTAATTACTATGGTTTATGTAAACTACCATCAGATTGTTGCCATGTCACCATGGTCACCACAATCTTGTTATGTTACAATATGAAGGGGGCAATACATCTTTTGATACTTTGTGAAATGCTTTGTTTTGAAAAATGAATATTAGTATAAAGTCAAATCAAAGGACATCTATATAAAAAATCACTGTCTATAAAGAGAAGTCTCATTTCTCCCATTAATGAATAGTGCATATAATTTTTACCTTAAAATAAAGGACAACTGCTCATAAAGACCACATTTTCAGGATCCCTTGAGTGGCCTTTATATACAGGCTTGACTGTATGTCATTTTATATTGAGCTTTTGTTTTGCAATAAAAACCTTTAAATTAAAATCTCAAATAGGTCAAACAATTTTTCCTCTTGATTAATAAAAACAGGTGTCGCCAAAGTAAAACAAATGTAAATTACATAATGGGTTACAAAGTATAATAATATACAGTTCACTGTATTCATATTTTCTATTGTTGTTTTAGGGGCCCGGGTGGCTCAATGAGATAGGTAGTTGGATTACCTAACAACTCATACAAGCCTATCACCAATACGGCGTGGGTTCGCGCCCGGCTTTGTAAATTACAAAAAAGGGTGCACTTGATTCGCAGCCGCAAGTGATAAAGTTTACCAGTTGCTTGCCCATTGTTGGTGGTTCTCTCCGGGTACTGCGGCTTCTTCCACCACTAAAACTGGTCGCCATGATATAACTGAAATATTGCTGAAAGTGGCATTAAACACCCAAAAAATCTATCAAATCAATCTATGGTTGTTTTATTTTCAGTCTAAGACAATAGCAGAACAGGTAGCAGAGAAACTGAATGCTAAGCTAGGATATAAACCTCAGTCTGAAGAAGAGGAACAAGAGAATTCTGCTGATATGTTCAAACGGTATGAGGAGGAGCTGGAAATTAATGACTTTCCACAAACTGCTAGATGGAAAGTTACATCTAAGGTAAAAAAAAAAAAACTGTACATATTACTATTAGGAGTTCAGATCCTAACTTTCATTACTAGATTCCTAAGAAATCTCTTCAGTGGTTCTGTCCCTTGATATTTAGAAATTGCATCAAATAAATATTTAATATTTTGAGGTTTAAAATGGTGAATTGTATGTACATAAAGTTAAAATTTTGTTATTGAGCATCGCTAATATTTTACATATATAATACAACACTTGTTTCTTCTACAAACTTAGGATTGTGATATATCCTAGCACTTGTATTTAGAATTACTATTAACTGGCTTTAGAAATAGGGTCAAAGTGACCTAATAAAAAGTTTTGACAATGTTTATTGAAGAATAATGTTGTGCTGTATGTTATTGTGTACAGATTTGGAGATTTGTTGAAATGTGTTGTAAGCAGTTCTTCATTATTATTTTGGGGTCTAGTTTTACCTTGGTGTACAGCATTATATCAAAGTTTAATATCTCTACATGCAAACATAAAATCTCAACAATAAAATAGAAGAGAATGTGTTCATAGGTCTTGGATGCCCCCGTTTCCATCTAAAGTAAACAGGTACATAATTCCAAGAATGGAATAAGTGGTCAAGTCTGAATTCAAACTTGGTCTTCCTTTTATGGTCCTTGACCTTGTGTATTAATTTGAAATGATTTACTTTAAGGGAACTTACGTTATTGAGTAGAAACCAAATGCAGGACTTCAGACATGGGTAAAACTTAATGCCCCCCTTATTTCATAGCAGTGGGGGCATAATTATGTCACAAATTCACTTTTAAAATAAAATTGATATGTAGACAATAGATACACAAGAAATAAATGTGATAAAGGTTAAAGGTTAAGTTTATGGTGTTTAATGCCACTTTCAACAATATGTCAGTTTTATTGTGGCGGTCAGTTTTATTGATGGAGGAAATCGGATTACCCCGGAGAAAACAACCGACCTGTCGCAAGCCACTGACAAAGTTTATCACATAATGTTTTTATTGAGTACACCTCACCATAAATGGGGTTCGAACTCACTATAGATAAATGAGAAAAAAGATGGATAATATTTACATGTATGTTAATCATATTATAATTGGCTATTTGATTAATTGTAGGAAGCTCTGGCACAGATATGTGAATACTCTGAGGCTGGTATTACAGTCAGAGGTACCTATGTACCTCCTAAGAAGGAGCCACCTGAAGGAGAGAGGAAGCTTTATCTTGCTATAGAGGCCACAAGTGAAATGGCAATACAGAAAGCTAAGAAAGAGATCACTAGACTTATCAAAGAAGAACTTATTAGACTGGTATGTTTGTTTTTCAGTGTTAGGGATAGGGTTATTGTGTTTAACGGCACTTTCAACAATATTTCAGTTATATAGTGGCGGTCAATTTTATTGGTGGAGGAAACTGGAGTACCATGAGAAAACCACCACATATCACAGACAAACTTTATCACATGATGTTGTATTGAGTTGTTTTTCAGATCTTTAACACCAATCTCATGTTAATGTATATAATAAGTTTACTTGTTCTAAGATAACAAGTTTTTTTTTTTTAATTAAATGGATATTTTGCTTTATACAGGATTCATATACTGCAAGAGTTTAGTTTATAGCAAAAAAATACTCGTAAATCATTTTTCCTGTTTGAAGTCACAAGAAGAAATTTATAGTACAAGTACTCTTGCATTCCAAATATCAAAAATAAATCATGAGTAACCGACCAACACAATGATACACTAATACATCATGAGTAACTGACCAACACAATGATACACTAATACATCATGAGTAACCGACCAACACAATGATACACTAATACATCATGAGTAACCGACCAACACAATGATACACTAATACATCATGAGTAACTGACCAACACAATGATACACTAATACATCATGAGTAACTGACCAACACAATGATACACTAATACATCATGAGTAACCGACCAACACAATGATACACTAATACATCATGAGTAACTGACCAACACAATGATACACTAATACATCATGAGTAACTGACCAACACAATGATACACTAATACATCATGAGTAACCGACCAACACAATGATACACTAATACATCATGAGTAACCGACCAACACAATGATACACTAATACATCATGAGTAACTGACCAACACAATGATACACTAATACATCATGAGTAACTGACCAACACAATGATACACTAATACATCATGAGTAACCGACCAACACAATGATACACTAATACATCATGAGTAACTGACCAACACAATGATACACTAATACATCATGAGTAACCGACCAACACAATGATACACTAATACATCATGAGTAACTGACCAACACAATGATACACTAATACATCATGAGTAACCGACCAACACAATGATACACTAATACATCATGAGTAACCGACCAACACAATGATACACTAATACATCATGAGTAACTGACCAACACAATGATACACTAATACATCATGAGTAACCGACCCACACAATGATACACTAATACATCATGAGTAACCGACCCACACAATGATACACTAATACATCATGAGTAACCGACCAACACAATGATACACTAATACATCATGAGTAACTGACCAACACAATGATACACTAATACATCATGAGTAACTGACCAACACAATGATACACTAATACATCATGAGTAACCGACCAACACAATGATACACTAATACATCATGAGTAACTGACCAACACAATGATACACTAATACATCATGAGTAACCGACCAACACAATGATACACTAATACATCATGAGTAACTGACCAACACAATGATACACTAATACATCATGAGTAACTGACCAACACAATGATACACTAATACATCATGAGTAACCGACCAACACAATGATACACTAATACATCATGAGTAACTGACCAACACAATGATACACTAATACATCATGAGTAACCGACCAACACAATGATACACTAATACATCATGAGTAACCGACCAACACAATGATACACTAATACATCATGAGTAACTGACCAACACAATGATACACTAATACATCATGAGTAACTGACCAACACAATGATACACTAATACATCATGAGTAACCGACCAACACAATGATACACTAATACATCATGAGTAACTGACCAACACAATGATACACTAATACATCATGAGTAACTGACCAACACAATGATACACTAATACATCATGAGTAACCGACCAACACAATGATACACTAATACATCATGAGTAACTGACCAACACAATGATACACTAATACATCATGAGTAACTGACCAACACAATGATACACTAATACATCATGAGTAACCGACCAACACAATGATACACTAATACATCATGAGTAACTGACCAACACAATGATACACTAATACATCATGAGTAACTGACCAACACAATGATACACTAATACATCATGAGTAACCGACCAACACAATGATACACTAATACATCATGAGTAACTGACCAACACAATGATACACTAATACATCATGAGTAACTGACCAACACAATGATACACTAATACATCATGAGTGACTGACCAACACAATGATACACTAATACATCATGAGTAACCGACCAACACAATGATACACTAATACATCATGAGTAACCGACCAACACAATGATACACTAATACATCATGAGTAACTGACCAACACAATGATACACTAATACATCATGAGTAACCGACCAACACAGTGATACACTAATACATCATGAGTAACCGACCAACACAGTGATACACTAATACATCATGAGTAACCGACCAACACAATGATACACTAATACATCACGAGTAACTGACCAACACAATGATACACTAATACATCACGAGTAACCGACCAACACAATGATACACTAATACATCATGAGTAACCGACCAACACAATGATACACTAATACATCATGAGTAACTGACCAACATAATGATACACTAATACATCATGAGTAACCGACCAACACAATGATACACTAATACATCATGAGTAACCGACCAACACAATGATACACTAATACATCATGAATAACCGACCAACACAATGATACACTAATACATCATGAGTAACCGACCAACACAATGATACACTAATACATCATGAGTAACCGACCAACACAATGATACACTAATACATCATGAGTAACTGACCAACACAATGATACACTAATACATCATGAGTAACCGACCAACACAATGATACACTAATACATCATGAGTAACCGACCAACACAATGATACACTAATACATCATGAGTAACTGACCAACACAATGATACACTAATACATCATGAGTAACCGACCAACACAATGATACACTAATACATCATGAGTAACTGACCAACACAATGATACACTAATACATCATGAGTAACCGACCAACACAGTGATACACTAATACATCATGAGTAACCGACCAACACAGTGATACACTAATACATCATGAGTAACCGACCAACACAATGATACACTAATACATCACGAGTAACTGACCAACACAATGATACACTAATACATCACGAGTAACCGACCAACACAATGATACACTAATACATCATGAGTAACCGACCAACACAATGATACACTAATACATCATGAGTAACTGACCAACATAATGATACACTAATACATCATGAGTAACCGACCAACACAATGATACACTAATACATCATGAGTAACCGACCAACACAATGATACACTAATACATCATGAATAACCGACCAACACAATGATACACTAATACATCATGAGTAACCGACCAACACAATGATACACTAATACATCATGAGTAACCGACCAACACAATGATACACTAATACATCATGAGTAACTGACCAACACAATGATACACTAATACATCATGAGTAACCGACCAACACAATGATACACTAATACATCATGAGTAACCGACCAACACAATGATACACTAATACATCATGAGTAACTGACCAACACAATGATACACTAATACATCATGAGTAACCGACCAACACAATGATACACTAATACATCATGAGTAACTGACCAACACAATGATACACTAATACATCATGAGTAACCGACCAACACAATGATACACTAATACATCATGAGTAACCGACCAACACAATGATACACTAATACATCATGAGTAACTGACCAACACAATGATACACTAATACATCATGAATAACCGACCAACACAATGATACACTAATACATCATGAATAACCGACCAACACAATGATACACTAATACATCATGAGTAACTGACCAACACAATGATACACTAATACATCATGAGTAACTGACCAACACAATGATACACTAATACATCATGAGTAACTGACCAACACAATGATACACTAATACATCATGAGTAACCGACCAACACAATGATACACTAATACATCATGAGTAACTGACCAACACAATGATACACTAATACATCATGAGTAACCGACCAACACAATGATACACTAATACATCATGAGTAACCGACCAACACAATGATACACTAATACATCATGAGTAACCGACCAACACAATGATACACTAATACATCATGAGTAACCGACCAACACAATGATACACTAATACATCATGAGTAACCGACCAACACAATGATACACTAATACATCATGAGTAACCGACCAACACAATGATACACTAATACATCATGAGTAACCGATTAACACAATGATACACTAATACATCATGAGTAACCGACCAACACAATGATACACTAATACATCATGAGTAACCGACCAACACAATGATACACTAATACATCATGAGTAACTGACCAACACAATGATACACTAATACATCATGAGTAACTGACCAACACAATGATACACTAATACATCATGAGTAACTGACCAACACAATGATACACTAATACATCATGAGTAACCGACCAACACAATGATACACTAATACATCATGAGTAACCGACCAACACAATGATACACTAATACATTATGAGTAACTGACCAACACAATGATACACTAATACATCATGAGTAACTGACCAACACAATGATACACTAATACATCATGAGTAACCGACCAACACAATGATACACTAATACATCATGAGTAACCGACCAACACAATGATACACTAATACATCATGAGTAACCGACCAACACAATGATACACTAATACATCATGAGTAACCGACCAACACAATGATACACTAATACATTATGAGTAACTGACCAACACAATGATACACTAATACATCATGAGTAACCGACCAACACAATGATACACTAATACATCATGAGTAACCGACCAACACAATGATACACTAATACATCATGAGTAACCGACCAACACAATGATACACTAATACATCATGAGTAACCGACCAACACAATGATACACTAATACATCATGAGTAACTGACCAACACAATGATACACTAATACATCATGAGTAACTAACCAACACAATGATACACTAATACATCATGAGTAACTGACCAACACAATGATACACTAATACATCATGAGTAACTGACCAACACAATGATACACTAATACATCATGAGTAACCGACCAACACAATGATACACTAATACATCATGAGTAACCGACCAACACAATGATACACTAATACATCATGAGTAACCGACCAACACAATGATACACTAATACATCATGAGTAACTGACCAACACAATGATACACTAATACATCATGAGTAACTGACCAACACAATGATACACTAATACATCATGAGTAACTGACCAACACAATGATACACTAATACATCATGAGTAACCGACCAACACAATGATACACTAATACATCATGAGTAACTGATCAACACAATGATACACTAATACATCATGAGTAACCGACCAACACAATGATACACTAATACATGTTAAACAGCCTTAGTTTGTAGTTTAATGGTATTCTCAACTTTAAATTAATATACAGTACATGTAGACATCTTTGTTATTTTGTTGTTTTTTTATTAATTAATTGATAAATTTTGTCAATTGTAATTTGTTTACCATATAGGACTTCCATCAGGTAAATACAATATAAAGTGGGCAGATCAACCAGATAAACTGTCTATTCAAAGAAAAATTACCATGTGTTTGTCCTTCCAACTTCATTCAGTGGTGATATACTTTTTCATCATACTTTGAGGTTTTATACCTCATATTTTTTATATTTTATGGCAGTATTTCATGATTATACTCTTCCGATTTAAGGGTATAGAGATAATTAAAGCATGATACACAGAATTTTTTATTTATTTATGTTTATGTGAGCATATAATTACATCTATTTGAAAGGGATTGTAATTTTTCTTTCTGTACCAAACAACTGATCTGAGATTTTTGATAGCAAAATGTTAATAATTTGTCCTATTAAATATCATTTTATTTTCTATTTTCAGCAAAACTCATATCAACCAATCAACAAAGGAAGATACAAGGTCATATGATGTCAGAGGTCAACAAAGGAAAATACAAGGTCATATGAAGTCCGAGGATGTTTTTTTATTCATGTCTTTTTAAAGAGAATTTGCAATTTGAACTTGCTTTGCAAATTGATAGATAGTCCAATTTTAAATTGTTATCAGATAAAATGAGAGTTTTAATGTTAGAATTGTATCATGAAACAATAAAGACATTTTTTCTGGTATTAGTATTGTATTTTTAGATTTCTACACATTGTATGAGGAACAGCATCATGTGCTACTTAAATTCAACAATGACATATCCTTCAGTTGAATCGTTTTGATTATTCATGTGTCATAGAAACTTTTAACATGACTTTTTAGCCATTGTTTGTACTGGAAGTGGTACCTGGGAGCATTCAGCTGGATGTCTTCAGAATTCGTCAAAATGTCAACCAGTGTATAAAATAAAGACAAGACGTTGACAGATGATGTAAGACAACTTTATCATATTTCATGCATAAACAAACCTCAGATATACAACAAACATAAACAGAAAGTTATTAACAAAGCATGGTAAACAAAGTGGACCAAGGAATGGACATATAAAATTTGAAAAACTGGGTCATGTGACACAGAGCAGGGCTCACGTTGGAGGGCGATTCGGGCGAAGAAGTCGCCTTGTGGCTGCTCACTTCGCTTTGTACTAGTGCCAAAAGAGAAGTGAAAGTCGCCCTGTAATTTTACCAAGTCGCTTTGCTAATTTTAACTGTTAAAAAACATCGGTATATTTTTACCACAAAATTTCTGTTTTTCAAACCGCCATTGTAAAGGGACGTAATCGAAACAGTTGCGAATATAAAAACTGTACTACTGATCCGAACTCGGGGAAAATAACGTCGGTATTGTTTCATTTCATTTATTTGGGGTTTGATGGCGGCTATCCAAAGGCATTGTTAACTTTGTGGATATGATTAGTTTCTTAATTAATACCAATCAGTGATTAAAGAGAAGCAATGTAAATAATATACACTCATTAAAATGTGATTAAATAATTAGCAATTTCACAGCTTGTTGGGTTTTTTTTGGGCATATATTTATCTTATCTAATGTTTTGTCATTTTATCTATGTGTGACTTGTTTGAAACAATGCTGATGTCAAAATAAATTTTATTATTCAATTTTATTTATTTATTATTTATTGGACAATAGTTGACTATAATATACGGTATGTGCCTTTATCATCTGTGCAAGACAAAACAAAGAATCTGAAAAGGGTTTCCTTAATACAAACAAACAAAAAACATGTACAAGGACATATGTAAATCAGAGAGATGATATGCTAACAAAAACAAGGAATTAAACAACTACTGAATATACTTTAATGCATAACAAGTACAATATAACATACGAATGCCATGATAATGCCCCGCGAATGTGAAAAGTGGTACAATTAATTAGAGAAATATTTTGACTTCTCCCTGTACTCTCACCACTTCTCTTTTGTCAGCACCTGAAAGAGAAGTCACTTCTCCCTCTGATTTCAAAGTAGTGGGAGCCCTGACAGAGTATAATTCTTTGATAATTTAAATTGTTCTTTCTATTTATCCCTCATTCAATTTGTTTTGTTGAAATGATTCTTTCTACACATGGAGAAATAATTATTGTAATGAAAAAATACCTTAAGTGTCATACAAGTTGTTTTGTTGAAATGATTCTTTCTACACATGGAGAAATAATTATTGTAATGAAAAAATACCTTAAGTGTCATACAAGTTGTTTTTCTGATTATGTCTGGTCAACACAATTATCCAACAGTTGTACATTTCTTTCAACCATGACCTACTTTACATGACTTCATTGTAACAATTCATTGAATTAGTTAAATATGCATCAATATTTTGGGACAAGTCAGTTCTTTAATAGCCAAACAATAACTGGCCAACACATTACTGATGGACTGTACATGTCAGCCTAGTACATCACCCTCATCCTTGTGTTTACTGTACCTTGACATTGTTATAGGCCATCCTCTGTGACAGACATACATTTGAGATCAGTGTGGATCACCACTTGAGTTGCTGAGTCTGATTCCTGCTGCTGTTGCTATGTGTACTTATTACAACTTTATTTGATAGTTTATCAGTGATTTGCACCAGGTCTGTGTTTTCTCTAGGTACTTCCTGTTTCTTCCACAAATAAAGTGACTGTCACCATATACCTGAAATATTATTGAAAGATGTGCTAAAAACTCATTACCCAACACATTTACCAATATTTTCTAAAAACCATTTAGTCCAAACAGCTGAGATGGTCATTGTGTTATTCCCTTTCCAAATTGTGTCCAGCAGCCAAACCCTCCATGCAAATTATGGCAATTGTTACTAAAAAAATTAATTCTTTCAATTGCAAAAATTAGGCTTTTATTTTCACAAAGTTGGAATTTTAAGTCTTCTTTATACCCCTGCAAACAAAGTTTGGGGGGTATATAGGAATCACTCTGTCCGTCCGTCCGTCCATGTACCTTGTAAGCGCAACTCCTCCTAAACGACTCATTGGATTTTTATGAAACTCTACACATTTGTAGTACACTACCTGCAGATGTGCATGAAGGAATATGGTTGCTGTCCAAAATTTAAAAGGCGAGATAATTCAACTTATACTTTCACGAAAAGGGGGGGGGGGGCATGTACCTTGTAAGTGCAACTCCTCCTAAACGACTTATTGGATTTTTATGAAACTTTACACATTTGTAGTACACTACCTCCAGATGTACATGAAGGAATATGGTTGCTGTCCAAAATTTAAAAAGCGAGATAATTCAACTTATACTTTCACGAAAAGGGGGGGGGGGGAAGTACCTTGTAAGTGCAACTCCTTCTAAACAACTTATTGGATTTTTATGAAACTTTACACGTTTGTAGTACTGGTACACTACCTGCAGATGTGCATGAAGGAATATGGTTGCTGTCCAAAATTTAAAAGGCGAGATAATTCAACTTATACTTTCACAAAAGGGGGAGGGGGGCATGTACCTTGTAAGTGCAACTCCTCCTAAACGACTTATTGAATTTTTATGAATCTTTACACATTTGTAGTACACTACCTGCAGATGTGCATGAAGGAATATGGTTGCTGTCCAAAATTTAAAATGGGAGATAATTCAACTTATACTTTCATGAAAAAGGGGGGGGGGGGGCATGTACCTTGTAAGTGCAACTCCTACTAAACTGCGTATTGAATTTTTATGAAACTTTACACAGTTGTAGTACACAACTTGCAGATGTGAATGAAGGAATACCGTTGCTGTCTAAAATTTAGAAGGGGAGATAATTCAACTTATACTTTCACGAAAAGAGGGGTTGTGTACCTTGTAAACGCAACTCCTCCTAAACGGCCAATTGGATTTTTGTGAAACTTTACACAGTTGTAGTACACTACCTGCAGATGTGCATGAAGGAATATGGTTGCTGTCCAAAATTTAAAATGGGAGATAATTCAACTTATACTTTCATGAAAAAGGGGGGGGGGCATGTACCTTGTAAGTGCAACTCCTACTAAACTGCGTATTGAATTTTTATGAAACTTTACACAGTTGTAGTACACAACCTGCAGATGTGAATGAAGGAATACCGTTGCTGTCTAAAATTTAGAAGGGGAGATAATTCAACTTATACTTTCACGAAAAGAGGGGTTGTGTACCTTGTAAACGCAACTCCTCCTAAACGGCTAATTGGATTTTTGTGAAACTTTACACAGTTGTAGTACACTACCTGCAGATGTGCATGAAGGAATATGGTTGCTGTCCAAAATTTAAAATGGGAGATAATTCAACTTATACTTTCATGAAAAAGGGGGGGGGCATGTACCTTGTAAGTGCAACTCCTACTAAACTGCGTATTGAATTTTTATGAAACTTTACACAGTTGTAGTACACAACCTGCAGATGTGAATGAAGGAATACCGTTGCTGTCTAAAATTTAGAAGGGGAGATAATTCAACTTATACTTTCACGAAAAGAGGGGTTGTGTACCTTGTAAACGCAACTCCTCCTAAACGGCTAATTGGATTTTTGTGAAACTTTACACAGTTGTAGTACACTACCTGCAGATGTGCATGAAGGAATATGGTTGCTGTCCAAAATTTAAAGGCAAGATAATTCAACTTATACTTTCACGAAAAGGGGGGGGGGCATGTACCTTGTAAGTGCAACTCCTACTAAACTGCTTATTGAATTTTTATGAAACTTTACACAGTTGTAGTACACAACCTTCAGATGTGCATGAAGGAATACCGTTGCTGTCTAAAATTTAGAAGGGGAGATAATTCAACTTATACTTTCACGAAAAGGGGGTTGTGTACCTTGTAAGCGCAACTCCTCCTAAACGGCTTATTGGAGTTTTGTGAAACTTTACACAGTTGTAGTACACTACCTGCAGATGTGCATGAATGAATATGGTTGCTGTCCAAAATTTGAAAGGCGAGATAATTCAACTTATACTTTCACGAAAAGGGGGGGGGGGGGATGTACCTTGTAAGCAACTCCTATTAAACTGCTTATTGAATTTTTATGAAACTTTACACAGTTGTAGTACACAACCTGCCCTGCAGATATGCATGAAGGAATACCGTTGCTGTCTAAAATTTAGAAGGGGAGATCATTAACTTGCTAATATACCTGTATTCCAAAGTTTGAACATCATAGTATTGCAAGCAGGGGGTATCACTCAGTGAGGTTACTCACAGTTCTAGTTTCCATACCCATTTAATGGAATAACACAATATTTGACTGGAATGGTTCTTGTGTGGTGCCCATTCAAAATTGTGTTCGGTAGCATGGCCCTTAATACAAGATACTAATAACAACATAATTTCTTTTTAAGTTGCAAAACGACTTTATTAATTACTTTAATCTTCTCTGAAACTCTTTGACCAATCCAAACTTACAGGTAACTCTTTTGATGGTCTACTTTCAAACTTGTGTCTGATAAAAAAATGCCCTCTATCCATGATTGAAGTTATTTAATAATGAAAGGAAATTTCCTTTAATGTTCAAAGTACATATATACGTTTGAATCGGTTGAAATTTGAACTGTAGCTAAATGATGAGTTCTTCAATCCGTTAA
This sequence comes from Bathymodiolus septemdierum, assembly GCA_963383655.1. Lineage (NCBI taxonomy): Eukaryota > Metazoa > Mollusca > Bivalvia > Mytilida > Modiolidae > Bathymodiolus > Bathymodiolus septemdierum. The sequence goes on along the minus strand of OY726522.1, from coordinate 87,042,225 downwards.
TTTGCTAAATTTGACCAATAAACTAATTTTGAGGAAATATCATTTAAATATCTTCTCTGAAATTAATGGTAATATTAGATAACACACGCTTCCCTTTTCCCTGTGTGTATATATTGAGTCTGAACCCTGTTTGTACAAATATTTACATAGGTATACAGTGCCATAGAAAAACAAGAAATGTGTGCATCACAAAATACGCCCGTCTATATAAATTATCAAACGGTATAATGATAATGACCCCAAAATAAATAGGGTTCTTCCCCTTCCACAGGGGAATCATGTGGCCAAGTTTGGTAAAGATCCAATATACAGAACTAAAGTTATCGTGCGGAAACGATCCTGTTGTCAACAATTCTATTCATAGTAATGGTGACCTTGACCTTTGACCTAATGACCCCAAAATAAATAGGGTTCTTCCCCTGCCACGGGAATCATTTGGCAAAGTTTGTTAGATCCAATATACAGAACTAAAGTTATCGTGCGGAAACGACCCTGTTGTCAGAAATTATATTTATAGTGACCTTGACCTTTGACCTCAAAATAAATAGGGTTCTTCCCCTTCCACAGGGGAATCATGTGGCCAAGTTTGTTAAAGATCCAATATACAGAACTACAGTTATAGGGCGGAAACGATCCTGTTGTCAAAAATTCTATCCATAGTAACGGTGACCTTGACCTTTGACCCAATGACCCCAAAATAAATAAGGTTCTTCCCCTTCCACAGGATAATCATGTCGCCAGGTTTGGTCAAGATCCAATATACAGAACTAAAGTTATGTGAAAACAACCCTGTTGTCAAATTTTTTATTTATAGTAACGGTGACCTTGGCCTTTGACCTAATGACCCCAAAATAAATATGGTTCTTCCCCTTCCACGGGGGAATCATGTGGCCAAGTTTGGTAAAGATCCAATATACAGAACTAAAGTTATCGTGCGGAAACGATCCTGTTATCTAAAATTATATTTAGTGACCTTGACCTTTGACCTAATGACCCCAAAATAAATAGGGTTCTTCCCCTTCCAAAGGAGAATCATGTGGCCAAGTTTGGTAAATATCCGATATACAGAACTAAAGTTATCGTGCGGAAACCTGTGTGGACGCCCGCCGCCCGCCATACCCATTCACATAATACGGCCCCGTCTCAAGACGGGCGTATAAAAAACTATAGTCTCAAGAATCAGCAATGTAAATGTTGCTTCCTTGTAGAATTTGATTACAGAGAGGAAATAAAATGAAGAAGAAAAAAATGATACCCCCAACACACATGCATGACCATTCCTTCTACTGGCTTGGTACAGACTCTTCAATAAACGGTGGCTGGATTAAACTAGTTTAATGCCAAGCCTGTCCTATTAGTGAAGTTATGTGGTAATGCAAGTGCAAGTTTTCCACAGGCTAGTCAAAATACCGACACTCCATATAGTTGGTCTCAGCGTTCCATGAATGCTCAGTCCTCGTCTTGAACTTTATACATAATATACATGTATTTATTATTCGTGACATGAAAGATGTCGAATGTATAATACTAATTCTTTATCCCCTCGCCTATCTACTGGAGAATATCCCTATGCCTTGTCTTCTTGGATCATTTAGTGTAAGAAATATCAAAGAGATGAGTTAGCAATGAGGATGGTTTTTGGCATCTTATCTAAACCATGCAAATCTTCTAAACCTAACACCTGAAAAGTTGATAGATTTACCAAGGAAAGTAGATTTTGTGGATGAGGTTGAGCGTTGAAAAATCAGATGGGCTCTTGTAGATGATAAGCTAGAGAGACTACTCGACACTCTACATGCAACAAACCGTGACTTATACCCGGCTATATACAGAATCATTAGTATCTTACTGACAATGTCGTTTTCATCGGCAGCAAGCAAGAGATCTTTCAGTGCAATGGAGATGGGGGTTTATGGTGTTTAATACCACTTTCAACAACATTTCAGTTATATCGTGGCGGTCAGTTTTATTGGTCGAGGAAACCGGAATACCGGAGAAAACTACTGACCTGCCGCAAGTCACTGACAAACTTTATCACATAATTAATGTTGTATCGAGTACACATCGTCTGAGCGGGATTCGAACTCACAACATTAGTGGTGATAGGCACTGATTGCATAGGAAGTTGTAAATCCAACTATCATACGTATACGATCACGGCCACGACGGCCCCATCTGTGCAATGTGGCGCGTGAAATCCTACTTAATAAAAACGTTGATCGACTAAGGTCGACTATGGGCGATGAACGGTTGTCAAACCTATCTCTTGTGTATATACACAGACATGTGCAAGTCGACCTGGATATGATTATTGATGACATTGCTAGCAGAAAGTAATCAGCGCCTTGACTTTACAATAACTTGTTCAAGTGTAAAACAATTAATGATGAGTAAAAGTTCATACAGTAACCTCTATCATACATTTGTACATGTATTTTGTTATCTCTTTCGGCATTAAAGTTTCGAAGAGTATATAGAAACGTGGTCATCAGCCCGTAGTGGTATTGTCAAAAAGAGACAAAATAATATGAATTTCATGTTGTTAAAAGCACTTCAAAATTATCAAAAACGTCACCCTTTCTGTTGTATAACGCGTGAGCGTAAGACCCCTCTCCGAAACAGTTTGTGCCTATACTTCTCCATTATTCTGGCTACGCCCCTGCCTCTGGTTTACAAACCACCTGTAACAGGCGCCAGTCATCCAATTCCTCTTTGATAGATCTAGATTTCCCAAAGCAGTAATCAGAAGCCTTAAAACGAAGAAGGATAAACAATAGAAATAGACTTAAAGAAATAGACAAACGATTGGATAGAAAACTAAAGACTGAACAGCACGAATTATTCAATAAAAACCAGGGATGTGCTTCTTGCTTCAATAGAGACACCCGTCGCGTTAATATTGTTAAAAACTAAATACAGTATAAAACATTTGTTTTTCTACCAATGATTCCATCATACGGCATATAATTGAAGTCGAGATAATTTCATTCACCAATCACGGTTCGATATTCTCCACTCATCACCATTAGGTAAATTCCTCGTCATATGAAAACCCACTTTTCCGTATCTGTAGGAGTACATTGTAGATATCAACACTTGCTTTAGTACAACGGGAGAGAGCACCATCGATATATAGATGTTACGTGAGAGCAGATCTGAAGCTTTCGACGTTTGTTATACCCACTAACGTGTCTTCTATGATTCCAATCAATCAGGGTATTACCGGTACGTAAATAGGGTGTCTTCAACCTACGCCAACATTTTGAAATATCATATTCAAGGTATGCCAACAAACATTATATTACAGGTGTTTATATAACAATTAATGACAGTTACAGGTAAGTAAATTTGAAAATGCAGGTCTCAAAAGTGAAATTTATAATAAAAAAATTAAAAAAAATATACAAAAAACAATCTTAAAAATATAAGAATAAGTCTGTTAAAATTTAACAACTTGAAAAAAAAAAATAAACTTTTGTAAAAATTTATATATAAAATAAAAATCTGGTAAAATTAAACAAAAATCTGTAAATAAAAAAGATGAAAATGTAAAATTTTAGAATAATTTAAATAAACAATCTTTCTAAAATGTATGAATTAAAAATATTATATGATACTCATGCAATTAAGCAATTTTCTTAAAATCTAAATTCAAAAGTTTTGAATAATATTTATTTATAAATTTAGAACTATCATAATTTTGAAGAGTATTTTTTAATTGCTCACTCCAAGCTAATTAATCATAATATAATTCAGTTCACTCCAAGCTAATTATTTATAAGATAATTTGAAGTATGATAAAAAAAAATATCTGTGCTTATAATATCCTAATTTATTTTCATGAAGTATGAAATAAAAATATATATGATTATAATATCCTATTTTATTTTCATAATGATTGATGTTAAAATATATGTGCTTATAATATCCTAATTATTTTTATAAAGTTTGATATTAAATATATGTGCAGATATACAGATTTTTTGCTTGCTATTTCCATAAAATATGATTTTAAATACTTAGTTTATTCACACAAAAACAAGACAACGTTACATTAAAAATTAGTTGTGGACTTGGAGTACATTGACATCTCCCCCGATTTTACACTAATTAAACATGACTAGTCATGTTTATATAACAATTAACCTATTCAACCTATGCCAACAATCTTTTTTACCTTTTTATATATATATTTTTTAAATGTTGGCATAGGTTGAATGAACCGTAAAAAGAGTTTGAGTACTGATATGCTGAATTGTCGACAATTTTGGTAGATTGGTAGTTCTCGTGAGAGCTTCTCTTAATAATCCTCTTGATCGGTAACGGAAACAGTCTCTCATCCACTTTGCACAGAAAAATAGGTTTTTGGCTAGTGTGTCTATTCTGAACGTCTTGCTTTTCTATGTTGTTAAGCATGTTTGAGACGCATACTTCTTCTCTTGATTTGTATTCTCCTGTTATGAATCTACCCCGCTGTTCGTCGTTGTATTCCGTCAAGCTTGCTGATATTGGTAGCCATGTAGGGATCCCATACTATTGCACCATACCTCTGGCATTTTGATGGTACTTGCAAGCAAAATATGTGCTGTTTTCTTACATACTTGTGAGCAATATCGCAGATTTATTCTTAGGAAGCCCAATGCTGAGTTTGCTTTTACGTGTACCACCGTACGTTAACTGGAAGATTTCTTTTAATCAAAGGGTTAAAGCAATTTACCGTTTCATGTACTTCACAAAATGCACATTTTAACGCAAAGAAATCACGTTCAAAATCATTAATATATCTATGGGAACGGAACGACTTGGGGGTCGGATTGACTGGGACCGGAACGGCTAACTACAATTTGTCTGATACTGCTATATAAAATAAACGTGGGTTTAGTAGAAGTACCAACAACCATGCTATACCAATCTGACAGGCGTACTGTTACTGTTACTGGTATTTTCCTCCTATCTCAGGAGCACTCCCAACGGGATCAAATTTATGTACTCGTGGGGCACATAAATTCAGACAAATCAGTAAAGATTTTTTATAAGTTTTCTTTCTTCGCTAATACAATATCAGTCTGGAACAATTTACCTCAGTCAATAGCTCTTCCACCTAACCTAGAATCCTTCAAAAGTGGTATCTCCACATTAACATCTGAAGGATTCCCAACCCACCTTTAAATACGTGACATATTGCATGCCACTGTACATATATACCGGTAATAAATTATTTTTGTTTGGTTATTTTTTTTCTTGTTTATTATACTTTTAAATTGTCCATGTACATAAGCGCACACAGTTCCGGGATGTTACACACTCAATCCTTTGAGTCTAGTCCTGTATTTGGAAGAAGAAGAAGAATTTACCAGTAGGTACGTTATGGACATATTCTATATGTCGTTTTTTTTTAATACCGGTTTTCAGATATACATCTATCAATGAAAATAAGCTCTAGACCGTAAGCGGCCAACCAGTACCAAGGTGGAAAAGGAATCTTATTTAAGTAATTTGTCTGTTTTCTTACCACTTTTCTATCCCTAATATGTAGTAAATTGTCAGTTTTCAACAGCTAATGTGTTTTTTTTCAATTAAATATATAAAATGTGGACCATTTTGTCTTTGTCTCCGTGGTGTCGCTTAAAGATCTTTCAAGGACATTGTAATGGATAGTTAGAAAAACTCTACAGTGCTGATCGTTTTGGGTTATGTTCATCAGAATAAATTGTTTCAAATGTCCTGATTATGATCTCAATTTTACTCCAACGGCCATTTCACAGTGTCAAGTCGTTTCGCTCCTTTGGCTTTACCTTTATCGCTGCATGTACATGTTCGCTCCGGGTCGTTCCGCCCTGATAAAAGTAAGTAAAGGCAGTATAACCCTTTAAGCCAGAGATCTCTTTGACTTTCATTTCAATATCTGTAGTAAATCATATCATAAAGGAAAAAAGGCTTAATTAATATAGCAAAAGACTTGAAAAGTAAAAACAAGTACACATGTACTTTTGACGTTTTTATTGGGAACATTTGTAGACTAGTTCAACTAAAAATATTTTAATGTAAGCTTGATCGTCAGACTTTGTTTTGGTTTGATAATATTTGAGTTGAACATCGGACTTCCTGTGAATTGTGGTATTGGTTTCGGACACGCTTAACTTTTTGGAGCACAGGTCAAGGCTAGTTCTAATAATAAAACCCTAAATGCTCGCTTACTCGCAAGGGTTATAACGGGATGCCATTACACGTAATGGAGCAGCCGCCGATATTTTTTGCGCTCGCTTACAGAGCTTCTGACGCCTGCATTTATCAATAATAAGACATAACCTTTCCTTTTGTCCATTATTATAGCAAGTTGTTATCACCTACCAGTATTTTAGAATGTAATTCCCACAAAATAAAAATCTTCTCTTTGAAAATTTTGAATTTCGTCATTTCCGGCCTCACTATTTGGATGTCGATACCATATTTGGCGATTTAGGCGTGAATGTTTACCAATCGTAACTACTCGGCCATTCTCGCTACCCTGCAAATAACAGGGTAGCGAGAATGGCCGAGTAGTTACGATTGGAATGTTTACATCAGCTTGTAATAAGAAATACCATATTTAGAAAAGCTCCGCCTTCCGTAGTTTCCGGTTATGGAAAACGATCGATAAATTTGAACAAGGTTGTTGCTAACTTTGAAAAGCATATATTTCTCAGCCAAACCGATTTAAGGACTGGGATCATCAGTAATTGTTATAATGAAATGTTTGAAGCGTAAATAGTGAGTTTTTATGTTTCAACTGCAACTTTTATTTTGCTCCATTGTGACGAATGGGACCGCGTTGTAGCTCTGCCGAGACACAAGTTTGTCACAGGAGCTACATTATTGCAGCTAGTCAAGGCCAATGGGGTCTGTATTTATAAAATTTGATAGGCCCACATGCAATTTTATAAGCCCAACGATCTAGGATCATTTTGTTTCTGAAATAAGATTCAAGATCTTCTACCATGAAGTCAGTTGATATCCATTGATATTAATTTTTCCACAACTGACTGTTTTGATGAATCCAGCAATCCAGGACGTTTCGCCCGGAATCCTGTTCGCTCCGTGAGTCGTTTCGCCTCTATACCTGTTTACCCCGGGTTGTTTCGCCCCGTTTCCCTTTCGCCCTCCTTTAAAAAATGAAATATGGAAAATACCATTGCAAATATTCGTATTTTGGATGTTGTAAGGCTTGTTCATGGGTACTTTATTTTTGTCTTCCTCATAATTAACATGCTTTTTTGACATGTTTAACAGTCTTCACAATAAACTTTTTAACTTACCAGCCAGGGGGACTTGTGCCAATGGAATTTTTACAAGTCCTCAATTATTTGCTGGGGATATACTCCTCGACATAGCGTAGAAAGCTCATAGCTGAGATTTACTTAGCCATACTTGTTGTTTACCATGACTTGACACTTTTATTATATTATTTATCTCCTTTTACAGTTTTGACCAATCAAAAATTCCGATACATAATATTCCATCAAATTGACCAATCAGCATAGTGGAAACAAAAAAGAAATATTTCGACTGACAAGACTCGTAAAAAACCCGAACTATATATCGTGCTAGGCAATGCAACACGCTTTTTTAACCAATCGCAACGGTCTCGACAGATCACGGAAAATGAGATCAGAGTTATGCAAAAAAAGTAGTCAACAGCTGAAAAATTTCTCACAAGCCAGTAGGACTTCTCATATGTCAAATTTCACAAGTCCCTAATAAATTTCACAAGCCATTGGTGTCGGACTTGTGGCTAAATTCGCAGACTGGTTTAATATTATTTACACACTAGTTCTATTGTTATCGATAGGTATTCAAATTTTGGAAATACCTATTTGTCAAAAGAATTTGCACGTGTCTTAGGCCCAGGACAAATAGTGACATCACTTGAACACCTCAGCACTGTGCCAGATGTTCAAGCTTGGACCACGGCACTGTGCCAGGTGTACAAGTGACTTGTCGATGACAAAAACAGCTGCATTTAATTGGCTAAATATGTACAAGTAAATTCAATATTTTTGATATTATATATTTTTTATAAACAATATCACTAGAGTGTAAGTCAGTTACCGACTTCGATCTCGGGTTCAAGCTAGATAAACACCCTCGCCCATGCTTTGAGCACCTCGACTGCTATGTGGTCTCGGCGCACAATTTGCACGGGCTCAGGTGTCCATCTAGCTTGAACACCTCGATCTCAGTCGGTAACTATTACGTATGGCTTCACATTTTGACACCTGATTAAATGTGTAAAATTTCTTTGTTCACTTTCATTGTTTGACATCTGATTAAACTTGTAAAATTTCTTTGAACAATACAGTAATAAATTAGTATGTATGTATTGTTTGTTCTGCATTATCTCCAATAATTATTAGATATTATAATATAACATCATGATGATGTTAACTCTGTTGTTTATCATATATTTGTATTATTTTTATTTTATTTTTATGTTATTATTTTTTTTGTATACAACTAATAAATAAATAATTACCAAAAATTGTCGAAAAAGACTTCATCTATTATTATATAACAGCGATTAAGTGGGGCGAATCGACTCACTTTCTGGGGCGAAACGACCCAGTACCGCTTTGATACATGTAGCATTAACAAACATGGCACATTATTTATCATGTCTATGCTTTGAACTGGTGTCAGTCCCTTTTGTGTTTTTCCAATCTACGCAAAAATTCATAGTCCCTGAATGATTTGTGGTGTTTAGCACACTCGTGGGCATTTATAAATATCATAACTAAACTATCATACTCATTTTGTTTTAATTGATACAAGCACTGTGAAGCATGTTAGGCCTCTGTTTTTTGCAGTTGTGAATTTTTGAATACACATTTTGTGAGCATTACTAGCCTGACATGTTGCTTGACAGCTTCTAATTTAATATTGTTAGTTCCCTTTGTAAATACAGAATCAACATTACTAGCCTGACATGCTGCTTGACAGCTTCTAATTTGATATTGTTAGTTCCATTTGTAAATACAGAATCAACATTACTAGCCTGACATGCTGCTTGACAGCTTCTAATTTAATATTGTTAGTTCCTTTTGTAAATACAGAATCAACATTACTATTTTTACACAATTTGCAGTACATTTTATTTTCTTCATCACTGTAAGCTAACCATTTTCTGTTCATTGTCCACTGGGTTTGAAACTTTCGTTCCTGTTTATTTTCTTCATATTGTTTTTTTGCCTTTTACTTTTACTAGTCAGTTTTATTCTTATTTATTTTTTATCCGTTTACCTTGTTTGGGCTTTCTGCATACTGGAGGAAACTCATTACGTTTAAGTAATCTGAGTCATCATGATTGGTTTCCAGTTTTGACTGGTGGTTCACATATCTATGGGACCAGATGATACACGAAACATATTTAAATAATTTACATATGAAGAGATGGGATATGGGGAATTATAATGACCTTGAACCTGACTATGTAATCATGTTTACATTTCCTTGACTTGGTTGAATTACAGTACAGTAATCAAACAAACTTTCCATATTACTTTCCAGTCCATGATTTCCATGACATAAAGCATCGGAGAAAGCTGCAGTGATGTTTTTACTACATTTTACATAACTCTTTATAGATATGTCTAGCAAAACTATTCAAAGTGTTGGCGAAGGAGTAAAAGCACCAAAAGAATGCTTACAGTTTGATGCAAGATTTCCCAATCAACATCAGTCAAGGTAAGAAAATTAAATATATTAGTAGTTTTCAGTCTTCGTGCCTAAAGCCCGGGACAAGTAAAATTGGATTCGAACAAGTGAAAATTATGAAAGAATTTGTTTGAATAAATATTTTTTTTCTTCTAAATTTGGCTTTCTGACAAGTACAGATCCCTCCAAGTGTATCAACGATCAAACACTCAGGTCGGACACAGAGTTTTGTCGGACTTCACTCTTCAAATTGTCCGACCAAATCCTCCCAGGTCGGAGTGAGAGTCTCCACTCTCAGATAGTTAAACTGTAAACAGGAAACGTCCCCAAATTCTGCTAACCAATAAATTTGTGCATAAAGAAACATGCGTATCTTAGTAAAGCTGAAGTAAATGAGTGATATACAGTGGTATGGAAAGTATAGATATGTTAGCGGCTGTCACGGGCGATATATACAATAATATCCATGAATAAAATATATTAACATGCAGTACCCATGTTTTAAGTGCACTAGAAGTGAATATTAATATGTCCCTATGTACTCGCGACAATCGATGCCAAGGCTCTTTCACTTGCTGCAGACAGTTGCCGGTTTACGATATCGGGTGCGTTTGCTCTTTTACGTGTTTGCCAAATGTAGGGCGAACGAACCCGGGTAAATAATTCTAATTTATACATTTATTTCTTTAAAGGCAAATTTGGATTAAAATTATTTAGTAAAATTTAAGTTTTATTTTGTTCATGGCGAATGGGTCATAAATCTGTAAATCCCGTTTTTTTCCCTTGAAAATTGGCAGTCTGCGGAGTCCTGATATAGGTGAAATAATATTTTATTAGTGTATTCTACGTTTTTTTTTTATTACAGTTTACCTGTCAAAACATCACCCATCTCATCATGTTGTCGCATCGTGCATTCATGATATACAAATACACCTATCACAGGTGTGAAAAAAACGTTACTCAAGACTCTTTTTACTAAGACTTATAAACATAGATAACTATTCTGCGTTTTCGATTTTCAAGCCGTCTTCCAATTTATTTGTACTTAAAAAATAAATTTATATCTTTTTTCTTATATATGTGTATACATATCTTAATAAAATAAATACATTTACGGTGAGAAATTATTATACGTCATGATATCGTTATTTAGGTAAATACTTATTAGACAGATTTTTTTTAAAACCATTTTTGTCTTTTTAATTGATAACTGACCCAAGCTAAATAAATGAAATGTGACTTAATGTGTTAATTATATAAATCCTTGCCTTCTATAAATTTTAATTTCTTATCTAATTCTTATTCTTATTTAACAATATGGTCAGGTTGTTATTTTCATTGAATGGCTTCACAGTAGGGGCTCTTCCTGTATATTGGTTACATCCTGTATATTACAACTGACTGCTAATGCATGACAAACAATTTTAATCAGCCATCATTATCATGAAATACATTTTTTAATCTTTATTTTGATGATGGCACCTAATTCCCATCACCTAATCCAAATTAGTATAGTAGAGGAGTACCGTATTTTTCGGACGATAAATCTAGATAAAAATGACGATTTTGTTCACAGTACAAAAAATGTATACCTTTATTTTGCTGTAGGTTTATTTCTGAATAAGAAGACTCGTATCATCGATGTTCTTGGTGTTATTTTTGTTTAAATAAAGCAATAAAAGTATACTAACGGGAGGTGCAATTCTGGGGATAAAATATTCAACATTCGAAAAAATCAATATTCAATGATTGAAGTGTTATCGAAAATCAGTTCAATATTGTATTTTATAATAAAATATATACTATAAAAAATGTATCTTGTTGAAAAAAATCACAGGGTGGATCGATTTACAATATAAAATTATTATCACAAAATATCTAAATATAGCTATAGCTTTCCACCAAACACGAGCATGCGCACGTGATTGTAGTTAAGAATGGCGGTTGCAATACATCTCACAGTGAACGTGTAAAAAAAGCTTTTTATACTAAATATACTGGAAAATAATTTATATCAATTTCGTTACTTAATCAATATTTTATTGCAATAATTTATATGAGGCTATGGGTGTTTAAACGTCACTTTTCAACAATAGTCCAGTTATATATTGACCTTTGAGCTACCTTTCCTGGCGCGAATATGGTGCAAGGTAGAAATACACTAGGGTATTTACGTAACCGGACATTCTACATACCGGAAAGAAAGTACGTTTATAAATATGCATCGATCACAAAATGTTTGACATGTTCACCTCGAGAAATGTAAAAAAAATCTTTAAATATCCACTCTCACGTCCGACCAAATAGTCGGACTTAGAGAGTGTTGACTCTCAAATTAAATTTACTTCAATGATTGCAAATATACCTACAAACAAATAGTAATAAAAAACAACAACATTAAATAGAATTAATTATAATTGTTCTCCCACTGGCACCTGGAAATTTGTGTCAACAAGATGTTCCTTCCATTATTGACACCTGTAACCTGAGCTAATTAATTCATATCAAGCTGGCTGTAATACCTAGTCCAATACACATATTGCCGTCACAGATGAACAAATATAGGGACTTGAAATATTTGTAAACGGAATATTGTGTAACTTTAGCCGGGGATTTTTGCATCCGTTATTTCACCTTTATATGGATATCACACTCCGAAAGAATTATTTCTTATTCATTCATGTACACAGCCGTACCGGCCTCACTGACTTTTAAGTGACAACAGATTATTTTTTTTTAAATCGTCAGTGATTTCTCCAAACAAACAAAGTCAAAATGCAAACTTAAGTCGAGTGTTTACTCAAATTTAATTTGGTTTGTTAAGAAAACTTTTTTCGAGAAATCCAAGTCAGGCTGGACTCGGCGTATATAATTTTAAAGTTTAGATTTCGGAAAAGTTACGATATTTCTAGCATTCCGATTGTAATCGTAAAATTTAAATGTACTAGAAAGATCTATTAAAATTAAACAGATTAAAGAAACACAAACGGTTTAACTCGAAGTTATTGTACAATTCTTTGATTATGAGGTGCTCCTATGCATCGAACGACTGTTGTGCCCGAGCGTGACAAATATTGACCTTGGAGCTCCTTTCCTGGTGCGAATATGGTGCAAGGTAAAAATACACTAGGGTATTTACGTACCCGCACATTCTACACACCGGAAAGAAAGTACGCTTACAAATACGCATCGATCACAAAATGTTTGACATATTCACCTCGAGAAATGTTAAAAAAAATCTTTTAATATCCACTCTCACGTCCGACCAAAATGTTCGACCAAATAGTCCGACTTAGAGAGTGTTGACTCTCCAATTTGTCGGACATTTTGGGAGGAATATGTCGGACCTGAGAGTATGATCGTTGATACACTTGGAGTGTACTGTAGGTGAAACAAATGAAGGCAAAGACTGAAGTTTAGCTAAAACTATTGATGTAGGATGATTTAATATGAGACAGGTTTTGGAAAATGTGACAAGGCCATAAACCTCCCCGGGCCTATTCTTCAAGAAAATTTACAGGTGTTTAGAGTTACAGCTCAGTTAGAAATTTCACATTTTATAGTGTTTGGTGTTGGTCAGAGAAAAAATTAAGTGTTATAGAATATTTATTCAGTACAAATTAAAATGTTTCTAGAGCACAATGAATGAGTTAAAATATGAACTTAATGATATGATATACATTATAATACAAATGTAATATTCCCACCGAATGGTAGTGATAGTGAGTTTTACTGAATAAGTTTTATTTCACTTTAAATAAGATTACGGAACTGATATGTATATTTTTGGAACCTCTGAAACACCAGCCAATTTCTTCAGTTTTAACTGTGGTCAAGTTATGGAGTTTTCCTTGTATATTTGAACAATGGTGTTGTGGTGGTTTATTGTTTATGTGCATTTATGCTCACCTTCAGCAATCTTCCACTATGTCATGACTACCAGAATTATTTAGGGAAGAAAACCCTGAAGGTTTTAATGAACTAACAGATGATGGGTAGATGTCTAAAAACCTTAACTGGTGAGGTGGAAACTCATGTCAGTGCCAGTGCAGATAAGCATATGATCTGAAGTCATTAACGACTCGGCCACTCTCGGCTGAATGTATTAAACCTTTTTTAATGAAAAACAAAAATTCTAATGCATAATATATGTATAAATGTGACTTACCGTTGTTTTAGGAACTGCTTCCAGAATATATTGGACTATCAGAGATGTATAAAAATCAAGGGTGAAGACTATGAACCGTGTCGTTACTTCAGATATGCCTACAGGAACATATGCCCAAAGGATATGGTAAGTTTATATATATATTGAACATGAATAATGCCCCACTTTTTGAATGCAGATATTAAAAAAAAAGTCCAACAATGTTGTAAATATTGATCAAATGATTTACTGTGTTGTATTTAGTGAAGAGGTTTATGTATGGTTAAGAGGTTTATGTATGGTTAAGAGACGTTTATGTATGGTTAAGAGACGTTTATGTATGGTATAGAGACGTTTATAATTAAAGTTAACCTTATAGATAGAAGTTGTGTTATTAATATCCTTTATTGACCCGTCTTTATATTTATTTAAAAGTTGCTTTATACGAAAATTGATCAGGTTTGAAATTTTAAGCTCTTTTATTAAAACAAAGAGTCACAAAAAAGTTTAAAATTTTAAGTTTGTTCAAATTAATTGTGTTCCATTACATAAAGTTCAGTTAACAATGATTGTTTCTACACTGTAAATACATTGGTGGCGTAATGGTTAGTGTGCTCACCTAGAGTGTAGTTTATGTTGGAACCCCAGGTAAAACTATAAAGTAGGTCTTTGCTGCTGTTCTACTAAGAATGCAGTATTGATGAGTAAAGACATGTCTATGACATTTCTACCCACAGGCTGTTGTTTCAGTGAGCTAACACTATTAAATTCAAACTCAGGGTGTTGGTCTAGTACAAAGTAGACACATTATCATTTCTTCAAAATGTGACTTGTTCTTGGTGTGATATAGCTGAAAAAATGCTCACCTTGCGTTAAGCAACAATCACCCACTCATTCACTTTACAGGTACCAATTTGCTGTGATTATTTAATACTTTGTAGGTAGAGAGACTTAGAACTACATTTTTGTATGTATATATAGATAGTTTGAACATTTTGATGTACGTTAAGTACCTGTATGTGTAAGAAGTTTGTTCTAATGTGTTTGATATGATAGGAAGTTTTCTTTTCTTTTTAATTTCAGTGTGAAAAATTTGAGGAGACGATAGACAACAACGTCTTCCCTGGGAGAATTCCTGAAAAGGTTTAACTGTTGTGTGTATGCTGTGATTGGATCTTTATCAGAAAGACATATAGACATTGAAAGTTTCATTTTAGGAGAATGTTATCAGAATAAATTTGTGTATTTAAATGTGAATGTTATTTCAGTTTTCAATGCCTTTTTTGTATTTTACAAGTACAAATACATGTACCATCATTTGATGACATGTTAGCCGATAAATCTCCTCTTGTGAAATAGAAATGGTGGCACATGCTTCATCCCGAGACTGTTAATATTGTAGCACTTTTATTCCTTTAAAGTTTCAAACCAAATATATATTGACCCAGTGGGGACCATTGAGTATAATAATAGGACTCAAGTTTCACAACTGTGTTATACAAATCCTCTGAAAGGGTTGTCATCCACGGGTAGTTTAGGACAAAATTAAATACAAAATCCACCTTAGGAATGGGATGAAAACAAAGATTCAATTTGATGTTTAGAGAATGCCATGCTTCTTACATTTAACAAATAACTTACAAAAACTAATGACCAGCATCTTGTTCTGAGTGGCATGTGGATGGCCTGTGGCAAGACAAAAAGATTTGACTGTCCATTATCTCCAATTTACTCTTGATAATCAAAACATTACTCCATAGATCTATCCTAGTACCACTTTTACTGTTATCACTGAAATATAGCTATCTTTATGTTATTAAACTGATCAAGAAAAGTTTGAAAATACCAAAAAAAGGGGTTATCAGATGTCTGAAAATCAAAGGACAGACAACAATACAACGACCAAAAAAAGAAGACAAACAATGATATACAAAACCATACACAGAAAACTAAAGATTTAGTAACATGAACCCCACAAAAAACCTGGGGTGAACTCAGGTGCCCCAGAGAGGTAAGCAGTTCCTGGTCCACTAGTAACACCTGTCATGCAACTCTTGCTAAAAGTCCTGTGACAAGTCATGTGAAAGAGACTGATTAATATAGGATTAACAATAGTTCACTTGTGTTGAAAATAGGTTTCTTTAAATAGCTGGAAAAAGGCTAATATTACCATCACTTTGAATCCATTACCTACTCACATTTCAATCATTTTCTTAAAAACCATTGGAACAATGGGAACTAAACTTGGCAGCTATGTTACTTTAATGGTCGAAACATTTCATGTGATTTTCGTTACTTAATTGGAATGTTTCTTTTCATTGCCATTTCCGGAAAAAAAACAAATCGAGAGAAAAGTTGTCGGAGAACAGCCCACCAATTTTTTTCTGTCAGTAAAAATTATTGCAGAGGATTTAAGTAAAAGATCAGAAACTTTATACGATTTGAGAAACAACTTAAGAGTTTATTTTTCAAGTGGTGTCTAAGATACAAAACCATAATGTTCTCTTGGGAACCAAATTCTGGCAGCCATATTTAAAATGGTAGAATTTTAAAGTTGAGATTAATGTTTTATCAATTAAATGAATAGTTTCACAGACCACGTCTATATATTTCAAATCTTGTCTGATATACAAATTACACCAAAATTTCTATTTCAACATTCATTGTCCGTCCACATGACATCATCCACTAAACAACTGAATATTTGAGTTAGAGTAAATGATTTAACACCAAAGGACCAATTTTCAAGTATATCATGGCCAATCAGTCTTTGCTCTTACTCCTTAATGCTACGTGCTGGGGGAGAAACAACAAATACCAATTTTATAGTCTTTGGTTTGACCATTGCACCACAGATGCGGTTTTTTGAGTTGGAAATCTTGCTTCAAAATTTAAAGCACAATTTATATAATGTATTTTGAAGGAACTGGAGTGAATTTGACAAGTTTCATTGTAGGAACTTTAAGTTTACTCCTTAATTTCACATGTCTATATACAAGATGACTTCAAAATTTTGCATCCTTCACATTTTGAGTTCTGAAAGTCGTGTAATCTTTTGCCATAGGGACATACAAGAGTAGGCCCTGGCTTGGGACAGGAAAATATATGTGGTAGCATAATAGAAGTGTAGGTCCTGGCTTGGGACAGGCAAATATATGTGGCAGCATAATAGAAGTGGAGGTCCTGGCTTGGGACAGGCAAATATATGTGGCAGCATAATAGAAGTGTAGGTCCTGGCTTGGGACAGGCAAATATATGTGGCTGCATAATAGAAGTGTAGGGACAGGCAAATACAGTGGAACCTGTCCAATCTGACACACCAAAGGACCAGGGAAATGTGTCGGATTGTACAGGATATCGGAATACTCAGGTTTTATCTTAGTTGACAGAAATACTTTGGGATCAGGGAAATGTGTCGGGTTGTACAGGATATCAGAATACTCAGGTTTTATCTTAGTTGACAGAAATACTTTGGGACCATAATTTTTTGTCGGATGTCACAGGATGTCGGAAAATTCAGGTGTCGGATTGCACAAGTTCCATTATACATGTGTATGTGGAAGCATTATATGAAGTGTAGGTCCTGGCTTCGGACAGGCAAATATATGTGGCAGCTTGTATGATATAACTACATGGATTGTGAAGGAAAAAATCCTGGAAATTATTTTGACTTTTATTATAAATTATAAATAATCATATACAATAATATTACATGTGATATGTACAGTAGACTTAACAGATCAATAACAATGTTTTTATCATGTAAATGGACGGAAGTTTAGAACACAACACATGAAAACTGTGAGCTCAATATTAACAATTATATTATACATACAAGCGATCAACACATTATTGCAAAAAAAAACAAACCCAAAAAACATGGTTATTCGAATCAACAAACATTCATTATAATTAAATTTTTATTTATCTACCAGTAGCCCTTTTCACAAAAATTCTTACGATAAAAAATTGTCGTAAGTGTAAAACTAAGATTAAAAAGAGTTTCACAAAAATACTTACGATAATCTTAAGTGTAAAAATAGTCCTAACTTTACGTGTAAAACTACCCTGTCCTAAGTGTAAAATTTTGATTGAAAGAGAAATTTTGGTCTTATCTTTTATCGTAAGTGAAAAAAATAGAAAAAAAGATGGACGATGTAATGGCACTTTGACTTGAAAATAAGAGAGCAATTCATCGTTAACGCATTTTCTCTGACCGTATGACAAACCTAATTACACATATTGATAAATGTTTATTGAAATGAATATGGTTTAATACAAACAGACGCTACAAATGACATTGTTGTTTACTCCTTTTTGGAGTGACTAATAACAGTCTATAACGATGCATTCCGTACATTTACCTTTTCAATGCAGCAAAGTGTATCCGTTTACATGACCAAAAAAATCAGGATAATTCTTTTAATTTTAGATTTCAAATTGGGAACGATCGACAATCGAAAAGACTACTTCCAAACTTGGGGAGAATTCTTCTTTTTCATTATTATTATTATTTTTTTTTAATAAAAACAGGAATACAGGATTTTCTTCTAGACATCTACTCGGCTTACAAAAGTTTTGTATGAACAGCCGCTTTAGGACTGGAATTTTCTGAATCCAATGATATTGCCTTTGTATTAGTAATATAATTTATTAATTTCTGGCAACTTCGATGATCATCGAACACTCTGGCAATACATATTATGTATGATAAAGTTGTGTACATTCTTCTGTTATGGCAACAGGGATATTTATTCGTCTTCATGATTGATAGATGATAAACACATCTTAATTTGGGTTATCTCAGAAAAATCGGGATAAATTTTCATCAGTAAAAGAACAATCGTTTAGTTTTATGAGGGTTGGGATTAATTGGAAAAAAGAGGGTAAATATTTTGCTGACAAATAACTGACCAAATGAATTGTATGAATAGGTTTTTTTTCCACACTCCAGATGCACTCCCTTAAAAAAATACCTCTACCAAAAGTAACCACGTGTGGATGATGATGCACAACTCCAAGTAATGATAATTATTATAGATCATTTTAATTTACATGCATTAGAAATGTTCCTCTATACGAAAATCATACCCGTTCATATTTTGTGCAGTTATTGGTGACCGATTCATATATCAGATAAAAATTCAATATAAACATACAAACACATCATAGTATAAAAAACTGCTTATAAATTAGTGCTGGGGATATTTTATAGAATATTCTTATTTTAAAAAATGATTTGTTGTGCTATGGAAATGAAACTAAGGAAGATGGTTTAACGCCCCTTTCAACAATATATCGGTCAGTTTTATTGGTGGAGAAAACTGGAGTACTCGGAGATCTGTCGCAAATCACTGACAAATTTTATCACATAATGTTGTATCGAGTACACCTAAGGAAGAATTTTTATCGTAAGTGTAATTTTAGTCGCAAGATTAAAATTTGTCGCAAGACAATCTTTGTGAAAAGGACTTAGGAATTGTCGTAAGATAATCGTAAGTGAAAAAGTTAGGACTATAGTTACAAATTTTTGTGAAAAGGGCTACAGAAGTATAGAGTAGAACATAACTATACAACTTATTGGGTCAATCAACGCTCGCATTAGAATATGTATTATGCTTATCATTGACCCTTCTGTGGTGGATAAAGACCCTCGTGTGACTCAGAATAAGACCACCCTGCTACTCAGAAGAAGACATTTCTGTGACCCAAAGGAAGACACTCCTGTGACATAGATGAAGACCCCCTCTAACTCAGAGAATGATCCACCTGTGGCTTGCATGAAAACCCAACTGTGACTCGGATGTACACCTTGCTGTGATACAGATGAAGACTTCCCGGTGTTAGATGAAGATGCTCCTATAACAGAGATAAAGACGACATGTGACAATAAAACCATTCTTCTATAATATTTCCTCATCCAAGTTTAAAATAAAGAGTTTTTATGATATATGTGATCTTGCATGACAAACACACATAAATGGAAATTCAATGAGTCTGTCTTTTTTTACATGACTATCTGAACAATGTCAGAAATTCTTCAATATTAGAAACCAATTAGACCATTCAAGAAGTTCTTTTAAATTATTCAACAACTTAGGTTAAATCTTGTCTTTACATACAGTTTCTACATCTAAAAGATCCATTCATATTAATAAACAAAAATAGAATAAAGCATACATGATAATCAACAAAATAAAAAAATAGATGTTTACACATCAATACAAGATGTCAGATAAAACAATGGTGGACAAAATCCTGAGGACATGATTTATCACAGTTATTATCAATACAACATTAGTATACAATAAATAGAATGATAACACTAGGTATTATGATGTAATGTACATGGTGTAATATGACATAGGATTGGAAAGCATGACATGACATTACAAGACATAGGATTGGATAGCAATAAGTGTTATGATGTAATGTGCATGGTGTAATATGACATAGGATTGGATACCATGATATGGCATGACATGACATAGTGATGACCAACATTAGTTAATATCCTATGGTGTTAAACAATGTTAATTGTGATGTTTTACCAACCACAACAACATCAACTACTCCTCTAGTTCATCTTAATATCAAGCGAAGAAAAACAAGCTGATGAAAATATAAACATCTTGGTTTGGGACAGGCACAAAACAGTTATAACAAACTCTTCCCTTTTTTAAGGGTTTTTTTTAACAACAAAAGTATGGTTGGAAAATCCAGAGGCTCTCAAGAGTCTGTATCAATCACTCATCTGATTTATATAGGCAATAAATAAAACTGAAAATGATTATTGTCCAACTAAAATCTTCACTAGGTAGATTCTGTTCGTAAAATGCAGGAAGGAATTTCATAAGGAAAATTCCATTAAGATCAGACGTTTTGCATTTGTTCCCTTTTGTCTCCCTCATATCTTTGAAACAGTAAAGGCAAATACAAATCTATTGCAATACTATAGAAAGGCATTTTTTAAAGGAATTCAATGAAATGGGCCTCTTGTTCCTTTGTGGATTTCTGATATAGATTTTGTCATCCAATGAATATTCCTACCGAATTTGGTTCCAACTGGCCAATTAATTTTGCAAAAGAAAATTAAAATGTGAAAAGCTTAGACTACAGTGATAATGCTGCTGCCGTTGGATGGAAGATTGGTGTCAATCCCTCACTTGATCCTGTGGGTCAGGTGAGGTAAAAAAAAAAACCCATACAATTTAGCTAGCTCAGTGGTGTCAAACACCAACTATCAAACAAGCTATAACATTTCTTAACATAAGACATCAAAGTTTAGTTAAAGCTTCAGTATACAACATGATTTGATTATTCAGATCCATCAACACTGTATTTCATTATTATAAAATTGACCAGTAGTAATGATTACAGCTGAATTATTTTGTACTGTAGTAAACTGTTTTAACAGTACAGTGTAAAGTAATGTTCTTATATTCTCTGTTAACTTTTTTTTGCTATAAAAATAAATAAAAACTTCCTTTATTTTCCTTTTTTCACAATAATGTCACATAAATAAATAAAAAATATGTCTGAAAATAATAAACTTATAACTACATAGAGACATACCTATAATTCTAAGAACATCTTAAGATTTAATATTCTTAAAGAAATAAAATAAAATGTTTGACAAATATATCTGTTATCATGTAATAATTGTAAATAAACTATTTTTAATGATTAAATTTGAAAATAATGTATAACATCATCATCCACCATCACTGATGCAGAATAATTCTCCATGTTAAATAGCACCATAACATTGGCATCAACAATAATTATCAAAGAGATTCACATCATCTTCTTTTCTTTGTTACTACAAGGCTGGTCTTAGGACGTAGCTCTAAAAATACACAAAATATTCAGAATAGAACATAATACATACTACATAACATTTGCAAGTAGATAATTTAACGAGTTAATTCAATGATTTTTCACAAAACATAAAATTAGTTTAAATTTGTTATTCTGATATTATCTTCTTCTGATTTAGTTTGTATTCATTGAAATATAGCTTTTACCAGTTAGATTAAATATTAATTTGATCAAACATTGACTGAAATAAATCTTCTAATGACTTGTCTACCTTGATTTACAGGTTTTCCAGATTCAGCTTTCTTTGGATCAGTGTAATGGCCGACTACTTTCTTGTCATTAGTTAACTGTATATCTTGATCTCCTGTCTGGTTACTGAAATAGAAACGTATAACATGTATAATTTAGGACTATTTAAATGGCTGACAACGTTCTTGTCATTAGGTAACTGTATATCTTGATCTCCTGTCTGGTTATAAAAGTAGAAATGTATCATGTATAATTTTAGACCATTTTAATGGCTGACTATTTGTCTGATTACTTTAGTGGTGTTTCTTAATGTCATAATTGACAACAATGTTAGTATCGCTAGAAAAACACCAACCTTGTAGTTGTATCACATCAAATATGCCCAATAAATTATCTTGTAGTTTCTAGATCTCTCATGAAAAGAAAGTTTAAACTTTGATGGTCAACACGTTCCCCAATATCAACAAAAGGAACAATCACCACTTCCATTTATTACATTTGACAACCACAATACCCACTATAAAGATTTACTGTAGGTTAATATATACCAATAATTTATTACATGTATTACATTGCTGAAGAATATGGTCTTGATTGTAGAAGAGGCTTTGGCAACTAATAGCAAGAAAACAAGAAACAGTAACATCAATATTGGATTTTACCACAAAAATATATCTTTATCCTCATCTATGCTTTTCCATTTATTTCCTAACATTCTGTTGTCTCATTTCTCAGTTATTTTCGTCACAAAAAACTACATTTGCTAAAATGATCCCCAGATAGACATGATAAATACAGATCCCCATGTAATTATGTGTTTGGTAGTTTACAGACAGACAGATATAATAAATACAGTATATAAATCAAGAGAGGTTACCTTATAACTGTATGTTTTTCTTTCCTGAGTATTTCTTTATTGTCTGTAAACAGTATGGTATGGTATCTCTGTGGTGCATTACATGTAGGAATTATTCCCCTTACTCCTTGCATCACAGCTTGTAACATACCATTATATACTAATAAATCATCCACTAATAACTAAAAATAGAACAATATAAGGTTAGGTATTATCTCCCTTGAATCACAGCTTGCAACATACCATTATATACTAATAAATCATCCACTAATAACTAAAAATAGAACAATGTAAGGTTAGGTATTATCTCCCTTGCATCACAGCTTGAAACATACCATTATATACTAATAAATCGTCCACTAATAACTAAAAATAGAATAATGTAAGGTTAGGTATTATCTCCCTTGAGTCACAGCTTGTAACATACCATTATATACTAATAAATCGTCCCCTAATAACTAAAAAATAGAACAGTATAAGTTTAGACATTACCTCCCTGGTGTCACATACCATTTTTTACAAATAAATTGTTCACAAATAACTAACAAGTTGCTGTGTGATGAGTGTAAGATATGCCCTTTCCTAAACAGTTGTAAAATTTGAAAAAGAAAATGCACTTTTTGTTCTCAAAAGGTTAGGTTATGGGTGTTTAACTCCATCTTAAAACTATATTTCAGCTATCTTGTAGCCATAAGTTTTATTGGTAGTGAAACTTGAGTACCAGGAGAGAACTACAGACCTGTCCTAAGTCACTTTTATCACAAAGTTATATCAAGTACATCTAGCTTGCTACTGTCAGAAATACAACTCACAACTTTAGTGGTGACAAAAACTTATTACATAAGTAAATATAAACCAATTGCTCCCTTTTATTTGGAGAAGATTGATTGATGAATAAATAACAGTTGACAGACAACAAACAGCGACAAAGGCTCATATACCCTATTGCATGATGAGGTAGGAAATCAGCATGAATATATTGAATGCCATATCTTTATAATCTTTTACTTTTAGTGACTTTCAGCATTTTTTCTATGTTGAGAATTTCATTTTGATTCTTAAAAAATGTGTTTCATTTCTATAAGTCAGCATATGTACTTACAGCGAAGTCTTTTGATCCTCTAGTTGGAGTTTTGCTGTAGTTCCATAATTTTATCATTGATACTGTCGTAGGTTGATCAAAAATCACATACACTCGATTCAACTGAAAATATAATGTATATCATATCTCATTACAATACAATTCTGAAGTACATGTGGTATATATATATTGTTCATCTCACAAAGGAGGCAATATTCTAAAAATACCAAATATACAAATAAGGTAATCTACCATTTCTGCCCGAATTCTAGTTGTTTCACTGACAAGGCAGTTTCAGCTTAACTGACAAAGGTGTTTCAGTTTTGCTGACCAAAGCAGTTTTAGTTTTTGCTGACAAAGGTGTTTTTCAGTTTTGCTGACCAAGGAGTTTAAGTTTTGCTGACCAAACTGTTAAAGGTTTACTCACCAAGCAGTTTCAGACAATACTAATACTACAGTTATCAAATTAGAACAAAATGTTCAAACATTCATATATCATAAATAATTTCTATACAAATGTGTGTTTTAGGTGAAACATTTCTTTCTGAATAGTAGACAAAAATGTTTAAACACAGACTAATGACAAATGGTCAGATAAACAGGTCATGTGTACATAATAAAAGTACTTACAATACCAGGTAGTATGGGAGCCACCCACATATGTGTACCATCTACTGTATCATTAACATCGTCAATAAGTTTATCTGGAGTTCTAACATCATTAGACGTACCATCTAACACATTAACACTGTCTGGGTAAGCAGCAATATCTACATTAAAACAAAGTTATAATTAATGAGTTCTAACATCATTAGACGTACCATCTAACACATTAACACTGTCTGGGTAAGCAGCAATATCTACATTAAAACAAAGTCATAATTAATGAGTTCTAACATCATTAGACGTACCATCTAACACATTAACACTGTCTGGGTAAGCAGCAATATCTACATTAAAACAAAATCACAATAAATTTCTTTAACTTCATAAGAGTCTAGAATTTTAACATTTTTGTTGATGTCAATCAGGACCCACATTTGAGGACAATTCGGGCAAAGAAGTCGCCTTGTGGAGGTTGACTTTGCTTTCTCGTTGGTCAAAGGCGAAGTTCAAATCGCCTTGTAATTTTGAAGAGTCTCTATGTCGCCCTCATATTTTTGCCTTATGAAAATGTCGATATCTTGTTTATTGAAATCTGTCGTATTCATTAATTATTTTGAAAGTGATTTTCTTGAAAAGTATTCTATTTCAATTTTAGAAATTGTCATTTTGTTCAATAAAAAATAAAAAATGCGACATCGGAAAGGTTATGCAATCAGGAACTGTGCAACAGGAAATGTTGACTGAAGCCACTGAAACCAAACAAACTTTTATTTCTCATTTCTGTGACATAAAATCTTAGTTCTCATATTTAATAAGTTCATATATGCGAAGGTTTGCCATTCAAAATTTGTTGAAACCAAATGCACGGGGACGCTTCAGATTTTTATTGATCTGCATCCAAGTCCGATTGGTATTTTATACTCGCCACAGGGTTAATATTGCGATCTATCTATCAATCAGATAATTTAACCTTATATCGTCTACAATAACTAACATTCATTCATTCATATCGCATTATTTGAATATATACATGTAGTTAACCATTTTATATTAAGTTGAGAAACATTTGACAGTTTATCATTATTTTTTAATTAACCGGTTAGTTAATACAGTTATATATATACTTCTATTAAGATCATCATGAATAAGCATACATATAACTTACTAGACTCTGTGAGTTCTATTCTGTTATGTTGAGCATCATAAAATTGTAAACCATTTAATCCTACATAATATGGATCTCCCCATGTGGTAATTAGTTGTAACTGGTAAATGACTGATCTTAGGTCAAGGATATCTAATGCTTTTTGTAGTGTCTGGGACCAGTATGCATGCCTGGCTAATACAGTTGTGCTGTGGATAAAGCATTTTAATTGTTCTTGTGTCCATCCTTCTATCATAATTTTCTACATATGAAATTTGCAGATACCAAGATTTTCATGTGACTACATAACTGAGAATTACATATAGTATATTTCTCTAGAGGATTCCAGTTAGTGTTTTACTGGAGCTAACTGATACTCCAAAACGATGTTCTGTTTTGACAGAATTCCCTTTCTTCCATAAATAGATTTTTCCCATGTAAGAGAGCCTATAGAAGACATATGAACATGTCATGCCGTCTTCTATGGGGGGGGGGGGGGGGGGGGGGGGGGGGGGGGGGGGGGGGGGGGGGTGACCAATGAAATGTTGGAATTATGTATTGGTCACAATTATAAAAAATATATATATAGGAAATGGCAGTAACTTTCACACATTTTTTTTCTAATTTCCACACACCTGTGAAAGATATTCATACATCACTTAAGAAAGAACCTATTAGTATTTTGAGCCTAATATTGGAGCTTCAATCTTACAGTTTTCAATATATACAATAAAGTAAAAGAAAGGATACAGCCACATGGCATCTGTACATTTTCATACTCTTGACTAGCTTCATCTGCTGAGAATGATTTTCTGAAATAAAACATACAACTTCAACATAAGTACCACACAGGTAATTAGTTACTGATAGTTATATATTTCAGAGTACATTGTATATTTACTGTTTAGAATGATTTATACTTTTAATTAAAGGATGATGACATGTTTTAATTACTTTACCTGTAATTATATATATATTAAGTAGTAGTATATATAGTCCATTTGATTTCTATAAATGTCCAGAAAAAAATTCTTAAAAATCAAGTTTTCAAATCAACAATTTTTTTCTAGATGTATATCAATATATACAAACTCTGATAATTAATTTCATTTTTGGTCCATTATAAAAAAAAGTTATCCTGATTAGGTCTCTATGTTAATTATATTTTCTGAAGTGTAAAAATCTGGATGGAATGAGTACAAATAACAGACTGTACTATGTGACATAGAACATTTTAATATTAAAGGACATCAATAACAATTGGCCATCACCTTGATGGTCACTTAATGAGTAGCCTTTTAATATTTAAATGTCCTATGTCACATTGAAAGTACATGTTTATTATTTTCTTTTGATGGTTGGGCTCTTACACTATTTGTACTCACTCCATGCAGGTGTTAACACTTCAGAAAATATAAGTAACATAAAGACCTAATGGCTAATTTTTTAATAATTGACCAAAATTTTTGAAATTAATTGTCAGAGTTTGTATATATCATATATTAAAATACATCTAGAAAAAAAAAATGGTTGATTTGAAAACTGGATTTTTAAGAATTTTTTTCTGAACATTTATAGAAGTCAAACGGACTATAGCAACAGTTAACTTATTACAATTGATGACTTTCGATGAGGTGAATACAAGGGTTGATCAATCCTTGTATTCACCGAAATGGAAAGTCATTAACTGTTTTATTATATGACATTAAATCAAATTTGAATTAACACCAAACAGCACCGACTTTGTTCCCCAGACACCTCTATCTGCCCAACGTCTGCCATTATTAATCTAATTGTGTACCGAAGGTAATTAGTAAGAACGCATCTGATTGGCCAATGTTGCTGAGAGACGTAAAATTTGATTGGACCGTGGAATTCTGGAATCTATATTTCTATTTTTAGCCCAAATTGGGGTGACATTACAGTCCACACTACCTATGAGCTAATTTTAGCTCATTTGAGGTTGACATCGCACGTACACATTACTTTTCAAGTTGATTTCAGCCAATTAGAAACTAGACAAAGTTCAATCATATAATAAAACTGATTAATAAGAAAACATTTGCCTGACAAGTCATACCCTCGGTCCGATATGAGTTTATGGGCGATACAGAGGCCAATATGGAAAACGTCATGTAATAATTTATAATCATCTCTATGTTTTGTTGATAATTGTTTGCCCTTTTTCTTTTGGTCATTGTATTGTATGTCCTTCTTCAATTTATGTCTTCTGATTACCCCTTTGGTATCTTCAAACTTTTCTCAACAGGTTAGACAATTCCAACAATTCACCATTATTTTGTTTGTTTTAGGTTAGGAGTAAGTATAATCTTAACTCAATAGTAGTAAATGTTAAATAAAAAAATATCCCTGCCATTTTACAATCAAATCGTTTATCCCTGTTAATCTACAATCATATTTTTTATCATCATAAATTAAACTTGCTACATATAAAATGATGATTGATTGGTTTGGTTTATGGTGTTTAAAACCACATTCAACAATATTTTAGTTATATTGCGATGGTCAGTTTTATTGAAGGAGGAAACCGGAGGACCCGGAGAAAACCACTGACCTGTCACAAGTCACTGACATAATGTTGTATCAAGTACACCCTGCCATGAGCGGGATTCAAACTCACAATCTCAAACTCATTAAGGTCATCTTATTAGTAAGTTTTTTTTATTTTCTAAAAAAACAACACATGTTAAAATGTTAAAAAAAAGTGTATAAGTCCAAAAAACTTGTGAATAGTTATGGTTAAAAAATAACTTCTAAAAATAGAAAATAACATACTCATCTTCTCTGTAAAAGACAAATGCATTGTGTTTAATGTATGACATGTTGCAAAAATACAAGGGAAATATTGGGAGACTATTGCTTTTGACCTAGAAACACAATAATTAATATAACTCAATTCTTTATAGCTTTTTTCAGAAGAAAGATGTGTCTATGGAGTTCTCAAATGTCTAACCGGATACATGCATAGTCAGTAACAAAATGCTATATTTATTACCTGTTCAAAAATATATTTGTCCATTTATTGTTATATTATATAAATTTATTACCATAATCTGGGCTTTAATTTTCCAGTACAATTATGTTTATTAAATAATTATATCTACACCCTACAGCAATTTGATTATCACTTCAACACATTGGTAAGAAACAAAAATACCATCTAAATGTTGAACCACAATTGATAATGTGCTAAAATCTATCAAAAATTTGTTAAAAGTTGCTTGGGGTCACCATTTCTCATGGCACATTATATGATTGTCTCCCCTTCAAAATGGTGCCATTTTATTTGTTAATTGAATTAAATTATGTTTATGTACCTCTTAAGTAATTCTACTGTTTATTATAGAGTAATACAATTTTTCAGGACAGGAATATGATTATTTAAAAAAATTACAGAACCTCCATTGTTTGAACTGATCATAACTCATACACGTTTTAACAGTCCCTTTGGGTTCAAGCCACAGAAGTTCTACTGTAGAAACATTGTGCATATTGATGGGTGTAGAAAATACTTTATACTAGTGATAAAAACACCACTTAGTTATTGAGATGACATTATACCTCATTTGCATTGGTTCAGCTTTGACGGCTGTAGGCTGTGGTGCCTTGGGTTGTGGTCCAAAACTTATTTCTTGAGCAAAGTCAAAATGACAGACACCTGGTCCTTTCCTGATGAGGTATCCTTCTGGAGGTGAAACTTGTTTACTATCTATTGTTACATGGACTATCCTAGCCTGTTAATAATAAGTATATGATGTAAATATTTACTTTTAGAATTACAGCGTCAGTGAAACCTATCTAAACCAAACCCTGAGTAAACCAAAAACCTGCCTAAACCAGACAGACTTCTACAGTCCTATATACTGAACCCTGAGTAAACAGAAAACCTGCCTAAACCAGACAGACTTTACAGTCCCATCTACTAAATGTCTATATAATTTGAACCTGTGTAAACCAAACACCTGTCTAAACTGAACAAATTCTTCAGTCCCAAAGGGGTTCGGTTTAGACAGGCTTGACTGTATATATTAGTATGGTCTATTGTTTAAATAAGATAAGACAATCTGTTTATTAAGAGAACAGCATCGGTGGTGTAATGCTTAGTTTCACCTCAAGTGCAGTAGATTGTGGATTCGGGTCAAACCAAAGACTATAAATTTGTATTTTTCTCCGCATGAAAGAGTAAGAGGAAAGACTGGTTGTCTTGGAATCAGAGTAATGTGTCAGAGTGGAACGACTTGTCTACCAGAGGACTGTTGTTTCAGTAAGCAAGCACTATATGTTCAAACTAAGTGTGTTGGTCTATTATAAAGCAGACATCATCATCTCATTGAAACATGTATATCACTTGCTCTCCCCATGATCTAGCTGAAAAATTGCTCACTTAGCAAATGAGTAACAATCACTCACTCTGTCTATTAAATACCAATATTCAGCCTGTTACATAATGCTTCCATTAATTTAAAATACAAAAAGTCAAAAACATGGTAAAAAAAAAGACTTTCTACAGAGATAATAATTGTTTACTAACCCCTCTATAGGTGTCCTCTCTACTTTTGTTATAGTTCCACACTCGTAGACCTGATATTAACTGTGTCTGGGGAAAGTCAACTGTCAGTGTATGGTTCTGTCCTTCAGTAAATGGTATCATCCACATGTGTTCATCAGACAGGGTCACATTTGTGTTGTCTATAACCCTAGAAAGAAACAAACTTGAAAGTACAAAAAAACAAACAAACAAACATTGGTTGACTTCTAGAAAAATGTTTCAACCCTGCCTAGTTATAACTATCAAATTTTAGCTATTTTTTTTTTATTAAAATAATATGACATTCTCTATCATAGGCATCAATCAACAAAGTAGCTAACTACCTTTGTTATTACACTTTTTTAGAAGCTGTGTCAGAGTCTTTCACCAAAGTCATTAACTTTTCCCATAGCAGGACATTGCTGCTTTTGTTGAAGGGAACCAAATTCCATATAATTATTAAAAGTTTGTTAAAACTGTTAATAAATTCTGAAATATAGTCTCATCTGTTCAGTTACATGAAACAGAGACAAAAGTCTTCAAGATGTACAGAAAACACTGGGTTTGGCAACTGTATCGATGAAGAAGATGATAAAAATGTGGAACACTAGTCGAAGTGATATTTCTAAGGTAAAAAAAACTTGATTACTCAAGCTATTACATTGGCATGTCACAGGTGTTCTATCATCTTATTTATATACACTGGTAATGTATGAATGTGAGAAGGATTAGTACTAACACTATCTTATATTACTGTTGACATACACCTCCTCGTTCTTCCCAATGACCTCTGACCCTGTGATAAATATTATGCAATGTACTCACTTATCAGGTGTTCTATCATCTTATTTATATACACTGGTAATGTATGAATGTGAGAAGCATTGGTACTAACTTTATCTTATATCATTGTTGACATACACCTCCCCGTCCTTCCCAATGACCTCTGACAAATATTATACAGTGTACTCACTTATCAAGTGTTCTATCATCTTGTTCATGTCCTGGTAATGTATGAAGATCTGGAGGATTGGCACTAAGAATATCTAATGTTACTGGTAACGCCTCCCCATCCCTACCAACGACCTCTATCCCTGTCACACCTAGATAATGCATGTCTCCCCATGTTGCAGTAAAATTCAGCACTAATTCTAGAAGTAGAATAAAACAATTCTATTACACACACCATTATTAAGACAAAAAGACACAACAAACACCTTTAATGGCATCTTTAATATTATTTACCCTATACATGTATGTAACCAGTTTCAATTTTAATCTTTTGAACTTCCCTTTACATCTAAAAAATATACCAAAGTAAAAGTTCAACGGTTGG
Source organism: Bathymodiolus septemdierum (assembly GCA_963383655.1). Classification (NCBI taxonomy): domain Eukaryota; kingdom Metazoa; phylum Mollusca; class Bivalvia; order Mytilida; family Modiolidae; genus Bathymodiolus; species Bathymodiolus septemdierum. Next base: position 87,010,746 of record OY726522.1, on the reverse strand, counting down.
TATCCCTATGTATTGGTATCCAAACTCTGTCTATGTCTGTTTTATTAAAGGTTTGTATTAAATGGAAGGTTTATCGAGACTAGACCAACATACTCTACTCAATATGTAAAGACAAATTTATAATTTTACACAATAAACTTTATAATAAAACCAGGTAACAACACTGGCAAAGGTCAAATTTCTACAATATCAACTGTACTGCATTTAAAAGGATCAAAATCTTAGATATAAAATAACATCTATAGAGTAGATAATTCAGTAGTTTTTGAGATGATATGAAAATATTTTTTTTGCATAAATTTTGTGAATCAATTGCAGTCATTTTAGGTTTTCAGTCTGAAACAATAAAATTGAATCTTCACAATAAAACCAAGAGTAATTTCAATTTCCGTCTGTTATCAATAACAATGTGCCAGTGATTTTAAATTGAACAGGATGAAAGAAGCATTTTATTTAACAACATTGAATTGCAAAATGATGGAGGAAAAAAAATTGAACAAAAAATTGTGGGATAGTCTAAGAAGCTTGATGGCGGTCAAGGACTTACTTTTGCCTTTAAAGACAACAACATCACCTTCAGTGACCATACTGGTTGCTGGTCTGGGTGGAAGTGGAGTAGTACTGCCATCTTTTATATTACCCACAGCTCTGGTAAATGGTCTATTCTGCAATAATTAATTGGTGTCAAAAATTATGTAAAACTGGTGTTATAAAGGGAACATGCCAGACTGAAGTACAGTAGTGAGTTGTAAACTTTTCTCACTCTAAAATTGACAGCTAAAATAGAAAAATAAAAATAATTAACAAAAATGTCATTAAAAGTTCTCCATTTAAAATATATGTACTGTAAATACTTGACAACCCTTTAATATTATAAACCATTTATGTATATATTTTCCTCTCCCTTCCTAATTTATTAAAGTTTACTTTATACCCCTAAATGATTTGCCCTGACAGGATTTTTAAAATTCACTTAATGCAAATTCTCCTTTCATAAACACTATGATAAATATAGTATAAAGAAGTGAGCTTACTTCATCATCCCCAGCATCAGCTGTTCTAGGTCGTTCAAACGGTACATCATCTGGTTCATCGCTGTCAAACATCTCTCCTTCATACGCATCATCATTACGAGAGACAGCTTCCAAAATGTTCTCATCAGTCGTGAATAATATGGTCTAAAAATAAAAATATTATTCAATCTTGTTCTTGCCTGACATAAATATTATGTCTAATTTAAATGAGGAGTTTGCCAACTCCAACAAAACTTTTCAACATACACCTATTTCTGAGACAGACATCACCAATCAACATGGTTTGTCTCAACAACACATCTATCCACCAACACATTCCTACTACATACTGGCTGCCTAAATCATACTAACTATCTTTCGAATTTCACTTAATACATGTATCAGCCTTTAACAAAAGTTCTACAACATAAATTTCTGTTCTCCTAATGAGCACCTTGACTACAACCAAACAACTCGTCATAAATATATATGTTGACAGATTGAATTTTGTTTATAGATATATATCTACACACGCTCATACACATGTCTTACGTCTATCCCTAGATTTGCCTTATGAGAAAAGGTAACACTACGATTATTGAAACTCCTTTTTTAGGGAGTGGATGTGGTCAAGTGGTCTAGGGCGCTGGACGTAAGGCTAAGCGAATGGTGCTGCAGTGTATCAATGGTGTGGGTTCAAATCCCGTCGAGGGATGAACAAAAATTTGACAGCTCTAAAATCTAATTCTAACAGTTTGGTTTAATTTTCAGACGTATATATATATATTTGCATTGCTAGAGGTGATTTCTCAGAGGAATATCACATCAAAGGCAAAGCCTGAGAAATGAGATGTGATGATGTCCATTTCGAGGTAAACATATAAACGATAGTGTTTATTGAGGATTTGAAAATGATACGTCAATGATGTCATTAAAACGTCACTTTAGAAAACAGCATTATCATGTGTAAGATCAAAGCGAAAATGTACAATTCATCGATAAACTTACATCTCCAAATGCTTCTGTACCCCCTTCAATTCCGCCACAGGCCCTTTCAATCTCTCCTTTAAATATTTCTGTCTGATCTAATGTAATTATAACATCTTTGGCACCACGATAAGAATGGATTCTGGATTTGTTATAATTCTGTAAATCAAAATTACTATTAAATCTCCTGATCCTCAATAAGTCATTAATAATGTGCTTACACAAATAGCTTAAAAAATGTATCAGGGAGCTGTCGTGGCCATGATCGTATGGTAGCTGGATTTACAACTACCAATGCAATCAGTGTCTATCACCACTGATGTTATGGGTTCGACTCCCGCTCAGGGCGAGGTGTACAACATTATGTGATAAAGTTTGTCAGTGACTTGCGGCAGGTCTGTGGTTTTCTCCGGATCCTCCCCCAATTAAACTGACCACCACAAAATAACTGAAATATTGTTGAAAGTGGTGTTAAACACCATAAAAACCAAATTAAAAAATGTATCGTGGTAATACTTGTATCCAAATGTAGCTAAATTGAGCTTTCTTTCAAATTATAGACCTCTAACTTCGTTATATTGATAATAAAAAAAACAGTGGAACATGTGTTTCTCAGTCTTTCTTTAAATTTCTCTTTCATGAAATAAATTATAATTGGTCTTCTGTCACATTTCATGTGCATTTACTTTTACAACTACCTTAATCAGCTGTTAAGTCTTTCAGATAATTTAACACAATAACATTTTCTAATGTTTTACCTGTATTTGCAAGGTACATGTATTTTAAACAACACAATTTTATAGTGATTAGAATATTTTATTAATTGCTCAACATTTTATGCACTTCACTTGACTCTATTTTAACTGTAAATCAGATATCTAATTTTCCACTCTTATGAAGATATATAATAACTTTGTATTAAAGTGTAACAGTTATACCTACCCAGATCCTCATTAAAGCTATTTTACATGGTTTATCAAATGTTAGGTATAAATAATTATGTTGTCCTGTTGTAAAGGGAGCTAACCACATGTGGACATCATCTCTAGTTCTGTTGACACCGTCTAGAACATTGGTGACAACACGAGGATCCTTGTTGTATTCTGGTAAAACATTAATATCTAATGGTTCTGCTGATATCTACAATGTAAAATATTGATTTATCTAAAAAGAGAACTTCCTATAATATATATTTATTTCATACAACATTTTGCCCCTTATATCTAGAAAATGGTGAGACCTAGGCAAAGTCACTGTCTGCTGCCATAAAAATTGAGCAAGCTCTTAGACATAAACAAAAATATTCATTAAAATTGGCTGAAAAATCAATGTGCCACATAAAGGAAGCACTCTTCTATTTCTCCCAAATACAGATCAATCTTCAACAAGTTCAAGGTTATGACACTTTGTGATATCTTTTTTTTTCTGTGGCAGCAGCCAACTCAGGTATCAGATCGAAATAAAAAACTTAAAACTTTGTGGAATCATCCAATGAACATTTCTACTAAGTTTCGCTTCAACTGGCCCAGTGGTTTCTGAAAATTGAACTATTAAAGTTTACCAATGCATGTCAGACACAAAGTGATGACAATAGCTCACATGACCCTTTAGGAACACATTTATTATTGATGTAATCTGTAATATTTACCTTAGCTATGTTAACAGCTTCTCCTGTAGAAGAAAACACTTGAATTCCAGTCAGACCAACATAATGCCTGTCACCCCATGTTGATAATATATCAATCACAATATTTTTACCATATGGAAGTTCTGGTATGATGAAATTATCATCCCTGTTATAAACAAAATGATTTCATTATGAGGAACATAGTAGGTCTAGAGTGCTGAATACTATGTAGTACAAATATTCTACATGTTTAATTATTATAACTGAGTAATTACTAAGGAATTATACATTAAAGACAGACCCCTTTAAATCCTCAGTGATATGCATTAAGTATAAGATACAGTACTAGTACTATTGAAACAAAAGAAGCAGCCCGTATTTGATATAAAGGATTCTTTTTCCGCATGAGTTCTCAGGTGAAGTTCGATGTGCGTAGCACCAAGGCCTTCACTTGAGTATGAATGTGGAAAAAGAAACCTGTTATATCCAATACGGGCTGCTTCTTTTGTTTCTATAGTAATATATCTAACTTTTACAACAATGTTATAATTTATAAAAATTTTAAAAAAAGTGGTAAGAACAGTTTTGTTTGTGAACGAGTTTACCTAATTTTTCTATTACAACATTGGTCAAATTCTTAAGCTTGTTCATAAAAAGAACTACAAAAACATCGACCTGTAACATTAGCCTGTATCAGCTGCCTGTAACTGATATTAGAAGTAGCATTTACAATAGCATTGCTGGTGGGATTATTGTATAATTCTACATTAAATTATTTTACACCCTCAGTAACATACATTAATGACAGACCACTATACACCCCCAGTGATATAATGTATTAATTCTACATTAAATTATTTTAAACCCTCAGTAACATACATTAATGACAGATCACTATACACCCCAAGTGATATAATGCTTTAATTCTACATTAAATTATTTTACACCCTCAGTAACATACATTAATGACAGACCACTATACACCCCAAGTGATATAATGTATTAATTCTACATTAAATTATTTTACACCCTCAGTAACATACATTAATGACAGACCACTATACACCCCAAGTGATATAATGTATTAATTCTACATTAAATTATTTTACACCCTCAGTAACATACATTAATGACAGACCACTATACACCCCAAGTGATATAATGTATTAATTCTACATTAAATTATTTTAAACCCTCAGTAACATACATTAATGACAGACCACTATACACCCCAAGTGATATAATGTATTAATTCTACATTAAATTATTTTACACCCTCAGTAACATACATTAATGACAGACCACTATACACCCCAAGTGATATAATGCTTTAATTCTACATTAAATTATTTTACACCCTCAGTAACAATACATTAATGACAGACCACTATACACCCCAAGTGATATAATGCTTTAATTCTACATTAAAGACAGATCCCTTTTCACCCTCAGTAATATAACATACCCAGGAACTTCATTCAATATGACATCAACAATGTCTTCCTCTTCTGGAATGGTAGCTTCTTTAGGAACTTGTTTCTTTGGTGGATTTAAGTACTCATCTAGTGAATCATCTACAATAAAAACTTATTAATGTTGAAATGTCCAAGTTGATCGTACGCAAACATTCAATGTGATATCAAAATAATATTAAGGATAAATGACAATTGTGTCACTTTTTGACCATTGATAGAGTAAGTTTATTTGAAGTATTTATTCCTCAAACTTCCAAATCAACAGTAAAGTATAAGAGATGTGTACATCAATTTACCATCAAGATCCATAGAAATTCTGCCTTTTTGTTGTCTATCAAACATATTCAGTGATCCCCACGACTCCTCAAGATTCTTTTTCTGATTTTCCCGCCATTTTGATCTATTTTCTTTTATCTTCTGCATTGGTGTAGATTTACCATCTTCTTTACTTGGTTCTGCAAAAAAAAAAAAAAAATGTCATCTTTATAATAATGTCAAGAACTTCCTTATTTACAGACCAGGACTGGGTTGCTCAAATCTCAATCAATTTTAAGTCTCAATTGAACCCTAAGGGATCGTCACAAATTGTCGCAGTTTTTTTCAAACGAAGTTAGTTTCGTTTGGTAGGTGGGTGGTTTTGAGCTCTCTCGTTTGGAAAAAAACCAAAATCGCACATTGAGATTTATCAATAAATCTTTAAAAATGCACTTAAAAAACGGCATAACATTGAATGGAACATCATTTTAACTTCTTTCGAGTCTGTATATTGTACTGTTTCTTTAGTATACTCCCTTCCTATGGTACCGAGGGTTCTATGGTACCACAGTATTTACGTTTCACACGATTGCGCAATAGCAGCGCCACCTAGTAGCAGATCTATTTTGGTATAGTGGAGTCCCAACCTACATGCTTACGATCCATTCTCTATCTCTGTAAACGCTCATTTTACAAGATTTTTGTAAAATTTAGAAACAGTAAAAAAAAAATGTACTTAAAATTGTTTTATTTATTGTAAATATCAATAAAGATGATAAATGATTTGTGATCGTTTTTAATTTTTACCTCCACAAAATAGTTCTCCAAGAAGTGTGTGTGTGTGTGTGTGTGTGTGTGTGTGTGGGGGGGGGGGGGGAGGAGAAGTTATTTGAAATGAGTGATTTAATTTCATCTTTATTGATATTTACAATAATTAAAACAATTTTAAGTACATTTATTTTTACTGTTTTTAAATATTACAAACATCTTGTCAAATGAGCGTTGACAGAGCTGAGTGGAGCATAGCGGGAACTACTCTGGATAGAGAATGGTTTACGATCATCTGTCAAAATCTTATAATACAGCACTCCATAGACTGATTTTCGGAACTACCTCGGTACCATAGGAATCTCCTTTTCTTGACCTATAAAATGGACGCTGTTGTGCGGATTGCCGATTATAGACTCGTAAACATACTTTGGTTAAAAATAATGCATTGGATATGAAGGAAGGGATCTGCTGAAGTAATAAAAATAATATTTTAACTCGGGTATATAACCGTTTTTATTTATTTCTGGTAAAACATTAACTACCGTGGTACCATAGAACCCCGGGCTACTGAATAAGTAATGGGTGTATATGTATCCTGTTTGCGGTACAACTAAATATCATGTGCAACGAAAAGCAACGGTCTTCTTTTGCAAATTAAAAAAAATAATGTTTTCGATTCTTGGAACGTTTTATGGTTCACTTGTATAGAAAGGGCTTTAAATGGATTTATTGATATACAAGATGCATGCACTGCTCCACAAATAATAAATAAGTGTTCTAGATCTTTGCACTTATTATAAGAATGCACATTACAGAGATGTCCATATTAATCTATAAATATCATTTTATTGGTACAGTATGTTTGTTGAATTATATGTACACTTAGATGAAATCAAGTGTCTGTGATTTTGAAAGGATAAAGATTCATAGATAGACCCTTTATCATGACATGCATATGGAGAATACATGGTTCTAAACCCTATATTGTTAGGTGGAGTTTGGTTTATAATACATCGGTATTCTGTTTTTCACACTTTCATTTGGAGGGGGTGGGTGGGTGGTCTGAGTCAAATGAAACTAACTTCATTTGAAAAAAACTGTCACATTTTGCAACGATCCCTAAGTGTAAATTAATTTTGTGTACATTTAAAGAACATTTAACTGTCAATTATGTTTTACTTGACACTTAAATTTAATTGAGGTTTGTGCAACCAGACCTGGATTTCAATAGATGTTTGTCCTTTGTGTTTGATAATTGATGATGGTTTAGTAGTTTACAACTGCTGTGATCAGCTGTATTGTTGAACTATAACTTAGTAAAATAAAGATGTTTTAGGGATCGTCTCAAAATGTGACAGTTTTTTTCAAATGAAGTTAGTTTCATTTGGCTCAGACCACCCACCCACTCCCTCCAAATGAAAGTGTGAAAAACAGAATACTGATGTATTATAAACCAAACTCCACCTAAAAATATAGGGCTTAGAACCATGTATTCTCCATATGCATGTCATGATAAAGGGTCTATCTATGAATAGTGTTGTCTGCAGAAGACGTTTTTTACAGGGCGCTGCCATGTTTAATACTTAATCAATACAATAACAAAATACCAAAAGCGATCAATACAATCGCAAACTACCAAAAGCCTATTTCTGCAACGTACACAAGAACAAAAACCCGCCATAAGCATCGTGGTATCTGTTGTTTACTCACTTTGGTCAAAACTTGTTTAATACATTATAGTATTATTTTAAATTTGACAACAGTATAAAACGTTCCAAGAATCGAAAACATTATTTTTTTTAATTTGTAAAAGAAGACCGTTGCTTTTCGTTGCGTATAATATTTAGTTGTACTGCAAACAGGAAACCAGAGCTGTGTACATTTACACCCATTACTTATTCAGTACTAAAGAAACAATACAATATACAGACTCGAAAGAAATTAAAATGATGTTCCATTCAATTTTATGCCATTTTTTAAGTGCATTTTTAAAGATTTATTGACAAATCTCAATGTGCGATTTTGCTTTTTTTCCAAACGTGGCATCTGAAAATCACCCACCTACCAAACGAAACTAACTTCGTTTGAAAAAAACTGTCACATTTTGAGACGATCCCTTATCCTGCAATTGTGTGGTTTTGAGTGCTAATAACCCATAATAAAGTTGTCAAATAAACTTCAGTGTTATTTAGTAATGGACCTAATAAAGTTTTTCTGGTAGCTAATTCATGTAGAGTTACGATAAGAAACGGTAACAGTATAATGGCAGATGCCATTGAGGACACCATTGAAAAAGATTAGAACAACACTTGTATCTGCTCTTTTCAGACAATTTGGCAGTGGTTTTGAACTTTTTGGTATTGCAGAATAAGACAATATATGTATATGTATATACAATTATTTGTACATAGATTTTGTACCCTCTGATATACACTGGTTATAAAATATTAATTAGTAAGAACAGACATGAAAGAACATTTACCTGTCTTTTTTTTCACTATTAAAAACTGTTTTCAATTAAGATTCTGTAGCCTCTGATTTACACCAGTGTCATAGTGTTACCAAATATAGAACATTTACCTGTCTTTTCCTTTTCACTGTCAAAGACTGTCTTCAAGTTAGATTTTCTGTAACAAAGACAAAAAAATTTAATAATCAACAAAATTATTTTAATTCATATGCTGTATCTAATGTATAAAATTTATACCACCAAAAGTGACAGTGTAAAGCATCATGCTAATTATAATGGCTGTTCAGATAATGAATTTCTACAACAATAGTCACTTGTCTAACTTTGTCTGACAGTCATGAAATTGTAAAAATAAAGTAGAAATGAGGTCTACAGCTGAAATACTGAAAATAGCATCAACACCATCGAAATAAACAAATCAGTAAATGTACATTATTACATTAAATAAACAAATCAGTAAATGTACATTATTGCATTAAAAATAGCATTTTATCTATTCAAGAATTAAATCATAAATGTTGATTAATTTCTATTTTGTTTTCTTTCTAATCAAAATTTAACTAAATGATTTATGTTTGAATTATTAGTAATTTAAACATTTTGTCCTTTGATCTCAGAGAGAGAGAGTGATATTCTCAGTATTATAATCAACTTTGTGACTCTGATACTGGAAAAATTTGGTCAGTGTGACGTCACAAGTTTAATAGCCATAAAAATAATAATATCAGTTTAGAAGGTCTTGACACACATTATCACTAGTGTCATAGCTCGCCCTATCGGACTCACTGCAATACTAGTGATAATGTCTGTCTCAACCTTCAACACTGCCGTTATTCTATATGTATTGTAATAAATTCCATATAAAGTCAGTAAACCTTACCCAGCCTTAGGCCACATGGCCAACTCTTCATCAATCAACATGTCAATATCATCCTGTTGAGTTTGTACCATGTGATCATCATTCTTAATAGGTACTTGATTGACAGGAGGTTGATTAACAGGTGTCCTCTGTTCCTGTCTACTGGATGGTGGATTCTCAAATGGACCTTAAAATATTATATAATTATTTTAGTGTATTAAATGATTAACTACATGACCTTAAAATATTATATAATTATTTTAGTGTATTAAATGATTAACTACATGTACCTACATCAAGTAGAAGTTGTAAAAGCATTTGGTGATTTGTTCACACATATCTACTGTTACATCTTGTTTGATTGAAGGCATTAAGCTTTAAATGTTCTAAATAATCTATCACAATCTATGACTGTAAAATTGTGGCCATTGATAGGCTGACTGGTGATTGGTTTAGAATGTGAAATCCTATTAAGGATATTGTTTTCATGTTTGATCACACCAAGCTAGATAAGAAAACTTTATTTTGATTCAGCACATAATAAAACAGTACAACATAAGCTCTACAGAGCTTTTTACCGAAATCTCTGAAGATGTTCATGTAATCATAAATGTAAATACAAATACAGAAGCAGAATGTGTGTATCCTTGACAACAGACTATTAAAGAGTGAGATACATTTACAAAACAAACTGTAGATAGACATCTTCTTTTCAGCATTTAACCTACTTGTGGTCTACTTAGGGATCAAAATTATTTCATGAAAATAAATTCCAACGGAAGTAAGGTGTCATAGGTTTTTTTTGACTGTATTGAGAATATTGTTTTGCTATTGATAATCATTTCTTTGATGTGGATGTTACAGGGATAACTAGCAAAAAACTAGAGAAAAACTATTTTTCTTTTAAACAATTTAGAACATATCTCATATCTGAGTATTTTATATGTTTCATCATCCTTGCTTCAGGACATATCAAAATTAATTAATAAATTATGAAATTGTTTTACCATATTTTTTTCAATAAAAAATTACTTAAAAGAATTCTTGCATGATTTTTTTATTGCTAAATCAAGTATTTGTGAAACCTGATTTCTAATCGTTTTATAGTACAAAAAAAATGTAACACCTTGAAATAAGTTTTAAGACAAAAAGAAAGAAAATTGACAACAATGACAATAGCTGACATGGCCATTGAAGTCATACAGATAAAAGATAAGACTTGTTTCTTACCTGGCAAATCTTCATTCTTTAGCCATGATGGTGTATCTTTCTTTTTATTCTGGTCTTGTTGCCTACAAATGTGAAATAAATTCATACATATTCTTCATTTTGAAGCCATAATTTCAAACCAGAGGCTCACAGGCACCAGTAATTTCTCTCTCCTAGTTTTCATATTGACTTCTAAAGTTTTAGTAAAAAGTCAGGATATGTCATATGGATCCATTGCTTATGAAGAGAAAACCTTTTATATGATGTTTTTTTCTCTCAAAATAATCCTTATTGCATAATCAGTATAAATTGGCTGAATGAAAAATCTTAAGAAAAAACAGTGATACATCCTAAAGAACTTGACTTCTCTTTCTACCAAATACTGACAACCTTCAACAAGTTGAAGATTATGTCAGAGGTAACATTATGAGCTCAATATTATCTAAAACAAAGCAGTAATTGACAATCAAGAACTATCTCTTCAAGATTGGTTTAATTTGGTTCTGTAGTTTCAGAGGAGAAGATATTTATGCGAAAAACTACCAATGGATGACGGACACCAAGACATGGCAATAGCTCAGCGGGTTAACTGACTGAGTGAGGCCTTGGTTCAAAGGTCAATACTTACTTTTGATTAAGCTGTTGAAGTTTCTGTATCATTGGAATGTCATCTTCACTCTGTGACAGAGTACTATGCTGTGATGGTGGGTCAATAATTGGCTCAGATGGTGGTTCCCGTGATGGTTCCAGAGGTAACACAGGTTGGCTGGACACCACTTCCTCTTTCTGTTGTCTTGGTGATCTGGCATCGGCACTGCGAGATACATAGCGGCAATTAGGATAAAAATCATTACTATTTTCATTAATATCCATTGTGTATTTGTGTTCAGGAGAGACGAAACTTCCTCCCATGCAAATTTAAATTCTTTAAATAAGATTTCACTGTCAGTATCTTATTTAATATCTAATATTTAAAATGTAAAAGAATACAGAAATTTTCAGAAATCTTTCCACTTAAAATGTCACCTTCCTTGTCAAAAGCTATGTGACAGATATAACCTCGGCATCAAGTCATTAAAATGATGATATAAATCTTACATTAGAGACAACTCTACTGGGAGTTTGACAGTCCACTTTATAATTATAAGTATCATGTAATAACAAGCACCTGTCAATTAACTTTATAATTGATTCCAGTGATTTATTGATTCACATGCTCATCAGGGTAAACTTTTATACCACAGGACACTGATACAAACTCAACACTTAAGTGGTGATAGGCACTGATTGCACAGGTAGTTGTAAATCCAACTACCATATGATCACGACCACAATAGCCCCAACTATATATATATATTTTTTTAATCTGTGTAATGATTAGATACTACATACTTCAGTTTAGTTTTTTTCTATTAATTATGCCTTGCTTAAATCAAAACCAAAGGCCCCATGAAGCCTGCAATTCTTCATATGGCTAACAGTTTTTTTCTTTTTTTACTCCATTATAAAATAGTCAGTATGGAGTTTTTATTATTCTATATACCAGAATATATATTTTAGAAAACCAACAAATCTTGTTACTCGTATGAAATTCAAAATACAATTCGAGTTTGAAAAGGTAATTTGTACTGATGTATTATAATGGGACTTCGCCTGTTCAAGAAATCAGGGTTTATTTGACAAGGAATGAATGGCAAAAAAACAGTTTGAGTGTCTATGGTATTCAAGCCATACGAGTTTGACTGTACAAAAATATGTCACAGTAAACAAGTACACTAGATAAGACCAACCTATCTGATAAATGTTTTGATTCCATCTCCGTAGAAGAATGACCGTCCAATTTAGCTGCCATACGTTTAGACTTTCTGGGTGTTCTCGACCCTTTTTGTCGTCCGGGTAGTTTCCCTTCATCTGAAAAATAACATCTTATATCTTTATTAATGTCACATACAAAACAAAGTTGGGGCTTTAGTGGTCTAATCGCTTAGTTGGATTTATAACTACCTATGCAATCAGTGCCTATCACCACTAAAGTTGTGATTTCGAACCCTGTGTACTCGATACAACATTATGTGATAAAGTTTGTCAGTGACTTGCGATAGGTCTGTGGTTTTCTCTGGGTACTACGGTTTCCTCCACCAATAAAACTGACCGTCATGATATAACTGAAATATTTTTGAAAGTGGCGTGAAACACTATAAACCTACAAAATAAAGGTACATTTTAATTGCTTATTTTTGTGATTTCAACAAATTTCTTCTCCATTTACAACATATTATAAGCTTTCGTTTCCCACAGATTAAACTATATGGCCTTTATTGTATAAACTCAGGTATTTACAACAAAATATATTTTACAATGACGGTTAATTAAGAAATAATTCATTGAAGCCATAGTTTGTATGACATTTTAACATGGGTAGCATTATTTTCGTAAAATAATTATCCAGAATGATAAATCTATGAATCATTTGGATTCTAATACGAAAAATCTAACTTAATTTTTGAATTAGAAAGCAACATTGGAAATGCATCTTATAACAAAATTCAATAACCTTTATGCTTAGTCAATTTTCCAATATAGACAAATACACTGTGTTGCTATTAAGCTAATGACACTTTCCAATATGATGGCATTTTAATTTTAGAGTTTCAACTAGGGAAATGCTAAACAAATCGTAAAATATTAATTAGCAACAAAGTTAATAATAATCAATGTCACTAGCGTTCAATAATGAACCAGAAGTCAAAGTTGATCCTCGCTATATTTTGTATTTTTCCGGGGGAAAAATGCATATGTAAAGAAACAACATGAACATTTTAAAGGGAATTTTAATGTATTTTTATGTTCCACGGTCTTGCATAAATACACAAAATACTTGGGATTTATGGCCATAATTTATCCAGCAATAGAAGCAAAATATATTGGGATTTTTCTCTTGGCATTGTTTATAAAGCCAATGAAGGACATCATATTAGAATGCCAAATATTATATCATTCATGAGAGAAGATTATACAACTGGTTCATGAGAGATTTTAAGATTTATTAAAGTCTTGCAACAGTTGTTTGTATTAGATGTTTTAACACAACAGGTGTCACTAGTGGAGCAGGCACTGCTTACCCTTCCGGAGCACCTGAGTTCACCCCCGGTTTTTAGTGGGGTTCGTGTTGCTCGATCTTTATTTTTCTGTGTGGTGTTTTATAGATTGTTGTTTGTTCTTTTTCTTTTGGCCATTCTGTTGCCTGTTCTTCGATTTATGGATTCTGATTACCCCTTCAAACTCTTCTCATCATCTTGGTTCATGAGAGAAGATTCAACCACTGACTGGTTCATGACAGAAGGGTCTACCACTTATTCATGGGAAAGATTCTACTGAGTAACTCCTGCCTGGTTCATGAGAAAAGATTGATGATTTATCAAAGTCTTGTACGAGAGTTGTTTGTGTTAGATGTTTTATTATGAGAGGAGATCACATGGTACAGTGTATATAAATGAGTTATGATCTTTTAATAATTCACATCCAGAATAAGGTGACTGGACATTTTTAATAGATATTTTTCTCTATACTTGTTTACTTTACAGAATTCAATTAGAAGTAGTCTACCTCTGTATGTGGGCCTAAGCTATTCTAATAATTCCTTGACATGAACTGACAGTGTGTTCCTGAAGATATGTATACTGTCAAACCTGTATCAAGAGGTCACATTTGGGGCAAAGATAAAGTGGCCTTCTAAAACAGAGGACCTCTTAATAGAGGTTAAATTCATATGAAATTTGCTATGCCAGGACAAGCAAAATGTGACCTTTCAATACAGGTGACTGCTTAATAGAGGTGATGACACAGACAGGTTTGACTGTATGTATGGACTTATTGATTGTATACAACATCTATATTATAATCTATGATATCTATGTCTATTTATTATTTATTTGTCTAATTACTGGGTACTATTGTAGAAAGAATTGACTTTTCCTGATCAATAAACAAAATGTATATGGACCATGTATTTTGTGGTTGTATATATTAATGAAGCTTTCTTGATGACAATAAGCACATTCTAAATAAACAAACCAACAAAAAAAACCTGCTGTGTCTATATTTGTCCCCAGAATAATAGGAATAAGACTTAGGCTACTTGACCTTGTCAGCAACTGTAAGTGTATTTGGAGATTAAAAAGTATTGTTTGTGAACACCAAATGATGACATAAGTACACGTTTTTAATAGAAATAATTTTACCTATGTAGACATAAATGTATAGCCTTCTAAAAAATAATTATTATTCAACATAAGAGTACTGGTAATAGAATAGAAAATTAAACAAAACTTAAGATATCTGGGTTAAAATGCATGTAAATTAAATGTGAAACCAAAGGCTAATCTGCAGTAGAATGTGAAACTAAAGGCTGATCTGCAGTAGAATGTGAAACTAAAGGCTGATCTGCAGTAGAATGTGAAACTAAAGGCTGATCTGCAGTAGAATGTGAAACTAAAGGCTGATCTGCAGTAGAATGTGAAACTAAAGGCTGATCTGCAGTAGAATGTGAAAAAGCTAATGATGAAAAATGTCAAGTGATACTATTAATAGCTTTGGCGAGGTCAACTACTTAATAGTAGCATTTTCTTTCCTGCATGTTGGTTAGTGCTTTTAATGAAAAAAAAACTAATTACACAGATTCAAGAAATAGCACTGGAGACAGTTCAAGATAACATATCTACTGGTAATTAGATTTACTGTCAAATCAGTCTTAGGGGCTAGAAAAAAATGTTGTCAATGTCTTTCAAGATAGGAGGTCTCCCAACAGAGGTTTAATTTATAGACAATAAAGAATTGAAATTTTAAAATGGACTCATAAAAGAGGTCTCAGACAACAGATGCTACTTCATCACCAATAAAAAATAGTTGCGTTAAAATACTAAATGTTTGAAGAATTTTACCATAGGTATAGCATAATAAGATTTTCTTGTGAGTATTAGCTCTAGGGAAAATCTTATTATCTAAATAAACTGTGATTGGAGTCTTTATTCATATTCCAATTCCTACATCATCATGATATTATAGTTCAAAATTAATTACAAGATTTCACTGATGTTTGCATTAAATAAAAAAAAAAAGAAGAGCAGACAACTCTTACATTTACATAATACAATGTAGAGAGGGTTATGGTGTTTAACACAAAGTAGAAATTGAATAATAATCATGATAATAGAAGTCTTACCATCATAATTTGTGATATTTGTAGCCTTTAGTATGGTTTTCTTTTTATACATATCCAATCTATACTGTGATATGCTTATTACTTATCCATATATCACAATCAGTGTCTACCTTTTTACAGAAATAACATCCAAATAAATCTACATATTTAACATCCTCTGACAGAGAATTCTACCCCCTGACAGAGAAATCTATTCATAGGAGGCAACAACTAACTCGAGTAAAAATAATTCTTCTTTTTAGTTGGGATCGTAATCAATATTCACAGATATTTTATTTCTATGGTTCTATTGACTTTTAAAGGTAATACTTTAAGGTAAATATTTTGTATAAAACTTATCAAGGAAACTCCATTTATATTTTGTACAAAACTTTGTTGGGACATCAAGTAGAGATTTGTATCAATATAAAAGGTGAACGTACATTGTTCAGTGTGACATTAACGTTCTCAGTTTGTAACTGTGATTATATTTAATGACTTCTATATAATACATACTACTGGAACTACGTATCAAGGCCTTTAAATGTAAATTTTTGTTGGTTTTATCACAGGATATAAACAGACGACTTGGGAAATTATTTTTCTGGTCCCAGTGTGCAATAGTACTTTCTTTTCCTTTGTACATAAATAAAAATCTGTTAGTTAATTGAAGTCAACAAAATAATGTTTTTTCTTTACCATGT
The DNA here is from genome assembly GCA_963383655.1 of Bathymodiolus septemdierum. Classification (NCBI taxonomy): domain Eukaryota; kingdom Metazoa; phylum Mollusca; class Bivalvia; order Mytilida; family Modiolidae; genus Bathymodiolus; species Bathymodiolus septemdierum. The sequence goes on along the minus strand of OY726522.1, from coordinate 86,994,176 downwards.
ATAACAATCAGATTTCTGTATATGTCACCTACTTTAGTCTGGTAAGATTATGAAAAGAAAGCTTAAACAGTGATGGTTAACAATTCTCCTAATATCAACAAAACAAACAATCACCTCTCATCTAAAGAAATTTTAAACAGTGATGGTTAACAATTCTACTAATATCAACAAAACAAACAATCACCTCTCACCTCAATTCATTGAACATAAAAAAGATGAAGTTGGAAATACAGGTCCTGTATTGGAACAGGCATAAAAATGTGGTGGGGTTAAATCGATTAATGGGATCCCAACCATCCTCTCTTGATAATTGGATCTCAAACAGTAATACATTGTGCACATTTTTCAATTAGTCACAATGCATTGCACAGGAACAAAGGTTAACGTTGAGACCATATTTTTGGGGCTAGTTAGCTAAAGTAATACTTTTAAAAAATATTATCATTGGCACTTTTTCTATTAGTAACAGAAACAGTGTACCTGATTCTATCCCCATATCAACCCAAAACACAGTTGGATCTTCATAATAACAGATCGGTGATGACCAGTTTTTCCTCCGTGGTGATGTATTCAGTGTCTCATCACTGTCAATCTGATTGCTTGAATATATCTGTGGTAAAAATCCTGTTTTTTTGGCACTTTTTGGGTGTGAAAACTTATCTTGGTATAAATACTGCAGACTAGGATATTGTGGCTTTTGTGGATATCTTGGACTATCTGTCATATGGTCACCAGACTGTAAAGATGGCTGCTCGGAATGAGTATTCTTTAAATAAGAATATTTAAGATTTTGTGAATACCTGGGACTGTCTGGTCTACATGATATAAAAACCTGCCTCTCTGAATCAGGTTTCTTTAGATTAGAGCATCTTTGTTCCTGTGGATATCTACCGTTCTCAAATAGTGGTCTAGTAAATTGCATAGACGCAAATATAACATTGTTTTTTTGTTCATGTGATGAATCATTTTCTGATACCAAACTACAGGCCACATTTCTATTTCTTTTTGACACATGTTGATTTGAAAATGTAGAGACTGGTTCATATACACGTTGGTTTGAGAATACCGAGACTGGTTCAGGTACGCGTTGATTCGAGAATGCAGAAATTGGCTCAGGAATATTAGACAGTGCTTTATCACACTTTGAATCTGAATATCGGTGACACTTTGATATACCATCATTCTTGTTAAATCTTGGGCAAGATTTCTCCGTATCACTTATCTGCCATGTTTTACGTTTCCGTGGCGATGTAACAGATAGTTGTGGTACAGGAATCGGATACTGTGATTTCCGTACAGGAATTATATGCTGTTGTGGTTTCTGTGCAAGCCCCGGCAGATGGATGTGTCCAGGTTGTTGTACTATAGAATACTTGTTTTCATTTACATTATTACTTTGAGATGGTTCCCTTGGTGTTTGAGGGGTTGGGGTATTCCTTAACCACCAACCTGGACCTAGTGACATACTTCAATCACACTGATGACATCAAATTTTAATCTTTGAAATCCTTAAGTCCATGATAGAACACAAACACAGTCAGCATTTTCTTAAATATTAATCCATTTGTTTATTATGTTAATTAAGTCCTGATTTCTGTCGTCTGGTACATAATTAGACTAAATTCTGTCTATAACATTACATGGTGTCCAAGGTCAATTTTTGTCTATATTTGACAAGCTTATCAATTAAGAAAATTAAAAGTGTTTCACTTTCAATGTAAATACCCAATCATCCATATTAGTTTAAAGAATACAATCTATTTAATTCAATATGGGTTATCTTTCAACCTACATTCTGTCATTTATTTATTGATTCAAATGATGTTTTGAAATAATTTATAAATAATGAAAAGCCAAGTTAATGTATCTTTAAAATTTATTATGAAGGTTTACTTAAACGAAGGAGAAATCTTGGTAAACATTGAGAACGTCTACAGTAGTGACATTTTTCTAATTATTCTACCTGACAGGTAAAATCAGGTATTAAATATCAGGTTTAAATAATTAATCAATGAAGCAAGAATTATGATTTATAATAAGCTGTAGTGAACTTTAAAGACAATAGACATATTGTACAGATTAGTTTACAAACGAAATAATTCTACTAATCAGCAAAAAAATCTAATTATAAATTTAAAAATGAAAACAGACGAAAAATACAGTACTAATTATATATGCCAACTTTTTATAAATTTTAATATTAAAACAGACAAAAATACAGTACTAAAATCCTGTATGCCGACTTTTTTTTATAAATTTTAAGTATACATGTAACTGTTTTTAGACTATAGGAAATTCATTGGTAAAAAATTGAATTTTTATATCACAATGCTTCTTCATACAAAATATAATTTATATTCCAACCTAGTTCTTAAAAACATTTGAACCACAAGGTCTTGCAAACAGACCGTAGGACCTAATTTTCTCTAAATTATAATCTACATATCACAATAATGATTCATGTCATCTACATTTTTTCCATTTTAGTCTATTTTAAACTTAGTATTGTTAATGCATTAAACTTTGGATCCCTAGGGCTTGCACCCAATAGACCCTCATGTTTTCATTTGTACAAGCTTGACTCTGTTTACCACATTGATGATTCAAGCCATAGTTAAGTATTTCTAGTACTTCTCAGGAAAATAATTTTGAACATTTTCCCTATTACAGTCTATGTTAAACTTCAGAAATACAGGACTTGAATCCCATTTAACCTGGGGTATTTATTTGTACAAGATCCCATTTAACCTGGAGTAATTATTTGTACAAGATCCCATTTAACCTGGAGTATTTATTTGTACAAGATCCCATTTAACCTGGGATATTTATTTGTACAAGATCCCATTTAACCTGGAGTATTTATTTGTACAAGATTGCATCTCTATTTCACAAGGATATTTCTGGTAAAATACAATTACATTTCCATTGGTTGTTTTTTAGAATACAGAATACTATTTTTTTTTAATTTTCACATTGTAGTCTATATAAAATTTAAGACCCACATGAGACAAACCCCACTGACAGTGAGGCCTATATTTATTCAATCTTGAATCTGCATATCACATTATGATTGGAGTAATTTACAACTGCATTTCCATATCTGGTTCTTTAGAAAAATTATTATTTGAAAGATTCCTCTTTGCAGTCTATGTTACTTTTGGACCCACAGGGCTTAGATCTAACAAACCCTAAAACAAATGATTTGTACAAGGTGGAATCTCCATTTACATTTCCATGCTGGTTCTTCAGAAGACTGTTTTTTTTTTCATTTCAAGAAAAAGTGAAATTTTCCATGACAGGACAAACTAGGATGAACTGTTTTAGATACCTAAAACTTATGTCTCCCCTTAATGCAGCCATCTGTACAACAACCTATCTCGAAAGACAAAAATGTTATGACCCGGGCAAGAAAATACTATTTAAAAAACAATTATTTGACCTTGAGGTCAAAGGTCAAGGTCACACAAAGGTCATTATGATACGCGACACACCACCTTATGGTCATGCACCCACATACCAAATATCATTGACATATCTCGAAAGACAAAAATGTTATGGCCCAGACAAGAAAATACTATTTAAAAAACAATTATTTGATCTTGAGGTCAAAGGTCAAGGTCCCACAGAGGTCATTACGGTATGCGACACACCGCCTTATGGTCATGCACCCACATACCAAATAAATACTATTCAAAAAACAATTATTTGACCTTAGGTCAAAGGTCAAGGTCCCACGAAGGTCATTATGGCACACAACCCACCACCTTATGGTCATGCACCCACATACCAAATATCATTGACCTATCTCGAAAGACAAAAATGTTATGGCCCAGACAAGAAAATACTATTCAAAAAACAATTATTTGACCTTGAGGTCAAAGTTCAAGGTCCCACGAAGGTCATTACGGTATGCGACACACCGCCTTATGGTCATGCACCCACATACCAAATAAATACTATTCAAAAAACAATTATTTGACCTTGAGGTCAAAGGTCCCACAAAGGTCATTACGGTATGCGACACACCGCCTTATGGTCATGCACCCACATAACAAATAAATACTATTCAAAAAACAATTATTTGACCTTGAGGTCAAAGGTCAAGGTCCCACGAAGGTCATTACGGTACGCGACACACCGCCTTATGGTCATGCACCCACATGCCAAATATCACTGACCTATCTGGAAAGACAAAAAAAGTTATGGTCCGGACAAGTTTCGCTGAGAAGTAGAAGAAGCAGAAGAAAAAATCAGCCTAAAACAATATGTCTCCCTTCGTTCGAAGGGGAGACATAATAAAAAGGTGACCTTTTAATACAGGTGACTGCTTAATACCGGTAGATTTGACCACATGGGCATGTTTGACTATATATATTTGAAGGTTGTTGGCCCTGTTGTTTATAATTTTTAAAGAGGACCAACCAAGAACCCTTTTAGCTTTGGACCAATGGTTTTAGTGATGTCAAAAGTATAAACGTTTACGGATGGAGAGAAAACAGACGACTAATAAAATGAAGAAAAAAAATTACTACACTGTCGGCATATTTCCAAAATCCAATAGATACATCCTAGAAAGAGGGCAATTCGATACCATAACACACAAATAAATGACCACTCACTTTCCTGGCTTGGTACAGGCACTTAAACTAGTATTACTGTGAGCACAGCTCACTAAGATATACCCCCCGCTCCCCACATCTGTCCAACCTATTTCCATAACCATAACATTACTGATTGTTCCGACCAAAAATGAAAGGGACCCTCCTCTCTTCACCGCTAAGCTGCTGATAAAATTTCAAAACATTCTGAGAAACACTACTCAAATTATCATACGACATAGGGTAAAAATCCTATTTTCCGTCATATCAAGTCCAATAACTCTGGAACGGCAAAAGTGAAAATCGTCAAAAATGAAAGGGATCCTCCTCTCTTTACCAGTAAGCTGCTGATAAAATTTCAAAACATTCTGAGAAACACTGCTCAAGTTATCATACGACATAGGATAAAAATCCTATTTTCCGTCATATCAAGTCCAATAACTCTGGAACGGCAAAAGTGAAAATCGTCAAAAATGAAAGGGATCCTCCTATCTCTTCACCGGTAAGCTGCTGATAAAATTTCAAAACATTCTGAGAAACACTACTCAAGTTATCATACGACATAGGGTAACAATCCTATTTTCCGTCATATCAAGTCCAATAACTCTGGAACGGCAAAAGTGAAAATCGTCAAAAAAGAAAGGGATCCTCCTCTCTTCACCAGTAAACAGCTGATAAAATTTTAAAAGATTCTAAGAAACACAACTCAAGTTATCGTACAACATAGGATTTGTCTACAGACGGACAGACATGGTGAAACCAGTATACCCCCCTACAACTTCGTTGCGGGGGGTATAATAAGAAGCAGTCTGCACCAAAAACCATTAGCCCTACCTATGCCCCAGTCTAGTAAAAATTGCATAAAATTTGATTAATCAAATAAAAAAAAATTCTTCTAAAATGCTGTTTGGGCATTTGTCAAAATGTTTATGGCACAGACTGAAGAAGTGGCAGGGTTAAACTAGTAAAAGTTAAAAGTTACCAAGTGATGGCAATAGCTCACATAACCTTTAGCCAGGTAAATTAAAAACATCAATATAATTTATAATGTTATGAATGTCTTTGAAACCTTTGTCAATACTTTTATGAATATAAAACATTACATTTCACCAATCAATAAACATCAACATTTTGATGAAGAATGTTTATGTTACTTCCAAAAATTTATTGTTTTGTGTAAAAAAACAACTTTATGATTCCACTTTCTTTAAAAGAATCTCTTACAATACTGAAAATACATGCAAGTAGTCAAGTAGTCAAGAATAAAAGACTGTCTATAAGATTTGTACTGAAATTATATAATAAGACTTGTAGCTCTCCTTTGCCTGTATCACTCACATGTATTTTATGCATTGATTACATGTGTAGGTTCATTCATGTTTGTAGTTTATGAGAAAAAGAAACAATTCATTCAATTTCACATAGGGTGCTATGTTAAACAATGTTTCATGGTATAAACAGCCATCTTGGATTTTTAATCAATTAAAGAAAAAAACTTTGCTAAGATCTTATAAAATTTCCATCACACAGAGATGAAACTATTTGAAATTTCAGTCAATCAGAGTATAATTTGCCTAGCAGCCATCTTAATATCAAATGAAACTAAAATTACATATAATGTTGAGGACCATCCATTTTTGCATAAGTTTGATTCTATTTGCTCCAATGATTTTTGAGAAAAAGATTAAAATGTGAAAATAGACACAAACAACGACAAGAGACACAAAGTGATGACAAAGCCCACAGGCAAGGCCAGTTAGTCTAAATGAGCTCACTATGAAGAAATTGTGTTTTATTTCTTAACTGAAACATGTGGTTGAATTTACAACTACCTGGGCAATTAGTGTCTATCACCAATAAAGTTGTGGGTTCGAACCCTGTTCATGGTGAGGTGTACTTGATACAACATTATGTGATAAAGTTTGTCAGTGGTTTTCTCCGGGTACTCCGGTTTCCTCCACCAATAAAACTGACCGCTACGTTTTAACTGAAATATTGTTAAAAGTGGCATTAAGCACCATAACCCTAATGGAAGTTAATTATACAAATTTATTATTATTTATCACAAATTCACAATAAGTAGACAACAGATAACAACATAATATTTTATGTAAGTGACACAGTTTATATTTATAAATACATAAACTCTATTATTCCACTCTATAATATTTATTCTACTTGTATAGAAATTCGATTGGTCGAAACAATCCCACGTGACATTTATCAAAACATTGTATTTCCCTCTCAACAACATCGTATTTCCCTCTCAACAATATCATATTTCCCTTATTTGAAATTCTCAAGATTTAACACTTTGGTCATATAACGGTATTTCATGTTAGTAAAGATAACTCCAGAGATATTCCGAAATAATAATTTTGTAAACACAGATGGCCAAAAGATTTCATTTGGCAGAATTCACCAAAACGTTGGCCTGGTGGAATAAAACATTCATTTCCCTTGCATAAGGGAGATATGAAAATGTGTTCACCCTCGAAATAGTCTTTTCTCGGGTGAACAAATCTTCATATGCAAGGGAAATAAATGCATAATGTATCATGTTGTAAATCCACTTTATAATGCTCTAAAACACTGATATTGACTAATTGTTACTTCATAAGAACATGATAATATTTGTTCTTATTTCAGTAATAAATCTTTACTGACAAAGGCTTTCAGGTTTTCCATCATTTTAGTTTCTGCATACTGTTGTATCAAATAAGAAGAATGGGAGAATATCTATACTGTAAACACTGTTATTACTTCAATGGTTAATATAACAGGGGAGAATTTATTTATAATCATTCATACATCCAAAGGGAGAATTTTATTTAGAATCATTCATACATCCAAAGGGAGAATTTATTTAGAATCATTCATACATCCAAAGGGAGAATTTATTTAGAATCATTCATACATCCAATGGGAGAATTTATTTAGAATCATTCATACATCCAAAGGAAGAATTTATTTAGGATCATTCATATATCCAAAGGGAGAATTTATTTAGAATCATTCATACATCCAAAGATCAAAATATTGGCTTCAAAGGTTTTTCTTTTTCTACCTATCTTACATGTTAAACTCTAGAAGAAATTTTATGAATAATTATCTATTGTTCAATAAAGAACATAAATGGTTCATATGACAAAGAATTTTTACACAAAAATATTTCAGCTAAAAACAGTTATAGTTTTAACCTTTTTTAAATTGTCATTGGCAACCTCTGACTTAATCTTCAACTTGCTGAAGGCAGTCAACATTTAGTAGAAGTAGAACAACCTCTGACTTCATCTTCAACTTGCTGAAGGCAGTCAACATTTAGTAGAAGTAGAACAATCTCTGACTTAATCTTCAACTTGCTGAAGGCAGTCAACATTTAGTAGAAGTAGAACAACCTCTGACTTAATCTTCAACTTGCTGAAGGCAGTCAACATTTAGTAGAAGTAGAACAATCTCTGACTTAATCTTCAACTTGCTGAAGGCAGTCAACATTTAGTAGAAGTAGAACAATCTCTGACTTAATCTTCAACTTGCTGAAGGCAGTCAACATTTAGTAGAAGTAGAACAATCTCTGACTTAATCTTCAACTTGCTGAAGGCAGTCAACATTTAGTAGAAGTAGAACAATCTCTGACTTAATCTTCAACTTGCTGAAGGCAGTCAACATTTAGTAGAAGTAGAACAACCTCTGACTTAATCTTCAACTTGCTGAAGGCAGTCAACATTTAGTAGAAGTAGAACAATCTCTGACTTAATCTTCAACTTGCTGAAGGCAGTCAACATTTAGTAGAAGTAGAACAATCTCTGACTTAATCTTCAACTTGCTGAAGGCAGTCAACATTTAGTAGAAGTAGAACAATCTCTGACTTAATCTTCAACTTGCTGAAGGCAGTCAACATTTAGTAGAAGTAGAACAATCTCTGACTTAATCTTCAACTTGCTGAAGGAAGTCAACATTTAGTAGAAGTAGAACAACCTCTGACTTAATCTTCAACTTGCTGAAGGCAGTCAACATTTAGTAGAAGTAGAACAACCTCTGACTTAATCTTCAACTTGCTGAAGGCAGTCAACATTTAGTAGAAGTAGAACAATCTCTGACTTAATCTTCAACTTGCTGAAGGCAGTCAACATTTAGTAGAAGTAGAACAACCTCTGACTTAATCTTCAACTTGCTGAAGGCAGTCAACATTTAGTAGAAGTAGAACAACCTCTGACTTAATCTTCAACTTGCTGAAGGCAGTCAACATTTAGTAGAAGTAGAACAACCTCTGACTTAATCTTCAACTTGCTGAAGGCAGTCAACATTTAGTAGAAGTAGAACAACCTCTGACTTAATCTTCAACTTGCTGAAGGCAGTCAACATTTAGTAGAAGTAGAACAACCTCTGACTTAATCTTCAACTTGCTGAAGGCAGTCAACATTTAGTAGAAGTAGAACAACCTCTGACTTAATCTTCAACTTGCTGAAGGCAGTCAACATTTAGTAGAAGTAGAACAACCTCTGACTTAATCTTCAACTTGCTGAAGGCAGTCAACATTTAGTAGAAGTAGAACAACCTCTGACTTAATCTTCAACTTGCTGAAGGCAGTCAACATTTAGTAGAAGTAGAACAATCTCTGACTTAATCTTCAACTTGCTGAAGGCAGTCAACATTTAGTAGAAGTAGAACAACCTCTGACTTAATCTTCAACTTGCTGAAGGCAGTCAACATTTAGTAGAAGTAGAACAACCTCTGACTTAATCTTCAACTTGCTGAAGGCAGTCAACATTTAGTAGAAGTAGAACAACCTCTGACTTAATCTTCAACTTGCTGAAGGCAGTCAACATTTAGTAGAAGTAGAACAACCTCTGACTTAATCTTCAACTTGCTGAAGGCAGTCAACATTTAGTAGAAGTAGAACAATCTCTGACTTAATCTTCAACTTGCTGAAGGCAGTCAACATTTAGTAGAAGTAGAACAATCTCTGACTTAATCTTCAACTTGCTGAAGGCAGTCAACATTTAGTAGAAGTAGAACAATCTCTGACTTAATCTTCAACTTGCTGAAGGCAGTCAACATTTAGTAGAAGTAGAACAATCTCTGACTTAATCTTCAACTTGCTGAAGGCAGTCAACATTTAGTAGAAGTAGAACAATCTCTGACTTAATCTTCAACTTGCTGAAGGCAGTCAACATTTAGTAGAAGTAGAACAATCTCTGACTTAATCTTCAACTTGCTGAAGGCAGTCAACATTTAGTAGAAGTAGAACAATCTCTGACTTAATCTTCAACTTGCTGAAGGCAGTCAACATTTAGTAGAAGTAGAACAATCTCTGACTTAATCTTCAACTTGCTGAAGGCAGTCAACATTTAGTAGAAGTAGAACAATCTCTGACTTAATCTTCAACTTGCTGAAGGCAGTCAACATTTAGTAGAAGTAGAACAATCTCTGACTTAATCTTCAACTTGCTGAAGGCAGTCAACATTTAGTAGAAGTAGAACAATCTCTGACTTAATCTTCAACTTGCTGAAGGAAGTCAACATTTAGTAGAAGTAGAACAACCTCTGACTTAATCTTCAACTTGCTGAAGGAAGTCAACATTTAGTAGAAGTAGAACAACCTCTGACTTCATCTTCAACTTGCTGAAGGAAGTCAACATTTAGTAGAAGTAGAACAATCTCCGACTTAATCTTCAACTTGCTGAAGGCAGTCAACATTTAGTAGAAGTAGAACAATCTCTGACTTAATCTTCAACTTGCTGAAGGAAGTCAACATTTAGTAGAAGTAGAACAATCTCTGACTTAATCTTCAACTTGCTGAAGGAAGTCAACATTTAGTAGAAGTAGAACAATCTCTGACTTAATCTTCAACTTGCTGAAGGAAGTCAACATTTAGTAGAAGTAGAACAACCTCTGACTTAATCTTCAACTTGCTGAAGGCAGTCAACATTTAGTAGAAGTAGAACAACCTCTGACTTCATCTTCAACTTGCTGAAGGAAGTCAACATTTAGTAGAAGTAGAACAACCTCTGACTTCATCTTCAACTTGCTGAAGGAAGTCAACATTTAGTAGAAGTAGAACAACCTCTGACTTCATCTTCAACTTGCTGAAGGAAGTCAACATTTAGTAGAAGTAGAACAATCTCCGACTTAATCTTCAACTTGCTGAAGGCAGTCAACATTTAGTAGAAGTAGAACAATCTCTGACTTAATCTTCAACTTGCTGAAGGAAGTCAACATTTAGTAGAAGTAGAACAATCTCCGACTTAATCTTCAACTTGCTGAAGGCAGTCAACATTTAGTAGAAGTAGAACAATCTCTGACTTAATCTTCAACTTGCTGAAGGCAGTCAACATTTAGTAGAAGTAGAACAATCTCTGACTTAATCTTCAACTTGCTGAAGGCAGTCAACATTTAGTAGAAGTAGAACAATCTCTGACTTAATCTTCAACTTGCTGAAGGCAGTCAACATTTAGTAGAAGTAGAACAATCTCTGACTTAATCTTCAACTTGCTGAAGGCAGTCAACATTTAGTAGAAGTAGAACAATCTCTGACTTAATCTTCAACTTGCTGAAGGCAGTCAACATTTAGTAGAAGTAGAACAATCTCTGACTTAATCTTCAACTTGCTGAAGGCAGTCAACATTTAGTAGAAGTAGAACAATCTCTGACTTAATCTTCAACTTGCTGAAGGCAGTCAACATTTAGTAGAAGTAGAACAATCTCTGACTTAATCTTCAACTTGCTGAAGGCAGTCAACATTTAGTAGAAGTAGAACAATCTCTGACTTAATCTTCAACTTGCTGAAGGAAGTCAACATTTAGTAGAAGTAGAACAACCTCTGACTTAATCTTCAACTTGCTGAAGGAAGTCAACATTTAGTAGAAGTAGAACAACCTCTGACTTCATCTTCAACTTGCTGAAGGAAGTCAACATTTAGTAGAAGTAGAACAATCTCCGACTTAATCTTCAACTTGCTGAAGGCAGTCAACATTTAGTAGAAGTAGAACAATCTCTGACTTAATCTTCAACTTGCTGAAGGAAGTCAACATTTAGTAGAAGTAGAACAACCTCTGACTTAATCTTCAACTTGCTGAAGGAAGTCAACATTTAGTAGAAGTAGAACAACCTCTGACTTAATCTTCAACTTGCTGAAGGAAGTCAACATTTAGTAGAAGTAGAACAATCTCTGACTTAATCTTCAACTTGCTGAAGGAAGTCAACATTTAGTAGAAGTAGAACAACCTCTGACTTAATCTTCAACTTGCTGAAGGCAGTCAACATTTAGTAGAAGTAGAACAACCTCTGACTTAATCTTCAACTTGCTGAAGGAAGTCAACATTTAGTAGAAGTAGAACAACCTCTGACTTAATCTTCAACTTGCTGAAGGAAGTCAACATTTAGTAGAAGTAGAACAATCTCTGACTTAATCTTCAACTTGCTGAAGGAAGTCAACATTTAGTAGAAGTAGAACAATCTCTGACTTAATCTTCAACTTGCTGAAGGAAGTCAACATTTAGTAGAAGTAGAACAATCTCTGACTTAATCTTCAACTTGCTGAAGGCAGTCAACATTTAGTAGAAGTAGAACAATCTCTGACTTAATCTTCAACTTGCTGAAGGAAGTCAACATTTAGTAGAAGTAGAACAACCTCTGACTTAATCTTCAACTTGCTGAAGGAAGTCAACATTTAGTAGAAGTAGAACAATCTCTGACTTAATCTTCAACTTGCTGAAGGAAGTCAACATTTAGTAGAAGTAGAACAACCTCTGACTTAATCTTCAACTTGCTGAAGGAAGTCAACATTTAGTAGAAGTAGAACAATCTCTGACTTAATCTTCAACTTGCTGAAGGAAGTCAACATTTAGTAGAAGTAGAACAATCTCTGACTTAATCTTCAACTTGCTGAAGGAAGTCAACATTTAGTAGAAGTAGAACAACCTCTGACTTAATCTTCAACTTGCTGAAGGAAGTCAACATTTAGTAGAAGTAGAACAACCTCTGACTTAATCTTCAACTTGCTGAAGGCAGTCAACATTTAGTAGAAGTAGAAAAACCTCTGACTTAATCTTCAACTTGCTGAAGGAAGTCAACATTTAGTAGAAGTAGAAAAACCTCTGACTTAATCTTCAACTTGCTGAAGGAAGTCAACAATTAGTAGAAGTAGAAAAACCTCTGACTTAATCTTCAACTTGCTGAAGGCAGTCAGTATTTAGTAGTAGTAGAAAAACCTCTGACTTAATCTTCAACTTGCTGAAGGAAGTCAGTATTTAATAGAAGTAAAAGTATTAATACAGTATACTGACCTTTATGCGTTTCCTCAGAATCAGGACTATGTCTATCAGATACAGTAGGTTTAGGTAAAGTCCTGTCAGAATGGTCCATAGTTCTAGTCTCACTACGAACAGGAGGCTTAGACGATTTCTGAACGAATTCAATTGAAGAGTTAGAAGATCCACTGGCAGGTCTAGCGGGGGACGGAGATTTTGAAATGTTTCTTTTAAATAATTTTGGCTTTGATGAAACCTCGTCAGATCGCGACTGTAAAATAGGAGACTGAACAGGAGATTTGTGAACATTATGCTGTGACACTTTTGACTGTGAGGAAAGTTTAGCGTTTCTTTCTGTTCTAGATTGTCTGGCAGTTGATCTGGGTTTAGGAACATTGCGTGGAGACGATTTCTGTTCTGATAAGAGATCTGTAGGTTTAGATTGAGATGGAGATACTCTAGCTGGAGAGGTTGGCTTAGGAGGTGGAGACACTCTAGCTGGTGAGGTTGGCTTAGGAAGTGAAGACACTCTAGCTGTTGAGGTTGGCTTAGGAAGTGGAGACACTCTAGCTGGTGAGGTTGGCTTAGGAAGTGGAGACACTCTAGCTGGTGAGGTTGGCTTAGGACTTCTTGGTGATGGCTGACTCTCCACGTCATTCAAGCCAATAATAAATCCATAATCAAACACTTGATTGCCACACCCTTTATCTACATCACCATCAAACACTAACTCCCCACCCACAAATATCCTGGCATGTTTTACACCAATATCCAAGTCCTGAAAAAGTTATATAAACTGTAATCAAATTAAGAAATGATCTGCCTCAACAATAACATAACAAGTAGCAATACTTCATTTTATTACATAATGACTATAAATATCCGTACTTTAGCTAAGTAAAGTCTAGAAGTCAATAAATAATGGTATTCACCTGCTGGAAGTAATATTCACTGGATGGCGTCATTGACGACGTAAAGCATTATAGTATGTAATAAAACAATTGCAGGGTTTTGTATCAGTGAATATGAGTTTTTATTGACCTGCAAAACCAATATTGACCTCAGCCTTTGGTCAATATTATTTTACAGGTTAATACAAACTCATATTCACTTTTACAAAAGTCTGTAATTGTATAATACTCAACATTAACTGAGTTTTTATAAAATTATTTGTGTTAAAAAGAGTCAATTACTAGTACAAAAAGACTGGGATTCACTTTTCTGTTTGAAATAACAAGTTTCAACTAACAAATAAAAATTGTTTTAACAACATTGTTTATCATTTTACTGTGAATAAATAACATTGTGTAAAATGAAGATATAGAACAATATATAACTTATAAAATCAAACAGAATGAAAACATGGGCTGATTACAGAGTATCACTTTGGGCCACGCCCATCGCGCCAAAATTTGATATAGCCCATTAAAAAAATGATGTGTGCGCCAGTAGGGCGCATTACCGTCACGTATAGCCCATACAATTGTACATCGTGCGCCTGTAACCAGGATCTGCATATTTATTTTGTTTCGATTGGTTCTTAATTTTTGTTTCATCCCGCGAACGTAATCAGGCGAAAAAGTAAACCAGTCGTATAATCATCCGATACTCTCTGTGTTTTTCATACTCGGGTCTCGATTATAACGAAAACTGTCGAATGACAACAAAATACCTCCCAAAAAGGCAAGATCTGAAAAAAATCAACCGAAAATATCATTTTTCACGACGTCAGAGAAGGAAAATCCTTGGTCAGAAGATGAAACGGACACAGGTACAACCACAGAGGCGAATGAGCCTATTGAGGTCGATGATGACGTATCACACGAAGCCAGCGAAAACAAGGAAAGTTTCAGCCCGTTGGGCCAATTAATACACATGGTTAACATACGACAAAGATAAAAACAAAATGTACTGCAGTAAATGCATTAGCATTGGAGCAAACAATACTATGACAGCTATTTATTGCCTCTAGAATTGCTCAGAATTGCTTAAATTGCTGAAAACAGTTTTCGGGCCGGGGGGGCCCCCATACACCGGCCTAATGGCCCATTACTTTTGATGATGATGGTGGCCCATCATCTTCAAAAACTAGGGTGATCTCTGTGATTAATGTGTGATGAGGATATAAATAGCTACCCGCGAGTGATTGAAGTTGAAAACGTTTGTCAGAATATTTTTATTCTTCTGATCATGTTTAATTGTGATTACGATAACAATTAAGATAACAATTAATTGATAGTTGTGGAAAGTAAGTAAACAAAAACCGATCATTTAATATAATTATTCTTTTTTTTTTTGGTAAATGTTCCCCACAAAGGCCAAAAATATTTACCAATAATTACACATTTTTCTTGGCAGATTTTATACCCAATCTAGGTATTTTCTCCCGAGATTTTGGTAGCAAAAAGGGGTGCAGAAAATGCACCAATGCATGTAATATAAGGTCATTTTCGGTATGCTAGAATGAAGTTTAGTGCAATGGTATTTTCAGCCATGTATCAACTCTACTACTTGGTCTAGATTAGGAAGAGGCATGATGTCAGTATTTTAAGCAAATGATTTCATAAAACACTGCTACCTTCTATTAATGCAGGCAAATGTTGGCAGGGTGTGTTTTTCTCCAGTCCACCATTGAACACAGACACCAAAAAATTCTACAGATCATAATTATGATAGAACTTACTTGTATACTTTTGTTGTAGTTCCAAATTTTGACCCTAGACAGAAGGTCAGATGACGACACAGGAAGTAATATACATAATTCTATGGGAATACCCTTTCTATATTTACAACACCACATGTTTCTGTCTTTGTTTGTCTGTAAAATAAATTGTAAACATAATGTAAACCAACTTACTTTCATTACTATAATTGTTGGTAGATAAGATACAGGTTTGTCAACTAACTATCTAATTAACAAATATGAACTTCATTTTTTGCATGTATTTATTTTCATTGTTGTTTTTTTAAATTCACTGTTCTACATTTTTTTAAATAATAACATAACATGACTGGAACTGAAAATATCAGGTCTTACCTATTTAAACTTTAAATTTCAAATTCAATTTTTTTTACTGTGCACCAAATTTGATGTTGATATTTTAATGATTACTTCACCCATCTTTTGCTTGCTTTCTTGTTGATAAACCCACATCTGAGAAATTTTTATACACAAAATAACATTAAAATGACAAAAATGACCAGATACAGCATTTATCAAAAAAAGTAGAGTACTGATAAACTACAGGCTAGGAGTCATTTCATATTCATATTAGGGTATGTGTTATTGCTAATGACTGAAGACCCACCTATAACTGTGAAGTGTAGGACAGCAATAAAAGTTCTGTTCCTTTACTTTAATTTGTGTCTAAGTGTAAAATACTGATAAACTACAGGCTAGGAGTCATTTCATATTCATATTAGGGTTGGGGTTATTGCTAATGACTGAAGACCCACCTATAACTGTGAAGTGTAGGACAGCAATAAAAGTTCTGTTCCTTTACTTTAATTTGTGTCTAAGTGTAAAATACTGATAAACTACAGGCTAGGAGTCATTTCATATTCATATTAGGGTTGGGGTTATTGCTAATGACTGAAGACCCACCTATAACTGTGAAGTGTAGGACAGCAATAAAAGTTCTGTTCCTTTACTTTAATTTGTGTCTAAGTGTCAAATTTTATATCATTTGTCACATCTACAAGATTTCTGTTGTCCTAAAAATGTTGAAAGTGGCATTAAACACTATAAACCAAGCTAAGATAAATTAGTTTCCTTTGGCAAAGGGCTATAACTCTGTACTAACCTTTCCTTTTCCATTAAATATAACATCTACTAGATTTCTATTTTCCTTTGCTCCATGTACTACCACATTGCTACTGCTAACTGGGATTAGTTTTCTATTTTTGTCAAAGAACTGTAACTCTGTAAGACCTATGAACTCCTTATGACCCCACGTTGATACAAGTTCTATATTTACTTCAGTCATGTCAGGTGGAGATCTAGATTTTACTGGAGATACATTCTGAAATATCAAAATATGAAAGTAAATACATGTACATTTATGCCATTTTGACTTTAAAATGATTAAAAAAAATAATGGCATGTTAGTTCTTTACATATATTATGGTAAGTACAATAAAACCTGCCTTAATAGTCATCTTGTACTGCTAAAGTTGGTGTTAAACACCAATCAATCAATCAATCAATCATAATAGTCATCTTGAATTAGTGGCCACCTGCCGTAAACAGCCAGTTTCAAATCAATATGACCAACTTTATCTGTTATTTAAACTCAAGTAAGTCTTCATCTCACCAAAATGGTCAGCTATCATTCAAAGTTTATCCCATTGTATCAGTTCACCAGGATGTAAGGGTAAGTTTTCATTCTAGACTTAAGAAATAATTCATGGAAGCCATATGTATATATTGTTTTTACCACGGGCAGGCCTTTATGTCATGAAGTTTTACCCCGAGCGTAAGCGAGGGGTAAAAAGCTGACATAAAGGCCTACCCGTGGTAAAAACAATATATACATATGGCTTCCATGAATTATTTCGATTCTAATATGTAAAAATTAGTAAAATATCATTATAAATTGTCGATGACGTCATAAATTTAATCGGTCATAGATTAATAATATTTTTACCACGGGTTTGGACTCAAAGCGTTTGAAGGACGTCATATTAGAATTTAAAGTAATATTACACCAGCTTTGGGTGAATAAATTTGTTCCCTGAAAATTCAATTTGGAATACGGCGGTACCTTTACTAAGCTATTCATGCATGTTTCAAGTCAAAATATGTTCCCAACAATTAGAATTCTGCAATTCTGTGAACATGTTTATCGTCCTCGCCATTGTTGTGGAGACAGATTAACTTTCAGTTGTTTTGTTCCGGTGATTGCCGATCATGACCTCGTGACGAAAAGATAAACAATCATGGATGCTGAGGTAAGCCAGCACACATTCCTGACAATAATTATTGAGGAATCTGTCTGTTTCATGTTGTGTGAACCATTTTTTTTTTGCAATTATTCTTATGTGGTACACACGGAATATATTTTTACTTGCATCCAACATTTTTTTCATCAACTGAATAGTGCACATGAGTGATAATCTCCCCGAAAGAGTTCAAATCTTGGGTCACGTGCATATCATTTGCATTACTGGTGGGCTGACAGAATTATCTGCTGTCAAATATTTTGCGATTTGCTCTTAAAATCTGCTTTTGAGCGGATTTTTAATGCTATGCAGTTGATTTTAGTTAAAATTAAATGTGAAAATATTTAATCCAAAAATTCCACGATATTTGCCTTTCATATTACTTTAAAAAAAATCATTGATAACTTTTGGAGGTGTTCTCAATACTATGTGATCAAATAATTGACAATTTAAACTGATTAACATGGTTAATCCCTATTAAAAACCACTAGTGCATAACAAACTGCTGCTGATATGAGGATATAAATAAAAATTGTGGAACAGCTGATTTTATATGTATCAAGTTATTACACATACAACAATGTCAGTGATCAAAACTAGGATGTCATGGACATCAGACTTAAAGTTAATTATTACACATACCATGTCATAACCATACTTTTACAAAACAGATGTCACTTTCAAGAGATTCAATTACTGATGTATATAGGCTAACTAACCTTGTTACGAGACTGTCTATTAACCATATTGTTTACTGTTTCCGTAGCTTTCAATGGTGTATTAGGTTTCTGTTTAGCCTCACTATCAACTGATGTCTCTATTCTACTTAAAACAGTCATTAACTTTTTCTGTTGCCTGAAAAGATTTGAAATTGTTTACAAAATCACAAATTTTACAGCTTAAAATGTCTTCTCAAAATGCATACATACAATATCAAACATTTGAATATTAGTGATAGAAAATTATACACATTTACATACAGATTTACATTTAAAGATATACTATGTATAAAAAACCAATAAAAAACTAATGTGAAATTATTATGGACTTTATCCTCAACTGCATAAGACATATAAAACTGTATTATCATGGCCACAATAACCTAGATTTAACAGAGGAACTTTTAAGAAATATTCATATAATGTAGCAATACATCCGTCATGAACATTCGGAGAAAATGTTTTTAAATTTCAGTAGCATCCTCTGAATTTGGATCCACCCGAAAACTATTCTGAAAGGAAGACATTCATAGGAACAATTCTGTTCAAGTTGGGTGCCTATATCAATATTTATTTGCCTGTCTCACACATGAAATATATACAATATACAGTGCTCCCTCGTTAAACCGCCATCTTTTGTGCAGTCGGTAGTTTGGCGGTATAACGAGTTTGGCGATAAACTGAGGGACATTGAAAACCGGAAGTTATGTGATCATATGAAAAGATAAACTTTCAACTCGACTGACATGCATTTTGCATTTGTACAAATGCATAAGTATAAATAATACATGTTTAATAAATGAAAAATTAGAATAATTATATTCACATCGGAAATGTCCTGTACAGTTTGCAGATCTTTTTCAATGTTGACAAATTCTTGAACCGTCATTTGTAGCTCGGGACATCAAGGTCATTATAAACACGTGACAGCAACAGTTCATCTTCATTCATTCATTATTGGAAGATCCCATTTAATTGTCAAATTATTGGCAATTTGTTGTTATGTTAATTTTGGATTTTCCTTTGCATAACTTATAATTGCACGTTTTTGTTTGTCATCTAATTAATTACGCTTTCTCTTCAAGCACAACATTTTTATGACAACTAATTAAAGTACAAATTTTACTCAGGATTAAAAGTACAAATGTAATCACTAGAAAAGTAAATACAGGTAATTATTCTAATCAAAACAACTGATCACCTATTCCGACCCTCAACTATGAGACCAATGACTGCGTCCAATGACAAGTTTTGACATTCCATAATTACCGATCAATACACAGCTGTCAAAAGGTAGTTGTGGGCGGTACTAACGGGGGAATTTAAATTGGTTTTACGGCTTTTGTGTCTGAAAACCTGTGGCGGTAGCTGAGTTTGGCAGTATAACGGGGTATTTTTAATGGGGGAAATCGGGACAGACGAGAATTTTGGCGATAGGCGAGGTTGGCGATAGACCGAGGGAGCACTGTATGTACATTGTCGGTAAATATAAAATTTATTTGTACGAGCTTTAGAAACAGGCAGAATAGCGAGCCTTGGGCGAGCTTTTCAGGCCTGTTTCGCAGCGAGTACAAATGAATTTTATATTTAACGACAATGTACGTATATTGTGTCTAGTACGAATAAAGCAAAAATTTATTCGTATAGCATATTTGTACAGCAAATGTACTGATTGCAGGATAAAAATCAATACATGAACTAACTTACTCAAATAAATCTAAACATGAACTCATTCACTCACTCACTCCAGTCAATAAATATAAACATAAAATTGCTGACTCCAGTTAAATAAATATATACACGAACTCACTAACTCATGTAATATAAACCAATATAGGAACATAAATAAAATAAATAAATAAATGGACAAACTTTAACAGTCAAAGATATCAATACTCACTTAGGTTGCATCAGTAAAACTTTTCTCATTATCTCAGATAGCTTGTCATTCTTCAGGAAACTTTCATCAGACTCTTGTCGTGGTGACTGTGGAATGTTCTTGGATTCTTTCCCTTGTGAAGACTCTCTAACATCAGAAGAGTTTCTCAATGGAGGACCATCTTTAGATCTGTTTTGTGACTGTCTTACATCAGATCTATTTGTAGGTGTTTTAACACGTCTAGCTTCCACAGATCTTCTCTGAGGATTTAAGTTAGAAGGTCTCTGTTTCTGAAGAGAAATTTTAATAATAGAATTCTAATTGATAGCTATTAAATTTCCATGTAAACAATTTTTTCATCAGATCATAGCAAGACCTAGTAAAGTCTTCTGATAATTAATAAAACAGTAAGATACTCAATCAAATGATATTCAATTGTAACATCACAGAAAAGAAAAATGTCACTATTAATCCCACAACTTTAATTAATGAAAAAACAGTTCTTATCTTAAATGAAGTTGACATGTCCATGAACTGAAAATTATTTTTTTTAAATACTAAACAGAAGTGGTTGACAATATAACCAACAACAATGACAAGAACCACTCCTTTATGAAACACTAAACAGTAATGGTCGACCATATAACTCTAACTTCTTGGTCGACCATATAACTCTAACTTCTTGGTCGACCATATAACTCTAAACTTCTTAATGCAAAACCAACAAAGATAGAGACTGATATTGAATATCTTACTGATCTATCAGGACTGGGTGGAGGATTTCTGGCAAGTTTTGATGTCTTTTCATTTTCAGCCTTTAAAGCAGCCATTACAGCTGAGGCTTCTTCATTGGAGTCTACTTTCTCAGGACGATTCACTCTATGTGCTGACAAAGGACGTTCTTGTTTGGATCTGGATGGCACATCTATCAAATTAAAATGTTAATAAATATGTGGCAATAATTTCATGACCACTTGTGATGAATTTAATATCAATTACTTCATGTATTCAGTGATCATCACCTGCCTTATGTGACCCTTCTTAAAGGTTAACTTGGATTGTAACAACAGAAACCTGTACACTACATTTAGTATATCATTCATATAAAATATGTAGTTATTTGAAGCATTATTATAATATAATGAAGACAATGCTCTCAGATAATCTCTATTTTTGTTGATATTTTCGTTGTTCCTATTTCAAGTTCTCATTCATGTTTTCATAGTATTTTGTCTGTCTGGATTATGTCTTGTTAATATTTGTTCTGTATATTATACAATATCTTATGTAATTTGTGTTTTACAGAATTGTTAACCAGCCTTCATGTTTCTTTATTTCCCCTCTTACTTGCACAACTGTCTTTTACCCCTAAGACTGAGTGGGTGATGGTCTATATGATGTGGTTTATATTGAACAGTAGTTCCCCTTTTGTAAGGCCTGCAGTGAAAAATGGCATTATAAGAGGAGTGACCTTTGTTGAGGGGGAAAATTAGTGGTATTTCACAAAATCAGTGCTTCTGAAATCTGGCCTGATAGGAAGGGTGGCCTTTTAAGAGAGGAGTACTGCACTGGCTGGATAAAGGTCCTGATGATGTGATTTATATTGAATATTACTTACTAGCTTGTAAAACACTGTCTGGTTTGGATCTTTGACCCCTAGGATTAACAGGATGAGGGTCTCTATGATGTGGTTTATATTGAATATTACTTACTTGCTTGTAAAACACCATCTTCGCTAGCCAAGGATTACGATTCGGGTCCCCCTTCTCTCCACCCTTGGCGGATCTAGAATACATTTTGAGGATTCGTGATTTAATATTTCATTGGTTACGGCTACCAGTACACGTATCCAATCAGAAGATGTTTTACACGGAGCACATGTTATCGACGAAATGTAAGCAAAGATGCCACTTCCCGTTTTGGTTTCAATGAAAACATCTTTCCTGTCTGCCAAAGCTTTGAAACTTTTCACTTGGTTGACAGTAAGTGCTTCCAAATTAAATTTATCACAAATAAGTTTTTCTTCACTGGGCGCTGCCATTTTGAACTCTCCAACATACATATAACAAAACGATTCTGATTGGCTGGCGATGACGACTATCTAAGGGGCGCAACTTCGATAAACCACCAGGTTGCATTGCGCGCGAATTTCAAAATGTATTCTAGATCCGCCAAGGGTGGAGAGAAGGGGAACCCGAATCGTAACCCGTGGCTAGCGAAGATGGTAAAACACTGTCTGGTTTGGATTTTTGACCCCTAGGATTAACAGGATGAGGGTCTCTATGATGTTGTTTATATTTAATATTACTTACTTGCTTGTAAAACACTGTCTGGTTTGGATCTTTGACCCCTAGGATTAACAGGAAGAGGGTCTCTATGATGTGGTTTATATTGAATATTACTTACTTGCTTGTAAAACACTGTCTGGTTTGGATCTTTGACCCCTAGGATTAACAGGAAGAGGGTCTCTATGATGTGGTTTATATTTAATATTACTTACTTGCTTGTAAAACACTGTCTGGTTTGGATCTTTGACCCCTAGGATTAACAGGAAGAGGGTCTCTATGATGTGGTTTATATTTAATATTACTTACTTGCTTGTAAAACACTGTCTGGTTTGGATCTTTGACCCCTAGGATTAACAGGAAGAGGGTCTCTATGATGTGGTTTATATGGAATATTACTTACTTGCTTGTAAAACACTGTCTGGTTTGGATCTTTGACCCCTAGGATTAACAGGAAGAGGGTCTCTATGATGTGGTTTATATTTAATATTACTTACTTGCTTGTAAAACACTGTCTGGTTTGGATCTTTGACCCCTAGGATTAACAGGAGGAGGGTCTCTATGATGTTGTTTATATCCATTTGAATCATCAATATCCTTCTTCCTAGCTGCTGATAAATTATGTTCTACTTTTCCTGTAACAAATATTGAAGTAAAATTTAGAGAAAATTTACCAGCTGTGCCATATGTATAAAGTCCCATAACTCTTGAACAACAAAGGTAAAACACATTAAATAATAAAATGGAGTCATATATGACTAAATATGATGTCATCTAAAATTGTAACAGAATAATCTGCATATCACTGAGTTCAATTGTCTTGACAAAGACAATATCATATTCTATAGATAATATCAGTAGCCATGACATTTTCTAAAATAATGTCTTGTTTGATTAAGAATAGCTATTATGTCTCAGTATATCTAGAAGGTACTAACTAATAATTACATGGCAATAAAATTACTTTTTTATGAAAAAAAAGAAGAGAAAGTTATAAGGACTGGTAAATCGTTATAAAACCTATTGATCAACTAACACTTTCAAAGACTACTGTCAACTGACACAATTAACTTAATAAAGAGGCATAACTTTAAAGTTTAAATCTAGTTGAAGACTACAGAATTTGTATGTCAAATGAAACTAATGTGCAGCAGATTCAGCAGACAGACACGGTCATGATCTATGAGAGGGGGGTTCAGCCGGTACATCGGTCCGGGGCCCGAAGAGCCAAGAATGGGGCCTGTGAATCTCTGAAGGGTCCCATAGCCTTAGCCATAGACGTTTTATTACTTTTTTGTGTGCGTATTTTCAACTATGTTTAGTTAATTTAGAAAAATATGCCTGTATCTGTTGCCCCAAAGCAGTCTTGTTTCGCCTTGCAAAATTTCTCTTGGAGGCCCTGGTCATGATGATAATACCAGTTAAGTACCTGAGGTAATGACTACTAACAGGACCATTAAAGGTTTTAATTCCACAAAACTTACTTTGTTGTTTAGGTACAGACAACTCAAGGACTATTGTGTCTGTAGGTTTAAACATTGGTGCTTTCTTGTTTTCTTCCACACTGTCACTAGCTGGTACCAAGTCTTCTACGATGTCTTCGTCTTCCTCTGGAATTGGGGATTCACGGTCAGACAATTCTTCTTCCTGTCAAAGTATAAACAGTATGTAGCTATATGGAAGAACATACTGATTTGTCAATAGTGGTCAGAAGTGAATGCAGTTTACATGCTAACCAACTTGCCAGAAGCCTGGGACAAGTAAAACTGGATTCGGACAAGTGAAAATTATGAAAGAATTTGTTCGAATAAATATAATTTTTTTCTAAATTTGGCTTTCAGGCAAGTTGGCGAAAAAAATTAAAGCAAAGACTGGAATGTATTAATTAATTTATGATACAGGTTCCCTGTTTTACTTAATGACTCTTTGTAGGCCAATAGTCATCTTATCTCATTTTATTTATTTTTATTCATGGTGAATTTGAAAAGTTTAGCTGAATGTTTCATCTTTATATAAGGAAAACCTGTCTATAATGACCACTTGTTAAAAATATTCCATTGAACAGGTTCAATTTACTGTGTTATTTATGATGTATTGACCAATCAGAAATTTACCCATAATTCAATAGCATTTTCAGAATTAGTCAACAATTATCAGCAATCATGCAATCATCTAGGGATAAAACAGTCAATTCTATTGGTCAAGAACAAGGATAAAGCATTTCATGATTACTCCATAGCAACAACAAAGCAATCATTCATGTTATTGATGGAGAATTGCAATGATAAAACATTCCATTTTATGACCCTTACTAAAATCTAAGACTTCACTGTAATAAATATAACATTAGTAATCAATATGCTTGTTTTGAATCATGTCAATTCCAAACATGTTCCGTCTTTTTTGTGTCTTGACATCTGAAATGTTAGGCAGACGACTTCCGGTGTTTACACTATTACTGTGAGTGTCAACATGTCATAGTCGTAGATGTGGTAGATTATAAGTAATTGTAATATGGACACGCCAAGAAAATGGCTGAGTAAATACTGGTGTTTTTGCATCAAGACAGGTCGTTTTCCTTTCATGATGCTGACAGCAGTAAATAAAGAAAGAAAACAAATTTAATTTTAAAGAGGTAATTGTCTGCATTGAAGTCTTTGATAAAAATAAAAATAATTTAATTGATATCGGTCTTTTACAGAAAATATTAAGAATTTTTAAAGTTGAGGAACGTTAAAAGGCCATATATTGATTGGAGTTTTCATTGTGTACACTGACACCGGAAATCCAGTGCCTAACATTCCATCAAAATCATGTGGTCTGGCAGACGAAAATAAAAAACTTTTCGAAGGAATAGAAATGATTCGAAACAAGCGTATTATGATTATACACTAGTATTAAAGTTTGACTCTTTGAGTGTCAACTTTCCTAAAGATCTGGGGATATTGTTCTCTGTAATTAAACTGAATTAAGGAGCCAATATAGTCACAACTACTTTTATAAACATAGGTAATACGTTTGTATGACATAAAACTGTAATCAGCAAGTAATATATAGATTATTAAAATTCATATAGGGCATAGCATCTAACTATACATTAAACTCTTGTTTTCTTGTGCTTCTTTTATATATTTGTGAATTACAAGACTTATTGAATTTTTATGAGTATTTTATCAACAATCAGTTGGTAATTTATAAAACTGAGGCTGACTGCTGTTCTTAATCACTTTACAAATTTTCCTAATGATTACCATCCACACTTCACAGTCAACCTTCTTTTTTTCTTTTTTTATTGATCAATAAACGTCAAAACAAATAATACCAAATGAGAAAAACAAACTATTCTAGCATGTCTGGTACATCATTATAACTGAATACCTAAATAACAACACACATTACAAATAGTACATTATTGTTTGGCATGTTTAAACATTCTCTATCAGGGGTATCAAAGTTTTTTATAATAGGAGGTACTTCTTAAATTTTAGGAGGTACCTAAAAAATTAGGCTGAGGGCCGTAAGGGGTCCAGGGAGCGGAAGCTCCTGAAATCTAGCATTTTGTGGACCAAAAAAATGTACTTCAGAGACTGCAAAACATTAAGTGTTTTTGAAAGAAAAATCCCATTAACTTTAGAGTTCAGATTTCACCAAGAGTGAAGACCATGCATAATGCCTGGATTTTTCCCCCCAATTTCTTTATTGAATATTTCAGTTTACAGACTTCAGCCAAGATTATTCATAGATAGTCTGCCTTATCATAAAAAAAAACCAAAAGGACCATAAAGAGCTATGGTTCTGCAGCTAGGCTTGACCAAGCCATTGTTATCAAAGCTTAAACTTCTCAAAAAAAATTTGCTGGCTTTGTCCTTTTCTTTTTCACAATACCTTGGCTTGTGTGTTTTTTTTACTTTATTACCAGTAATTAAACTCATCAAAGACCATTGGCACGAATCAAGACATATAAGTGTCATAATTAATGAAACCAAGGACGTATATAGAATACGTCCTTGATGAAACATATAAATTTAATTTGCAATCATCAATCTTTAATAAAATTTATAATTTTAATAGATCAATACAAATATAATTAAACAAAAACAATATATATTGTTACTTTCACGACTTATGTGCAAAAAAAATGTTCGAACAAAAACGATTCGCAGGAAGACATTTATTAACATTTGAATCACAAAAGTTAAATTATTTTGGAAAAAAAGGGGGGCCGGCGTTTTGACATTACAATGTAATTCGTATTTGAGCCATGTCCGGTCCTTTTTCAAGATTTCTAGTAATTTTCTATCCCTTATCTCCTCGTACCCCCTTTTAAAAATGTTTTTCAGCACACTTTCATTTCTGTGAACAACCGCGGTAGGGCCCCGTCAAAATATGTAAATAAATTAGCCATAGGTTTTTATTTTTTTATACCAGAAGTTAAACAATATGGACGGAGTTAAGCAACAAGACAGTACGCCCCAGAATGATTCGACCCTGGGTTTTAAATGGATAAAAAAAATCGCACAAAATATTGTGTAGTCATATATTCATAATACATAATGATCATACTTATATTACTGGAGATTACACTAAATTGAATTTGAACATAATTTGTAATCGGTAATTTTTTTATTTTGAAATGATGTCAGCTTTGTTCCGGTCCGAGTTTAACACAAGGATGAAAAGATATTGGGGCGAAAACATATCTATTTACCGCATGCGCAAACTGCTATTTACGATTCTAAGGTAAAGTTATTTTTAAAACATGGAATATCCCATTAACTTGGTCGAGACGCAGTTGTTCGATTTGAATGCGAGAATTCAGCAATTGACGTGATCATTAATTTTTTATGAAAAATATTCCACAAGCCTATTGACCATCGTACTTGTGGTTTTGACCACTGCTAATTTTGGGGGGGTTCAGTAATTTCTGCCGGTACTATACACGATCTCAGGCGGGTAAAAGTACCGGGTACCGGCCCACTTTGAAACCCCTGCTCTATAAACATACCATGCTTTCTACCATAAAACAATAATAGCTCCAGGATTATATTTCCTTAGACTGACGAGTTATGCCCCTAGATCTTGTGAATCAAGTAACAGATAAACACAAATTAAACATTGGCATAGATTACTCTGAGATGTGACACCACAATGTCAATGGTCTTGTATGTTATAAAACAAAAAATTTTGTAAGAGAGTGAGTGATTGTTGTTTAATGCCAACTCAGCAAATTTTCAGCTATATCATGGAGAGAACAAGTTAATTTTCAATGAAATATTGATGCGATCCGCTTTGTACTAGACCAACACGCTTAATTGGAATTTTATAGAGTTAGCTCACTGAAACAACAGTCCGTGGATAGACATGTTGCCCCACATTATCCTGATTCCAAGCCAACCAGTCTTTGCTATTTCTCCTTAATGCTGCATGCTTAGAGGAGAAGCAACAAATACCAATTTTATAGTCTTTGGTTTGACTTGATCTGGGTTAGAACACATGATCTACCGTACTCAAGGTGAGCACGCTAACCATTACACCACCGATGCAATTAATTTATGTAAAGATAAAACTTTTTCTGTCCCTATATCATATAGTAAATTGTCAATGATCATCTTAGTTTAACATCACAAGCTTCCAATATACACAAGAAGCAAGCACATACCAATTTTAGTTTCTGTGGTTTACCAGACCAGGGATCAAAACTACGGTCTTCTGTATGCATGATGAGTCACAGACATGATAAGAATAAGAAAGATCTATTTATCTATCAGTCGAAATACTTTCTGCATCTTACCAATCATTCCAATCAGAATTACTAGCCCCAAATTAATGGAAATCAAATTAATCATTCTAAATTTTGTCTTAATCATTCTAACATTTCAACACAAACAGCATGCTACAAAAAGTAACATTAAACATCACAACTATCAAAAGAACATGCTTTTGACCTGACTGGAATAATCAATTTGTTCTTCAATGTCTGATTCATCACAACTCTTTAAATAGATAAAAATATATCCCTGAACTTGATAATTTCAATTTATAATTTGATTCATCACAACCCTTTAAATAAATAAAAATATTTCATGAACTTGATATTTTCAATTCTAACGTAGTTGTTTAATATTTCTGGTTTGTGATTGGACAATGCTGTAATTTTCACGGTATCAATTCCACGGTTGAAATAGCATGAGATATTTTTAGAATTTTAGCTGATTCCCGCTTATGTCATCATGTCAATACACATCTATACACATGATTACATTAGAATGGAGATAACTGTATTGTATTTGAAAATTTCACGGCATCAATTGTCGATTTCATGGTCGCAAATATCCGTTTACTGGCTCTGCTAACGCGTCGCCAGTAAACTTAATTTGTGACCATCAAATCACCAATTGATGCCGTGAAATTTTCATTCAAATACAATACAGTTATTTCCTAATTCATAGACAAAGTAATACAATTGAAGTCATATTAAATACTAATCTACAGTATTACTTTTTCAAAGATAAGTCTACAAGAGGCCTTTAATTTTATGTTAAACAAATATTTAATTGATCCAAAGAGTTTTCTCTTATTAATTCAAGAGTATAAAATTTGCATTCATTTAAGTTTATTTGTTGCAGTTTTTAAGACGGAAACAAGGAGTAAGTCTGCACCTATCTCAAAGTCACGTCCACCTCACACATTAAGATGAGAAATTTTATGAGGTTCTAAAACAACACTGGATGATTCAAACCAAAACAATACTGTTACAAACAGTTATAAAAATCAAACTAATCAAGCATCTGTAGCCGTATCTGATTTTGGCTATCCTGTTAAAGACCATTTGTTTTGCTTGGTCCCAAAGACTTTTAAATTACTTGGCTTCCAATCTTTTTCACACTATTATCTTCACCTTAATTCTTCCAATATGATGCACTATTAAATATCAAATGTTCTGATTTTTTTAAGAAAAAAATGTAAAAGTTTACATAAAAAATAATACATGTACTTACTGAGCTGACTTCCTTGGCAAGACTTTCTCTAATATTGGCGTTCATACATAAACTTTGTCGTAGTTTCTGAAATATTTAAATTATTTTATATATGAAAATAAAAAAAATTGTCAATATGAAAAACGATTTCATAGTTTTTGTAAAACACTGCAATAGTATAGTACAGTCAGAAACATGGTGTGATTAATCACTGTGATAGACATATCACTCTTCTTTTTACTCGTTTTTATTTGGTAAGTAACATTCTAAATGTAAAAGAAATTTTCAAGATATATTTCACAGAACAAAAAATATATTCAAATCACCAAGATAAGTGATACATCCATCACAGTGATTTATCACGCTATGTCTCTGACTATACTGTAATATATGTAGATCATTGGTTTTTTTTTAAACATTTGACATCCTTTTTATCTATCATAACTTGTAATCAATGCTATTACATATTAATTACTTATTGTTTGCTAAATTCATGATGTACAACTTAATTATAATAATAGAAACATACTGCTTAATAATCAGCCAATCAGATTGGACATACAGACACACCTGTTGTTGTGACTACCTTTATTAAACAATAACTTGTATCATGTGACCTTAATCTTAATGTCTCTTCACAGTACATATTATTTAAACTTGTATTTAGCAACCACCTGTCTCGTGTGATTTTATTTCAATGTTCCCTTGGAAGGTCACTAACGACATGTTTTACTGTATCCTTCATAACTGCAATATTTTAAGCTATAAAAGAATTCAGTGGTACATGATTAATTTGTTATACCAGTAAAATAAATATATTCATCAATGATTTATCAATTTTCCCTTTGCTATTATCAAGCAACAATAGTGATACAAACATCTTATCGTTGATTTCATTTGTGACTCTATATAATGTCACCATGACAAATTCTTGACAAACATATTATTGTTGATATCCTTTGCTTGAAATTGAATTCTCAATTCATATTACATCTCAGGCTTTACCTTCAGTGCTACGCTGCTATGAGTAGTGCATTCTTGCAAAACCATTCAATGATAGTATATATGTATCATTCACAGTTAGTATTTACTCAATAGGGTGATTACCTTTACATCAGAAATACTGAGTTCTAATTTTTCATTGATTTCTTCATCCACTGGGTTTGGTTTCTTCTTTACAACCTCTGTACTAGAGGTCTTCGTCTTTGGTGGTGATTTTTTAAACTTATTAAATCTGTTATGTCTGGAGACATCAATCTCTATATCACTGTCAGAGTCATCATCTGATAAGTACTGAGACATACTGGCTCTCATCTGTAGTAAAAAAGTAGATAACATGGAAATTGTTAAATAATAATGATGGGTTATGCCTAGCGTTTCATAAATCAGCATGATACAGCTGCAGCCAGTCGATATGTAAATGCTAGAACAATAATAATTCAACATGTAGTGTCACATATATAGGATGTGGATACTGTAATCTAAAGACCTTTTATGATACTGATGGGCCTCTTGTTTGGAAAAGAATACTGTGTCAAGGATGATTGTTAGAATTTCAGAAGGATCAGTCAATAGAACCTTGGGTCTCTTTTTATGAAACGGGTAGAGCAAGAATCCTCAAAATCAATAGGCATTTCACTTTTCGTGTATACACATGTATTTCAGGGGGTGGGTTAGGGTTATGGTGTTTAATGCCACTTAACAATATTTCAGTTATATTGTGGCACTCAGTTTTATTGGTGCAGGAAACCTAAGTACCTGGAGAAAACCACCGACCTGTCACAACTCACTGACAAAATTTACCACATATATAAAACCACATTCGAAACAAATTTCCTAAGTGGATACCTCTTCACAAGCCAAGAATTAATGAACTGTTGAAGATACAGATATTACAAAGCTTACATTTTCATTTAAGCTGTGATACCCCAAATTTGTATGATAATTAAGCATTTTTATTAACAGCCAACCACATATAAAACATGTTTAAATGGAAGGTTATTTTATATAAAAAAAAAGAATTATCACTGAAAAAAGCAGTAAAAGGGTTCTTAAAAACTGGAAGGCAAATTGTGGATACAGTTGTAATTTGGATAACATGGGTTATGGGTATGTAGATAAATAAACTAAATAACTAAACATGTATACCATATTTCTGTCATCATCATCTTCATCATCATCATCATCATCTTCATCTTCAAAATCATCTTCATAATTTCCTGTTATCATTTCTTAAAGAAAGAAAAGATAGTTTTTCAATGGTTTACAAATTTTTACTTCTAAAACATTTAATATTTTCAATAATATTGGATATTATAAATCTTATACAAATCTCCGATCCACTGAAACAATCATATTTTTTAGTTCATGTATTATGTATATATTTGAGAATCAATTTTTGAATTTAAAAAACGTAAAAAAAAAATGCATTTTTTATATTCAAATCTCGGTCAGGGTCAGGGTTATGGTGTTTAAAGCCACTTTCAACAATATTTCAGTTATATCATGGTGGTCAGTTTTATTGATGACGGAAACCGGAGTACCCTGAGAAAACCACCAACCTGTCGCAAATCACTGACAAACTTTATTACATAATGTTGTATCGAGTACACTTCTATGAGCGAGATTCGAACTCATGACTTTAGTGCTGAATAGGCACTGACTGCATAGGTAGTTGTAAAATCAACTACCATAGGATCATGACCACGACGGCCCCTTAAATTTAAATCTGATGTTATAACTTATCCAGTAATCTATATCTATAACATTGTATAAGTAAGTATTTAGATGTACATTAAGATGTCAGAAAATATATCTGAAACTCAGGTGAGTGTAAAGACTTTCTCAAACTTACACATACATGTGATCTTTTGAAAATGACTGAGATGGAAATCAACAAGTTTAAGAGGGAGATGTTTGCACTAATTCTGCAACACTTTTTATACCTATTTACAATTTAAGCCTATTAAATTTTGTCTGCAAATCATAACTATTGTATTATCTATCTACCAGTGACAATAAAATACACTCCTTTAATATTATATGCAGTTAGAGTAAGGGCCCGGGTGGCTCAATGAGCTAGGCAGTTGGATTACCTAACAACTCATACAAGCCTATCACCAATACGACGTGGGTTGGCGCCCGGCTTTGTAAATTACAAAAAAGGGTGCACTCGACTCGCAGCCGCACATGATAAAGTTAACCAGTTACTTGCCCATGGTTGGTGGTTCTCTCCGGGTACTCCGGCTTCTTCCACCACTAAAACTGGTCACCATGATATAGCTGAAATATTGCTGAACGTGGCATTAAACACCAAAAATCAATCAATCATGCAGTTAAAGTAGATATTTTAACTTAATGTTTAACACCTTATTATAGCCTACTTCTTTGTTTGTATGGTCACAAATGCAGAATTATTTTTTCTCTATAAACATCAATTAATTTTATAACCCCCTTACAATAAAACTTGCTGAAGTCCATACCAAAGTAACAACACAATCTCACCCCCTATTCTAGTTAGAAAACTGAATATGTCACATGATATCAGTTGACGGAAGAATAGAGGGGCTGAAAAAGTGGACCAAATGAAAAAATCTAGGAACTAATATCACACACATTAAACTTATTGTGGATAGAATATGTAGGAGTAATATCTTCACAAAATTGAAGTCTCTATTAAAACAACCTTGATAGTTACCTGGAGCTTTAACCCTTCTGTTTTCTCCCCGTTCTGTTCTAAGTTCTACAGACCCTGCCATCCAATTACGCCTTCTTTCTCTAGCAGGAGCTGTCTTAGCTCTATTTCTTTCTGCTATTTTTTCTTTCTCATAATTAGATATAGCTGTAAGATCTTCCATATTTAGCACTCTTTTGTTTCCTACCTCTGAAAAAAAAAAAATGGCTTGTAAAATAAAAATTCACATTACACGTTTTATCAACAAAAGGAGGAACAGTCAAAAACCAGAAAAATGTAACATGAACGGAAGCAAGATGATATAACTACACGGAATTACTATGTACCAGAGATCTGCACATTTTCTTCTGTAATTTCATACATTTTGATTACATGTAAGTTTTAAGTAATATTTGCATAACAATTCAAATCTAATTTAGTTACCATGTCAGGCATGTGGACAAGCACATGTCTTGGTCACAGTCAATAATCTATTTTCATTAACTTACTGTTCTCTAAGTTTACAGCTAGGTTCTATCGTTCCAGGGGCATCGTGGTCGTAATCGTATGGTAGTTGGATTTATAACTACCTATGCAATCAGTGCCTATCACCACCAATGTTGTGAGATCTAACCCCACTCAAGCAAGATACAAAATTATGTGATAAAGTTTGTCAGTGACTTGCAACTTACAATATAACTGAATATTGCTGAAAGTGGCATTAAACACCATATACCAAACCAAACCATCTATCATTCCATGGGTCACGTTTCTAAGTATTTAAATAGGAAGAGAGAAAAATCCAATATCTGTTTACAATTCAGAAGAGAAGTGCAAT
The DNA here is from genome assembly GCA_963383655.1 of Bathymodiolus septemdierum. Taxonomy (NCBI): domain Eukaryota; kingdom Metazoa; phylum Mollusca; class Bivalvia; order Mytilida; family Modiolidae; genus Bathymodiolus; species Bathymodiolus septemdierum. The sequence goes on along the minus strand of OY726522.1, from coordinate 86,960,015 downwards.
GTATGAAAGATTGTGTGACTGAATACAGTTAGAATGGTTCTGTTTATCTTTAATATATATTCTAAATTCATATGATAACTAATATAGACAGTTACATACTGTTTTTGTAACCTTGTGTTATGTTATGCATGAGAATTGAATGTTAAGAATAGATTTAGTATGTGTGATAGCCAGATGTGTTGAGTCTTTCCTTGTCAACAATGATGTTAAAATCCTGAGATTGTTACATTGGCTACATTGGTGACGAGGATGGGATACTATTCAATGAACGATTATTAATTAACAGTATTACATTCAAGAATTAAATTCCATGACATATATTATTAACTCTATTAAATTCCATGACGTAAATTATTAACTCTATTCTCCAGATTATTGCATAATTCATCAAATACAAGATTGCTGCAAAATTTAATCATGCCAGCATTTCCACTGTTCAAAGTGTTAGGAGAAAATACACATATTTCTCATACTTGGGATTTATCTGGACCTAACTGGTGAACCCAACAATTTCATTAAATTTTTGCACCAGAAGTGTTCTATGATTATTCAAGCATCATATATGACGTTCTAGTTTACCTCCAGCTGTTTTCAGTCTGCCTGATAATGGTCTGTCTTCTCTTGGCGTAACTCCTTTATATGTAGGAGATTTCTGTTTCTTAGCAAGCATTTCTGTATTAGCTCCATTTACATATATACAAAAACCCTGCTCCTTTCTTTCTATATCAATTTGTTTCTTTGATTTCTTTCTTAATCTTTTCAATAATCTAAAATATTCAATTTTGATAATAATTATTATATGGTAATATATTTATACTATATGTTCAGTTTTGTCCTCTTTACATGTTATATTGAGAACAAATCAGAAGATATTCTCCTCTTTACATGATATATTGAGAACAAATCAGAAGATATTCTCCTCTTTACATGATATATTGAGAACAAATCAGAAGATATTCTCCTCTTTACATGTTATATTGAGAACAAATCAGAAGATATTCTCCTCTTTACATGTTATATTGAGAACAAATCAGAAGATATTCTCCTCTTTACATGTTATATTGAGAACAAATCAGAAGATATTCTCCTCTTTACATGTTATATTGAGAACAAATCAGAATATATTCTCCTCTTTAGATGATATATTGAGAACAAATCAGAAGATATTCTCCTCTTTAGATGTTATATTGAGAACAAATCAGAAGATATTCTCCTCTTTACATGATATATTGAGAACAAATCAGAAGATATTCTCCTCTTTACATGATATATTGAGAACAAATCTGAAGATATTCTCCTCTTTACATGTTATATTGAGAACAAATCAGAAGATATTCTCCTCTTTACATGTTATATTGAGAACAAATCAGAAGATATTCTCCTCTTTACATGTTATATTGAGAACAAATCTGAAGATATTCTACAGTCAATTAGAAAATGTTACCCTTTAAACCATATTCAGATCACTATTACATAAAGACCATTTAAAGATCTTAATGTGATTATGTGGAACACTCAGAAGAACTCTAGCTATCTACTTTACCTGTTTCTTTCCTGAAGTAGAACTAAGTATTCTTCATAACCAGGTAAAACTTCTTGCATTGCCTCTGCCTGTTAAAACAATGATATTTTGATTTTAAAATACTCTCATATATAGCATTACATCATTACATTAAAACTGACTGAATGATTTTTAATCATTTTTACCCATTACATCAGAATGATATATGATCAATGCAAAATGAAACTACATCTAAAGTATACTATGAAATGTACTTCTGTAGAAAATAGTTAAACAACACTCCATGAGACTGCAAGATTTTTTTTTTTACCTACAATGACACTGTTATCAGGATAACTCTATCATAAAAACATTTCTCTGAACATGATTAGACTTGACATCATAAGGACCTGACGTTATAATACAAATGTATGCATAGTCGTTATAATGCACATTGTATATATGTCTCCTTGCCTTTATGTCTTGGACATTATGGACTTAAAATTCCCTTTGAGACAAATGCAGAGGTGCATCATTTTAACATAATTATCCAATGAACAGACCATTAGCTACTATAATGCTCAATGTGCATTAATGTATAGTAATCAGTTAAAGGTAAACAACTAAATAAACATCTGAATTTACACAATGTTTCAGCCTATGTCATACCCCTTGTTACTAACTTGTATGTTGTATGCTCTAAATGTATTTAGTTAGGATAATGTGTACACAGATGTATGACTGGGTTGTGAAATATTTAGGTGAACAAAAGAGAACCCAGCAAAATATTTCCTTTTCGTTTTACAAAGGATGCAAAAAAAATTGATCTCAGCATTTATTTAGGTAGGTAAAAAAAATTGCCGCAACCTCTGCATGTATCTTTAAATTAATCTGTGCATGTATCATATTGATGTACAAATGTAAGAAGTGTGTCACCCTCTTAAAATAAAGGGGACCATCGTGATCGTATGAAAGTCAGATTTACAACTACCTGTGCAACCAGTGCCAATCACCACTAAAGTTGAGAGTTTGAATCCCACTCATGTTGAGATGTACTCGATACAACAATGTTTCTTACATTATGGATCAAGTTTGTCAGTGATCTGTGACAGGTCGGTCAGTGGTTTTCTCCAGGTACTCTGGTTTCATCCACCAATAAAACTGACTGCCATGATATAGCTGAAATATTGTTGAAAGTGGTGTCTACACACCATAACCCTAACCCTCTTAAAATAAAGATATTACTATAATGGTACCTTTAAGTTTTTCTTTGTCATATCATCAGGTACTTTTTTCTTTGTATAACCTACAATATTTAATCAGGAATGTTAAAAGCTAACAATAACACAGAATGGGTTATTCCTAACCAAGGATTCTAAAATGTCTATATATCCCAGATTTGTCTATAAAAACATTATTTGACCTGTACAAGGTTGTTGACTTTTTAACCAAATGGACATCCATTTTTTTTTCACAAAGAGTTCAGAATATTATGGAGGAAATAGAGATAAATTTTGCAGACATTTTACACCTAGAAAATCAGTCAAACATATACATTCATCAAGTAAGTTACAGCAATCTTCCTTTGTTGAATATTCTAATGCAAATAATCACTTTCAGGCAGTATTTAAAACTGAAACTGCTGTTATGATTTGATCGCTAGACCTCTTCTATTGTAATCATACGTTCTGCCAAAAGATAATAAGGAAGTGTTTGCATGCTCTTAATGCCATTAATAATGGTAGAAATTTGTGTAAGAATAAATAAAGAGTTGAATGCTGTGAAAAAATATTTCTTTGTCGTGAATAAAAACCGGAAGTTTGTCGACCATTCCGATTTATGTACAAAAAAACAATCCATATTGCTTCTGTTCATAAAAAAAGCAGAAAAACTACGTTTATGCAATCAGATAAGCTACAGTATATGTCCTGAAAACATAATGATATGATAAATAATATGGTTTCCTTGGAAACAGATTTTAAACAAGGGCAACGCAAAGCATGGTGTATCCCATTGCCTAAAAATTTGACCCTGTGACCTTGACATTTGACCTTGAAAATCAATCGGGTTTGAGATACTCTTAAGGACTAAGCATGTATCAAGTTTGGTCAAAATCCATTGAAGGATGTTGATTCTAGAGTGTTCACAAGGATGTTACGCGGTAACAATTTGACCTGGTGACCTTGACCTTTGATGCATTACATAGACATTGTATTTTCGTCTAAATGAAAGTCTTATGACATGTATGACTATTCTATTCTATTCTATCATATAGTGACCACCTTCAACTAGCTGAAGATTATGTCACAGTGGAGGTTTACTTATAACAAGACATAGATTAAAAGCCAAAAATGTTATTAATATGTACAATTAATGGCAAGAAGAGCAAAAAAGTAAAAATAACATACATATATATACAAGTAAATTATGGAGAATTAATACTGTAGTTTAGAGATGGAGGATTTGAAAGAGTCCAGTGATGTACTGTTGATTATGTTTTCCGGTAATTTGTTCCAGTCTGTTATTGTTCTTGGGGAAAAAAGATTCTTTTCTGTATTCAGTTTTACAAGATGGTATTTGGAAGCTTTTAGTGTGGGAATGTCATGTCTGCCTTTTTTGTGGAATGAGTCTGTCTGTTTTTTGGATTTCAACTTTATTGTTTACTATTTTGTAGAACATATTCAAACGTGAATCTTTTCTACGGTCTTGGAGGCTGTGCCATTCTAGATGTTGTAACATATTACCAACGTTATAGGTGTTACAGTATTTTTGGTAACAAATCACACAGCTCTCCTTTGGACTCTTTCAATGGCATCTATGTCTTGTTGTAAGTAGGGGCACCATACAGAGCTACGTGAGTAAGTCAGACTAGCCTCTCTGGTAGAACCTCTTCTTACAAAAAAGGTAGTCCTAATGGCTAATATAAACGTCAGTCACAGTTTCTGTTCGACAGTAAAGAACTACTTTGGTACAAATTTGACAAACGACATGCACTTTTAATAAAATTGTTTTTTAGTTGTATATTCCAACAAGTCCATTTTAATCATGTACCGAGACTGCGAGAGAATGCAGACTGAAAGCAATATTTCGGTAAAAAAAAAATATTTGGATATGCTGAGTTGTGGTAATGCCTTAAAACGAACTGAAAGGAATTTAAGTAAATATATTGAAACCAGAGAGTGTACATACGATCCATAATGGTTTTAGGAAGAAATAACTCTTTTCATGCAAAGATAGAAACAAAGTTGTTTGGATTAGTTTACATTCCTCCATGTAACGAACGGCGCATGTCGTAAGCGTTTTGAGGATAAAGATGTATTTACATCAATGGAAATTATCGACGTTTAAAACAGACAAGTGATGACGACAAATTTGTCTGCCAGGACTATTTCGAACATCTCGGGACTTATCAATGATTGGTTTTTCAGCAAGCACATGTAGCAGATGACAGTAATTTGAAAATGAATCTAAATCTAAATATGTATAATCCTGAAATAATTTTGAGGTTCTCATCATTCTTATTGCCTTAAACCCTAATGTTTTGCTTCAAAAAGAAACGAAGACAATCTTTATTTAATCTGTTACTGAGTGTTAATGCTTTCAAATAGTGAATAGAGTGAGTGATTGTTGTTTAACGCCAGTTTCAGCTATATCATGGCGAGAACAAGTTAATTTTCAATGAGATGATGATGAGGTCTGCTTTGTACTAGACAAACACACTTAATTGGATTTTTGTAGTGCTAGCTCACTGAAACAAAAGTCAGTGGATAATAACTTGATCTCTTGACTCCCAAGTCTAACTTCTAAGCATGTAAATGTGTTGTAATATAGTGTATTCATGATGTTTTATATTGGGGCCGAAAAGACTATGTTATTTGGGGCCGCATCAACCTGCTCCGGATAGTCACATGTCGCCCCACCCTGACACATTATCCTGATTCTGAGCCAACCAGTCTTTGCTCTGTCTCATTAATGCTGCGTGTTTAGCGGAGAAGCAACAAATACCAATTTAATAGTCTTTGGTTTGACCCGATCACGACTCAAACCCACGATCTACCACACTCGAGGCGAACATGCTAACCGTTACACCACTGATGCGGTTACAATAAATAGACAATATATGTACAGGTATGTTATTGGAAAATATATAATTTATCCATATGAACTTTAGAAATATGTAGAAAAACAAGCCTTGTCAAGCTTTTCTGGCCTGTTTCACAGCGAGTACAAATAAGTATTATTTTTTACTGACTGTATATTGTGTTTATCTTGCAATATAAAAAAGTCCAAAACAACAGTCCAATTTTCTGAAAAGAACAGTGAAAGGGTTGTTCTAATTTGCTTTCACTATTGACAATTCAGAAGTTCTCTAATGGACGGGGGGTAGCAGACAGACATTTATATTAAGGTCCAAATGAGACAACCCACAACTGATTTCAAATAAAATTCTAGGACTAAATCGTTTTGGAAGACTGAAAATCAGGTTGATTTGACTTTGTGATAAATCATCGAAGGAAACTAAAGGATTCATGTCCACTTTTTGATTATTAAGTGTTTTATTGTTAATATATATTTGGGATTTCTCAAACGGATCCTAGGTGAAATCGAGTTCAAATCCAAGAAGCTACATGTATTGACCTTTCTGTATATATTTTTTATAAGGGGATTTATTTTAAAAAGACTGATACAGAAAGTGGCATTGTGTGACAATCTATATCAGATTAACGTAAAAATAACTGGAAAATAAGAACTGAACAACACAATGAATTTTTTCAGTTTGAAAAATTGGGGAGAAGAGACTATCTTGCCCACAAGTACCTGTGATATGTTTAAAAAGATTACAGAAATAAAATTATATTAAGAAAAAGTGACCATTAACATGATTAATGACAATATCTGTAATATACTTTTCCCAGACACAGGCGCTAGTTTCTATCAATGCCAATGGGAACGTCGACTCTACGTGTTCTTTTTAGTTGACATTCACTGTATATATGCCACATTGGTAGAATCAAGTGCTTGTAACTGTATTTAAAAGTTTTATTTAAAGTCGGTATAATAAAAACAATAAGTGTTGCTACAACTACAACTGTTACAAGTTCCAGCAGAGGATGAAAGATTCATGCATGCTGTTTTTACACAGAAGAAAGGGAGAATTATTTAATTATAAATGCATTGTAATTGATTGTTTTTTATCATTTGAATAATTTACAGTATTGTTTACATGTTGGGAAGTCTACGGTTAGGGTTATGGTGTTTAACGCCACTTTTAAGAATATTTCAGTTATATTGTGACGGTCAGTTTTATTGGTGGAGGAAACCGGAGAAAATCACCGACCTGCGGCATGTCACTGACAAAATTAATCACATAATGTATTGTATCGAGTAAACCTCGCAATGAACAGGATTCAAACTCACAACGTTAGTGGTGATAGGCACTGATTGGATAGGTAGTTATAAGTTCCTGACCAAATCAAATATTAAATTAATTAAGTAATACCATATTGCTTGTTTCAGTGGTTCAGAGTTGTTTAAGTACAGAAAGGTACCAGATAAATCCTTACCTAATGTTGGAGGATATAAAGATTTTGCTCCTGATGGAACTTGGTTACAGGGCAAAAAAACAGAAAAGTTTTATGAGGAGAGATTGGAGTTACTTGCTGAACAGAGAGTAGAAAGAATGTAAATATATGTGTTTTATTTAAATATAAACTTTTGATGGCAGATTTGGTTTGTCTTGCTGCTTACTGCATTGCACCATGACCTACAGGTACATATATTTATGGGTGACCTCAGAAGAAATATCAAAAGCATGTCATAACTTCCAAATTAAGGTTTTAAATTTTATGATGCTTAATGCCACTTTCATCAATATTTCAGTTATATCGTGGTAGACAGTTCTATTGGTGGAGAAAACCACTAACCTGCCGCAAGACACTGACAAACTTTGTCTAATGTCACATAATGTTGTATCGAGTACACCTTGCTATGAACATGGTTCGAACTCACAATGTTAGTGGTGATAGGCACCGATTGCCCAGGTAGTTGTAAATCCAAGTACAATACTATCACGACCACGACAGCCCCTTTGAGTCATTGGAGACACAACAATTAAACTACAGGAACATGCATGCAAATATGACGTCTTCATATTTTTGGGAATTTTTGAAATGTTGCAGCATATATTTTTTATTTCATTCTTTGTATGATTTGTTAAGGTATGTATACATATTTAGTTGAAGTTAGAATTGAATTTGTTTTCTTTTTACACTTTTGTTTAATAGTGGAAACCTTGTAACTGGAAATTGGAATCCAGAGAAACAATTGGTAGAACTTCACAAAGAATTGGTAAGCAATTAATATGATTAAAGAATTATATCTCACACCTATTAGAGGTCAAGATATAGCATGACATGACATTAGATCGAACCTTTTGTATATTCATCACACTCTATTTTATATAAAGTAGAGAAATAATGACACAGTATACAAAAGCTGACTTGGAGTAAGGAACGGTATAGCAGTTTATAACATTGTTACCTAGTATGGTCCATAGTCAGGCTTTCTGTATTATGACCTGACAACCCACATTGAGAGGGTACCCCCAAATTTCCACCGGGGGTGTGCTGGGAAACTATGGGTTGATGCCCTAGAGCACTCGCCAGTTCCTAGAAGTTGTTAATGATTATTACCTGTATCAAAATTTATTTAATTATCTAAGGGTGGTAATAATGAGAATGAACAAACAAACAAAACAAATTTATGTGTTTTGTCATTTTTGTAGGGAAAATTTTGGGTGTACATGGGTTTTGTCACTTTTGTAGGGAAAGTTTTGGGAGTACATGAGTTTTGTCACTTTTGTAGGGAAAGTTTTGGGTGTACATGGGTTTTCTCACTTTTGTAGGAAAAGTTTTGGGTGTACATGGGTTTTGTCATTTTTGTAGGGAAAGTTTTGGGTGTACATGGGCTTTGTCACTTTTGTAGGGAAAGTTTTGGGTGTACATGAGCTTTGTCACTTTTGTAAGGAAAGTTTTGGGTGTACATGGGCTTTGTCACTTTTGTAAGGAAAGTTTTGAGTGTACATGGGCTTTGTCACTTTTGTAAGGAAAGTTTTGGGTGTACATGGATTTTGTCACTTTTGTAGGGAAAGTTTTGGGTGTACATGAGTTTTGTCACTTTTGTAGGGAAAGTTTTGTGTGTACATGGGTTTTGTCACTTTTGTAGGGAAAATTTTAGTGTACATGAGTTTTATCATTTTTATAGGGAAAATTTTGGGTGTACATGGGTTTTGTCATTTTTGTAGGGAATGTTTTGGGTGTACATGGATTTTGTCACTTTTGTAAGGAAAGTTTTGGGTGTACATGAGTTTTGTCATTTTTGTAAGGAAAGTTTTGGGTGTACATGGGCTTTGTCATTTTTGTAGGGAAAGTTTTGGGTGTACATGAGTTTTGTCATTTTTGTAAGGAACGTTTTGGGTGTACATGGGCTTTGTCACTTTTGTAAGGAAAGTTTTGGGTGTACATGGGCTTTGTCACTTTTGTAAGGAAAGTTTTGGGTGTACATGGGCTTTGTCATTTTTGTAGGGAAAGTTTTGGGTGTACATGGGTTTTGTCACTTTTGTAGGGAAAATTTTAGTGTACATGAGTTATCATTTTTGTAGGGAAAATTTTGGGTGTACATGGGTTTTGTCATTTTTGTAGGGAAAATTTTGGGTGTACATGGGTTTTGTCACTTTTGTAGGGAAAGTTTTGGGTGTACATGGGTTTTGTTGACAAGAGCAGGAAGTGGTTGTTACCTGAAGAAGCTTTGTATTTAATGGAGACAGTAAGTAGATACAATTTTGTTAGATATTATGATAATTCTGTATAAATAACTGTCTTAATAGATATACATTGAATATTCTTCAGCATTTCTTTTTAACTTGCTTAATTTAGCTTCCAACCAAAGTACAGTATACAGAGCATTCACATCAAGGGTAAAATTTATAAATTATCTGCCTTGTCACAATGCAAAGAGATACTATATGAAGGGCTATGACTGATTATAAACTAGTCTTCAGTTTCAGTGTAACTTAATAGCTATAGATCACCCTGTACAGAAAGGGCGCAGGTGGCTCAATGAGTTAGGTAGTTGGATTACCTAACAACTCATACAAGCCTATCACCAATACGGCATGGGTTCGTGCCAGGCTTTGTAATTTATGAAGAAAAAAGAAGTGCATTCGACTCACAGCCGCAAGTGATAAAGTTTACCAGTTGCTTGCCCATGGTCAGTGGTTCTCTCCGGCTTCTTCCACCACTAAAACTGGTCGCCGTGATATAGCTGAAATATTGCTGAAAGTGGCGTTAAAACACCAAAAATCAACCAATCAATCCCTGTACAGAATACAATGGAAGTATTATCACTAAGTATACAGCAGGATTAATTTTCAGTGTTACTCATTCAGTAGGTTCCTTTTCAGAATCGGGTGGAACCAATTTTTGTATTCGGAATTAGACAGGTATTAGTTTATAGAGGTTTTCTACATTGGGACTTTATTTAAAGATTGGTTTAAACAGGATTTCATTTTATTAAGGTTAGGCTTAAACAGCTTTCACTGTGCCATGAAAATACAAATAAAACACTGCTATCGAATTTCCAAAAGTGTAGCACAATTTTTATCTCCCTTTTCAGAATACAATGGAAATACAATATAAAGAAATGGGAGCAGGACAATAGCCCTAGGATAATTGCCCCCCACAATTTTTTTTCAGTTTTATATTTAGTTTCTGATTACCCCTTTCTGACTCTATGAACTCCATTGGACTACTATACTTTCACTTCAAAATACACTCCTATTTAAGCCAGTTCTAAGCTTATACTTAGCTTGCAATCATTTTTTCTCAAAATTCTTTTTAATTATTAACCTTTGTACTTAGCTTTGATCATTGTTTAATCAAATTCCTTTTTATAATTTTTCTTTGAAGACCAATTTTGTAAGGTAATTAAACTTAATTGGGAAATCATTAAACTCTATCTAAAAATAAAATATCTATAAATAATAAGAGAAAGTTATTTTTATCATAGCTTGTCCAAGCTGTATAATCCTTTTGATGATTAATATCACAGGGGCTTGAATCGCTTTCATAGAGGTCACACGGCCTATATACCATATATATAGCTTGAATCACTTTCATAGAGGTCATGCGGCCTATATACCATATATACTAACGTTAGTATATATATATGGTATATAGGCCGTGTGACCTCTATGAAAGCGATTCAAGCCCCTGTGATTAATATACAAAGAAGAAAATCCAACTTAAAAGTAATTTGAATAATTTAATCTGAGTTTATGCATATTTATTTCTCATTCAAAAAATAAATACAAATGAAATAAAAAAAAATGGGGGATGGGGGGCTATTGTCCTAGACTCAAAGAAATACAACCGTTTGGGTAATTCCATAATCTCTAAAGAGATATATTTTTCTTTTCGGCCTTATCAGAATACAATAAAGTGTTATCATTGAGTCATCATTTTCAGTGCAGCTCAGTAATTATCTCCATTTTCAGAATACAATGGAAGTACAATATAAAGCTTAAACCAGAAACATCCAATCAGCCTGATCGGGAGACATGCGCATTTTAATTATTTATAGTAAAGTGGGCTGGGAATTAGTACTGATAAACAACAGCTGATAATGGTAAACATAAGCACAATGACATGGATATATACACACAACATCAAACACATAAAATTAGATTTTCTAAATTTTCATACTTAAAATGTTACGTCTTTAAGGATTACCACTCAGTATACAAAAATGATCACCCTTTTCAGAACACAATGGAAGTACAGTATAAAGGATTACCACTTAGTATACAACAGGCTTACAGGTGTTTCTTGAATTCTACAATAACACTAGAACAATATCAAGTTTACTCCCATCTCAGAAGATTAGGATATGTCATTGTTAGACATCAAGGCAGGTATGATGCTATGTTCTGTTTATTTGTTTGTTTGATGGTGTTTAATGCCACTTTCAACAATATTTCAGTTATATTGTGGCGGTCAGTTTTATTGATGGAGGAAACCGGAGAAAACCACCGGCCTGTCGCAAGTCACTGACAAACTTTATCACATAATGTTGTACACCTCACCCTGATCGAGATTCAAACTTTGGATGAAATAAGATGATATTATACTAGATATTTTAGTGTATGGAACATTTATCACAGATTTCTATAATGTATTGACTGTACATTATTGTTGTTCTTCATCTATCAATATTCAATTTTACAAAAATATTGAAGTAAAGCTTATTTTGCTGTTTTTATCACAGTATCCCATTTTCTCAATTTTTGTTCAAAAACATTTGATTAGAATTAGATTAAAGTAACACAGCTTTATTTTCTGTTCTCCATCTAATTCAGTCTATGCCTAATACTTTTAGAAGGAGTATCCCAACTGGCTATTAGAAAATATTGACTAGACCTTAAACAAATTGTTTCCTTTCTGTAATTACTAGAATTAAATGTTTTTACTTCAGATTAGATGTAACTGAATATGAAAGGAAACTAAAACTTGATCAGCACAGAAAGTCGAAGAAAAGCAGGACAAAGAAAAGAAAAGTCGTCACAGAACAAGACCAGACATGGTGTAAGGTTAAAAAGACAGAGGGAAACTGTTCAGAAGATATGGACACCGTTGATCCTTTAGATAGGGACAAATCTTCAGGTGACAAAAGTGAAAGAACTGACCAGGGGATAGTTGATGTTATGGATATTGAAAGAGATTTTAGTTCTGAGGAGAAAGATGACAAGCAATTAGTGCAAGAAGATTTTACTGCCAAGAAGGCTGTCGGCAAACAATTAGTTCTTAATAAAAAACATGAAAATAAATTTGAATCTTTACAGAATAGAAATGAACAAGATAAGGTTTATTTAGAAAATGTTGACAAATTAGATTGTGATGATACTTCTGATGAGTATGTTTCATATAAAATGAAACACAGAAAGAGAACTTCAGATTCAGATATAGTTGTAAATTTTTCACAGCCTTTTGTAAGTTTAAAAGGCAACATAAAAAATATACAAGCCCCAATATGGAATTTTTCTGAAATCCATTTTCCAGATATTGGAAAAGAAAGGGTATTACACATTTCAAAATCTGATAAAAACTTGGAGTTATTTCCCCCTGGTGTTCAGTTACCAGAAAATTTTACATTTGATATAGAGAAATATTGGCAGAAATTAAGTTGTAGTAATAAAAAGAAGAGAAATGATGAAGTTGATGTCTTGGAATTAGAATATTCATTCCCAGCATGCAATAGTAAATCAATCAATGCACGGAACTGGAAGGAATACAAAGACAAATTAACTATGTTACAAGAAAATGATAAAAAGGATTGGATGTTGTCTTCACCTGTTTCATACCTATGGACAGGTGATGTTAAACCTTTAATTAAACCAGGTGATGCTGTAAATACAGGTATGTTTAAGTTGTACTTATAGTCAAATTCAATATTGTTACTGACCGTAAGATTTAGAACAATACAAAAATGTACTCAATAATCATCTACAGTGAAATCTGTTTGACCTGACCTCATTGGAACAAAATTGTATGTTTTGGAATAGACAGGTATTCTGTTTATACAGCTAATTTTAATAAAGATTTCCTACACTGGGACTTTATCTAAAGTTCAGTTTATACACGATTCTGGTTTATTCAGGGAGCAGTTTAGACAGGTTTCACTATATTAATGCAGTTCTGTTTAAAAGTTTTACCCTCATTCATATCTGTAATACAAAGTACACTCTGTTAAATGATATAATAGATGTAATATGTAGCTTTATACAAACAATATCTGTCACAAGTTAAGCCATGATACAACTGAAATTCTACAATTGGTGTTAAGCTTCAATCAATCAATCAATCAATAGTTAGAGCACAATCTTCAGTAATTTTAGGTTAAAGATCCAAGCAAATTTAAAAAAAAAAATGCTTTCTATTGACATCTCTCAATCTAGTTTGAAAATAAGACATTTTTAACAAAATTTGTTATCAATACGAAGTGTATCTTGTGAAGTTTTATGGAATAAGGGGTTAGTGAGGAAAGGGATTGTTGTTTTCAGTTGTATCATGGTAAAAAAAGTAGTTGATGAAATAATAATGATGTCTGCTTTGTACTATACTCTGTGTGACCATTTTGAAAGTCTGTTGAAATGGTTTGGAAATGAAAATGACTAAAATCACTTGCTGCATGGTGTCAAACTAAAGTGGATCTGAAAAATGCAATTTGATGTATTTTAAATTCAACAATAGCATATCCTCCCGTTGAATCGATTTGAATGTACATGTTTTATTCAATTATCATATCTTTAGGATTTCACATGGATTTTCTGCCATTGTTTCTTCAGAATGTCAACTGGTAGGTAAAATGAAGATGAATCATTGTCAGATGGCATAAGACAACTTTGTGATATTTAATTCACAAATGAACCTCAGACATGCCTTGCAAAATTTAAACAGAGTTGTTATTATAATGTTAAATCTTCATGGAAAAAGTCAAGAATGTATTCATTTATTCGAATTGTCAAGAGAGAATATAAAACAGATCATTTACCTTGTAGAGTATAGCATTTAATTTTCAGTCAAGAGCCTTGAAGAGGGTAAGAAATGGGCATATAAAAAGTAGTACCATATTTTGGAAAGATCATGTGACACAGTATATATCAAGATGATTAGGTAGAATTTTATAGTGCTAGCTCACTAAAACAATAGTATGCAGGTGGAAATGTTGCTCTGACAGATTATACTGATATGTAACCAACCACTGTTACCAGTCAGTCCTCTTACTCTTCAATGCTGCGTTCTGAGCTGAAAAGCAACAAATACCAATTTTATTTTCTGTGGTCCAGTCTTCGCACTATTCCACTTGCCCGAAGTACGGGAGAAGTAAAACTGGAAATGATTAAAGATTTTGTTTGAATAAATAGAACATTTTTCTAAATTTGGCTTTCGGGCAAGTAGGTGGAAAAAAATTAAGGCAAAGACCGGTGGTTTGACTGTTTCCAGATATAGTATCAAAATTTATGAATGGTTGAAATTTTATTTTAGACCAACTCCCAAAAAATTTTAAAAATTTATTTTAAGTCTTGACTTTAATGGTTGTTTTTCTCTAAGTTCCTTGCTGCACTTTTCATACAGATTCTACCTAGTTATCCCTATTGTCGGACAATAATCCTCTTCAATAAAACTGGTGCAATAGGAAGCACTTGTTTTGTTCATTACCTATAAAAATCAGGTGAGTGATACAGGCTCTTTAGAGCCTCTGATATTAAAGTTATTTCTAAATTGCCACTGAAATTTGTCCAAAAACTGTTCAGAATATTCACAAATTTATAACTTATGGTGTACTTCAAGTTTGAAGGCCTATTTGGGCACAACCATTTTTCACTGAGCATATTTCTAGATTCATCAACAATTGGTGATCACTGTCGCACATCATTCTTGAACTGTTTACCTTTCAGGTATAGTTTTAGAGAAATTACAAGTTATTAAGAGTAAAGATCAGCCTAGATCATTGTAAGTTATCTACCACACTGTCATGTTACACACACATCACATCTAACTATATAGTATATATACATGTATTATTACAGCATGTGTAACCTCTATTGTTTAGTATGTTAATTATTATTGTAAGCACAAAATTGAAAATAAAGCTATATGGATGTAAATGAAGAAAAAAGTAAATGGATAGTTGTAATATTGACTTGTGATAAAAACTAAAAATAAGAAATAAAAACATTTTGAAAAATTGATGCATCTTTTACTTACAAAGTGACATGTTTTTAAGGTTTATTTTGCTGAAGTTTAATGTTCATGTTTAGTTCTAAACCTGTATTCTGGATTTTGTCTGAAATATATTTTAAAAGTAATTTGACAAATTTTTATTATGATAATTGAGTCTGTTTGGACATTATTCCGCATTATGATTATGATCAAATTTTGAAAAGACATCTTTTGTATAAAAATTATATGTTTTACGAATATGTATTCTTTGAACCAAATATAAGGCGGCTTGAAATGAACTACAGTGTTATTTATTTAACAGTCAATAACTCTGTTACAGGTCTACTATATTACCACAACACAGAGTAATATTTGATGTGTATCTACCTGACTGTAAATTTAAAAAGTCAAGTCCTGGATTTCCTCATCATCGGCTCTGCATTATAAGGTAAAAGTCAATTTGATGTTGATGTCTAATGCAGATACAAATGTATAACCATAGGATATTGTTAGATCATGAAAAGAAAGTTTAAACAGTGATGGTCAACAATTCCACCAATATCAACAAAACAATAGGTTTTATCATGTACAAAATCAAAATGTTCATGTATACACAAGAAATTGCTATGGAAACTGATGCTGTGATTTGTCTTTTATTTTTATATCTCATTGACATCTATAGTAGACAACATTCATGTAGTTATTATTAAAACTAATGTTCTCCTTCCCCAGACATAGGTAACCTTAGCCTATTTGACTGTCCTGTTTAGGTCCTTTGGTTTCCTTGCTCCCAAAAACTTTTAATTTATTTGTCTCTCAAATAATTTGGCATTGAGGGTATCTGATGAAGGTTATACAAGAAACCAGTCGTGCACACTACATTTTATATCTACGTTTTTATTATACAACAAAAATGTTGTGGTCATAGTATGTTATGTTGTCTGTCTGTAACACTATGTTTTTTCGTTTTATTAATTTAGTTCTAGTTAAATTTATTAAATTTAAACACAAAGATCCTTGGCACAAAAAAGATTACTATAGATGTAGGGTATTGTAGCTCTACCTGTTTCCAAACAAGAGGCTCATGGTGAAAAATGAGTGTTTCTTTTTTTTTCATATGGAAAGATTATTGTTCATCTGATTTTGATGAGTTTTTTTTTTTAATGAATTCAATAGGAATATCTCGTTCAGAATTATGAAAAAAAAGTTTGAACAGTGATTGTCACTACTTCCACCAATATCAACAACACAAAAAACAATCTCTTATAATAAATCATTGAACACAAAAAAGATCATAACGTATGGCATTGGAAAGCCAGATCTTGGCTTAAGACAGACAGAAAAATGTGGTGGGGTTAAACCGGTTAATAGAACCCGAGCAATCCCCTCCTGATAATTAGTTCTCCAACAGCTATACCAATATAATTAATGATAAAAAAAACCTGCACAGAGTCCCCTCCACTCAAAAAAGACTACATACTATCACAAGAAAGAATGAAAACGTAAATAAACATTGACAGTACAACAGCAGGGTCAATGAATGTTCATAGTTAACTGACTACTAGCTAGGTAGGTAGAATCTATTGGTCACATGGACAGTACAACAGCAAGGTCAATGAATGTTCATAGTTATATGACTACTAGCTAGGTAGGTAGAATATGTTGGTTAAGATCAATACTCATTTAGGGAAAAAAAATCTCATACTATCTAAGAAATGAAAATTATAGTATCAGGGTCCTTACTGAAATCTTTTCAATTCACCTTAATATTGTGTTTATTTACAGACACAGTGAACCGTTACCAGATGTACAGACTTTAACATATCTATTTAACTATTATACTGATGGTATACCATTACATTGGGCCGTAGTAGACAATGGAGATATAGCTTTCTATGACTTTACACATATTAACATTCCTGTCATTCTATAATTACAGACACAGTGAACTGTTACCAGATGTACAGACTTTAACATATCTATTTAACTATTATACTGATGGTATACCATTACATTGGGCCGTAGTAGACACTGGAGATATAGCTTTCTATGACTTTACACATATTAACATTCCTGTCATTCTATAATTACAGACACAGTGAACCGTTACCAGATGTACAGACTTTAACATATCTATTTAACTATTATACTGATGGTATACCATTACATTGGGCCGTAGTAGACACTGGAGATATAGCTTTCTATGACTTTACACATATTAACATTCCTGTCATTCTATAATTACAGACACAGTGAACTGTTACCAGATGTACAGACTTTAACATATCTATTTAACTATTATACTGATGGTATACCATTACATTGGGCCGTAGTAGACACTGGAGATATAGCTTTCTATGACTTTACACATATTAACATTCCTGTCATTCTATAATTACAGACACAGTGAACTGTTACCAGATGTACAGACTTTAACATATCTATTTAACTATTATACTGATGGTATACCATTACATTGGGCCGTAGTAGACACTGGAGATATAGCTTTCTATGACTTTACACATATTAACATTCCTGTCATTCTATAATTACAGACACAGTGAACTGTTACCAGATGTACAGACTTTAACATATCTATTTAACTATTATACTGATGGTATACCATTACATTGGGCCGTAGTAGACACTGGAGATATAGCTTTCTATGACTTTACACATATTAACATTCCTGTCATTCTATAATTACAGACACAGTGAACCATTACCAGATGTACAGACTTTAACATATCTATTTAACTATTATACTGATGGTATACCATTACATTGGGCGGTAGTAGACAATGGAGATATAGCTTTCTATGACTTTACACATATTAACATTCCTGTCATTCTATAATTACAGACACAGTGAACCATTACCAGATGTACAGACTTTAACATATCTATTTAACTATTATACTGATGGTATACCATTACATTGGGCCGTAGTAGACACTGGAGATATAGCTTTCTATGACTTTACACATATTAACATTCCTGTCATTCTATAATTACAGACACAGTGAACTGTTACCAGATGTACAGACTTTAACATATCTATTTAACTATTATACTGATGGTATACCATTACATTGGGCCGTAGTAGACACTGGAGATATAGCTTTCTATGACTTTACACATATTAACATTCCTGTCATTCTATAATTACAGACACAGTGAACTGTTACCAGATGTACAGACTTTAACATATCTATTTAACTATTATACTGATGGTATACCATTACATTGGGCCGTAGTAGACACTGGAGATATAGCTTTCTATGACTTTACACATATTAACATTCCTGTCATTCTATAATTACAGACACAGTGAACTGTTACCAGATGTACAGACTTTAACATATCTATTTAACTATTATACTGATGGTATACCATTACATTGGGCCGTAGTAGACACTGGAGATATAGCTTTCTATGACTTTACACATATTAACATTCCTGTCATTCTATAATTACAGACACAGTGAACTGTTACCAGATGTACAGACTTTAACATATCTATTTAACTATTATACTGATGGTATACCATTACATTGGGCCGTAGTAGACACTGGAGATATAGCTTTCTATGACTTTACACATATTAACATTCCTGTCATTCTATAATTACAGACACAGTGAACCATTACCAGATGTACAGACTTTAACATATCTATTTAACTATTATACTGATGGTATACCATTACATTGGGCCGTAGTAGACACTGGAGATATAGCTTTCTATGACTTTACACATATTAACATTCCTGTCATTCTATAATTACAGACACAGTGAACTGTTACCAGATGTACAGACTTTAACATATCTATTTAACTATTATACTGATGGTATACCATTACATTGGGCCGTAGTAGACACTGGAGATATAGCTTTCTATGACTTTACACATATTAACATTCCTGTCATTCTATAATTACAGACACAGTGAACCATTACCAGATGTACAGACTTTAACATATCTATTTAACTATTATACTGATGGTATACCATTACATTGGGCCGTAGTAGACACTGGAGATATAGCTTTCTATGACTTTACACATATTAACATTCCTGTCATTCTATAATTACAGACACAGTGAACTGTTACCAGATGTACAGACTTTAACATATCTATTTAACTATTATACTGATGGTATACCATTACATTGGGCCGTAGTAGACACTGGAGATATAGCTTTCTATGACTTTACACATATTAACATTCCTGTCATTCTATAATTACAGACACAGTGAACCATTACCAGATGTACAGACTTTAACATATCTATTTAACTATTATACTGATGGTATACCATTACATTGGGCCGTAGTAGACACTGGAGATATAGCTTTCTATGACTTTACACATATTAACATTCCTGTCATTCTATAATTACAGACACAGTGAACTGTTACCAGATGTACAGACTTTAACATATCTATTTAACTATTATACTGATGGTATACCATTACATTGGGCCGTAGTAGACACTGGAGATATAGCTTTCTATGACTTTACACATATTAACATTCCTGTCATTCTATAATTACAGACACAGTGAACCATTACCAGATGTACAGACTTTAACATATCTATTTAACTATTATACTGATGGTATACCATTACATTGGGCCGTAGTAGACACTGGAGATATAGCTTTCTATGACTTTACACATATTAACATTCCTGTCATTCTATAATTACAGACACAGTGAACTGTTACCAGATGTACAGACTTTAACATATCTATTTAACTATTATACTGATGGTATACCATTACATTGGGCCGTAGTAGACACTGGAGATATAGCTTTCTATGACTTTACACATATTAACATTCCTGTCATTCTATAATTACAGACACAGTGAACCATTACCAGATGTACAGACTTTAACATATCTATTTAACTATTATACTGATGGTATACCATTACATTGGGCCGTAGTAGACACTGGAGATATAGCTTTCTATGACTTTACACATATTAACATTCCTGTCATTCTATAATTACAGACACAGTGAACTGTTACCAGATGTACAGACTTTAACATATCTATTTAACTATTATACTGATGGTATACCATTACATTGGGCCGTAGTAGACACTGGAGATATAGCTTTCTATGACTTTACACATATTAACATTCCTGTCATTCTATAATTACAGACACAGTGAAGTGTTACCAGATGTACAGACTTTAACATATCTATTTAACTATTATACTGATGGTATACCATTACATTGGGCCGTAGTAGACACTGGAGATATAGCTTTCTATGACTTTACACATATTAACATTCCTGTCATTCTATAATTACAGACACAGTGAACCATTACCAGATGTACAGACTTTAACATATCTATTTAACTATTATACTGATGGTATACCATTACATTGGGCCGTAGTAGACACTGGAGATATAGCTTTCTATGACTTTACACATATTAACATTCCTGTCATTCTATAATTACAGACACAGTGAACCATTACCAGATGTACAGACTTTAACATATCTATTTAACTATTATACTGATGGTATACCATTACATTGGGCCGTAGTAGACACTGGAGATATAGCTTTCTATGACTTTACACATATTAACATTCCTGTCATTCTATAATTACAGACACAGTGAACTGTTACCAGATGTACAGACTTTAACATATCTATTTAACTATTATACTGATGGTATACCATTACATTGGGCCGTAGTAGACACTGGAGATATAGCTTTCTATGACTTTACACATATTAACATTCCTGTCATTCTATAATTACAGACACAGTGAACTGTTACCAGATGTACAGACTTTAACATATCTATTTAACTATTATACTGATGGTATACCATTACATTGGGCCGTAGTAGACACTGGAGATATAGCTTTCTATGACTTTACACATATTAACATTCCTGTCATTCTATAATTACAGACACAGTGAACTGTTACCAGATGTACAGACTTTAACATATCTATTTAACTATTATACTGATGGTATACCATTACATTGGGCCGTAGTAGACACTGGAGATATAGCTTTCTATGACTTTACACATATTAACATTCCTGTCATTCTATAATTACAGACACAGTGAACTGTTACCAGATGTACAGACTTTAACATATCTATTTAACTATTATACTGATGGTATACCATTACATTGGGCCGTAGTAGACACTGGAGATATAGCTTTCTATGACTTTACACATATTAACATTCCTGTCATTCTATAATTACAGACACAGTGAACTGTTACCAGATGTACAGACTTTAACATATCTATTTAACTATTATACTGATGGTATACCATTACATTGGGCCGTAGTAGACACTGGAGATATAGCTTTCTATGACTTTACACATATTAACATTCCTGTCATTCTATAATTACAGACACAGTGAACCATTACCAGATGTACAGACTTTAACATATCTATTTAACTATTATACTGATGGTATACCATTACATTGGGCCGTAGTAGACACTGGAGATATAGCTTTCTATGACTTTACACATATTAACATTCCTGTCATTCTATAATTACAGACACAGTGAACTGTTACCAGATGTACAGACTTTAACATATCTATTTAACTATTATACTGATGGTATACCATTACATTGGGCCGTAGTAGACACTGGAGATATAGCTTTCTATGACTTTACACATATTAACATTCCTGTCATTCTATAATTACAGACACAGTGAACCATTACCAGATGTACAGACTTTAACATATCTATTTAACTATTATACTGATGGTATACCATTACATTGGGCCGTAGTAGACACTGGAGATATAGCTTTCTATGACTTTACACATATTAACATTCCTGTCATTCTATAATTACAGACACAGTGAAGTGTTACCAGATGTACAGACTTTAACATATCTATTTAACTATTATACTGATGGTATACCATTACATTGGGCCGTAGTAGACACTGGAGATATAGCTTTCTATGACTTTACACATATTAACATTCCTGTCATTCTATAATTACAGACACAGTGAAGTGTTACCAGATGTACAGACTTTAACATATCTATTTAACTATTATACTGATGGTATACCATTACATTGGGCCGTAGTAGACACTGGAGATATAGCTTTCTATGACTTTACACATATTAACATTCCTGTCATTCTATAATTACAGACACAGTGAACCATTACCAGATGTACAGACTTTAACATATCTATTTAACTATTATACTGATGGTATACCATTACATTGGGCCGTAGTAGACACTGGAGATATAGCTTTCTATGACTTTACACATATTAACATTCCTGTCATTCTATAATTACAGACACAGTGAACCATTACCAGATGTACAGACTTTAACATATCTATTTAACTATTATACTGATGGTATACCATTACATTGGGCCGTAGTAGACACTGGAGATATAGCTTTCTATGACTTTACACATATTAACATTCCTGTCATTCTATAATTACAGACACAGTGAACTGTTACCAGATGTACAGACTTTAACATATCTATTTAACTATTATACTGATGGTATACCATTACATTGGGCCGTAGTAGACACTGGAGATATAGCTTTCTATGACTTTACACATATTAACATTCCTGTCATTCTATAATTACAGACACAGTGAACTGTTACCAGATGTACAGACTTTAACATATCTATTTAACTATTATACTGATGGTATACCATTACATTGGGCCGTAGTAGACACTGGAGATATAGCTTTCTATGACTTTACACATATTAACATTCCTGTCATTCTATAATTACAGACACAGTGAACTGTTACCAGATGTACAGACTTTAACATATCTATTTAACTATTATACTGATGGTATACCATTACATTGGGCCGTAGTAGACACTGGAGATATAGCTTTCTATGACTTTACACATATTAACATTCCTGTCATTCTATAATTACAGACACAGTGAACCGTTACCAGATGTACAGACTTTAACATATCTATTTAACTATTATACTGATGGTATACCATTACATTGGGCCGTAGTAGACACTGGAGATATAGCTTTCTATGACTTTACACATATTAACATTCCTGTCATTCTATAATTACAGACACAGTGAACTGTTACCAGATGTACAGACTTTAACATATCTATTTAACTATTATACTGATGGTATACCATTACATTGGGCCGTAGTAGACACTGGAGATATAGCTTTCTATGACTTTACACATATTAACATTCCTGTCATTCTATAATTACAGACACAGTGAACTGTTACCAGATGTACAGACTTTAACATATCTATTTAACTATTATACTGATGGTATACCATTACATTGGGCCGTAGTAGACACTGGAGATATAGCTTTCTATGACTTTACACATATTAACATTCCTGTCATTCTATAATTACAGACACAGTGAACTGTTACCAGATGTACAGACTTTAACATATCTATTTAACTATTATACTGATGGTATACCATTACATTGGGCCGTAGTAGACACTGGAGATATAGCTTTCTATGACTTTACACATATTAACATTCCTGTCATTCTATAATTACAGACACAGTGAACTGTTACCAGATGTACAGACTTTAACATATCTATTTAACTATTATACTGATGGTATACCATTACATTGGGCCGTAGTAGACACTGGAGATATAGCTTTCTATGACTTTACACATATTAACATTCCTGTCATTCTATAATTACAGACACAGTGAACTGTTACCAGATGTACAGACTTTAACATATCTATTTAACTATTATACTGATGGTATACCATTACATTGGGCCGTAGTAGACACTGGAGATATAGCTTTCTATGACTTTACACATATTAACATTCCTGTCATTCTATAATTACAGACACAGTGAACTGTTACCAGATGTACAGACTTTAACATATCTATTTAACTATTATACTGATGGTATACCATTACATTGGGCCGTAGTAGACACTGGAGATATAGCTTTCTATGACTTTACACATATTAACATTCCTGTCATTCTATAATTACAGACACAGTGAACTGTTACCAGATGTACAGACTTTAACATATCTATTTAACTATTATACTGATGGTATACCATTACATTGGGCCGTAGTAGACACTGGAGATATAGCTTTCTATGACTTTACACATATTAACATTCCTGTCATTCTATAATTACAGACACAGTGAACCGTTACCAGATGTACAGACTTTAACATATCTATTTAACTATTATACTGATGGTATACCATTACATTGGGCCGTAGTAGACACTGGAGATATAGCTTTCTATGACTTTACACATATTAACATTCCTGTCATTCTATAATTACAGACACAGTGAACCATTACCAGATGTACAGACTTTAACATATCTATTTAACTATTATACTGATGGTATACCATTACATTGGGCCGTAGTAGACACTGGAGATATAGCTTTCTATGACTTTACACATATTAACATTCCTGTCATTCTATAATTACAGACACAGTGAACCATTACCAGATGTACAGACTTTAACATATCTATTTAACTATTATACTGATGGTATACCATTACATTGGGCCGTAGTAGACACTGGAGATATAGCTTTCTATGACTTTACACATATTAACATTCCTGTCATTCTATAATTACAGACACAGTGAACCATTACCAGATGTACAGACTTTAACATATCTATTTAACTATTATACTGATGGTATACCATTACATTGGGCCGTAGTAGACACTGGAGATATAGCTTTCTATGACTTTACACATATTAACATTCCTGTCATTCTATAATTACAGACACAGTGAACTGTTACCAGATGTACAGACTTTAACATATCTATTTAACTATTATACTGATGGTATACCATTACATTGGGCCGTAGTAGACACTGGAGATATAGCTTTCTATGACTTTACACATATTAACATTCCTGTCATTCTATAATTACAGACACAGTGAACTGTTACCAGATGTACAGACTTTAACATATCTATTTAACTATTATACTGATGGTATACCATTACATTGGGCCGTAGTAGACACTGGAGATATAGCTTTCTATGACTTTACACATATTAACATTCCTGTCATTCTATAATTACAGACACAGTGAACCATTACCAGATGTACAGACTTTAACATATCTATTTAACTATTATACTGATGGTATACCATTACATTGGGCCGTAGTAGACACTGGAGATATAGCTTTCTATGACTTTACACATATTAACATTCCTGTCATTCTATAATTACAGACACAGTGAACTGTTACCAGATGTACAGACTTTAACATATCTATTTAACTATTATACTGATGGTATACCATTACATTGGGCCGTAGTAGACACTGGAGATATAGCTTTCTATGACTTTACACATATTAACATTCCTGTCATTCTATAATTACAGACACAGTGAACTGTTACCAGATGTACAGACTTTAACATATCTATTTAACTATTATACTGATGGTATACCATTACATTGGGCCGTAGTAGACACTGGAGATATAGCTTTCTATGACTTTACACATATTAACATTCCTGTCATTCTATAATTACAGACACAGTGAACCATTACCAGATGTACAGACTTTAACATATCTATTTAACTATTATACTGATGGTATACCATTACATTGGGCCGTAGTAGACACTGGAGATATAGCTTTCTATGACTTTACACATATTAACATTCCTGTCATTCTATAATTACAGACACAGTGAACCATTACCAGATGTACAGACTTTAACATATCTATTTAACTATTATACTGATGGTATACCATTACATTGGGCCGTAGTAGACACTGGAGATATAGCTTTCTATGACTTTACACATATTAACATTCCTGTCATTCTATAATTACAGACACAGTGAACTGTTACCAGATGTACAGACTTTAACATATCTATTTAACTATTATACTGATGGTATACCATTACATTGGGCCGTAGTAGACACTGGAGATATAGCTTTCTATGACTTTACACATATTAACATTCCTGTCATTCTATAATTACAGACACAGTGAACCATTACCAGATGTACAGACTTTAACATATCTATTTAACTATTATACTGATGGTATACCATTACATTGGGCCGTAGTAGACACTGGAGATATAGCTTTCTATGACTTTACACATATTAACATTCCTGTCATTCTATAATTACAGACACAGTGAACCATTACCAGATGTACAGACTTTAACATATCTATTTAACTATTATACTGATGGTATACCATTACATTGGGCCGTAGTAGACACTGGAGATATAGCTTTCTATGACTTTACACATATTAACATTCCTGTCATTCTATAATTACAGACACAGTGAACCATTACCAGATGTACAGACTTTAACATATCTATTTAACTATTATACTGATGGTATACCATTACATTGGGCCGTAGTAGACACTGGAGATATAGCTTTCTATGACTTTACACATATTAACATTCCTGTCATTCTATAATTACAGACACAGTGAACTGTTACCAGATGTACAGACTTTAACATATCTATTTAACTATTATACTGATGGTATACCATTACATTGGGCCGTAGTAGACACTGGAGATATAGCTTTCTATGACTTTACACATATTAACATTCCTGTCATTCTATAATTACAGACACAGTGAACTGTTACCAGATGTACAGACTTTAACATATCTATTTAACTATTATACTGATGGTATACCATTACATTGGGCCGTAGTAGACACTGGAGATATAGCTTTCTATGACTTTACACATATTAACATTCCTGTCATTCTATAATTACAGACACAGTGAACTGTTACCAGATGTACAGACTTTAACATATCTATTTAACTATTATACTGATGGTATACCATTACATTGGGCCGTAGTAGACACTGGAGATATAGCTTTCTATGACTTTACACATATTAACATTCCTGTCATTCTATAATTACAGACACAGTGAACTGTTACCAGATGTACAGACTTTAACATATCTATTTAACTATTATACTGATGGTATACCATTACATTGGGCCGTAGTAGACACTGGAGATATAGCTTTCTATGACTTTACACATATTAACATTCCTGTCATTCTATAATTACAGACACAGTGAACTGTTACCAGATGTACAGACTTTAACATATCTATTTAACTATTATACTGATGGTATACCATTACATTGGGCCGTAGTAGACACTGGAGATATAGCTTTCTATGACTTTACACATATTAACATTCCTGTCATTCTATAATTACAGACACAGTGAACTGTTACCAGATGTACAGACTTTAACATATCTATTTAACTATTATACTGATGGTATACCATTACATTGGGCCGTAGTAGACACTGGAGATATAGCTTTCTATGACTTTACACATATTAACATTCCTGTCATTCTATAATTACAGACACATTGAACCATTACCAGATGTACAGACTTTAACATATCTATTTAACTATTATACTGATGGTATACCATTACATTGGGCCGTAGTAGACACTGGAGATATAGCTTTCTATGACTTTACACATATTAACATTCCTGTCATTCTATAATTACAGACACAGTGAACCATTACCAGATGTACAGACTTTAACATATCTATTTAACTATTATACTGATGGTATACCATTACATTGGGCCGTAGTAGACACTGGAGATATAGCTTTCTATGACTTTACACATATTAACATTCCTGTCATTCTATAATTACAGACACAGTGAACCATTACCAGATGTACAGACTTTAACATATCTATTTAACTATTATACTGATGGTATACCATTACATTGGGCCGTAGTAGACACTGGAGATATAGCTTTCTATGACTTTACACATATTAACATTCCTGTCATTCTATAATTACAGACACAGTGAACCATTACCAGATGTACAGACTTTAACATATCTATTTAACTATTATACTGATGGTATACCATTACATTGGGCCGTAGTAGACACTGGAGATATAGCTTTCTATGACTTTACACATATTAACATTCCTGTCATTCTATAATTACAGACACAGTGAACTGTTACCAGATGTACAGACTTTAACATATCTATTTAACTATTATACTGATGGTATACCATTACATTGGGCCGTAGTAGACACTGGAGATATAGCTTTCTATGACTTTACACATATTAACATTCCTGTCATTCTATAATTACAGACACAGTGAACTGTTACCAGATGTACAGACTTTAACATATCTATTTAACTATTATACTGATGGTATACCATTACATTGGGCCGTAGTAGACACTGGAGATATAGCTTTCTATGACTTTACACATATTAACATTCCTGTCATTCTATAATTACAGACACAGTGAACCATTACCAGATGTACAGACTTTAACATATCTATTTAACTATTATACTGATGGTATACCATTACATTGGGCCGTAGTAGACACTGGAGATATAGCTTTCTATGACTTTACACATATTAACATTCCTGTCATTCTATAATTACAGACACAGTGAACCATTACCAGATGTACAGACTTTAACATATCTATTTAACTATTATACTGATGGTATACCATTACATTGGGCCGTAGTAGACACTGGAGATATAGCTTTCTATGACTTTACACATATTAACATTCCTGTCATTCTATAATTACAGACACAGTGAACCATTACCAGATGTACAGACTTTAACATATCTATTTAACTATTATACTGATGGTATACCATTACATTGGGCCGTAGTAGACACTGGAGATATAGCTTTCTATGACTTTACACATATTAACATTCCTGTCATTCTATAATTACAGACACAGTGAACTGTTACCAGATGTACAGACTTTAACATATCTATTTAACTATTATACTGATGGTATACCATTACATTGGGCCGTAGTAGACACTGGAGATATAGCTTTCTATGACTTTACACATATTAACATTCCTGTCATTCTATAATTACAGACACAGTGAACTGTTACCAGATGTACAGACTTTAACATATCTATTTAACTATTATACTGATGGTATACCATTACATTGGGCCGTAGTAGACACTGGAGATATAGCTTTCTATGACTTTACACATATTAACATTCCTGTCATTCTATAATTACAGACACAGTGAACTGTTACCAGATGTACAGACTTTAACATATCTATTTAACTATTATACTGATGGTATACCATTACATTGGGCCGTAGTAGACACTGGAGATATAGCTTTCTATGACTTTACACATATTAACATTCCTGTCATTCTATAATTACAGACACAGTGAACTGTTACCAGATGTACAGACTTTAACATATCTATTTAACTATTATACTGATGGTATACCATTACATTGGGCCGTAGTAGACACTGGAGATATAGCTTTCTATGACTTTACACATATTAACATTCCTGTCATTCTATAATTTATGGAATAAATAAAAAGTTGTTGAATATTTAATTGGGTTGATGGAACCAAAAGTTGACACATATGTTCTGCAAAGTTTCTATATTTAAACAATGTTTCTTGTACTTACCAAAGACTATGACATTGATATTTACTGCTTCACCAATAGCATGCAGCATTTAATTAGTAAGAGTGAAGACTGGCTGGAATAAAGCACTCGGTATAATACTTCTGAGATGAGTGATTTGTCTACCTGTGGACTGTCTTTTCAGTGACCAAGCATTATAAAAATCCAACTCGACATGTTGATCTATTACAGAATAGACATCACCATCATCTTATCAAAAATTAATTGGTTTTTCCCATGTTATAAAAAATTCTTGTTCAGGTGGCAATCACTCAATCTCTTTAATCTGAAAGAAAAATGATGAGTTATTTCCCCCTTATATTCTATTTAACGGAATTATGCTATTAAAGTTGAATGGAGTTTATTTCATTATTACCTCAGAAGATAATTTGATTTAAAGGAAAAATGTGTTTAAAGATTGGTAAAGTAGAAAAATTTTCAACAGAAAAGCAGAAGATGCCAAGACATGATAACAAAATTGTAAATCAATCGTATATCAATATAGAAAAACAAATATATGGTCAAAACATTTAACAAGAGAACAAATGTTGAGCAACACGGACTCTATCAAGAAGAGTTTTAAGATACCAAAGGGGTAACCAGAATCTGTTAATTGAAGGACAAACAACACAATGGCTAAATGAAAAAAGTCATAAAATGATCTACAAAACATACAACACAGAAAACTAAAGATTGAACAACACAGAACCCACTAAAACCTGGGATTAACTCAGGTGCTCTGGAAGGGTAAGCAGTTCCGGCTCCACTAGTGGCACCCATTGTGTTGCTCTAGTTACAAACCCCATGATAAGTCATGCCCATCTTTTCAAAAAAATTGATAGAGACTTTTCATTTTGGCCAAATTTAAAGTACTATTTCTACTTCAAGAAGTAGAAAAAGGTAGGTAGATAATTTACTGTCGCCCTCTGTTCAGGCTGTCTGTCATTCCTTAAGAACTACCCATGTATCATTCATTCATACTCACATTAAGTAACAAATAGTTGTGGTCAACAGTGCTGTCCTCTTCAAGATGTGTATCATGACTTCAGAAGAGTTTGAAGATACCAAAGGGAAATCAGAATCCATATATCGAAGAACAGACAACACAAAGGCCAAAAGGACAAACAACGATCTACAAAACATACACATAAAACTAAAGATCAAGTAACACGAGCCCCACTGAAAACCGGGGGTAAACTCAGGTGCTCCGGACGGGTAAGCAGTTCCTGCTCTACTAGTGGCCCCTCTCGGGTTAATCTAGTTACAAACCCGGTAATAAGTCATGTATCATTCATTATTACCCACATTAAGTAACAAATAGTGGTGGCCAACAGTGCTGTCCTCTGTTCAAGATGTCTGTCATTATCTGAGAATCGCCTATATATCATTCATTCTAGCATTAAGTAAGAGTGGTGACCAACAGTGTTGTCCTCTGTTCATGGTCAGGATATCTGTCTTGCTAAAGAACCAACTAATGATCATTCAACAGTATTAACAGAATGCCAATTATTCATGCTGTATCATGAACAATGAACAATCAGTTTATAGAGGAATACAAACAAGTTTTAATCCAAAATGATATCAAATATCTTTCATTTTTGAACTTGGTCAGGTTTTCATAGTAGAAAGATGCATGTAAAATATTATCAAAACAGAAATTATATACCTATTATGACAAAACAATACTCTAGATCTGAGAGTTTTCCAGGATGTTTACCAAGGTTGGCATTTAAATATTTGGAAATCCCATTGTTCCATTTAACAGTCATTATTCTGCATGCATAAATTTACTGTTGCTTGTACTTCTGTAAAAATCAGTAGGTATGAGAGCCTTGCAGTATGTTTACCAAGTTGGAATTCTATTATTTTGAAATCCAATAGTTCCATGTCACAGCTATTTTTCCTCTGGTTCCAGAAATATATGGTACTTTTCCCCCATAAAAATGTCTGAAAGACTTCCAGATATACTTGACAAAGTTTGAATACAAATATTTTGAAACTCAATTGTTCCATGTCACAGCTGTGGTTCTGGTTATAAGGTACTTTTTTCAAAAATTAAGAAAAAGTCTTTTATCTAAAATTGGAATTGCAGTCTTTTTCATATCAGAATTCATCCAAGATATTCATAATTGCAACATTCTGCCAAAAAATTTGAAATAAAATCATGCTTTTAACATTGTGATTGTCTTCTGAAACTACTGGGCCAAGTGAACTAAACTAAAAATGGTATGTTAGTTCATCTACCAAAAAAATCTCATTTCATCTTGATCTAGCTATACAAAAATGATGGCCATGTACAAATCTTGTTGCAGATTGGTTGGAACTATAGCATTTTCTCTGAAACTACAGAGTCCAAATGATTAAGTTTGTGTAAATAATGTATATGTGAGATCCTCCACAAATAATCCTCATTTCGGCTTGATCAAGCAAAATAACTAGTTTCTGACTGGCTGAAATTTAAAGAATGTTCTCTGAAACTACAAGTGCAAATGATTTGCAAGTTGGTATATCAGATTTGTGCATGTTGCTTGACATAGTAATAATAAAGAATTAATCTGTTGCTAAGGTACCTAATTTATCTTAATCATACACTATATATTGGAACTGTTTACGAAAATAAGAAAGCCGGTGAAAACAAAAGATGCAAGAATTGCCTTACGGTGAGTTCCATATACATGTAATAATTAGGTGAACAATTTCAAGATAATTCAATGTCTGTCATTGGCAGTGTAATTTTCCCATTCTATGAACTATTTTAAAATCATTTTTAATTCTATTTATTTGACACTTTTCATACAAAATATATACCTTAGGAATAATAATGGTGATACTTAATTATGTTGCAACGACCGAAGGAAGCTTGAACGAGAAACATGTTTCTTCTAATAATTAATCGCGTTACCAATGTCGTGTTGACATGGAGAATGTAATTAATTGAATAAGATCTAACAATATTGCTTTGTAAGAGACTCAACAGTAAAAATATGTTTATTGTGAGCATATTGTATAATGAATTAGCTGAATTAATTGTGAAAACGTTTTTCACTGTTGCCACTATACCAAGGTCTATTTTATATACAAATGTTTATATTATTTGTATTAAACGCTACCTTTATTTATATAATTCATATTTG
The DNA here is from genome assembly GCA_963383655.1 of Bathymodiolus septemdierum. Classification (NCBI taxonomy): domain Eukaryota; kingdom Metazoa; phylum Mollusca; class Bivalvia; order Mytilida; family Modiolidae; genus Bathymodiolus; species Bathymodiolus septemdierum. Next base: position 86,927,087 of record OY726522.1, on the reverse strand, counting down.
TAACAATGTGGAAAGAGGATAAACAAATACTTGTGCCTAATTAAATTATAGTATTGACAATGTAATACAAATGTTATATTGATTTAAACAGAACCCAAAAACACCCAAAACTAGAGTTGATCTTAGACTGACTAAAGGAACAACTCAGAAACAAAACGTCAACGATGTAAACAGAATAATAGAACAAAAAGTTCATGTATTGATTTTAGATGCAGTAAAATTAAACATATATTTAATAACGTCGTAATGCTCTCAGATAATATGATTTGATTGATTGATTGTTGGTGTTTAACGCCACTTTCAGCAATATTTCAGCTATATCATTGTGACCAGTTTTAGTGGTGGAAGAAGCCGGAGAGAACCACCGACCATGCCGACATGGGCAAGCTACTCTCTTTGATAATAACTGAGTATACAAATAGATCTTTAGTTAATAACTGATAATAGTGAGAGATATAGTGTTAAAAACAGTTTATATATTTTATCTTCGAGCAATTCTTTCAAACATAAAAAAAAAGTTTGTGAAATAGTTAAATGTGTTAGCCTGTTTTACTGTTATAGTGACAGCCGGAAACTTTGAGTCGTAATGAAAGGGGGAGGTTTGGCGCTTTAAAATCTGATTCAACCCACCATTTCTTTAGAAATGCCTGTACCAAGTCAGGGTCATTACGGTTTTCAGTTTTCCGGTTGTTGACTGATTTTGTCTGTTTATATACTTATGAGTTTTGACTTTCCCTTTGTAAGATTGTTCGGAGTGCGGTAATTTTGTTATTACCCTTACTTACTGACTGACATCACAAATCTAAAAAAATATCCTGTAGATATTTCCGTATTAAAATACAATTTTGGACTAAGCACCATGCATACACCTCTAACATAATTTGTTTTGACCTCGCAATGTTTGTTGGTAACCACCGTCATATGTAGCTTTTCAAAATGAGTTCAGCTAAGGAATGTATGTAGTAAATATCGATTAGAACTCGGTTGTGTTTGAGTGAAATCCTTAAAGAATGATTTAATATTCAGTAGACTTGTACATACTCGGAACCATTATTCCATAGTTTTAAGAATAAAATCTGAATGTTTCTAACCAGCTTTATTAAATACATAGAAAACCACAGACGATAAAAAGATAAGATTCGTCGTCACGAACAGAATTTGTCAGCGGAATTCTTGAATTAAAATCATTTAATTTATTGCTGTAAACTTGTGTATTGTTGAATTTCGTCACCTCTAACTAATAAGTCTTATAAATCATGTCGGAACTGCCGAAAGACTTGCTACTGATCCGATGATGCCATCTGTATGCGACTAATGACTCCATCAGCAGAAGGGCCCGGGTGGCTCAATGAGTTATGTAGTTGGATTACCTAACAACTCGTACAAGCCTATCACCAATACGGCGTGGGTTTATGCCCGGCTTTGTAAATTGCAAAAAGGGTGCACTCGACTCGCAGCCGCAAGTGATAAAGTTTACCAGTTGCTTGCCCATGGTCGGTGGTTCTCTCCGGGTACTCCCGGCTTCTTCCATCACTAAAACTGGCCGCCATGGTATAGCTGAAATATTGCTGAAAGTGGCGTTAAGCACAAAAAAAAAAAAAACCATCAGCAGATGTATCGACCCATGCCAGTGATAGTAATACAAATGTAGATATCTAAGTTTGTGCACACGACACCACGAGTATGACTTTCATCAAGTCAAAGGTCAAAGGCAAAAGAATGGAAATCCAAATAATTAAGGTCACAAAAGCTGTTTTATAACAGAAACAAATACAGTATATTGTATATAATAAGATAAATATTTATGCAAACTCAAAAAATAAAAAATATAGGTTGAATAAATTTGAATAAACGGGACTAGTTAACTTTAGATAGAAATATATATCGATTGTATAAAGAAAATAATAATTAGTTCAAATATCCAGACATGTTAATGGGAAACTTACATATGACAATTGTAATAGTACGTTTTAAATCAATATAATTAACAATTTTCAGTGAATTAAAATTCTAAATCCAGTTTTGATCCGTTTTAGATAGGCATTTCAGGTCATTTGACCTTTAAATCGCTTTGACTTTGAACATGACTAATGGAAGTTTATTAGTGAGCGGAGGCATTTGTTTCATTATAAATAATGTTGAGCCATTTTCATTTCATTTTAAACATATTTTATTCATAAATAAATTAAATGGATTGGATAGCAGCCATGTTCTATGAACAGAATATGTCATTAAATGACAGTTTTATACTCGCACATAAAAAATATCTTCCATTACTATTCAATGATGTTATTAAGAAAAGATAAAAATATCAGAACAATATAAAAAAAAAAGGAAAAAGACGTATCCCCGAGTGAAACATTTAAAAAAAAAACACATTTCTTCTTGATGTAAGTGACGTGAGATTCTTGTAACATGATGGGAAATCCACCAATAGCTACTGAGGATGTAGAATGCTTGCAACATTAACGAAAATCTACCAATAGCTGTACCATGCGTATACGGACATGGGATTATTGTAATATCAACGGAACTTCATCAATGACTGCTAAGGACGTGAAATTATATTCTTCTGACAAACCAAAAGCAGTAATTGTCGACAATGTTGTCAACTGCAATTACGCCAACCATTTTTTTGATAAGCCCCAACAGTAATGGTCGACAATATTATATCTTTCAATAACATGAACCATTCTTGTTGCCAAACCATATACAGTAATGGTCGACAATTTTGTCAACTGTAATAATTCAAACCATTCTTTTGTAAATGATATTGACACGCCATGACATTTTATGATTTCTTTTCGTTTTTTATATGCCATGCAATCTCCTCTAATATTCCTTCATATTGGCAAGAAAAATCATACTGTTATACTGATAAGACAGGTTCCTCCAGAAACTGAGATAATATTTACCACACATACACGTCTATATTGTTTTGTATTGAAAGAACTTTTTTTTCAAGGGATAAAATTCAAAGACGAAGATAAAATAATAATTGGAGAACGCAATACAAAACAAATCACAATCCTAATAGACGCCAGTGCTACATAAAAACAAAATTGACGTTAATCGTCCTCCGTCATTGATTTTGAAATTACAATGTATAAGTCTTTAAATATTAAATGTCATGCTGAAAATGCCACTATTCTAAACAAGAGCATTTATTTTTAAAATACACATTTAGATTTTCATCAGTCTCTATTATTGAGTGCGTTGAAAGCATTCATATCATATTGATATGAAAACATTGTGTATCTATAAAGTTTACAAATTTGAATAGTTTAAATTCAAATGTTTTAAGCAGTTGTGTATAATGCAAAAAAGCACACACGCACAAAATCCACATACAATGTATCAAACTCACATATTATTCTAGAACTTGTGATGTAAATGATATTGACACGCCATGACATTATATGATTTCTGTACGTTTTTTAATATGCCATGCAATCTATATGATTTTAGGATTAAGTAACTTAATAAAGAAAAGATTGGAGATACAAAGAGGTAATCAGAATCCTTAAATAGAAGAAGGACAGACTATACAATGGCCACAATATACCAAAAAGGGTAATCGGAAGCCTTAAATCTAAGAAGGACAGACAATACAATGGCCACAAGATACCAAAGGGGTAATCAGAAGCTTTAAATAGAAAAAAGGACAGACAATACAATGGCCACAAGATACCAAAGGAGTAATCAGAAGCTTTAAATAGAAAAAAGGACAGACAATACAATGGCCACAAGATACCAAAGGGGTAATCAGAATCCTTAAATAGAAGAACAGACAATACAATGGCCACAAGATACCAAAGGGGTAATCAGAAGCCTTAGATCTAAGAAGGACAGACAATACAATGGCCACAAGATACCAAAGGGGTAATCAGAAGCCTTAGATCTAAGAAGGACAGACAATACAATGGCCACAAGATACCAAAGGGGTAATCAGAAGCGTTAGATCTAAGAAGGACAGACAATACAATGGCCACAAGATACCAAAGGGGTAATCAGAAGCCTTAGATCTAAGAAGGACAGACAATACAATGGCCACAAGATACCAAAGGGGTAATCAGAAGCCTTAGATCTAAGAAGGACAGACAATACAATGGCCACAAGATACCAAAGGGGTAATCAGAAGCCTTAAATCTAAGAAGGACAGACAATACAATGGCCACAAAATACCAAAGGGGTAATCAGAAGCCTTAGATCTACGAAGGACAGACAATACAATGGCCACAAGATACCAAAGGGGTAATCAGAAGCCTTAAATCTAAGAAGGACAGACAATACAATGGCCACAAGATACCAAAGGGGTAATCAGAGGCCTTAGATTTAAGAAGGACAGACAATACAATGGCCACAAGATACCAAAGGGGTAATCAGAAGCCTTAAATAAAAGAAGGACAGACAATACAATGGCCACAAGATACCAAAGGGGTAATCAGAAGCCTTAGATCTAAGAAGGACAGACAATACAATGACCACAAGATACCAAAGGGGTAATCAGAAGCCTTAAATCTAAGAAGGACAGACAATACAATGGCCACAAGATACCAAAGGGGTAATCAGAAGCCTTAGATCTAAGAAGGACAGCCAATACAATGGCCACAAGATACCAAAGGGGTAATCAGAGGCCTTAGATTTAAGAAGGACAGACAATACAATGGCCACAAGATACCAAAGGGGTAATCAGAAGCCTTAAATAAAAGAAGGACAGACAATACAATGGCCACAAGATACCAAAGGGGTAATCAGAAGCCTTAGATCTAAGAAGGACAGACAATACAATGGCCACAAGATACCAAAGGGGTAATCAGAAGCCTTAGATCTAAGGACAGACAATACAATGGCCACAAGATACCAAAGGGGTAATCAGAAGCCTTAGATCTAAGAAGGACAGACAATACAATGGCCACAAGATACCAAAGGGGTAATCAGAAGCCTTAGATCTAAGAAGGACAGACAATACAATGGCCACAAGATACCAAAGGGGTAATCAGAAGCCTTAGATCTAAGAAGGACAGACAATACAATGGCCACAAGATACCAAAGGGGTAATCAGAAGCCTTAGATCTAAGAAGGACAGACAATACAATGGCCACAAGATACCAAAGGGGTAATCAGAAGCCTTAAATCTAAGAAGGACAGACAATACAATGGCCACAAAATACCAAAGGGGTAATCAGAAGCCTTAGATCTACGAAGGACAGACAATACAATGGCCACAAGATACCAAAGGGGTAATCAGAAGCCTTAAATCTAAGAAAGACAGACAATACAATGGCCACAAGATACCAAAGGGGTAATCAGAGGCCTTAGATTTAAGAAGGACAGACAATACAATGGCCACAAGATACCAAAGGGGTAATCAGAAGCCTTAAATAAAAGAAGGACAGACAATACAATGGCCACAAGATACCAAAGGGGTAATCAGAAGCCTTAGATCTAAGAAGGACAGACAATACAATGACCACAAGATACCAAAGGGGTAATCAGAAGCCTTAAATCTAAGAAGGACAGACAATACAATGGCCACAAGATACCAAAGGGGTAATCAGAAGCCTTAGATCTAAGAAGGACAGACAATACAATGGCCACAAGATACCAAAGGGGTAATCAGAGGCCTTAGATTTAAGAAGGACAGACAATACAATGGCCACAAGATACCAAAGGGGTAATCAGAAGCCTTAAATAAAAGAAGGACAGACAATACAATGGCCACAAGATACCAAAGGGGTAATCAGAAGCCTTAGATCTAAGAAGGACAGACAATACAATGGCCACAAGATACCAAAGGGGTAATCAGAAGCCTTAGATCTAAGGACAGACAATACAATGGCCACAAGATACCAAAGGGGTAATCAGAAGCCTTAGATCTAAGAAGGACAGACAATACAATGGCCACAAGATACCAAAGGGGTAATCAGAGGCCTTAGATTTAAGAAGGACAGACAATACAAAGGCCACAAGATACCAAAGGGGTAATCAGAAGCCTTAAATAAAAGAAGGACAGACAATACAATGGCCACAAGATACCAAAGGGGTAATCAGAAGCCTTAGATCTAAGAAGGACAGACAATACAATGGCCACAAGATACCAAAGGGGTAATCAGAAGCCTTAAATAGAAGAAGGACAGACAATACAATGGCCACAAGATACCAAAGGGGTAATCAGAAGCCTTAAATAGAAGGACAGACAATACAATGGCCACAAGATACCAAAGGGGTAATCAGAGGCCTTAGATTTAAGAAGGACAGACAATGCAATGGCCACAAGATACCAAAGGGGTAATCAGAAGCCTTAAATAATAAAGGTAATAACAAAATTACCGAACTCCGAACAATCTTACAAAGGGAAAGTCAAAACTCATAATTATATAAACAGACAAAATCAGTCAACAACCGGAAAACTGTGAAAACCGTAATGACCCTGACTTGGTACAGGCATTTCTAAAGAAATGGTGGGTTGAATCAGATTTTAAGGCGCCAAACCTCCCGCTCTCATTACGGTTCAAAGGTTCCGGCTGTCACTGTAACAGTATTTAAATACAGGAACAAAATAGGTAAAATAGTAGTCAAAGCAGTACCATATTCGGTGACGTAAATGTCAAAAATATTTTTACGTCACACATTGACAAAAAAAATTCTTGACATTTTTGACTTCTTTATCTTTATACATTTTCACTATATGAAAATGCATCGCTTATAATTTTTTCTGCAGAGACGGAATATATTTCGACAAGATATTGGTATCGGAATATAAACTTTTTAAGAGATCGAATAAGGCGAATCTTTTTATAGCCCTGGTCCAGTAGCCTGTTTCTCAGATGAAGATGACGTTTCAGGAAATCAGAATAATTGCTACTGGCCCTTGCATAGCGAATCAATTGCGAGATGTAAACACCATATGCAGGAGAAGCTGGTATATTGCTGCACATGTTTGGAAAATTTATGATTTTAAAATTGAAGTCGTCCCGCTTATCATAAATTTTAGTACTGAGTTGACCACTGTCGTCAAATTCGAGGTATAAGTCCAAAAATGATGCGGACGAAGCTGTATCGGTGGTCTCTTTAACTTCCAGCTCTGGAGGGTATATCAATGGAAGAAATTCTGCAAATCTAGAATTATTGATAGATAAAACGTCATCAATATACCTGTATGTGAAATTAAAGGCTCTAGCCTCATGAATCTTCTTATCTTTTACAAGCTTTTGAAGAAACTCCGACTCATATGAGTATAAAAATAAATCGGCTAGAAGAGGGGCACAATTCGTACCCATTGGTATGCCGACGACCTGCTGAAACAGTGTCCCTCCAAAGGAGACAAATATGTTATCGATGAGGAACTCCAGCATACTGATCACTTGTTCCTCGGAGTAGCATGTTTTACCTTTATGAATTTTGTTTGAAAAATATGTGGAATTGTAGCCTAACACAACAAATTTTGAGCCATAGTTTCTATGACTAAAAGCTTTATGAATTGTTTCTTTTAAGCGGGTTTTTAATTTGTCATGCGGTAGGGTGGTATATAGAGTTGAAAAATCAAAAGTTTTGATGGAGGATACCTGAGAGAAAGATCTTGATTTCAGGTTATCCAAAAGATCTTTAGAGTTTTTCAAAATCCACATGTGATTTATGCCACTACGCGAGTAAACAGTTTCACAATATTTCTGTTGTCCCTCTTTTACTGCAGACAGAATCTTTGTCAGGTGAATAGACAATTCTTTCGTCGAACAAGTTGATGATCCCGCTATGTACCTTTCTTTGTATGGTGTCTTATGGAGTTTAGGTATCCAATATAAATAGGGTAAATCCTCAGACTCTTTACCAGAGGGAATGTTTAAAGAGGTCATGAATGATCTGTGGTTAGCTAGGATTTCATCTTTGTCGAACGAAGTTGGTTTGTATGTGGTATTACTAGAGGTGTTGCTATTTATGCCTAATTCCTTGATTAGGCATTCGAAGTAATATGATTTACATACAAACACGATATTGTTGGAAGCCTTGTCCGCAGGAACGATAACATATTTGTCATGAAGAGAGGAAAGACACTTAACGGCTTCTTGGTCTTTAAATACAGACTTAGGTCGACTATTAACACAATTTTTTAGTTTGTGAATCCGACCTTGTACTAGAGACCTAATTGTTCTAACCCAGTCTGACAAGGACTCTAACTCAGGATCTTGGTCTACTTCTCTCTTTATCCACCTTCTGGCATAATCTTCAACAGCATCCATAATTATCTTGAAATTATGTTTCCAATTGATGTGTTGAGGTTCTCTGAATTTAGGACCATGAGAAATCACCTTTCGGAGACTCTCATGTTGAATGATATTCAGATCACCAGTGATTACATGTCCAGATGGGTTGTATTGAAAAGGAGAGTGGGAGCAGTCACAAGTCAGAGGGTTCTTAAGGTACTCTTCTATGTTAATATCTTGCAATGCTTCTTTGTAGTTGAAAATTTTACGGCCAATGCTGTTAGTGTAGCTATAGGAGACAATGGGAACAGATTGATTTTTGAAATATGGTGGAATTTCTTTTACGACCTCTTTTCTATTAAGAATGTTGCTGATGTTAATAGCATCGATTCCTTTGTTAGCAAACGGAATATGGAGGAATTTTCTGTTGTTATCATGAAGAGGTTCAGATCGAACTGGTTTAAAAAGACGAAAGAACGCCACGTCACATATAATACTAGACAATCTGTACTTAGGAGAAAAACGATCTACGCCTCCTTTGTCAAGTCCAAAATCCCTAAGATCTTTGAGGTAGTTTACAGGTAGTGAAAATAAGATTGTACGAATATGATGAATTCCAAGAGGTTTCTGTATATTAGAAAGTAAATCATTAAAAGTATCTTGTAACGTTCTTGGTTTAGAGGACTTTTTAACATTAGGATGTTGAATTCTTTTATGACCATGGCTACGTTTAGTTCTTGGAATAGTATTAAAAAGGCTCATCACGTTGATTTCGTTGCATCCAGGACTTGACAAATTTCCCACTCCTTTGATGTTATCATTGCAACCGTAAGGCATTGCAGTGCCTAATTCCTTTATCCAGAAGAAGGACAGACAATACAATGGCAACAAGATACCAAAGGGGTAATCAGAAGCCTTAGATCTAAGAAGGACAGACAATACAATGGCCACAAGATACCAAAAGGGTAATCAGAAGCCTTAAATCTAAGAAGGACAGACAATACAATGGCCACAAGATACCAAAGGGGTAATCAGAAGCCTTAAATCGAAGAAGGACAGACAATACAATGGCCACAAGATACCAAAGGGGTAATCAGAAGCCCTAAATCGAAGAAGGACAGACAATATAATGGCCTAATGAAAATTGACAAGCAATGATCTACAAAACACTAAACAGAAAACTAAATATCGAACAACACGACGGTTTGAACTCAGGCGCTCCGGAAGGGTAAGCAGTTCACATAAAATGATTTATTCAATACCGTCAGAAAATTATTTAACTTGTTACTATATTTAGGGTATACGTGAGTCAAAAATAAAAAACGTTGATTTCTAGTTTAGTACGCACGGTGCGTTTCTGGAATAACCTTCATCAGCTACTCACAAGGTCAAAGCCAAATAACTTAAAAGTCTTTGGAGCATGAACTACACTTAAAGCCATAATAAAAATCACGTTATAAGTAAATATTCACTATAGGGATGAACAAGAACTTTGGGGTCTATTTCGTTAGAAATCGACCAAATAATTTTGTATTATATATAATATATTGATTGGAAACTGAAGAAAAGAGAATATTAAACAACAGTTTACACAAATATTGACACAATTCATTATTTATATTCCGCATTACAATGAAGGACAGCAGCACTTCCCTATCATATATTAGTACGACAAAGTAGTTCATTAATTACTGCTGCTATGATATCTTATTATCATCATCTAGCGTTGGTAAGTATTGTTTTAATACTGATACCTATGTATTGCAATGGTTTATTGAGAAGATGGCGATATAGATTGAAAAAAAAAACGAAATCAGGGAATTATTCTGTTCTTAATGTAATAAGCAATTGAAATATTACAGCAATAAACAAAATATTTGAAACAATATATAATAATCAGCTTATTTGTGTGATGTTCTATGTATGCGCAAAAAAAAAAACCAACCCAACTGACAACTAATGAATTATTCTGCTCTGAAATGTAATAAATAATTAAAATATAAGACAAACAATATATTATTATCAACTTATTTGTGTGATGTTTTATGTATGTGCAAAAAGAACTCGCGACTCTTTCCAATTAAAAGAAAATAAAAAAAAAAAAACTAAATGAAACATCATTTGTTTTGACAAAGAATAATAATAAAAAAAAACTTAAAATTCTAATGGTATTATGAGATATTTTCGCAGCAATTGTCAGTTGGAATATCAGTGGTCAAAAGTATTGAGAAACTTCCAATTGTCAAAGTATATAAAACTAAGCTTTTTCTAAACATTTATCCTGAAGTCAATTCATGTCCGACTTTATCAACAAAAGGAAAAGAGTGTAGTTTATAGTAGTAATTTTCAAATAATTCTTAGAAGCATTTTTTTTCTTCATTTCCTTACAATTTATTAAACACAGATTTAAATTATTTATCTATAAATAAAGTACTATCATTGTATTGTGTGTTGGGTGAAATTAATTAAGTTTTGTTTTTAACTTGCGTATTCTCTAAATATTTAGTCTATAAAATCGCTTTCAAATTACAGAAAAATTACAATTAATTCCGCTTTTGTAGGATATATTTATAATATAACACAAGGGGAAATGTTTCTGATTCGGGGGATTCAGTTGTTATTAAGATTTTATCATTCAACGTTCGATAGTTTTACTGACTAGAAATAAACAAACATCATCTTCAATAATATCTCATTTCTCAAATGTCGTATTTTATATTTACAAGATTTCCAACAGTTAATAGGTAATCATTGATTCTAAACTTATAAATGAGATGTTAAAGTTAAAAATGGATGTAATAATAAATTGATAAAGAAATTTAAGGATTATATAATGTTCTAAACTATGAAATATTTGCCGACAAATAAAATTAAAATGAGAAATATTCTATCCTCTCCCAGTTTAGCGACGAATGAAGTCAGAACTAGAAATGTTCTAACCTAATCTGGTTTAACGACAAACGAAGACAAAAACTAGCAATGTTCTAACTTATTAGGGTTTCCTGAGAAATGAAGACAAAACTAGCAATGTTCTAACTTATTCGGGTTTCCCGACAAATGAAGTCAAAACTAGCAATGTTCTTACCTTTTAGGGTTTTCCGACAAATGAAATAAAAACTAGAAATAATGTAATCTATTATGATTTTCCGACAAATGAAGTCAAAACTGAAAGCGCATACTCACAAAAACCATATCATTCATGAAATAAGGAAGAAAATTTGCGTGTGAATTAATATAATTTTCTTCACTTAGCTAAATGTATTGTTTCACTCGCTAAAAACGCCAGTGAATTAAAGCAGAAAAATTGAACTAATAAATGAATAAATTGGAAAACAAGAAATAATGCACTGCAACATTTTGTTCTTAATTCAGAGTGCTATCTAAGCTTATTTATTGATTTCTTATAAACTCATTGTTTATCATGTTTCTATACTATTACAAAATATATTATAAATATGTGTAAAAAACGTCATTAAATCGTAAAAAGACTATAATATTTCATAAATTTGATATATACATTGTACTTATTTATCTTGTATCTACTACTGTAATGATTACAAAATATTTTGATGTTATCAAAGATAAAAAGACACTCACAATTAAAAGAGAAATTATAGTAATTGCAATGGCTGAGCAAAATGCATGTGTGTATTTCCGTCCGATAAGTTTGTATACATATGGAAAAAACAGAGGAGTCTAGTATTTCAAAGACGTTATTTTTAGCTGATCATGTCATTGTAAACTGCTAATTTCTTAGCAATTACTATGCTTTTTAATTAAATGAAAACACCGAGAAATAAAAAGAAAGGTTTGAAAAACATTTAGATTAAAAATCATAACAAAACAACTTTATAAAGTAGCATTTCCAGGGTTTTGAAAAGGGCTAAATTACAATGGTGTCAGATAGGAGATTATATCGACGACGTTACGTTGTTCTCGCTACAAAGATAGTAGATAGGGTATCCTTAATGGAAGGGGTGGTACCTTTAATGCCAATGATCCTGTCTTTTTCTCTGTTAATGGCCATTTATATGTTTTGGAGGTATCGAATTTGCCTCCATTTAGAACTATGATATTTCGATTAAATTTTTGAACTTTTCAGCTAGTGTGGTATATTTAGTTTTTCATTTCATTAGTCCTGAAATATATATGATATTAACCGTTTAATTTATTATATAAAATATATATGATATTAACCGTTTAATTTATTATATGAAATATATATGATATTAACCGTTTAATTTATTATATAAAATATATATGATATTAACCGTTTAATTTATTATATAAAATATATATGATATTAACCGTTTAATTTATTATATAAAATATATATAATATTAACGTTTAATTTATTATATAAAATATATATGATATTAACCGTTTAATTTATTATATAAAATATATATGATATTAACCGTTTAATTTATTATATAAAATATATATGATATTAACCGTTTAATTTATCATATAATATATATATGATATTAACCGTTTAGTTTATTATATAAAATATATATGATATTAACCGTTTAATTTATTATATAAAATATATATGATATTAACCGTTTAATTTATTATATGATATTAACCGTTTAATTTATTATATAAAATATATATGATATTAACCGTTTAATTTATTATATAAAATATATATAATATTAACGTTTAATTTATTATATAAAATATATATGATATTAACCGTTTAATTTATTATATAAAATATATATGATATTAACCGTTTAATTTATTATATAAAATATATATGATATTGACCATTTAATTTATCATATAATATATATATGATATTAACCGTTTAGTTTATTATATAAAATATATATGATATTAACCGTTTAATTTATTATATAGAATATATATGATATTAACGTTTAATTTATTATATAAAATATATATGATATTAACCGTTTAATTTATTATATAGAATATATATGATATTAACCGTTTAATTTATTATATAAAATATATATGATATTAACCGTTTAATTTATTATATGATATTAACCGTTTAATTTATTATATAAAATATATATGATATTAACCATTTAATTTATCATATAATATATATATGATATTAACCGTTTAGTTTATTATATAAAATATATATGATATTAACCGTTTAATTTATTATATAGAATATATATGATATTAACGTTTAATTTATTATATAAAATATATATGATATTAACCGTTTAATTTATTATATAGAATATATATGATATTAACCGTTTAATTTATTATATAAAATATATATGATATTAACCGTTTAATTTATTATATAATATATATATGATATTAACCGTTTAATTTATTATATAGAATATATATGATATTAACCGTTTAATTTATTATATAAAATATATATGATATTAACCGTTTAATTTATTATATAAAATATATATGATATTAACCGTTTAATTTATTATATAATATATATATAATATTAACGTTTAATTTATTATATAAAATATATATGATATTAACCGTTTAATTTATTATATAAAATATATATGATATTAACCGTTTAATTTATTATATAAAATATATATGATATTAACCGTTTAATTTATTATATAAAATATATATGATATTAACCGTTTAATTTATTATATGAAATATATATGATATTAACCGTTTAATTTATTATATAAAATATATATGATATTAACCGTTTAATTTATTATATAAAATATATATGATATTAACCGTTTAATTTATTATATAAAATATATATAATATTAACGTTTAATTTATTATATAAAATATATATGATATTAACCGTTTAATTTATTATATAAAATATATATGATATTAACCGTTTAATTTATTATATAAAATATATATGATATTAACCGTTTAATTTATCATATAATATATATATGATATTAACCGTTTAGTTTATTATATAAAATATATATGATATTAACCGTTTAATTTATTATATAAAATATATATGATATTAACCGTTTAATTTATTATATGATATTAACCGTTTAATTTATTATATAAAATATATATGATATTAACCGTTTAATTTATTATATAAAATATATATAATATTAACGTTTAATTTATTATATAAAATATATATGATATTAACCGTTTAATTTATTATATAAAATATATATGATATTAACCGTTTAATTTATTATATAAAATATATATGATATTGACCATTTAATTTATCATATAATATATATATGATATTAACCGTTTAGTTTATTATATAAAATATATATGATATTAACCGTTTAATTTATTATATAGAATATATATGATATTAACGTTTAATTTATTATATAAAATATATATGATATTAACCGTTTAATTTATTATATAGAATATATATGATATTAACCGTTTAATTTATTATATAAAATATATATGATATTAACCGTTTAATTTATTATATGATATTAACCGTTTAATTTATTATATAAAATATATATGATATTAACCATTTAATTTATCATATAATATATATATGATATTAACCGTTTAGTTTATTATATAAAATATATATGATATTAACCGTTTAATTTATTATATAGAATATATATGATATTAACGTTTAATTTATTATATAAAATATATATGATATTAACCGTTTAATTTATTATATAGAATATATATGATATTAACCGTTTAATTTATTATATAAAATATATATGATATTAACCGTTTAATTTATTATATAATATATATATGATATTAACCGTTTAATTTATTATATAGAATATATATGATATTAACCGTTTAATTTATTATATAAAATATATATGATATTAACCGTTTAATTTATTATATAAAATATATATGATATTAACCGTTTAATTTATTATATAATATATATATAATATTAACGTTTAATTTATTATATAAAATATATATGATATTAACCGTTTAATTTATCATATGATATTAACCGTTTAATTTATTATATACTCAACATTCAGACCACCCGTTATTTCATCGTAAAATGTGTCATACATGTGTTTACTTGTTGTTAATTGATTGTCTCACGTTTCTGTTACAGTACATTTCCATTATATTTCTGGGAAGACTTGCATTCATCCAAACAGGTGAGATATTTTACACCAATGATACAATTTCTGAGATGGGCATAACATAATGATTGATCATGTTAATTGTATATAATGTTTCAATATCTTACAGAGAGTACTCAATCCCGACACTCCCTCCTCCTGTGAACATCTTAACTTTTACAATATTCTTGTAAAATTAAATTAAATCTCAATCCACCTAAACTATGACTAAATAACTTAGTCTACCGAGCTCAAATTTCAAACATTTGCCTATTTATTTTGTTACCGTAGGCGATTTCAATTTGTGTCATTTTAAGCAATCCCATAGTCGGATTGGAACATCATTCGGACAATGCTCAACTAATATCCCTTCAGAATAATTCCGTTTTTATTGTGATTTTATTACATGAAAATTTGAATAATTTGAGACATTGAGTGTATGGGCTGATAACGTTTTAACCTTGCATATATATGTCGGACTTCATTAAATCAATCAAACAGGATATGTCTTTGTCAAAATATTACTGAAACAAAGTAGTTCTACTTTCGCTTTCCATAGAAGTGTTATTATTGAATGACCCTCATTGCAAATACTGCACCATGATATGAAGCCGTAACACCAAAAAGGACAAACCTTGCAATGGTTAAAAAAAATACGGTACGACATATTTACAACGGTCCACAAAAGACTACAGAGACAACGAACGATTGAACAAGACGAACCCGCTAAATCGTGAGCTCATGTGTTCAGGAAAGATAAATAGCCACTGCTCCACTAGTGACACCCGTCGTGATATTCATGTTAAAGTCCAGTGATAAGCTATGAACGAGGCAAGAACGGGATTTGACTACGGCAAACAGAAGGAGGTCATCTCCGACACAGACATTCCGAAACGGTTAAACGAATCACGAAGGCTACCGTTAAACCTTCGAAGTGACAACTCCAACTCGATCACTAGGAGTTCCTTATTCTGTATCTTCATTGTTAACAGCAGCCTTCTATCAAGGAAATCCTGATAAAAAACACGAGCTATGGAATAACTATATAGTAAAACCTGTCTAAACCGAACACCAAATAAACAGGTTTCCTGTATAAAACACGAGCTATGGAATAACTATATAATAAAACCTGTTTAAACCGAACACTAAATAAACAGGTTTCCTGTATAAAACACGAGCTATGGAATAACTATATAGTAAAACCTGTCTAAACAGAACACTAAATAAACAGGTTTCCTGTATAAAGCACGAGCTATGGAATAACTATATAGTAAAACCTGTCTAAACCGAACACCAAATAAACAGGTTTCCTGTATAAAACACGAGCTATGGAATAACTATATAATAAAACCTGTTTAAACCGAACACTAAATAAACAGGTTTCCTGTATAAAACACGAGCTATGGAATAGCTATATAGTAAAACCTGTCTAAACAGAACACTAAATAAACAGGTTTCCTGTATAAAACACGAGCTATGGAATAACTATATAGTAAAACCTGTCTAAACAGAACACTAAATAAACAGGTTTCCAGTATAAAACACGAGCTATGGAATAACTATATAGTAAAACCTGTCTAAGCAGAACACCAAATAAACAGATTTCCTGTATAAAACACGAGCTATGGAATAACTATATAATAAAACCTGTTTAAACCGAACACTAAATAAACAGGTTTCCTGTATAAAACACGAGCTATGGAATAACTATATAGTAAAACCTGTCTAAGCAGAACACTAAATAAACAGGTTTCCTGTATAAAACACGAGCTATGGAATAACTATATAGTAAAACCTGTCTAAGCAGAACACTAAATAAACAGGTTTCCAGTATAAAACACGAGCTATGGAATAACTATATAGTAAAACCTGTCTAAGCAGAACATCAAATAAACAGGTTTCCTGTATAAAACACGAGCTATGGAATAACTATATAGTAAAACCTGTCTAAACAGAACACTAAATAAACAGGTTTCCTGTATAAAACAAACATAATAAGGGCCCAATGTAGGAAGTTGTGTTAATTTAAACTGTATAATCTGAACACTTATCTATACGAACACAAAAATTGGTCTAAATGAGGTTGGGTTCAGACATGTTTAGACTGTATGATTGGACCATTATTTTCTATATAAATGAATTGAGGTGAGAGGATGTTCTTCGGTGTGTTGATGTTGATGTTGACAAACACTGTCTAAATTATCTTTTCATAATAATAGATGTGGACCACTGTATGCAACATACGTGTAGTTTATTCGTGGCATTGACAATTTTGATTATTTTAATACTCTTCATTACACCTCCCCCTTATTTATTTTGAGCAAAATGTACATAAAATCTATTTATTTTGAATGAAATGATCTGTCAAGTTTTTTTTAAACTATTTAATTATCTATTTTTACATTTCAAAGTTTTATGTTGAAAATGTTTTGTTAACATACCACTAGATGGGCGTGCAGTTTGTTTTAATCTTTTATAGGTGAAGGGGAACATTTCGTGAAGTTTATTTGCTTTGTACACCTTCACTTTATCTAATGAATAGTCAACTGCGAATTAAACACTTCAATTGTTTTGCAGTAGGAGAAATAACATATGTATATTGTAAAGAACGTATCACAAAGTTGTAATAGAGAAACATGTCATTGTCTAACGTTCTAATAATCTAGAAAATATAGTTAGAATATAGACTACATTTATCGATTCACTTTGTTACATTGTACGAATTATGTATATATAGGTCTACAGAGGTCAATGCCTTGCACGAAGTATATACATGAATGTTTACATACGACAAAACCTTGTACGAATTATTATTCTATTATTGTCTACTCCTGAGGGAATTGTTCTCCCAGTGCCGTATTTAGGACAAATGAGGCCCTGTGCTAGTTAAGTTATGAGGCCCCTTACTTGGGCCCTGAAGGAGGTAGACCCGGTAGGCCTACGCAGGCATTCAGGCCTACATGCTGAGGAAATTTAGGAATAGTTAAAATATTAAAATTGCACCACATAAGGAAAAATCCATCGAAAAAAAATTAATTGGCAGGAAGATGCCCCCCCCCTGGCTAACGGGGCCCTGTGCTTAAGCACACCTAAGCACAATGGTAAATCCGGTAAATGCCGTATAGTGCCCGAGCCAACAGGCGAGATCACTATACCTCACCAGATAACACTATGGGAAAACTGTTCTCGAGGGATAAGACAATAATATATTTAGTACATAACATCCCATTCTAGACATAAAAGAAAAACACACTGAAATTCAACATTGCAATAATAATAACAAAATTTACAATGTAACATTATATTTGTATTGCCAAACTTGACCATGTTGACATCAGACTACAGTACGAGTCTATTTTAAGGGAGATAAATCTTGACAAAAATATATAAAAATTACGCGGGAAAATCTATGCCACAGATATAGTGTCCGCGGGAAATCATTTGAAACTGGTACAGTTCCCGTCGCTAGGTATAGTCACCCGTTGTCAAGAGTACTGTTCAGAATAATACACACTGATTATCCAATCAAAATACGGCATTTTCATATGTTAGCCACTAATATTCTATTAGTATCTTCTCTTGAGGGAACTGTTCTCTTATAGTGTTGTCTGGTAAGGTATAGTGTCTGAGCCAACGGCGAGGGCACTATACCTCACCAGACAACACTAGGAAAACTGTTCACGAGGGAGAATACATTAATATTTATAGTACGTAACATCTCATTCTGGAGATAAAAGGAAAAATATAGGTAAATTTGTTTTTATTGCCAAACCTAGCCATGTTGACAGCAAAACAATAAACTGACTGCTTTGAACGCTTTCTATTTCTTTTTATTTTTTTATTGTCTTATTCTGCCTGTTAGCAGATATCACCTTGGCCCAGCCTGTCAAGTAATGTAAAAATATAATTTCATTTACAATTAACATTATTTTTAATTTCACAATAAAATAGATTCTGTACCACATTTTTTATTCATATCAATATATCAACAAACCTGTATAATAAAAATTCGTGCGTCGGTTATTTTACCTTATACAATAAAAGTGGGTTACATTGTGATTTGTGGAAAGGACTTTTTCCCCAATATAATAGGAATTATTTAATTCAATTTTAGAATAACAGAATTTATTTTCATTATCAATGTAAGGCGTTTTCTATTTTAACAAATTTAAATCTTGCCAAAAATATATAAAAATAACGCGGGAAAATCTATGCCACAGGGATAGTGCCCGCGGGAAATCGCTTGAACCTGGTATAGTTCCCGTCGCTAGGTATAGTCACCCGTTGTCAAGTGTACTGCTCAAAAATAGTTAATACTAATCATCCAATCAAAATAAAGCATTTTCATATTTTATGTAAGTATAATGAACATAATGCGGTAAAAAATATACCTTGTACGAATTATATATAAAGATTACCATGCGGTAAAAAAAACCCTTATACGAATTATATATAAAGAATACCATGCGGTATGCGGTAGAAAAGGGTGTGCGAATTTATATAAAGATTACCATGCGGTATAAAACATTGTACGAATTATACATAAATGTTTCTATAATGTAAAGCCTTCTACGAATTATACACAATAATTCTATGTATGGCGTAAATACGGTAACAGCATTGCACTAATTATCCATAAAGGTGCACACAGGACAAGGACTTGTACGAATTATACATAAAAGTTTCCACACGGTAAAAACATATTTTACGAATAATATATATCTTGTATATTTAGCATATCTAGGATGCTACCAAGATTCTCCCGTTTCTAGAGAGCTCTATGGCAACCCAGGAAACTATAACCCATCCTCCATAGATGCTACAGAATGTGAGATTTTGTGCGGCACCCAAGGGCATGGATATGCCGGTCTAACGGCGGGGAAACTATGTCTTTGTGGTCCGACTATGACAGGTTCAACGTCAGGCACATGTGATGCCCTCTGTCCCGGGGACGTGTCCCAGACCTGTGGTACCAGTGATATCTATAACAGTGTATATACTGCTTTAGTTATAATGACTGGGTTCAAGATATCCCCAGCCAATGGTAAGTTACACTAAACCGTGAGATCTGATTTCGTATGGACATGATTGAAACATGTCATACCAGAACATCTTGAACACACCAAACAATGTCGTGTAGAAGATATTAGTTTGTTTATTTTATCTAAGAGCTGTATATCCGTGATAAATCTAATTACCTAACTTGTTTACCAATAGTTCTTTTCAAAGTAAGTATTTACGTAAAATATGTTTCGGTCGTTCGATTGTGAAGGTTTTGATCTTTCATACCTGTATTATATTTGAATAACAAATGTATGTGTTCACACAGCGTTATATAGCTCGGTGGTTCAGATATTCTACAAAACATATTTCTAAAGTTCTTACAACTATATTGTCAGTAACCAAATATGGTATCTGAAATAACTGTGATCAAGGATATCCTACCAGTGATGTGAATCACATGTGAATGATTTTCACACTTGAGTTTTACATGTCTTAGTACATACTCTTTCCAAGAACCATAGCTCAACAATGACAACAATCATATTAAAAATCATGAATCCAGTTGCTTGCACTTCTTTTATTATTATTTGTCATTATGGTTTTACTCCGTGTTTTCTAATCTTTGTCATTGTTTATTTTCGATCAGATATCTTAGAGACATATGCTTTAACTACTATCAACTTTAACCTGACATCCGGTTCCGGAGTAACATATAGTGGTAAAGTATATGATGGAGGACCGAATTTTGGACCATTATCTACGCAATATATAACATACCACATCCGTCAGCATGGCCGGATTGTAATGACAGCCACTGCAACAAATGGTATTACAACACTCAAAGATGAAACAGTTTTACAGGTCAGTTCTTTTGTCTTGAAATATTAAGGGAAAAAAGACAAAGCTTGAAATGAAAAATAAATATGAATTAATTATAATAAATTATAATAAAAATTAGCTTCAAGACGGTAACGAACTAATTGTTTTATAAATTTATCAACATAAGGGAATACCTATTAGGTTTTAAATGTTACTATATCGTCTGTTGACGGTTACAGATTTCTATACAAAAATATACATGTCCCATTACTTATTATTTACTTATATTTGTTACGTCTTGTATTAGGTACAAACCAGGGTTAGGAGTGTTACTGTGAGCTGTCCTTCCTCGGTGGAAATCCATACCCAGTTTGAATGTATATTACTTATTGCCATGGGAACCAACATGGACATACATGTAGATATGGATGACGGTACTGTTTATCAGTTTATATCACCAGGTATCTATTATATACATATTTTGCATTACTTGTTAAACTACAAAAATAGATTAAATATTCATTCAAAATCCAATTTTTGGTTAAATCTTTTGTGGTCTTTCAATGAAATTCTTTCTAAATATTTTGAGATTTTGAGTTCACCTTTTTTATTCTATGCCTTCTACTGTATCACCACAACATATTTTTGAGAACAATAATAACAAAACGTAGATATCTAATTTGGTGCACACGACACGTTTCTGTAATAATCATCATCAGGTATGCTTGTAGTCACCAGATTGGAAAGCCAAATAATGTAATAGTCTCTGAGAGCATGTAATCCAAAGGATAGTCCATGTCGGCTAATGTCACTTGTGCATTAGGGAGGAGAACATTAGCTTTGATCAATTAGGTTATTTAGAAACTGTAAATTTCAAAGATAAATATATATATAATAAACCCCGGCAGTGCACTAACTCCTGGGCATATGATACAACCCGGGACCAATAGTCTACCAACACAGGTATAGTCAATTTACGATAATTTAGAAATCAATTTTTTTTTTATAAAATCTTTGGTACTTGTTTTTTCTCTCTCCAGACACAATACAGTTAACAAAGGGGAAGTTGTTTGGAGTCAC
The DNA here is from genome assembly GCA_963383655.1 of Bathymodiolus septemdierum. NCBI lineage: Eukaryota > Metazoa > Mollusca > Bivalvia > Mytilida > Modiolidae > Bathymodiolus > Bathymodiolus septemdierum. The sequence goes on along the minus strand of OY726522.1, from coordinate 86,904,916 downwards.
ATCAGGAGTTACCTACCCTGGTGATATGCTGTATGTTATGCCTGAGCACATTTTTACCACAAACGGTACTCTCGTGGCTGTTGAATTTATATCGGATACTACAGGAGTCGTTTATATTCAGGTAGATTTTTCTATTCGATTTGAGGTTAACAATTCCTCTTGTAAACATTAAATTCCAAAAACACATAAAAGACAAAAGCTGGTCCTTGCTTGAATAAATGTTAGAGAATAGCGAAGAGACAATCACAAATGGACACTCCAGAGAAACTGGCAACCCCGAGTGCACAAGACGAAGACAAAAAACCAAAACACAACACAATATGTGTTGGACACCACTATACGCATATAAGACATTAGCCCTCCTACAAAGACGAACCGAACATCGTTTTTGAAATCAGCACAAAAATAAATGATAAATGATAAATAGACTTTCAGCAGGCAAAGGGATAGAAACAAACAATAGAATTAAAATAAATTGCACAGAATGGTTTTAACAAATGGACGATAGCAAAACAAAGAACAGTACCAATGCTTGGTCATTGTTAGTACATGGTCTATACGATAGAATCTGTTGTTAATGATTACTTTAATTATAAAAATATCAAAATATATACTTTGATTGAATTTTATATTAAAAAAGTATCGAAATAAATTAATTGTCTTTACGAGAGACTAGATGTAAAATTATATGTCCAATTATTTTTATTTTGAAGCAATAAGAATAAAACTTGTCTCAAAGACTTAATTACTATGTAAGGGTAATAACAAAATTACCGAACTCCGAGCAATCTTACAAAGGGAAAGTCAAAACTCATAAGTATATAAACAGACAAAATCAGTTAACAACCGGAAAACTGTGAAAACCGTAATGACCCTGACTTGGTACAGGCATTTCTAAAGAAATGGTGGGTTGAATCAGATTTTAAAGCGCCAAACCTCCCCCTTTCATTACGGCTCAAAGTTTCCGGCTGTCACTATAACAGTATTTATAACAATACTTGAACAAAACAGGTAAAACTGTTGTCATAACAGCACCAAACTCAGTGAAGTGAATGTCAAAAACATTTTATAAGGCACACATTGTAACATGGCATGTACCAAATATATTTATGGGTATTTATAGCCACTTTCAATGATAATTCACGTGCAATATTAGAATTAAATTTGATAGGTTTTTGAAACAAATATTGCCATAAAATCAGTACGAAAAATTCCCATTTTGTTTGGATATCTGACTTGTAGTACTTAACATAATTGTAATATGACTAGCTGTAGACCTCTGGCTTGTTGGAATATTAGTTCCCACGGTATCATCAATTCTTATATCCGATTAATTGGAAGTTTTCACAATTTATTTGTTAGACGAATTATAATTCAAAGGAATGTTGAATATTAAGTATTTGTACATGAGTTACTGGAGAATATTCTGATCAGAGCTATCCCACATCGAATATTTTCTCAAAGTATTTTATTTTTGTCCAAATAAACAAATTTCAATAATAATTTAGTTGACATACGTTATTCAGATGAGTCTTACTTTAATAGGTATATAGACCTGGCTGTTCATCTGGACTTTACTACTGCCCTAAAAGTAATGCCTGCATAAACGATGGATTGTTTTGTAATACCCAAATATTAGCTGCCAGATGGAAGCAACAGTGTAACACTGGACAAATGTACAGTGTGGCTAAACGACAATGTGTCGACATGGTAACTGAATCACTCGTATCTAATGCACCTATACAAGATTGGAGTCGGATGAATTTTCCTAATTACACGCTGACAGGAGAGTTGTCTATCAATATTCCTACTACTGGTGAACAGTTTTATGAAATCCCAGACAATGAAGTATTGTCAGTACAAAAAGGTGATATTTTAGCTCTTAAGGAACCTAGTGGAAAGATTGCTGTTTTGGATGCAACAGGAAAGAATTATGAATTCTACTATGACGTCAACAGTGATGGAAGATGGCTGACGAGACTTTCGTCTGGTTTTGATTTAGATACAACACCGAATACATTTGCAGCTCAGCATGCTATAAAGGCGTATTTGGAGAAACCTTCAAAGCTTAAATTTCGACACACTTTCAATAGCGTTCAGTTGCATTTAAATGTGACGGCTACAGTTCATAATAACGTCACAAATCCAAGTATAAAAGCTGTGGCTTTGATTGAAAACCAAGTGCCTATATCAAATGTTATGATTATAGCACCTTTTGCAGGTAATTTATGTTAATTCAGATTTTTAACTGGGTACTGATGGAGGTTCTCTGAGTTCAAGCCCACAGGGCGTCCTTGAGTGGCGGATAGGTGGGCCTTCGAGATTGGGGATGGAGGGTGGGTGTCAGGTCACAATATTGAAAACCTGACCGTAGACCATAGTGAGTAACGTGTAGAATGCCAAGCTCCTTGCACGCTAAAGACATCTTTTGTATATTTCGAAAAAGATTAGGCGCGTTGTAGGCACTATAATAAACTACGATTTTCGCCATTTACAAATCCCTCCATACTTTTCCACTGGCAGTCAACAGTCGTTGACCAAGTTGACCAATCGATTCCCTCATCTCATATAGTTTTTATGTTTTATTGAACTTGTTCTCATCCTGAATGTAATTGATCACTGGACGTTAAGCAATAATCAATCAATGAATCAGAATATAAAAAAGCACAATTAATAATCATTGTGAGAGATACCACTGGTACAAACTCCACTAACTAAACAGGAGCCTATGCATGTGAAATAAAACGTTTGTTCATAGAGATTCAAACCACCTTGACTAAACAAGTGACTAAATTATTTGTTCATGGTGATGAGGACCACTTAAACTAAACAGAGGATGTTACCTTTAAAATAAATTGTTCCTGATTACCAACAACTTGGACTAAACAGGGGACTTTGCCTCTAAAATAAATTGTTCCTGATTACCAACAACTTAAACTAAACAGGGGACTTTGCCTCTAAAATAAATTGTCCCTGATTACCAGCAACTTAAACTAAACAGGGGACTTTATCTCTAAAATAAATTGTTCCTGATTACCAACAACTTAAACTAAACAGGCGACTTTATCTCTAAAATAAATTGTCCCTGATTACCAACAACTTAGACTAAACAGAGGACTTTGCCTCTAAAATAAATTGTTCCTGATGACCAACAACTTAAACTAAACAGGCGACTTTATCTCTAAAATAAATTGTTCCTGATGACCAACAACTTAAACTAAACAGGCGACTTTATCTCTAAAATAAATTGTTCCTGATGACCAACAACTAAGACTAAACAGGCGACTTTATCTCTAAAATAAATTGTTTCTGATTACCAACAACTTAGACTAAACAGAGGACTTTGCCTCTAAAATAAATTGTTCCTGATGACCAACAACTTAAACTAAACAGGCGACTTTATCTCTAAAATAAATTGTTCCTGATGACCAACAACTTAAACTAAACAGGCGACTTTATCTCTAAAATAAATTGTTCCTGATGACCAACAACTTAAACTAAACAGGCGACTTTATCTCTAAAATAAATTGTTCCTGATGACCAACAACTTAAACTAAACAGGCGACTTTATCTCTAAAATAAATTGTTCCTGATTACCAACAACTAAGACTAAACAGGCGACTTTATCTCTAAAATAAATTGTTCCTGATGACCAACAACTTAAACTAAACAGGCGACTTTATCTCTAAAATAAATTGTTCCTGATTACCAACAACTAAGACTAAACAGGCGACTTTATCTCTAAAATAAATTGTTCCTGATGACCAACAACTTAAACTAAACAGGCGACTTTATCTCTAAAATAAATTGTTCCTGATGACCAACAACTTAAACTAAACAGGCGACTTTATCTCTAAAATAAATTGTTCCTGATGACCAACAACTTAAACTAAACAGGCGACTTTATCTCTAAAATAAATTGTTCCTGATGACCAACAACTTAAACTAAACAGAGGATTTTACCTTTAAAATATTTGTTTGTGCATGGCGATGCAAACCATTTAAACCAAATGTTTTCACATACCAGAAAATATTAATGTTCATAAATATTTCTTTTAGCTTCCACAAATGGGTCAGTTTTATTGACAGTAGCATCACATAATGGTACATCACCTGAGTATACCTGGAACTTTGGTACTGGTGTTGAGAATACAACAACATTTAATTACATACCATACAGCTATAATGAATCAGGGGTTTATATAGTTACAGTGACTGCTTCTAATGATATCAGCAGTGCCACTAACTCAGTGAGTCAATATTAGTATTATATTGATTATATTAATTAGCATTATAAGCATTGCTACCTACTCAATGAATTATAAATATAAGCAGAAGAAATAACTCAGAGAGTCAATATTAGTAACATAAAGCAGTGTTAGTACCGTAAATTGGGAAAGTTTTGCGTAGGGATATTTTGGCGGTGTTCTCTCTGGAGGCATGTGTGTAATTATGGCGTTTCTTCAAATTGATATGTTCAATTTTGTCACCCTAAGAAACAGATGATGTTCTCATTTCGTTGATAATCCATTTAATGAAAAAAAATATGATTTCTTTTGTACTTCCAGTATATTTTGCATTGTAGCATAAGCAGTGAGTGAGTATTAGTATTATCAACTGTTAATCGGTTCTTTGGATGTACTTATTTATTGTGTGTTATTGTTATAATCTTATCGTGATGACTGATGCATGTATATGACGCAAAGAATTCGAATGAAAAAACAACACAACATAAAAATAATATTGTAAAACTGACATATTTACTTTTCCGATCGACCACCATTCAGATCCGTAAAAGCATGCGTGTTAACTGTAATGTGACCTATCTCCCCTCTTTCCTGGTCGCCATTGCAGATATCTTTAAGGAGGTATTGGTTCTCGTTCTCTCTTAGGGTACACTAGAGCAACTTGAGTCTTCGTTGCTATCAGTGGGGCATGAACTTGTCAGATCTTCTGTTTCATTTAACTGTGGCAGGTTTTTTCAACATAGCTTTGTTTCTGTCATGAATCGAGGCCTGAAAGATGAATCTTAGATTAATGCAAGATATGATATTTGTTTTTAGTGTGTTGTTATTGTACAAGATACTATACAGGGTTTATCAGCACCCTCTACAGACACTACAACCATATTTGGCAATATGTCAACAGTATTCTGGAATATATCACAAGGTAAGATGTGATGATAAATACATCGCTACAGATAGGCAAGAAGAGTTTGAAGATACCAAAGGGAGGTAATCAGAATCCGTAAATCGAAGAAGAACAGGCAACACAATAGTCAAAAGAAAAAGTACAAAGCAAAATATCGCCACTGAAAATAAAATCCTACAGAGTGAATTATATGATAAATGAACAACACTAGGTAAGATGTTGTAGCTGTATGTAACAATTACAGTTCTATATATAGTAACACCATAATAGCAATGACGTAATAATGATCATACCAGATTAAGCTTCAGACTGCCACTGGTACTTTGGATACTGGTTATTCTTATTCTCTTTAAAACCATGGTCTAGTATTGCGCATACCTAAATGCCTATCATTTTGAAATTTCAGAATAAAATAAACACTAGAAAAAACCGAAGGGTCAATCAAGAATTGACAAATCCAGAAACACTGGGAACATTGGGTACACAAGACACAGGACGAAGACAAACAAAACAAAAACACAACACAGGAAACTACAAAGATGAGAAACATAACCATTTGTGTATATATCTATAATATAATGAATGTAAATAACGAGCGTTTGTTTTGTTAGGTACCAACGTGAGTTATACAGCACTAATTGTATAATAAATATAAATAACGAGTGTTTGTTTTGTTAGGTACCAACGTGAATTATACAGCACTAATTGTATAATAAATATAAATAACGAGTGTTTGTTTTGTTAGGTACCGACGTGAATTATACAGCACTAATTGTATAATAAATATAAATAACGAGTGTTTGTTTTGTTAGGTACCAACGTGAATTATACAGCACTAATTGTATAATAAATATAAATAACGAGTGTTTGTTTTGTTAGGTACCAACGTGAGTTATACAGCACTAATTGTATAATAAATATAAATAACGAGTGTTTGTTTTGTTAGGTACCGACGTGAATTATACAGCACTAATTGTATAATAAATATAAATAACGAGCGTTTGTTTTGTTAGGTACCAACGTGAATTATACAGCACTAATTGTATAATAAATATAAATAACGAGTGTTTGTTTTGTTAGGTACCAACGTGAGTTATACAGCACTAATTGTATAATAAATATAAATAACGAGTGTTTGTTTTGTTAGGTACCGACGTGAGTTATACAGCACTAATGGTATAATAAATATAAATAACGAGTGTTTGTTTTGTTAGGTACCGACGTGAATTATACAGCACTAATTGTATAATAAATATAAATAACGAGTGTTTGTTTTGTTAGGTACCAACGTGAATTATACAGCACTAATTGTATAATAAATATAAATAACGAGTGTTTGTTTTGTTAGGTACCAACGTGAATTATACAGCACTAATTGTATAATAAATATAAATAACGAGCGTTTGTTTTGTTAGGTACCAACGTGAATTATACAGCACTAATTGTATAATAAATATAAATAACGAGTGTTTGTTTTGTTAGGTACCGACGTGAATTATACAGCACTAATTGTATAATAAATATAAATAACGAGCGTTTGTTTTGTTAGGTACCAACGTGAATTATACAGCACTAATTGTATAATAAATATAAATAACGAGCGTTTGTTTTGTTAGGTACCAACGTGAATTATACAGCACTAATTGTATAATAAATATAAATAACGAGTGTTTGTTTTGTTAGGTACCGACGTGAATTATACAGCACTAATTGTATAATAAATATAAATAACGAGTGTTTGTTTTGTTAGGTACCAACGTGAATTATACAGCACTAATTGTATAATAAATATAAATAACGAGCGTTTGTTTTGTTAGGTACCAACGTGAATTATACAGCACTAATTGTATAATAAATATAAATAACGAGTGTTTGTTTTGTTAGGTACCGACGTGAATTATACAGCACTAATTGTATAATAAATATAAATAACGAGTGTTTGTTTTGTTAGGTACCGACGTGAATTATACAGCACTAATTGTATAATAAATATAAATAACGAGTGCTTGTTTTGTTAGGTACCAACGTGAGTTATACAGCACTAATGGGAGACGACTACGTGTATACTCTAAGCTATCCGTTCACTGGTGTTAGTGTTGGTACAACAATAACTAGCAATACCACGACAGATCCACCAGTTAACATCATACAATACAATGGATCCTCAAATGGTAAGTAAGATATTTCATTGTTAAAAACTCTTAATGTTTAGTTCAAAGTTGTAGGGACACATTAACAGAAAAACGTCAAACTTCAGCATTCAAATTCCAAGAAGGTAACATAAGGTTTTCTTGCTCCCAAAACTTTTAAATTATTTGGTTTTCTAATCTTTTAACTTTGAGCGTCGTGACCACCAAATGTGATACCTAAGTAATAAAATATTACGTTTGATCAATGACGAGGACAGCAGATGATGCCCATTCGAAGGTACATGCTTGTGAATTCATCATTTCTTTTTTTGTTTGTTATTTCAATGCAGCTAGACGGAACAATACGCAATCCTTAAGATCAAGACATAAAATACCAAAAAAAAAAAAAAAAAAAAAGACTGGACAAGACAAACTCCAGATACTATGAAATTTAATGTCTTAAGATAGTATTTGTCATTATAATGATAATTTTGCACATTTATTTTAGGAATGGAAGGATTTATATCACATCGATATCTCACTCCGGGATGGTACACGTTTACACTTGTTGCTGAAAACCATATCAGCAAGAAGAATATCACTTTTTATTTCGCTGTCCAAATAATAATAACAGGACTGATAATACAGCCTACAAATCCTATACCTTTCTACAATACACGTGAAATATATTTTACCATTGACACTGGTTCACATCTACAACTAAATGCGTCAATAAATGGAAGTACATTACCTGATATAATTTGCGATGAAACAACAAGTAATGGGACTGTGATGATATTATCAAATTCATACAACGCCGTAGGATCACACTATCTTGAGATTAACATAACCAATTTAGTAAGTCCCATCGTGTCCGAGACTTTAGAAGTCTGGATAGATTATCGTATAACTAACTTATCAATAGGTATTGATAGATCATACATTCCTGTTGATGATAACATGACCTTTAATATTGGTATGCAATGGTGTTCTCGATTTACTTCATACATCGACTTTGTAGATGGTTCACCAATAGAAACTACCTACTATGATTTACTCATGGATCCTGAAAAGTTTAACTATACACATGCATTCACCTTTCCTGGAGTTTTCTCTGTAAATTTTACAATAGAAAATCCCGTAGATTATCACAACAGCCAACATGATATATATGTACAATACGGAGTTAAGAATATTGATGTACAATGGACAAAGACTGTCAGAATTGAGCCTGGTTCTGCCGGTTTAGGGCGACTCTGGGTTAGATTTATGGGAGGCGTCCCTCTGCCAACCAGTGCTTCGTGTCTCATAAATTTTGACGACAATACGACAAGCACACACCCATTAGAAGAACCTATTATTGAATCTACAACTAAATCTTTTGAAACAACCGAAGGAATTAATTGTGACGAAGTGTTCAGCCTTTGTAACACTAGTTTTAACGACACACAAACAACACAACAACCAGTCAACACAACAGTACCACAATGTCCATACATGTTATTGACGGAATGCCTAGCAACAACGCCATCTCCTGTAACCATAGGAACAACACCAGAACCGACGGCTGGAACAACAATAGCAGACGATTTCTTTTCCATTCCAGTTGACCACGAATATAGTTTGGAGGCAACATATGACGTCACTGTCAACATCTCAAATTTAGTCAGTTATATGTATTTTACTCTGACATTTGAAGTTGATAAACCTATATACGACTTAATTCTCATTGCTGAGCCCTCTTATGTAGTTAAAAATGCGTACGCTTCACTGAATGTGTCAATGTCTTGGGGAAGTCGTGTTATTTGTGCATGGTATATTGGTGATGGCACACCATCAGTGTCTGCCGACTGTGATCATTACTCACAAACATCATACTCTCATCTTTTTACCCAAGTCGGTGTCTTTCACCCAGAGGTATACGCTATAAATGCTGTAAGCTCGTCCAATGTTTCTTCCTCAACGGGGCCTATCATTGTGCAAGTTCCCGTGACTAAATTTTCACTTCGTTGTCCAGTTGATGATAACAAAATCGGGCCTCCCTGGTTTGCAGACTATAAGACTAACGTGACCTTTGAACTTTTATGGGAATATTGGCAAAATGAGTATCCTACTAATGCATCATACACAATAGATTTTGGAGATGGCACGGTGACATCACCGGTTCTATTAAAGACAACATTTGACAATCAAAATCATCTCTTAGGCAAGCATTTGGTCTTTGACCTTTATCACACGTATCTCAAGGGAGGTAATTATACAGTGAGTATAAATATATTGAATTTAGTGAGTAATGAGACTTACACAGTATCACATGACTTATATGAGGCTTTGGTAGGACTGGATGTTAACATTTTTGACTACAACCCAGCAACAGGACAAGATGTTATCGGTGGAGGTTTGGGTCAAAATTATTTTACTCTTGAAAACCCCGTTAAATTTGTAGCATCACATCAGCGCGGATCTCATGTAACGTACACCTGGAAATACGGTGATCAAATTCAGGAATCATTTTATTATGAAAAAGAGGCTTTTCACATGTATGATAAAGATACTTGTTTTACGACAGAATTAACGGCCAAGAATTTTCACAATGAACTCAAACTAACTCGATTTATATGTATACAGAGAGGATGCTTTAATATTTCAATTTTTTGTGACAATCCGCGTGCTAAGAATTCTACTTTTATATACCAGATAGACCCGGGAACTGTTGGAACAGATGCTTGTTATATGATCAATTTTAATTCTGACATGGCATATCCTTATCAGTATATCATGTTCGGTGATGCAACGCAGTGTTCTGTAATACCTGAATGGTCAGCTGTCTGGAATGATCCTGATAAATTATGGTTTGAGAAAGATTCAGATGTTTGGTATTCTAACAAGACGGATAACCCGACAAATTATAATATTAGCGTTGATTCAACATTTATCTTCGAGGGTTACTACCATGTTAGCTTGTTCTGTCAAAACAAAGTTTCTAATACACAACATGACTTCAGGGTAGGCGTTACAAAAGGGCCGTGTTGGTGGCCGTATGTTAATGTCTCGGAGCCAAACAAATGTATAAAGCCTTTTTGTGATCATGACACTGGTATTGATGACTTGAAAACACATTACAAATCTGAGAAGCTGGTTGTTAAGTCAAATGTCATTATTAATTGTACAGCTACAAAAATAGCGTACTTTTATTGGCAAGTGTTCTACATTGACGAAAGCAGTATGAACGAAACTGAAATAGCAAATTTGAGCGGTGCAGACGTATATTCAATTGGAGCAAGACAGCTTATATTAGAACCAAGAACACTGGACTACGGTCTATACAGGATTAGATTAAATGTTAGTATGAATGAAGTAATAGGAATGGTCAGTGTTGATGAATGTTACATTCGTATTATACCATCACCTTTACAGTTCGAAATAAATGGGGGTGACTTTATGATGCGTCGATGGGGTGATGAAAATGCTTTGAATATTGATGCCCTTTCTCTTGCATTTGACCCCGATGTCGACCCCACGGACAAATCAGGTATGACCTTCATATGGATGTGTCGGCGACTGTGTGAAACATGGCCGAAGTATAGAGCCGACTTCACTATAAAAAGGAAATTTAAGACGAATTGTACCTATTCAGTCCCGGATGATCGGGGATGTTCTAAAGTTGACAAAGTTGATACTTCTGGTAAGTTAATAAGTAAACAGTGATATGTTAACTTGAAAACTACATTTACATAACGTCATAGGTAAATAAGCAGATTAATGCACATGATTTGATGGTCGTATATCAGGGGGTGAATGTACGTCATAATTGGAAGCCATTTTGTGCCGCATGAAGGTAAGGTTTTACCTATAGCATTAGTTATTGTAAGGATAACATTAAATGTGGTAGTGCGTCAAATGCCCCTAAATGTCTGCTAAAGAACGGTGTGTCCATCGTTCAAAAACTTGTCAAACTCTCAAGCTCAAAACACAAGAAGGACACGAGATGCAATGGCCGAAAGAAAAAGGACAAACGACAAACAATGATCTACAAGACACTTCACAGAAAGCTAATGATTGAACAACACAAACTCCACTTAAAGCAGTGGTAAGTTCAAGTGCTCCAGAAAGGTCAACAGTTGCCACCCTACTAGTGGCACCAGTCGTGTTACTCTTGATAAAAATCAGACGATATGAAAGAGGAAATGAGGACGGGATTGTTTCTACGACACAAGGAACATATTCGTGGCCATCTGTGACACAAATATTCCACAACGATTGACCAAGCTCCATCTTAACCATAAGAAACCTTGTTTCAGTTGTTTTAGTTCTGTACCTCTTTTGTTCTTATACGAAATTGTTTGATATTTCTCCTGTGAACTTTATTTCTGCTATTGTTTGCATCCTAACAAGCATTCAGATTTAATATAGAAGACATTTATTGGGAATGACAGTTGTTGATATGTGTATGCATGACGAAGTTCACAAGCATTCCTTTGAAATACTTAGCAATAAAGATATCACTACAGTTAATTGACAATAAATATAATGTTATGTGATGATCCATTGCATGCACATACGCGGTCCTTACAGTCTTGAAACCCTGAACTAATAAATCAGTGTGTGTATTTGTGAGTGTGTTTTAACAAGTAAACTATTTTCGTTAAAGGTATTCTCCCGAACGCCTCAGGTGGTATGCTTGACACACTATTCTCGGGGGATATGTATGAAAATGATGAGGTCGAAATAAAAGCATATTTGATTAAAGGTGATAGAATAGTACATGATACTCAGAGGATATATATAGCAGAAGGAGACCCACCTATAGTTGGTATAAAGTAAGTAATATAGAAGTACAGTCAAGCCTGTATATAAAGGCCACTCAAGGAAACCTAAAAGTGTGGCCTTTATCAGCAGTTGCCCTTTATTTACAGGTTAAAATCATATGCACTATTCATTAATGGGAAAAATGAGACTGACCTTTATAGACAGTGATTTGTTATATCGTGATGCCCTTTAAGGCAGGTTTGACTGTAATACATTAAAGGAAAATCGAATGGACAATCAAGAATGGACAATTCAGAAACAAAGACAACATCGTCATAACTACACGAAGACAAACAAAACACCGCACATAAAAACTAAAAAGACGAGCAACAAGGATCCCACCATAGAAACGAACATATTTCATTTGTCATTTCGTATGTCTTCAGATTTTCTTTGTGTCTCCATAGGAGCAATGGTGGTATATGTTGCTATTAAAGAACAATCAAGAAAACCACATCACACGAATGACCAAATGCTAAGAGCTTTAAGCTGATAATGCAAGATCAGTTATAATGCAGTTTAAGAGTCATAGACGGTTATATCAGTGAGTGTCTAGTATTTAAGAGTCATCGACGGTTATATCAGTGATTGTCTAGTATTTCTGTTATTTGTTTTTATCTTTAGAACAAACTAGTGCATCCATGACAGCAGAGATGTTTTAGGTTGTCTTCAGTATAAACATTAGGAACCTGTAGATGATTGTAGCATATTTATTCACATCTACATTCATAAAATGTCATTCTACGAACATTTACGATAACAGGTATTACATAATAATTTAATTTGATTTGAATACTGCAATCTGATTGGTTGATCTGCCTGGAGAAAATTTTGGTTATATTTGATAACCTGGGTAGGTATTGTGACGTCACCAACATATTCATTCGCCAACGACAAATTCAAATAGTCATATGAAATAATCGTAAGTAAAATGGAGGAATCATTAAATTTTGTTGCAAAAATTAAATTATAAGGAATATTTGAAATTTTTGAACAGGTTATATAACCTGGTTTGGAACAGTTTACGCTTTTCATAAACCGCTACGCGGTGTATTAAGCGTAAACTGTCTCAACCCAGGTTATATCGTATAACCTGTTCAAAAATTATTAATATTCCTTAAGTAGTTAAATGGTACAATTTATTTTGTAGATGTATTACAAACTGTGCTTCTAAGATGAATACGGACAGTCGTTTTGGATTAGAAACATATATTGATGGATGGACACGTGGTGTTTACTTTTACTACAGGTGATTTAATATTGTTATTCTTCATCACACACTATACAATAACGTCATTGTAAATAAAATGAAAAACAAACAAATACAACGCTTCCGAAACAGTTCCAAAATCCCATCGAAATATCTTAAAGAAAGATAGGACTATATAAACACTATATTATACAATGTAAGTATACAATTCAGTCTAAAGAGGACCAGTGTAAGTATACAATTCAGTCTAAAGGTGACCAGGAAGAATTATCTGGACTTTTATGAGAAAAAAAACTATTATTTTTGCTTTTGTTGTTTTAATATAGATATTGAAATAATTAAGAACCAATTTAAATTCTGAGTTTTGTTCCCGATTTCTCCACATATTGGTAGTAGAAAGTCGGATTTATATCAAATTTAGTGCGCACGACGCGTATCTGGAACGGTATCTGGAACGCAACGTAACCATGTTTGAGAAACTTTTGCTGTACTGGACACTTACCCTAGAATAACGTATTAGTTGTGAAATTTAAATTCCATACGCTGGTAATGCTGGATTATTGTTACTGCTGAAAGGGAAATGGACTTGACAACTCAATATGTATGAACAAAAACTTGACGCAACAACTCTGTTGGTAAATATGTATCTGTAAACACTTGATCTTACTTCAGTATATTATTTATTTTTAATCAATATAGATGGGTTCTGTATGGGAGGTCTTGGTATGGAGGAGACAATGCTATTTCTACTAATAAATGGGAAAGCTTTGCTAGCACTGGATCTGAGGGACCAAACATGGCCATTCTACCAAACTGTCCTCTGCTGCAGAGTAATTCGTCTATGAGTTATTACTTTAGGGTCAAAACATGGAGATGGGGGACATCTGAAAAGTTGTGTGGTAAATTATTTTGATGAATTCTTTTAGCATTTAGTTTTGAGATGTCATATAATATTTCATTAATCTAACTTCGATGTTGCAGTTCAAAACAGGAAATATGTCAATGCATCTTTGACAAGATGGTTTACGCTTATATATATATATATATATATATATATATATATATATATATATATATATATATAAAAGAAATTATTAAAAAAAGAACAAAACGGATTTTTCACGACATTCTTGTACTAACGTTTTCACTGCTGTTGCAGATCTTCAGGTACAATGTTTATAAGTGTATATATATGACGTTAACAATAGTGTGACGTTAACAATATAAAGGGAGACTGTGATGTTACGTATTCGCGGTAAAATATATTACCTATAAAATTAATGAACATCTTTAAAGTTGTTATAAGATTAATAAAAATCTTTAAAGTCATTGTAAGATTAACGAAAATCTTTCAAGTCATTTATCATTTAACGAAGGTTTAAGAATATTAATTAATAAAGTTTCTTTTCTTCTTCTTAAAAAATCACCATCTGTATTAACTTTATACAGCGGGAATATTTTGAAATATATATATATATATATATATATATATATATATATATATATATATATTTAGTGTTTTGTAGAAGAAAATTAATTTGTATAAACACGCAGATTTTCACATTAAATACAATAAAGAAAATACTGTGAAAATGATGGATGATTTGATAGACAACATACATACATGTGTATATGTATAATATACTGGAGAATGTTACAACATAGCAACGCATTGTATTGGAAACAAACTAGTTCGTAACTAGATGTTGTCAAAATAGAAGTATTATATTGTGCCATGGTCTATGGGTTTTGACGAATTATGCCGTCATAATTACTATAATATGCTGATAAAAGATGGCTGAAGAGTCAACTTTGGCAAAACCGACAAGATGTGTTTTCTTAAGCATGCTTATATATTTCAGGATGGGCAGAAAAATCATTCATGATCAACGAGAGGCCATCTTCAGCTAGTGCATATGTGTTCGTGACACCTACCGTAGGGATAGCATATGAAACCAATTTCAAGATTCAATGTGGAGGCTTCTATGATTATGAAAATGGTGGAAGTTTTAAATTGTACAAATTTGGATACAGATCAGATTATAATAAAGCATACATTTGGTTTCACAAAGGAGGTGAATACTTTCTTTTTTTCGTACGACGTTTGTTTATGGTGTTTTATGCCACTTTCAACAATATTTCAGTTTTATCGTGGCGGTCAGTTTTATTGGTGGAGGAAACCGGAGAAAACCACCGACCTGTCGCAATTAACAGACAAACTTGATCACATAATGTTGTATCGAGTACACCTCGCCATGAACGGTGTTCGAACTCGCAACTTTAGTGGTGATAGGCACTGATTGCACAGGTAGTTGTAAATCTAACTACCATATGCTCACGACGGTCCCTCTTTATCTTACGACAAATGAAAACAGAATTGATAACACTAATGAGTAAATTATGCTTTGGCGTCAGTTAGTGTAGATTGAAGAATACATATGAAATAAAGACTCTAAAGTTTAACCGAAAATGTTCATAACCTTTACCTCACAAAAACTGAGAAAAACAACTTCAATGAGTACGGATGAAAATATTTATGTTATCCACCATCTACTGAATGATGCATCCCATGTCTTATCACTTTTAGTCACAGAGAAAAACGCGCACCTTACAGTGCAAACATATACTTTATACAATGTTTTTTTTAAGGTTTTTACTGAGAAAAAAATGTAAAAAACAAACAGATATTGTGTAACGCGTTACATGAGAAAAATGTGCGTTAATGGCGTTTTCTTCCAATAAATTCGTTTTCAAAAGCAAAAATAAACCTTCTCTTATATAATAAACCTTCTCTTATATAATAAAACAATTATTGGCATAATTACCTATACAAACATGTATCGGAAATAAAAAAAAATCCATCAATTAAAAAGAAAATCTACATTCGTTTTACTTATTTCATGTTCTATTTAGTCAAAATATCATCAATAGCGCGCGTAACGTCAGACTTACAGACACACACATTTAATAATGTCACCAAACCCCCTAATATATACCAGGGGCAGGTCCAGGGGGGCGGGGGGGGGGGGGGGGGCCGCACCCGGCACGCGCCCCCCCTAAAATTGGAAAAAAAAAAAATTGGCGTAAAATCGTGAATTTTCACACGAAATACCCCAAATATTTTCGCGCCTCCCTCCGCTCGGCGCAATTTTTTCAAGTTCTCCCCCCTAACTTGAAATCCTGGATCCGCCCCTGTATACTACAGACACGAACAATTTACAATGTCGAACAAAACATAGCCAGTACAGGCACAAGCTCTACAATGTCAAACAAAACATGGGCTACAGTACAGATATACCTGTTTTACAATGTCAAGCGACACATAACCTTACCAGAACAAACACGAGCGTCTTACAGTACAAACATTTTGCAATGTCAATCGTACAGTACAGCGTCATGTAGGAAATGTGGACGCCCCTCATTGTTCGGAAATATAATAAATTTATGCAATCTTATTTTTTAGATTACCCTAATAATATAGGGTCTGAAGGTCCCATACCTGATGGTCTACCAGAGAACGGTTACATGGTAGAAATAGTTGCTAGAGCTTATGACCATGATGGCGCATTTGCAGATGCATTAACTTATAATAGAGTAAGTAAAATCAACATTATATTGGAATAGTCAAATAGCACTGTCATTGTAAATATATGTTTCATTTATCAATATGTTATTACATGTCTTTACGTTCTGAATTCCGTGCGTGATGTCCATTACGATTTCCACATGAAACGATGTTCGGTTCGTCTTTACCTCCAGTTGTTTGTAGGAAGACGCATGTCTTATTTACGATATTTCTGTTTGTTTGCGTATAGTGCATGGTGTCCAACACATATTGTGTTGTGTTTTCGTTTTGTTTTTCTTCGTCTTGTGTACCCTATGTTGCCAGTTTCTCTTGATTTTTATTTTTTGATTGCTCCTTCGGTAATCTCTAAAGTTTATTTATGACGGGTTGCAAGTTCTATATATCACTTTATATCACTTTTAGGTAGACCCAGCCAATCAACAAGACGTTTCTGATATACTTGCTAATGCCACAAGTGAAGAAGGAATAGTTAACAATCTGTTTGTAGGAGCAGACATTAAGATAGCACCTGTTGCTAAATGTCTTAGTAAATTCTTAAATGAAGAAGCTGACAATGCTCCGTCTGATCAAGACATCATTGCAACAACAAGTGAGTATTGTTTCCATGGTAACAAAAAAATCTATATTTTTCAAAATAAGTAGCACGTGACTCCCTTGTACAATATCCTCAGATTGTAATTGTTTTTGTTTTCAAAGTTTTCTACAAAAGATTTCATTTTCTCTTTTTGTTCGTATATCTGATGTGCTTGCGATAGATATTTCCGTATTACATTTAATACACCCCCATTACAATTAATTGTTAGAGTTACAAGGTGTATTTCAAATTGTTGTGAATTACTTGATCGAGTTACAAGGTGCATATCAAATTGCTATGAATTACTTGATCGAGTTATAAGGTGTGAATCAAATTGTTGTGAATTACTTGATCGAGTTATAAGGTGTGAATTAAATTGTTGTGAATTACTTGATCGAGTTATAAGGTGTGAATCAAATTGTTAATTACTTGATCGAGTTATAAGGTGTGAATCAAATTGTTGTGAATTACTTGATCGAGTTATAAGGTGTGAATCAAATTGTTAATTACTTGATCGAGTTATAAGGTGTGAATCAAATTGTTGTGAATTACTTGATCGAGTTATAAGGTGTGAATCAAATTGTTAATTACTTGATCGAGTTATAAGGTGTGAATCAAATTGTTAATTACTTGATCGAGTTATAAGGTGTGAATCAAATTGTTAATTACTTGATCGAGTTATAAGGTGTATATCAAATTGTTGTGAATTTCTTGATCGAGCTAGCCAACCATAACAGAAACAAAAAGTAAAATTTTGAAATAACGAATTATTTTGAAGTTTGAAGATTCATTTTCTTGTGTTATTTTGTACCTTGATCCTGAGTGACTGTATGTAGATTTGTTTTCGTTATGACTATTATTGAAATACTGTTCATATAAACGTAAATAACAATCAGTCATTTCATAATACATATTAGGCTCACATATATAAAATATAATTTGAATTTCATGTTCGTGATTGAAAGAACAAAAAATGTTTATTACAGTGGCCACCACTGAAGCATTAAATCTGACAGATGCAGAAAGATTGGCATTAGAACAAGAAATGAAGGACAAAAGGGAGGCAGATAAAGCAAGAAGAACAGAGGTAATCCTGATCATATGTTAAATTGTTAATATTGTAGAAACCGTTCAGTTACTTATATGTGTCCTTCATTAAGTATGGTACCATAGTCATGATTATATACGACCCATTGCTGACGATAAAAGACCAATGACCCAACCTGTATGGTACTTACAATTATATATGTGACTATTTCACATTTAGACAATTAAAGAATACTATTTTGTCTAAAATCTCAAAATTTTTATCAAGAAACTCCTACAAACATTATTGTTACATACAAGAGGGGCTTATATAATCAAGTTTTTATTGATGCTTAATCCACTTCATATTCTTGTTTTGATATGATAGATATCTAAAACAAATAGTAATAGATTTATCAATATAATACAGTACTACGTTTTTAAAATTTTCATACATGTCTATACTATTTTAGACTAGACAAGCTATTATGGATGGGTTTAAAAGAATTCAAACTGGAAGTGTTGAAGCTGTACAAAATACAGCTGCAGCATTGTCAGAGCTGACATTGAAGGAAGATGAACTGTCAGAGACAGCACAGGTATCTAATTCATTAATTACTTTTTTTTTGTAATTTGTAATTTTTATAATTTTCCATTAATTACTGCTTAAGCATATGATATACTAAATTATGTTTATGCTATGGAATCAATCATGTATACTTCAACGTGCTAATTATGTGGCCCTTTCAGCATAGGGGGACATAACATTGTCGGGAAAGAGACTCAAATATCGCACAACTCCTGCTGCATTTTAAATAGACATAGCTCAATATTTGGCATGCTTGGTTACTGCCCTATGGAGAATTGCATAAAGATCCTGCTTCACTAGTAGTACCCGTCGTGTTCCCTGCGTTAGACAACCCCAGTGAATAGTCATGATCGAGTAAAGAAGGCTGGGATTGTGACTACCACAAACGACAATCTGTGACACAGTTAATCAAGCCATGCTGTTGACAGTGATGCCAACCATGGGGCCTTGTTACAGTAGCTTCCTTGTTAGAATCAACATTCTATCAAAGAAATGCTGATAGGATATACAAGCTCTGGGATAGAGTCATTTTTCATAACAAAACCTATTCAACACAATTTAGGACTATTCATTATTTCATAATAATATTTACTATAATTCTAAGACAATGTTATATGTCAACAGGAGGATGCCGTGGAGATTTTAAGAAGTTATACAGACCAGATCGGGAGAGAGACTCACATATCTGCTGATGATAGAGAAGAAACTGCAATCACACTTGTAGAAGTTTTAGGTAAGAAACAAGAAAAATATCAACTGGTAGTTATTATTGCTGTTTTGAAAAACTTTTATTGTCAATGTTAAAGAAATGTCTATATAAAACGCAAATATTCAATTTAATACACACATTTCTTGAAGCTATATTTTTATTTGAAAAAGGACATTGTTAGTAGTATAACTGTGCTAATTGTCGGTTCACCACTACAAAAGGGTAAATGAATATTATTAGGTCTAACTATTGAGTGTATCATCTGTCCTTTTAACGTACACACTATGACATATCTTATATACAGGAAACATGATGCACGCAGCAGGTTATATGTCGGAGAAAGCAGAAGATGAGTCTACAGCTCTATACAATGACTACATGCAATCTGTATCTACAACACCATCAGGGACTTCTTCACAAGCATTATCTCCAGCACAATATCAACAAATACAGAACGAATTAGCAAGACAAAAAGCTAAGGTAATTCAAAAACCTTTTACTTAGTTATGTAGCAGGAGAAATTACTATATATTTAGACAATGTTTGTACTTTTGTACTTTTTCTTTTGGCCATTGTGTTGTCTGTTCTTCTTCGATATACGGATTCCGAATACCCCTTTGGTATCTTCAAACTCTTCTTATGAATGACAAATAGGAAATGATTTGGATATCTCAATTACATGACATCTCACCATTGTTCCTTCAATAGAAAATATTCCGCATAGACATACATGTACGCTTCAAAAATGAACGGAGATATACACGACGTGAATTATTACAATCCAGGTACAAAAGTGTAGCTTGCCATTTTTCGCATTAATTATAATCTTAATTTCATATTTATTAGCAGCAATATATTTATATTATATCTTTCGCCAATAAACTAGTTTAGCCCTTTTATTGAAGTGCCTATCACAAGGCAAGTAAATGTTGAGTCATGATTATGTGTGTTTGCAGCAGCCATTTTTCTCTATCTGATTTTGGAACTGTTCAGACAGTGTGGTGTTTTTTTTTCCCTTCATTTTATCGCTTGGGTATCAATGTAAACAATGAATACTATTTTACACCGTAACAATATTATAAATTAAATTTTCAGGGAAAGGACACATTTCTTAAATTAGAATCTCAGAGTAATGATTTGATTAAGACGATATCATCTTATAAAGTCGTCGGTGAAAAGGATGCCATCCTGGAATCAAAGAAGCTAAATATCACTCTTCGTAAACGGATGACTATTGAAATGAATGACAGTAAGTCAATGTTTTTATTTATAGTGAAATACTCTAATGTAGAACTTTATTCTTATTACGTTACATTGAAAAAATAGCATGCACAAAATTTGTACTTACTAATGGTTAGGTTGAAGTCCTCAATTCAAAAGTTTTACTGTCACCACCATGACTTGGCTTACCGTAACAGAATGTCTGACATAATTGACTACGGATATGTTCAACTTGCCGCACTTCCTGGTCTTTTCCTCATTCATAGCTTATCGCCGTATTTGTAACCAGAGTAACATGACGGGTGCCACTAGTGGTACAAGAACTGCTTACCCTTTCGGAATACATGGGTTCGCCCCCAGTTTTAGTGGGGCTCGTGTTGCTCGATCTTTAGTTCTGTGTGTGGTGGGTTTTTTTTTATCGTTGTTTGTCCGTTTTCTTTTGACCATTGTGTTGTCTGTCGATTTACGGATTCTGATTACCTCCCTTTGGTCTCGTCGAACTCCTCTTACATTTTGATCTTTCCATATAAAATAAATTTCAATTGAAAAAAGAAATTTCAAGATATTTGTGAATACATATTCCAAAGATGAACATATTTATTTAAGTATTCTAAAAGCACTGCATACATGTACATTTTAAGCATCACAACAGTACATTTAACAAGGATAGATACAGGTACATTTAAGTATACTCACAGTAAGATCTACTACTTGGTATTAAACACCATCAAACAAACAAACAAGCACATGTGCATGTACCTTTCCTTTATAATATGTACTGTTGAGATACTTAAACGTGCATACATATAGACTGTTCATTCCAGTTCTTTGACAATGCTACATTTCTATTTATTTATGCATGTCCATAGTTAGAGATAACTCTGGTGTTTTTGTGCCAATAGCATATGTTTTGTAAACTTCTAATTGTAGATCCAATCATAGAAGTTGGTGGTCAATCGAGCATTTTGATGCCAAAATATCAGTCTATTTTTGGAGATACAGGAAATGAAACTTCATGGTTTGTTGAGACTGAGGTATGTTATAAACGATAATGAAGAACTGTAATTATGGTATTTTTGAAAATCAGTTATTATTGTTGTTATAAAAATAACATATATAAATAAATTCCCTAAAAATTAAAAATCCTTTACATTATACACTTTAAAATCACTAATTTAACATATCTATGTTCTCTGTTTAATATTATCATTGGGTAGATATCACTGCTGGAGTCATTTTAATGTTTATTATGATTTTCATATTTAATTGTGTATTTTTTTTGTAATATTTTAGCATTAAAAATTCAGTTAACAAATTCAGCTATGTAGTTCATCATAGAAAATATATTGCAATTAGAACCACCAATTATTCATGCAAAACCCTTATATTACATGTATTAGTACTCAAAGAAATAATCATCAACCTAATAGTCATTTCTTTCGGCAACGAGAAGGTTTATAAAAATTTTGTTTTTAATTATAAATGTAGTTAAATTATTTTTATATTCATTGTCAAAATTATGGATTATCTCCCTGAATTATATACAAACTTAACCTATATAGACTATCCTGTTTATGCCATTTAGTATTCTTACTTCTAAAGACTTCTACATTAGGTAGATCCTTTCCTCTCCTCGTTCATGAATTGTCACCGACATATGACGTATGAGCGGATTTTAGCATGATTAACATGATGGGTACCACTAGTGTAGCAAAACATGAATACTCTTCCGGAGCATCTATGTTCGACTCCGGTTTTTGTGGGATTCGTGTTGCTCATTTTATTCATTTATACATGTCTATTTCCATGTTGTGATGACTTCTAAGATTTTAGCATGATAAGGGTGTTGGGTTTGTCTTTACTCCTATCTGTTTTATAAAGGTTCATCTTATTTTTATGTTATTGTATCTATTCACGGACACAAGTGTCCAACTCGATTACCATATACATGTTCATGTCATTTAACGGAAACACAACCGCTGTCGCTAGTGAGACATGAACTGATTAACCTTGCGTGGCACCTGAGTTCATCTCCATTTTTTTCCATTGGTGTTCGTGTTGGTCAATCTTAAGTTTTCTGTGTAGTCTTAGGTGGACCACCGTTATAGCCTTTTCATCTTTTTTTTACCATTGTGTTACCTGTCCTTCAACGTTCGACTGCTGATTACTCTTTTAGTGTCTTCCATTTTTATTTATTCCAGGAATACTTTCTGTGTACTAGAAATATATGTTTACGTTTTTATTTTTTGTTTTATTCTTTAGGCAATAAGAATGCCAAATAATCCATTCACATGGACAGACACGAGCAGTTCAGCGGCACAAAAGATATCAAGTGATGTGGTGTCTCTAAAATATCGTAATGATACTGGTGGAGAAGTTCTCGTTAGAGACAATGCTCAAATGTTCGACCTGTTTGTAGACAGATCTAACTACGACACAAGTGTAACCGTTGTTAGGAACATTACCAGAGACTGGCATGAATCAATGGTCTTACATAGTGTAAATATAGAGAATACAGGATCATTACACATCAAATTGGAACAGATCCTTAATATTACAGATATGATAGATTACATCGAACAAATGATTGAATATGATAATAATAATAATAATACCAACGGAACTCAGACTGAGTTTGCATTGGAACTTAAACCAGTAGAGTGGTATGTCTTCATCAGGTAAGATATCAAATAACACACTAGAACTTAAACCAATAGAGTGGTATGTCTTCATCAGGTACGATATCAAACAAAACACTAGAACTTAAACCAATAGAGTGGTATGTCTTCATCAGGTACGATATCAAATAACACACTAGAACTTAAACCAATAGAGTGGTATGTCTTCATCAGGTACGATATCAAATAAAACACTAGAACTTAAACCAATAGAGTGGTATGTCTTCATCAGGTACGATATCAAATAACACACTAGAACTTAAACCAATAGAGTGGTATGTCTTCATCAGGTACGATATCAAATAACACACTAGAACTTAAACCAATAGAGTGGTATGTCTTCATCAGGTACGATATCAAACAACACACTAGAACTTAAACCAATAGAGTGGTATGTCTTCATCAGGTACGATATCAAATAACACACTAGAACTTAAACCAATAGAGTGGTATGTTTTCATCAGGTAAGATATCAAATAACACACTAGAACTTAAACCAGTAGAGTGGTATGTCTTCATCAGGTAAGATATCAAATAACACACTAGAACTTAAACCAGTAGAGTGGTATGTCTTCATCAGGTACGATATCAAATAACACACTAAAACTTAAACCAGTAGAGTGGTATGTCTTCATCAGGTAAGATATCAAATAACACACTAGAACTTAAACCAATAGAGTGGTATGTCTTCATCAGGTACGATATCAAATAACACACTAGAACTTAAACCAGTAGAGTGGTATGTCTTCATCAGGTAAGATATCAAATAACACACTAGAACTTAAACCAGTAGAGTGGTATGTCTTCATCAGGTAAGATATCAAATAACACACTAGAACTTAAACCAATAGAGTGGTATGTCTTCATCAGGTAAGATATCAAATAACACACTAGAACTTAAACCAATAGAGTGGTATGTCTTCATCAGGTACGATATCAAATAACACACTAGAACTTAAACCAATAGAGTGGTATGTCTTCATCAGGTACGATATCAAATAACACACTAGAACTTAAACCAATAGAGTGGTATGTCTTCATCAGGTACGATATCAAATAACACACTAGAACTTAAACCAATAGAGTGGTATGTCTTCATCAGGTAAGATATCAAATAACACACTAGAACTTAAACCAATAGAGTGGTATGTCTTCATCAGGTAAGATATCAAATAACACACTAGAACTTAAACCAGTAGAGTGGTATGTCTTCATCAGGTAAGATATCAAATAACACACTAGAACTTAAACCAGTAGAGTGGTATGTCTTCATCAGGTAAGATATCAAATAACACACTAGAACTTAAACCAGTAGAGTGGTATGTCTTCATCAGGTAAGATATCAAATAACACACTAGAACTTAAACCAATAGAGTGGTATGTCTTCATCAGGTAAGATATCAAATAACACACTAGAACTTAAACCAATAGAGTGGTATGTCTTCATCAGGTACGATATCAAATAACACACTAGAACTTAAACCAATAGAGTGGTATGTCTTCATCAGGTACGATATCAAATAACACACTAGAACTTAAACCAATAGAGTGGTATGTCTTCATCAGGTACGATATCAAATAACACACTAGAACTTAAACCAGTAGAGTGGTATGTCTTCATCAGGTACGATATCAAATAAAACACTAGAACTTAAACCAGTAGAGTGGTATGTCTTCATCAGGTAAGATATCAAATAACACACTAGAACTTAAACCAGTAGAGTGGTATGTCTTCATCAGGTAAGATATCAAATAACACACTAGAACTTAAACCAATAGAGTGGTATGTCTTCATCAGGTACGATATCAAATAAAACACTAGGTCTTATCCCGGTGGAGTGATATGTCCTCATCAAGTAGATTACCCCGTTTCACTTCAGAACGTGCATTAGCATAGTGTATGTATCCATCAAGTAGCTTATCCCGCATTACCTCAAAGCTTAGATCAGTGTAGTGTATGTCTTCATTACGGAGCATATCCCATATCACATCATAACTTGCATATGCGTAGTCATATGTCTTCAACAAGTAGCTGATACAGTATCATATCAGAACCTATGAGCGTAGTGGTATGCCTTCATCAGGTAGCTTATCCCGTATCACATTAGAACTTACATAAGTGTAGTGATGTGTCGTCACCAATGAGCTTATCCCATATCACACCAGAACTTATATAAGTGTAGTGATATGTCGTCACCAAGTATCTTATCTTATATCACACCAGAACTGACACCATTGTAGTGATATGTCATCACCAAGTAAGTTATCAGAGATTACACCAGAACCTACGTAAGCATAGTGGTATGTCTTCATCAAGTAAGATATCTCATATCACGCCGGAACTTAAATCAACGTAGTAGTATGTACTAGTATTCATCAAGTAGCTGATCTTAGATCACACCAGAACTTACATCAGTACCTCAGCATAGTGTATATCTTCATCAAGTTACTGATCCTAGATCACACCAGAACTTACATCAGTACCTCAGCATAGTGTATATCTTCATCAAGTTACTGATCCTAGATCACACCAGAACTTACATCAGTACCTCAACATAGTGTATATCTTCATCAAGTTACTGATCCTAGATCACACCAGAACTTACATCAGTACCTCAACATAGTGTATATCTTCATCAAGTTACTGATCCTAGATCACACCAGAACTTACATCAGTACCTCAACATAGTGTATATCTTCATCAAGTAACTGATCCTAGATCACACCAGAACTTACATCAGTACCTCAACATAGTGTATATCTTCATCAAGTTACTGATCCTAGATCACACCAGAACTTACATCAGTACCTCAACATAGTGTATATCTTCATCAAGTAGCTGATCCTAGATCACACCAGAACTTACATCAGTACCTCAGCATAGTGTATATCTTCATCAAGTTTCTGATCCTAGATCACACCAGAACTTATATCAGTACCTCAACATAGTGTATATCTTCATCAAGTAACTGATCCTAGACCACACCAGAACTGACATCAGTACCTCAGCATAGTGTATATCTTCATCAAGTTACTGATTCTAGATCACACCAGAACTTGTATCAGTACCTCAGCATAGTGTATATCTTCATCAAGTAACTGATCCTAGATCACACCAGAACTTACATCAGTACCTCAGCATAGTGTATATCTTCATCAAGTTACTGATCCTAGATCACACCAGAACTTACATCAGTACCTCAGCATAGTGTATATCTTCATCAAGTTACTGATCCTAGATCACACCAGAACTTACATCAGTACCTCAACATAGTGTATATCTTCATCAAGTTACTGATCCTAGATCACACCAGAACTTACATCAGTACCTCAGCATAGTGTATATCTTCATCAAGTTACTGATCCTAGATCACACCAGAACTGACATCAGTACCTCAGCATAGTGTATATCTTCATCAAGTTACTGATCCTAGATCACACCAGAACTTACATCAGTACCTCAGCATAGTGTATATCTTCATCAAGTTACTGATCCTAGATCACACCAGAACTTGTATCAGTACCTCAACATAGTGTATATCTTCATCAAGTAGCTGATCCTAGATCACACCAGAACTTACATCAGTACCTCAGCATAGTGTATATCTTCATCAAGTAACTGATCCTAGATCACACCAGAACTTACATCAGTACCTCAACATAGTGTATATCTTCATCAAGTTACTGATCCTAGATCACACCAGAACTTACATCAGTACCTCTGCATAGTGTATATCTTCATCAAGTTACTGATCCTAGATCACACCAGAACTTACATCAGTACCTCAACATAGTGTATATCTTCATCAAGTTACTGATCCTAGATCACACCAGAACTTACATCAGTACCTCAGCATAGTGTATATCTTCATCAAGTTACTGATCCTAGATCACACCAGAACTTACATCAGTACCTCAGCATAGTGTATATCTTCATCAAGTTACTGATCCTAGATCACATCAGAGCTGACATCAGTACCTCAGCATAGTGTATATCTTCATCAAGTTACTGATCCTAGATCACACCAGAACTGACATCAGTACCTCAGCATAGTGTATATCTTCATCAAGTTACTGATCCTAGATCACACCAGAACTGACATCAGTACCTCAGCATAGTGTATATCTTCATCAAGTTACTGATCCTAGATCACACCAGAACTGACATCAGTACCTCAGCATAGTGTATATCTTCATCAAGTTACTGATCCTAGATCACACCAGAACTGACATCAGTACCTCAGCATAGTGTATATCTTCATCAAGTTACTGATCCTAGATCACACCAGAACTGACATCAGTACCTCAGCATAGTGTATATCTTCATCAAGTTACTGATCCTAGATCACACCAGAACTGACATCAGTACCTCAACATAGTGTATATCTTCATCAAGTTACTGATCCTAGATCACACCAGAACTTACATCAGTACCTCAGCATAGTGTATATTTTCATCAAGTAGCTGATCCTAGATCACATCAAGTTACTTATTTGGCTTCCCAATCTATCGGATTTGAGTGTACCTCATGAAGGTTATTCCAGCGTACCTCGTGAAGGTTATTCCAGCGTACCTCATGAAGGTTATTCCAGCGTACCTCATGAAGGTTATTCCAGCGTACCTCATGAAGGTTATTCCAGCGTACCTCATGAAGGTTATTCCAGCATACCTCATGAAGGTTATTCCAGCGTACCTCATGAAGGTTATTCCAGCGTACCTCATGAAGGTTATTCCAGCGTACCTCATGCAGGTTATTCCAGCGTACCTCATGAAGGTTATTCCAGCGTACCTCATGAAGATTATTCCAGCGTACCTCATGCAGGTTATTCCAGCGTACCTCATGAAGGTTATTCCGGCGTACCTCATGAAGGTTATTCCGGCGTACCTCATGAAGGTTATTCCAGAAACCCGTCGTGTGCACTACATTTGATATCTACATTTTTATTATATCATAATGAAAGCGGGAGGTTTGGTGCTTTAAAATCTGATTCAACCCACCATTTCTTTAGAAATGCCTGTACCAAGTCAGGGTCATTACGGTTTTCACGGTTTTCTGGTTGTTGACTGATTTTGTCTGTTTATATAATTATCAGTTTTGACTTTCCCTTTGTAAGATTGTTCGGAGTTCGGTAATTTTGTTATTACCCTTATCACACAAGAAATTACACCAGTGTAGTGGTATGTCGTCATCAAGTAGTTTATCTTATATCACACAATAAATTACACCAGTGTAGTGGTATGTCGTCATCAAGTAGTTTATCTTATATCACACAATAAATTACACCAGTGTAGTGGTATGTCGTCATCAAGTAGTTTATCTTATATCACACAAGAAATTACACCAGTGTAGTGGTATGTCGTCATCAAGTAGCTTATCCCATATCACACCAGAACTTATATAAGTGTAGTGATATGTCGTCACCAAGTATCTTATCTTATATCACACCAGAACTGACACCATTGTAGTGATATGTCATCACCAAGTAAGTTATCAGAGATTACACCAGAACCTACGTAAGCATAGTGGTATGTCTTCATCAAGTAAGATATCTCATATCACGCCGGAACTTAAATCAACGTAGTAGTATGTACTAGTATTCATCAAGTAGCTGATCTTAGATCACACCAGAACTTACATCAGTACCTCAGCATAGTGTATATCTTCATCAAGTTACTGATCCTAGATCACACCAGAACTTACATCAGTACCTCAGCATAGTGTATATCTTCATCAAGTTACTGATCCTAGATCACACCAGAACTTACATCAGTACCTCAACATAGTGTATATCTTCATCAAGTTACTGATCCTAGATCACACCAGAACTTACATCAGTACCTCAACATAGTGTATATCTTCATCAAGTTACTGATCCTAGATCACACCAGAACTTACATCAGTACCTCAACATAGTGTATATCTTCATCAAGTAGCTGATCCTAGATCACACCAGAACTTACATCAGTACCTCAGCATAGTGTATATCTTCATCAAGTTTCTGATCCTAGATCACACCAGAACTTATATCAGTACCTCAACATAGTGTATATCTTCATCAAGTAACTGATCCTAGACCACACCAGAACTGACATCAGTACCTCAGCATAGTGTATATCTTCATCAAGTTACTGATTCTAGATCACACCAGAACTTGTATCAGTACCTCAACATAGTGTATATCTTCATCAAGTAGCTGATCCTAGATCACACCAGAACTTACATCAGTACCTCAGCATAGTGTATATCTTCATCAAGTAACTGATCCTAGATCACACCAGAACTTACATCAGTACCTCAACATAGTGTATATCTTCATCAAGTTACTGATCCTAGATCACACCAGAACTTACATCAGTACCTCAGCATAGTGTATATCTTCATCAAGTTACTGATCCTAGATCACACCAGAACTTACATCAGTACCTCAACATAGTGTATATCTTCATCAAGTTACTGATCCTAGATCACACCAGAACTTACATCAGTACCTCAGCATAGTGTATATCTTCATCAAGTTACTGATCCTAGATCACACCAGAACTGACATCAGTACCTCAGCATAGTGTATATCTTCATCAAGTTACTGATCCTAGATCACACCAGAACTTACATCAGTACCTCAGCATAGTGTATATCTTCATCAAGTTACTGATCCTAGATCACACCAGCACTTGTATCAGTACCTCAACATAGTGTATATCTTCATCAAGTAGCTGATCCTAGATCACACCAGAACTTACATCAGTACCTCAGCATAGTGTATATCTTCATCAAGTAACTGATCCTAGATCACACCAGAACTTACATCAGTACCTCAACATAGTGTATATCTTCATCAAGTTACTGATCCTAGATCACACCAGAACTTACATCAGTACCTCTGCATAGTGTATATCTTCATCAAGTTACTGATCCTAGATCACACCAGAACTTACATCAGTACCTCAACATAGTGTATATCTTCATCAAGTTACTGATCCTAGATCACACCAGAACTTACATCAGTACCTCAGCATAGTGTATATCTTCATCAAGTTACTGATCCTAGATCACACCAGAACTGACATCAGTACCTCAGCATAGTGTATATCTTCATCAAGTTACTGATCCTAGATCACATCAGAGCTGACATCAGTACCTCAGCATAGTGTATATCTTCATCAAGTTACTGATCCTAGATCACACCAGAACTTACATCAGTACCTCAGCATAGTGTATATCTTCATCAAGTTACTGATCCTAGATCACACCAGAACTGACATCAGTACCTCAGCATAGTGTATATCTTCATCAAGTTACTGATCCTAGATCACACCAGAACTGACATCAGTACCTCAGCATAGTGTATATCTTCATCAAGTTACTGATCCTAGATCACACCAGAACTGACATCAGTACCTCAGCATAGTGTATATCTTCATCAAGTTACTGATCCTAGATCACACCAGAACTGACATCAGTACCTCAGTATAGTGTATATCTTCATCAAGTTACTGATCCTAGATCACACCAGAACTGACATCAGTACCTCAACATAGTGTATATCTTCATCAAGTTACTGATCCTAGATCACACCAGAACTTACATCAGTACCTCAGCATAGTGTATATTTTCATCAAGTAGCTGATCCTAGATCACATCAAGTTACTTATTTGGCTTCCCAATCTATCGGATTTGAGTGTACCTCATGAAGGTTATTCCAGCGTACCTCGTGAAGGTTATTCCAGCGTACCTCATGAAGGTTATTCCAGCGTACCTCATGAAGGTTATTCCAGCGTACCTCATGAAGGTTATTCCAGCGTACCTCATGAAGGTTATTCCAGCATACCTCATGAAGGTTATTCCAGCGTACCTCATGAAGGTTATTCCAGCGTACCTCATGAAGGTTATTCCAGCGTACCTCATGAAGGTTATTCCAGCGTACCTCATGAAGGTTATTCCAGCGTACCTCATGAAGATTATTCCAGCGTACCTCATGCAGGTTATTCCAGCGTACCTCATGAAGGTTATTCCGGCGTACCTCATGAAGGTTATTCCGGCGTACCTCATGAAGGTTATTCCAGAAACCCGTCGTGTGCACTACATTTGATATCTACATTTTTATTATATCATAATGAAAGCGGGAGGTTTGGTGCTTTAAAATCTGATTCAACCCACCATTTCTTTAGAAATGCCTGTACCAAGTCAGGGTCATTACGGTTTTCACGGTTTTCTGGTTGTTGACTGATTTTGTCTGTTTATATAATTATCAGTTTTGACTTTCCCTTTGTAAGATTGTTCGGAGTTCGGTAATTTTGTTATTACCCTTATCACACAAGAAATTACACCAGTGTAGTGGTATGTCGTCATCAAGTAGTTTATCTTATATCACACAATAAATTACACCAGTGTAGTGGTATGTCGTCATCAAGTAGTTTATCTTATATCACACAATAAATTACACCAGTGTAGTGGTATGTCGTCATCAAGTAGTTTATCTTATATCACACAAGAAATTACACCAGTGTAGTGGTATGTCGTCATCAAGTAGCTTATCTTATATCACACAAGAAATTACACCAGTGTAGTGGTATGTCGTCATCAAGTAGTTTATCTTATATCACACAAGAAATTACACCAGTGTAGTGGTATGTCGTCATCAAGTAGCTTATCTTATATCACACAAGAAATTACACCAGTGTAGTGGTATGTCGTCATCAAGTAGTTTATCTTATATCACACAATAAATTACACCAGTGTAGTGGTATGTCGTCATCAAGTAGTTTATCTTATATCACACAATAAATTACACCAGTGTAGTGGTATGTCGTCATCAAGTAGTTTATCTCATATCACACAAGAAATTACACTAGTGTAGTGGTATGTCGTCATCAAGTAGTTTATCTTATATCACACAAGAAATTACACCAGTGGAGTGGTATGTCGTCATCAAGTAGCTTATCTTATATCACACAATAAATTACACCAGTGTAGTGGTATGTCGTCATCAAGTAGTTTATCTTATATCACACAAGAAATTACACCAGTGTAGTGGTATGTCGTCATCAAGTAGCTTATCTGATATCACACAAGAAATTACACCAGTGTAGTGGTATGTCGTCATCAAGTAGTTTATCTTATATCACACAAGAAATTACACCAGTGGAGTGGTATGTCGTCATCAAGTAGTTTATCTTATATCACACAATAAATTACACCAGTGTAGTGGTATGTCGTCATCAAGTAGTTTATCTTATATCACACAATAAATTACACCAGTGGAGTGGTATGTCGTCATCAAGTAGCTTATCTTATATCACACAAGAAATTACACCAGTGTAGTGGTATGTCGTCATCAAGTAGTTTATCTTATATCACACAATAAATTACACCAGTGTAGTGGTATGTCGTCATCAAGTAGTTTATCTTATATCACACAATAAATTACACCAGTGGAGTGGTATGTCGTCATCAAGTAGTTGATCTTATATCACACAATAAATTACACCAGTGTAGTGGTATGTCGTCATCAAGTAGTTTATCTTATATCACACAAGAAATTACACCAGTGTAGTGGTATGTCGTCATCAAGTAGTTTATCTTATATCACACAATAAATTACACCAGTGTAGTGGTATGTCGTCATCAAGTAGCTTATCTTATATCACACAAGAAATTACACCAGTGTAGTGGTATGTCGTCATCAAGTAGTTTATCTTATATCACACAAGAAATTACACCAGTGTAGTGGTATGTCGTCATCAAGTAGTTTATCTTATATCACACAATAAATTACACCAGTGTAGTGGTATGTCGTCATCAAGTAGTTTATCTTATATCACACCATAACTTACATCAAATGAGTGATATAGCTTCATTAAGTAAGTTATTTTTATAAAAAATTACAACGTTGATCAATAATGAAGATATATTTCACATTCCAGAGCTAACGATCCCCCGACAACGACAGAGTATGATTTTACCTGTACACTACCTCTATCTGACGAGGAGTTAGATAATATGATGTCATACGTAGATGGTATGGCGTTTGAAAATGATACGTCAGCTGAAAGATCGACGTACATTGATATACAACCAGACAGATATACATGTTTCTTTACAAGTGATTTCTTAAGTATGTAAGTATGATTTAATGTTGTATTAAATTTAGTTGTACTACTTTCATTGTATAAATAGTGAATATTTGTGAGAAAGTGGGCGTCGAATAAGAAACAGGAACTTCTTACCCTTCGTGATCATCTGGGTTCATCACTGAATGTTTGAAGAGGTCTGTTTTCCTCCTCTGTTTAGTTTTCAGGGTTCATCACCGAATGTTTGAAGAGGTCTGTTTTCCTCCTCTGTTTAGTTTTCAGGGTTCACCACCGAATGTTTGAAGAGGTCTGTGTTCCTCCTCTGTTTAGTTTTCAAGATTCATCACCGAATGTTTGAAGAGGTCTGTTTTCATCCTCTGTTTAGTTTTCAGGGTTCACCACCGAATGTTTGAAGAGGTATGTGTTCCTCCTCTGTTTAGTTTTCAGGGTTCATCACCGAATGTTTGAAGAGGTCTGTTTTCCTCCTCTGTTTAGTTTTCAGGGTTCATCACCGAATGTTTGAAGAGGTCTGTTTTCCTCCTCTGTTTAGTTTTCAGGGTTCACCACCGAATGTTTGAAGAGGTCTGTGTTCCTCCTCTGTTTAGTTTTCAGGGTTCACCACCGAATGTTTGAAGAGGTATGTGTTCCTCCTCTGTTTAGTTATCAGGGTTCACCACCGAATGTTTGAAGAGGTCTGTGTTCCTCCTCTGTTTAGTTATCAGGGTTCACCACCGAATGTTTTAAGAGGTCTGTGTTCCTCCTCTGTTTAGATATCAGGGTTCACCACCGAATGTTTTAAGAGGTCTGTGTTCCTCCTCTGTTTAGTTTTCAGGGTTCATCACCGAATGTTTTAAGAGGTCTGTTTTCCTCCTCTGTTTAGTTTTCAGGGTTCACCACCGAATGTTTGAAGAGGTCTGTGTTCCTCCTCTGTTTAGTTTTCAGGGTTCACCACCGAATGTTTTAAGAGGTCTGTGTTCCTCCTCTGTTTAGTTATCAGGGTTCACCACCGAATGTTTGAAGAGGTCTGTGTTCCTCCTCTGTTTAGTTTTCAGGGTTCATCACCGAATGTTTTAAGAGGTCTGTTTTCCTCCTCTGTTTAGCTATCAGGGTTCACCACCGAATGTTTGAAGAGGTCTGTGTTCCTCCTCTGTTTAGTTTTCAGGGTTCACCACCGAATGTTTTAAGAGGTCTGTGTTCCTCCTCTGTTTAGTTATCAGGGTTCACCACCGAATGTTTGAAGATGTATGTGTTCCTCCTCTGTTTAGTGTTCAGGGTTGTCTGTTTTTGTGATAAGAATCAGGAACTGTTTACCCTTCGTGTGTACACAAATTTACTACCAATTGTTTTATGTTTCTTCTACACCACGTAAGTATTGAGTAAGAATAGATTGTTTGACTCTGATTCAAGATAATGTTTTCGAGTTAAGTGGACTTGCTCAGTGTATTAATCTAGCACAAAGCAGACACCGTCACTGATAAAAAAAATATATAATATCGCCAGGATATAGACAATAAATTGTATGTTAACCTTATACTGTGTCCAGTCGTCCAGTTTAGAAATTGACATCAATTGTGGTAATATTTCTGCACTATCGTGGCATAAAGTTATGAGGAAATGTCCACCATACTTTTGTGCGGTACACATTGTGTTCATATGTATAATTTTGTGCACTTTTATTATTATACAGAAAACATTATTTCAAATTGAAGTTCAATCATTAACATTGCTCTGGTTTTATATAATGTTTTATTTGAATATGAATGGTAAACAGTTTGTTATTTTTGACAGAAACGAATCAACAAAATATTACATTGGAATAAAGCACAAGCTACAGAATATGTCTGAAGATGACCCTTTGTATTGGTTTTATTACTCAACGCTCCCACCAACGACTACAACCGTACCCACTACGACTACAACTATTACTTATACAACTACGTGTTGGACTGAAACTAAAGGGGGAAAAGGTCGGAGGAAGAGGGCTGGGAAAAGTGGCAATACAAACATTGTATGTTCAAGTAAGGCTTAAAACTACTATATAATTATAGTATAGTTACTCTATGTAAGCATATGCTTACTTGTTTTGAAATAAATAGTTAAGTAATAATCATTAGTTTATTATAATAATCGTGTTAAATGTATAAAAGACAAAATAATTAATATTAAAAAATACTGGTAAATAGGAGTGGATTTACTTTGTTAACTATTAGTCCTGATGGTAACATTCTCTCAGTAGTCAATGTTTCCACATTGACATGGTTTATTGATATGTTCATTTATTCAGATGTTACAGTTCCAAAATAATGTGGACAGTATTAAAGCTAAGGGTCTCACCTCTCTAGTATGACTTCATGGTCAAACCCCTCTAGTATGACAAGGTCTCTCCCCTCTAGTATGACAAGGTCTCTCCCCTCTAGTATGACAAGGTCTCTCCCCTCTAGTATGACAAGGTCTCTCCCTTCTAGTATGACTTCATGGTACTCTTATATTAGTGTTGTCCATTGCAATGATTGCCATTTCGGTTTTCTCTAACGTATATTCATTGACCTATTTTTTATAGAGCAAAGACATCCATATGAGAATGATATTTGCAAGAATATGACAAACGTGTACAGCTAAAACAAATAATTACCAAAATCTCCCGAAACGATTGATTGATTTATTGATTGATTGGTGCTTAGCGCCAACTTTTGCAATATTTCAGCTATATTGTGGCGTCTCCTGAAGCGTTTAAATAAAACGTGCATACGGTTCTATACCTATAACGTAGTATTTTGTTCAATAACAAAATTTTAGCTTTTATTTTACTTCACAATTTCAGCATATCCACCTACTCCCAAGCCAAAGAAAAAGAGGAAGCGTAAAGTCAAACCAGCACCAACACTTCCTCCAGAACCAGCATATAAACAGGCAGTTTATAGACTTAGTATCTTCAGTGCTTACTGTATTTGGTGGGACGCAACAATTGATCAATGGTCTAATGATGGTTGTGTGGTATGTTTAAATATTTAGTGAGACACAACATTTGTCTAAAAGTTTATTCAGTGTGTTTGCATGTTCGATGTGATATAACAATTGATCAGTAGTCTAATGAAGGGTGTCATTATTTACATGTCATTTAATAATACTTTCTTAAAGTCCATGTTACTGTGTATTTTAATCAACTTATATACAGTCAAGCTTGTATTAAGAGGTCACCATTGGGGCAAAGAAAAGTGGTCTTTAAATGCAGGTGACCTCTAAAAAGAGGTTCAATACATATGAAATTTTCTCTATTACAGGACTAGACAAATTTGACCTTTTAATACAGGTGGCTGCTTAATAGTGGTGACTTCATCACTCACTCGTGGGCAGGTTTGACTTAATAGTGGTTACCACATCACTCACTCGGGGGCAGGTTTGACTTATTAGTGGTGACCGCATCACTCACTCGGGGGCAGGTTTGACTGTATTTTCTAAGTAAAAGGCAGAGGAAGAACAGTACATTTAACAATTTATTTTTTATGTGTTAAAAGTACAATGTTAAACATCATATTAATTGCCTTCAATTATCAGTAATTTATAGTATTATCTTTCAGGTTGGACCATTGTCGACACCAGACCGTATTCATTGTCTGTCAAATCATTTGACGTCCTTTGCTGCTGGGTTTGCAGTACCAATGAATACCATAGACCTGAATGACTCGGCTTTCTCCAAACTTGATGAAAATCCTATCATCTTCTGTACAATGGTCTCCATGATGTGTCTTTACATATTAATGTGTGTTTGGGCACGTAAGCGAGATATGGTGGACAAAATTATGGTATGTAATGAGATTGATGGCTACTTTTGATATGTAGAATACCTCAGCAGATAAATGTAGCTTTCGTTAGACTAACATTGACATGGGAACTCCATATTTGACATGTGAAAGGAATATAATATTTGTGTTCAGAAATATTTTCTAGGTAAAAGCGATATCTGTGTTCAAGCATATTAGATAGGTAAAAGATATTATATATTTTCGAGAATATATAATAGATATATTGTTACTTAATATAGGACTTTTGTCTATGGGGAGAATGGAAGTCATCCCATATATCCTAAATATTGAAAAACAACTATCCCTCATTATCAATAGGGATTGTCGTGGTCGTATGCATATGGTAATTGGATTTATAACGACCTATACAATCAGTGACTATCACCACTAAAGTTGTGAGTTCGAATCTATCTCGCTCATGGCGATGTGTACTTGATACACCATTATGTGATAAAATGTGTCAGTGACTTTCGATAGGTTGGTAGTTTCTATGTGTACTCCGGTTTCCGCCACCAATCAAACTGATCGCCACTATATAGCTGAAATATTGTTGAAAGTGGTGTTAAGCACCATAAACCTAACCCTCATTATCAATATCAAGGCATAAGTCTGCAAAATAACGTTATTTCTGATAGTGAGTAATCATGGATTAACGTAAATCCTCATTATTATTCAGGCTGGTTCTTCACCGTTACTAGATAACGACCCTAGAGACAAATATCTGTATGAAATTCAAGTGTTTACTGGTTCGAGGAAAGAAGCAGGTATGTTCTGAATAACGTTATTAAATTTCGTGTCAAAGAACCAGCATATAGTTTTAAGATCCAAGCAAATCTTGGTTTGATACTGCCACTTATTAAAAATGAATGTTTCCAAAACCTAAAATATGAATGCATTTTATCATAAATAAAAGAAGCTGTATGCCTTGTGATAATGTTACATAAAAGGTATGTATCATAGGATGTGATATACATTGTTCTATTATATCAGTTACACTTAAAAAGAGTTTGAAGATACCAAAGGGGTAATCAGAATCCGTAAATCGAAGGACAGACAATACAATGGCCAAAAGAAAAAGTACAAAAGGACAAACAACGATCTACAAAACATACATATAAAACTAAAGATCGAGTAACACGAACCTCACTACGAACAAAGCAGATCTTCGAGTTTTGAAAAACACTTTCCTTCAAGTCACCATAATTTTGAATTTCTTCTTTTTTATTTATTTATAATGTCATTCTCACTTTATTTGTAGAATCCTGTAACAGCATCGAATAACAATTCAAGAAAGAGCTGTTCAATAGTATCAAACATATTCTTAATAAAGGGTCTTTTGGCAGTAGCTAAGCAATTCAATATTTAAAAAAGATATTTAATCATTACCAAATATCTGTTCAATAGAAGGCTTTCCCACAGTATCAAATGTTCTTAAAGACAGGACTCTTCAGTACTAACAAATAACTTTCAGGGGAAGAGATCTTCAACAATATGGACAACATTTATCAATAAAATGTATATTAACAGAAGCATATATCTTATCAATTATGGGGTTTTTCAACAGTATCAAATCTTATTCCAATTTGCAGTATTTAAAAAAAAAAAAGTGTAATTATTATCAAGACTAAGCTGTATCTCCCCCAGGCACGGAGAGCCTCAGTTGACTTTGGCAATCTTGTTTAGACCCTTTGGTTTACTTTATCCCAAACACTTTTAAATTGTTTGGCTTTCATATCTCTTGACCTGAATTTCCAACATGAGATGAGGGGTGGTTTTCGTTTGATATTGTTGGAATTGTTGGCCATCACTGTCTAAATTTTTATAAGGTTGTCATATTGTTTTGCAGGGACTACCGCAAAAGTCTCGTTTGTATTGACTGGAGACAAAGATGAAACACAACCTCGATTTTTGGCAGATGATAAAAGACCTGTATTGCAGACATCCAACACTGACGGATTTGTGATGGCTGTTCCTAAATCTCTTGGGAAGTTGACACATCTCAGGTTGTTAATCTTTAATTTTACACTCAAGATGTATGTGAATCATATAGAAATCACATCTGACGCTATGAGTCATATACATCGTGTCCTAAATATCATAGACCTGTAAGAACAACATCATTAAAAGCAATAAGTTTTTTTTTTAAATACTATGGTGCAAGCTATTGGTCATGACTTGATTTGATTCTAATGATTGAGATGTTGTTGTATGTAGAGAGGTGTTAGTTAGTTAGTTAGTTATTGGAGTTTTACGTCCAGCTGACCTTCATTAGGTATTGCGGACAGATTACTTTTCATAGAGGCGTACTCTTTCTTTCTATTTGCTTTTAGCCTATAACGATTCTCCCGTTGTTGTGTAGGAGTCGGTGGTCTGTCACCAAGGTGTTTTTCTATGTCGTATTCTGGGTAGCAGTCTATCACTGCTGGATCATCTGGATCGAATGCCTCTGAGTAGGACACCGTTCCGTCTTTGAATTCTGGCTTGAGAGTTGTTTAGACTACATGCATATATTGATAGGAAATTACCTTATGAATCGGTAATGAGGATGACCATCAATCAAGAGTAAGAATTAGTTATGTATCCCTTGCTAATAATTTCTTTGACAGTGGCACTATATCTACTAATTAGCTAAAGACAATCATAAACATTCAAACAGACTCTAAAATATCATATAAACTAGAATATGTAGGCATCAATCAAAGCATAAATACTGGAATACATAGGCCCCGTAACACATATAAACTGGAATGCACAGACCTCCATAATAGGCTATTAATTGGAATTCTTTGGCCTCTATAACAGTGTATCAGCTGGACTGCGTAGCCCTAAATAATATATATATATATGCATAAGCCAAAAATCCTTACAAATGGTCAAAAGTATTATCTACTTTCTACTTAGGTAATAATGTGTGTTCGCTATGAGTAGAAGCAAATCTGTGAAGTTATTCATCGTGACTTAAAGGGACAGGCAAATAAGATTTGACCAGTTTATAAGATATATGTAAGTGATCCATGTAGATGTACATATATGCCATGTTAATATGTCTTCAGAATATGGCATGACAACATGGGAACAAATCCTTCATGGTACTTCAGTCGTATGCAGATAGAAGATTTACAGACAGGGGATAAATATTTCTTTATTTGTGAGAACTGGTTGTCACTGGACGATGATGATGGCTTGGTAAGTAATTATTGCACGGAATTGTTTTTTTCAATTTTTTTTATTTCTTTAAACAAATGTCCAGTATGGGAATTTGACTTACATTTGTAATACATGTGCACAGGAATTTCATCTATAAAAGAATAATGATAACATTGCTATTGTGATTAAAACATGATTTAAGCATGTGTTACTGGTGGGAAAGGAACTGCTTATCCTTCCGGAGCACCTGAGTTCACCCCCGGTTTTTAGTGGGGTTCGTGTTACTCGATCTTTAGTTTTAAATGTATGTTTTGTAGATCATTGTTTGTCCTTTTGTACTTTTTCTTTTGACCATTGTGTTGTCTGTTCTCCTTTGATATACAGATTCTGATTGCCCCTTTGGTATCTTTTGGCCATTGTATTGTCTGTTCTTCTTTGATATACAGATTCTGATTGCCCCTTTGGTATCTTTTGGCCATTGTATTGTCTGTTCTCTTTTGATATACAGATTCTGATTGCCTCCCTTTGGTATCTTTGGTCATTGTATTGTCTGTTCTCCTTTGATATACAGATTCTGATTGCCTCCCTTTGGTATCTTTTGGTCATTGTATTGTCTGTTCTCCTTTGATATACAGATTCTGATTGCCTCCCTTTGGTATCTTTTGGTCATTGTATTGTCTGTTCTCCTTTGATATACAGATTCCGATTGCCTCCCTTTGGTATCTTTTGGTCATTGTATTGTCTGTTCTCCTTTGATATACAGATTCTGATTGCCCCTTTGGTATCTTTTGGTCATTGTATTGTCTGTTCTCCTTTGATATACAGATTCTGATTGCCCCTTTGGTATCTTTTGGCCATTGTATTGTCTGTTCTCCTTTGATATACAGATTCTGATTGCCTCCCTTTGGTATCTTTTGACCATTGTGTTGTCTGTTCTCCTTTGATATACAGATTCTGATTGCCCCTTTGGTATCTTTTGGTCATTGTATTGTCTGTTCTCCTTTGATATACAGATTCTGATTGCCCCTTTGGTATCGTTTGGTCATTGTATTGTCTGTTCTTCTTTGATATACAGATTATGATTGCCCCTTTGGTATCTTTTGGTCATTGTATTGTCTGTTCTCCTTTGATATACAGATTCTGATTGCCTCCCTTTGGTATCTTTTGGCCATTGTATTGTCTGTTCTCCTTTGATATACAGATTCTGATTGCCTCCCTTTGGTATCTTTTGGCCATTGTATTGTCTGTTCTCCTTTGATATACAGATTCTGATTGCCCCTTTGGTATCTTTTGGTCATTGTATTGTCTGTTCTCCTTTGATATACAGATTCTGATTGCTCCTTTGGTATCTGTTGGCCATTGTATTGTCTGTTCTCCTTTGATATACAGATTCTGATTGCCCCTTTGGTATCTTTTGGCCATTGTATTGTCTGTTCTCCTTTGATATACAGATTCTGATTGCCCCTTTGGTATCTTTTGGTCATTGTATTGTCTGTTCTCCTTTGATATACAGATTCTGATTGCCCCTTTGGTATCTTTTGGCCATTGTATTGTCTGTTCTCCTTTGATATACAGATTCTGATTGCCCCTTTGGTATCTTTTGGCCATTGTATTGTCTGTTCTCCTTTGATATACAGATTCTGATTGCCTCCCTTTGGTATCTTTTGGCCATTGTATTGTCTGTTCTCCTTTGATATACAGATTCTGATTGCCTCCCTTTGGTATCTTTTGGCCATTGTATTGTCTGTTCTCCTTTGATATACAGATTCTGATTGCCTCCCTTTGGTATCTTTTGGTCATTGTATTGTCTGTTCTCCTTTGATATACAGATTCTGATTGCCCCT
The DNA here is from genome assembly GCA_963383655.1 of Bathymodiolus septemdierum. Classification (NCBI taxonomy): domain Eukaryota; kingdom Metazoa; phylum Mollusca; class Bivalvia; order Mytilida; family Modiolidae; genus Bathymodiolus; species Bathymodiolus septemdierum. The sequence continues at coordinate 86,862,369 of OY726522.1, read as the reverse complement.
TTGGTATCTTTTGGTCATTGTATTGTCTGTTCTTCTTTGATATACAGATTCTGATTGCCCCTTTGGTATCTTTTGGTCATTGTGTTGTCTGTTCTTTTTTGATATACAGATTCTGATTGCCCCTTTGGTATCTTTTGGTCATTGTATTGTCTGTTCTCCTTTGATATACAGATTCTGATTGCCTCCCTTTGGTATCTTTTGGTCATTGTATTGTCTGTTCTCCTTTGATATACAGATTCTGATTGCCTCCCTTTGGTATCTTTTGGCCATTGTATTGTCTGTTCTCCTTTGATATACAGATTCTGATTGCCCCTTTGGTATCTTTTGGTCATTGTATTGTCTGTTCTCCTTTGATATACAGATTCTGATTGCCCCTTTGGTATCTTTTGGCCATTGTATTGTCTGTTCTCCTTTGATATACAGATTCTGATTGCCTCCCTTTGGTATCTTTTGGCCATTGTATTGTCTGTTCTCCTTTGATATACAGATTCTGATTGCCCCTTTGGTATCTTTTGGCCATTGTATTGTCTGTTCTCCTTTGATATACAGATTCTGATTGCCCCTTTGGTATCTTTTGGCCATTGTATTGTCTGTTCTCCTTTGATATACAGATTCTGATTGTCCCTTTGGTATCTTTTGGTCACTGTATTGTCTGTTCTCCTTTGATATACAGATTCTGATTGCCCCTTTGGTATCTTTTGGTCATTGTATTGTCTGTTCTCCTTTGATATACAGATTCTGATTGCCCCTTTGGTATCTTTTGGCCATTGTATTGTCTGTTCTCCTTTGATATACAGATTCTGATTGCCCCTTTGGTATCTTTTGGTCATTGTATTGTCTGTTCTTCTTTGATATACAGATTCTGATTGCCCCTTTGGTATCTTTTGGTCATTGTGTTGTCTGTTCTTCTTTGATATACAGATTCTGATTGCCCCTTTGGTATCTTTTGGTCATTGTATTGTCTGTTCTCCTTTGATATACAGATTCTGATTGCCTCCCTTTGGTATCTTTTGGTCATTGTATTGTCTGTTCTCCTTTGATATACAGATTCTGATTGCCTCCCTTTGGTATCTTTTGGCCATTGTATTGTCTGTTCTCCTTTGATATACAGATTCTGATTGCCCCTTTGGTATCTTTTGGTCATTGTATTGTCTGTTCTCCTTTGATATACAGATTCTGATTGCCCCTTTGGTATCTTTTGGCCATTGTATTGTCTGTTCTCCTTTGATATACAGATTCTGATTGCCTCCCTTTGGTATCTTTTGGCCATTGTATTGTCTGTTCTCCTTTGATATACAGATTCTGATTGCCCCTTTGGTATCTTTTGGCCATTGTATTGTCTGTTCTCCTTTGATATACAGATTCTGATTGCCCCTTTGGTATCTTTTGGCCATTGTATTGTCTGTTCTCCTTTGATATACAGATTCTGATTGTCCCTTTGGTATCTTTTGGTCACTGTATTGTCTGTTCTCCTTTGATATACAGATTCTGATTGCCCCTTTGGTATCTTTTGGTCATTGTATTGTCTGTTCTCCTTTGATATACAGATTCTGATTGCCCCTTTGGTATCTTTTGGCCATTGTATTGTCTGTTCTCCTTTGATATACAGATTCTGATTGCCCCTTTGGTATCTTTTGGCCATTGTATTGTCTGTTCTCCTTTGATATACAGATTCTTATTGCCTCCCTTTGGTATCTTTTGGCCATTGTATTGTCTGTTCTCCTTTGATATACAGATTCTGATTGCCTCCCTTTGGTATCTTTTGGCCATTGTATTGTCTGTTCTCCTTTGATATACAGATTCTGATTGCCCCTTTGGTATCTTTTGGTCATTGTATTGTCTGTTCTCCTTTGATATACAGATTCTGATTGCCTCCCTTTGGTATCTTTTGGTCATTGTATTGTCTGTTCTCCTTTGATATACAGATTCTGATTGCCTCCCTTTGGTATCTTTTGGTCATTGTATTGTCTGTTCTCCTTTGATATACAGATTCTGATTGCCCCTTTGGTATCTTTTGGCCATTGTATTGTCTGTTCTCCTTTGATATACAGATTCTGATTGTCCCTTTGGTATCTTTTGGTCACTGTATTGTCTGTTCTCCTTTGATATACAGATTCTGATTGCCCCTTTGGTATCTTTTGGTCATTGTATTGTCTGTTCTCCTTTGATATACAGATTCTGATTGCCCCTTTGGTATCTTTTGGCCATTGTATTGTCTGTTCTCCTTTGATATACAGATTCTGATTGCCCCTTTGGTATCTTTTGGCCATTGTATTGTCTGTTCTCCTTTGATATACAGATTCTTATTGCCTCCCTTTGGTATCTTTTGGCCATTGTATTGTCTGTTCTCCTTTGATATACAGATTCTGATTGCCTCCCTTTGGTATCTTTTGGCCATTGTATTGTCTGTTCTCCTTTGATATACAGATTCTGATTGCCCCTTTGGTATCTTTTGGTCATTGTATTGTCTGTTCTCCTTTGATATACAGATTCTGATTGCCTCTCTTTGGTATCTTTTGGTCATTGTATTGTCTGTTCTCCTTTGATATACAGATTCTGATTGCCTCCCGTTGGTATCTTCAAACTCTTCTTTATATACTTGTTATTAATTGGTGGTATATAATGAACACAACATACTGGTAATTTCACATGTATTAAATGTAAATCTACTCTCTCTCTATGCTGTAGTCCCTGATAGTATTATGCACCCAATAGTCAGTGTTTCGGCACCGACAACATGATTTATAAGAAATATTTATTATTGGAATTAACAGTTTGTAAATAATGTAATAATTATTATTTAATACTAAAAATAGGATTCCTCTTCCTCTGACATAGGTGATCCTTAGCCAAATTTGTCTGTCCTATTAAAACCCGTTAGTTTTCTTGCTCCCAAAGACGTCTAAGTTATTTGACTTTCCAACCTTTTGATCTTGGACAAATTTAATGAAAGTTATTTCAGAAAATCGTCGTTTATGCAAACATTTTCTCTGCATTTTTATTTCAATATTCATATGGTACAACAAATGCATTCTCTTATCAATTGTATTTGCAATTTATACTTTTTATCAACTTATGATTAATGTGGTTTTATAACTTTATACATTTTTAGATCGATCGTGTGATTCCTGTTGCTGGTCGAGCAGAATTAACCAGTTTCAACTACTTGTTCTGGACAAAGACAAAGTATACGTTAGCCGATGGCCATCTTTGGTTCTCCATTTTTAAGCGACCGGCTAAGAGTAATTTTACTCGTGTTCAGCGTTTGACATGCTGCCTTTCACTTCTGTTCTGTACAATGTGTACAAGCATTGCATTTTATAAATCGGATGAAAGTTCGTCACCAAAGGAATATGGAGTAGGACCTGTTACGTTTACACTGACAGGACTTTATATTGGTATAGTCAGTGGACTGATGTCGTTCCCGGTCAATCTGATTATTATGTGTTTCTTCAGATATTCGAAACCATTCCCAAAGAGAATTGAGGAAACATTGGCTTACAGATTTTATAGCAAGTTTTTATGCTTTTCTTGTTTTAAGAAGAAAGTTAACACCATGGAAGAAAAACAAGCGGAAGAACTGAAAAATGATCTCGTGGGAAATGCGAGGAAACGTGAAAAATCAGACTTGGATGCTGATGCCGTCAAAATAGAGCTTGAAAATGAATTAGATTTAATAGACAATGATGACTATTTTAACAAAGATCAAAACGTGAAAAAAGAAAACGGAGAAGATAGTTCTAAATTCTTAGACAAAAATAAGAAGAAACCATCAGCAGAACTTAATCCAATACCACGAGTATTAAAATTGAAGAAAGACGTGAATAAGAAAAAGCCGTTAAGATTACCATATTGGGGGATTTACATTGGTTACGTGTTATCATTCTGTACAGTAGCAGTGGCTTTCTGGGCAACAGTAGAATTTGGTGGTGTGTTTGGACCAAAGAAATCTTTAGAATGGCTGATTTCCTTCTTCGTATCTTGCATTGAATCAATATTCTTTTCACAACCAATAAAGGTAATAAAAAATATCTCATTACTCAATATTCTGTTCACAACTACACGATCAATAAAAATACCTAGTCTTATTCATCAATGACCTCATGTTTAACCAGCCGGATACTAGAGTTAGTAAAAAATGAATATGCAGATCGTCCAATAATAAGATCTAATTCAAAGCTGTTTTTGTTTTTTGTTTTTTCGTAAATAGTTTTTGTTTTAGTTGACTGTCACATAGCATACACATTCTTAATACTTCATTCGGAAATTCAAGCGACTATTTGTAGATTCACATTTATGCAGATGGTCACTGGTAGATTCACATTTTATATGGCAGACTTACATGTTATGCAAATGGTCACTGGTGAATACACATTTAATACGAACAGTCAGTGGTAGAGTCACATCTTAAACAGATGGTCAATGATAAATTAACCTTTTCACTTGTGTAACCTTTACAATTATAGGTTATAATTATTGCAATCATCTATGCCACGATCATCAAGAAGCCAGAAGCTAACGATGAAGATAACAATGACAGAGACTTAGAAGATGGAGAGGAATGGCTTCATACTCACTTAACTGAAGAGGATTTGAAAAACCCTAATAAAATGCGAGAGCTGGAAAAAATTAAATTATCAGCTCCACTACCACCAGAATTAGATTTTCTGAAAACTGCAAAGGAAGAAAGGTACTATGTCATGTTAATGCAACATTAAATAAAACAGTTTTATCTTTTCTACAACAATGTCGCTTCTACAATAGAAGTGGTATATTTTTATTATTAAATAAAACAGGCCATTTATATCCAGATGAGTTGTCAATACTAGGTGATACTCTCATTAATTTGGTATCACTTTCTTAGACTCTTATGTTGTGGCTCTCCAAGCTTTTAATTTGGACTGTACCTGATGAAGGTTATTCCAGAAGAGTGTAGTGTGACCTAAATTAGATATCTACATTTTTATTAACTCATTCCAATGTTTTCCATTGCACTACTTATTGTGTTTTCAATTTCAGGGCTCATGAATTAGCAATGTATGCTTTGTTGAAGGAAATTGCAATTTGTGTCTTCTTCCTATACTTCGTGCTGCTGATAGCCTATACCAACAGAGATCCATGGTCATACTATCAATATTCCACGTATAACAACATGTTCAACTTAGGAACATATTCTCCTACATATTCCACACAATTTAAGCAGGTAATCTTCCTTCATGGTGTCATATATTATTTTGTTAACTCTTAGATATATAAATTAATGTGAGGGCCTGGGTGGCTCAATGAATTAGGTAGTTGGATTACCTAACAACTCATACAAGCCTATCACCAATACGTTGGTGGTTCTCTCCGGGTACTCCGGCTTCTTCCACCACTATAAAGCTGGTCGCCATGATATAGCTGAAATATTGTTGAAAGTGGCGTTAAACACCAAAAATCAAATTAAATCAAAGTCTAAATTAAATTAATGTTGGAAAAAACAGAAGAGTCAATCCAGATGGAAAATTCAGAGACACAGGCAACACTGGACACAAAAACGAAGAAAAAAAAAACCTAAAATGTAAAACCAGGGGTGAATTCATGTGTCCTCGAAGAAGCAATCTGTTCCTGTTTCTTATAAGACACCCGTCGTATTACTCATATTGTAAAGTCTTGTAAAAGCCTTGTCATATTTTCTTATTCATCCTCTTCAAATACTCAATACAACATTAGGTGATAAAGTTTGTCAGTGACTTACGACAGGTCGATGGATTTCTCCGGGTACTCCGGTTTCCTCCACCAATAAATCTGACTGCCACGATATAACTGAAATGTTTTAGAAAGTGGCGTTAAACACCCTAACCCTAACCCATTCATAATAATTGTTTATTATACATAACACCTGCATATTTAATAAAGCACATTGTCTTGACAATAGATACATTTATATTTATATTTTGAGTTGTTTTATCAGTAGATAAGAAACTCTTTTCGCTATCTTTATTTTACATTCTTCCATATATCCCGTCATAATATAACAGTCCCGAATTGTAATTCCATACAGATATCGTCAATTGACCATTTTTGGAACTGGACTCAGAATGCGCTACTTAACAGCCTATTCTACACAGACTGGTACAACGGTGATGTATATACAGAGACTGACAGGTTGATTCAGGACAAGCAGACAATACTAGTTGGTAGTGCCAGATTACGTCAACTACGTACAAAACCTTGTAAGTTTACCCTTATCTCTTTGTAAGCAATCCTTCTTTTACAATCTTCTTTTACAATCTTCTTTTACAATCTTCCACGGTTTTTTGGGTTTAGTTGAATTTGCAGATTCAGATTTTGCATTGATATAAATAACTGTTGTTTTGGAATTCTATTTTCGTCTTACGTTTGTTATATATGCATAATGAGACTAATATAGTTGGTATGTGTGCTCGTCTTCTGGTTTTGTTACTTATGTTCACCTTCAGATTTGGGTTCTTGTGTTCTATTTATGGTTTGAGTTCTTGTGTTCTATTTATGGTTTGAGTTCTTGTATTCTATTTATGGTTTGAGTTCTTGTGTTCTATTTATGGTTTGAGTTCTTGTGTTCTATTTATGGTTTGAGTTCTTGTGTTCTATTTATGGTTTGAGTTCTTGTGTTCTATTTATGGTTTGGGTTCTTGTGTTCTATTTATGGTTTGAGTTCTTGTGTTCTATTTATGGTTTGAGTTCTTGTGTTCTATTTATGGTTTGAGTTCTTGTGCTCTATTTATGGTTTGAGTTCTTGTATTCTATTTATGGTTTGAGTTCTTGTGTTCTATTTATGGTTTGGGTTCTTGTGTTCTATTTATGGTTTGAGTTCTTGTGTTCTATTTATGGTTTGAGTTCTTGTGTTCTATTTATGGTTTGAGTTCTTGTGTTCTATTTATGGTTTGGGTTCTTGTGTTCTATTTATGGTTTGAGTTCTTGTGTTCTATTTATGGTTTGGATTCTTGTGTTCTATTTATGGTTTGAGTTCTTGTGTTCTATTTATGGTTTGAGTTCTTGTGTTCTATTTATGGTTTGAGTTCTTGTGTTCTATTTATGGTTTGGGTTCTTGTATTCTATTTATGGTTTGGGTTCTTGTGTTCTATTTATGGTTTGGGTTCTTGTGTTCTATTTATGGTTTGAGTTCTTGTGTTTTATTTATGGTTTGGGTTCTTGTGTTCTATTTATGGTTTGGGTTCTTGTATTCTATTTATGGTTTGAGTTCTTGTGTTCTATTTATGGCTTCGGTTCTTGTGTTCTATTTATGGTTTGGGTTCTTGTGTTCTATTTATGGTTTGAGTTCTTGTGTTCTATTTATGGTTTGGGTTCTTGTGTTCTATTTATGGTTTGAGTTCTTGTGTTCAATTTATGGTTTGGGTTCTTGTGTTCTATTTATGGTTTGGGTTCTTGTGTTCTATTTATGGTTTGGGTTCTTGTGTTCTATTTATGGTTTGAGTTCTTGTGTTCTATTTATGGTTTGGGTTCTTGTATTCTATTTATGGTTTGAGTTCTTGTGTTCTATTTATGGCTTCGGTTCTTGTGTTCTATTTATGGTTTGGATTCTTGTGTTCTATTTATGGTTTGAGTTCTTGTGTTCTATTTATGGTTTGAGTTCTTGTGTTCTATTTATGGTTTGGGTTCTTGTGTTCTATTTATGGTTTGGGTTCTTGTATTCTATTTATGGTTTGGGTTCTTGTGTTCTATTTATGGTTTGGGTTCTTGTGTTCTATTTATGGTTTGAGTTCTTGTGTTTTATTTATGGTTTGGGTTCTTGTGTTCTATTTATGGTTTGGGTTCTTGTATTCTATTTATGGTTTGAGTTCTTGTGTTCTATTTATGGCTTCGGTTCTTGTGTTCTATTTATGGTTTGGGTTCTTGTGTTCTATTTATGGTTTGAGTTCTTGTGTTCTATTTATGGTTTGGGTTCTTGTGTTCTATTTATGGTTTGAGTTCTTGTGTTCAATTTATGGTTTGGGTTCTTGTGTTCTATTTATGGTTTGGGTTCTTGTGTTCTATTTATGGTTTGGGTTCTTGTGTTCTATTTATGGTTTGAGTTCTTGTGTTCTATTTATGGTTTGAGTTCTTGTGTTCTATTTATGGTTTGAGTTCTTGTGTTCTATTTATGGTTTGAGTTCTTGTGTTCTATTTATGGTTTGGGTTCTTGTGTTCTATTTATGGTTTGGGTTCTTGTGTTCTATTTATGGTTTGAGTTCTTGTGTTCTATTTATGGCTTGAGTTCTTGTGTTCTATTTATGGTTTGAGTTCTTGTGTTCTATTTATGGTTTGAGTTCTTGTGTTCTATTTATGGTTTGGGTTCTTGTGTTCTATTTATGGTTTGAGTTCTTGTGTTCTATTTATGGTTTGAGTTCTTGTGTTCTATTTATGGTTTGAGTTCTTGTGCTCTATTTATGGTTTGAGTTCTTGTATTCTATTTATGGTTTGAGTTCTTGTGTTCTATTTATGGTTTGGGTTCTTGTGTTCTATTTATGGTTTGAGTTCTTGTGTTCTATTTATGGTTTGAGTTCTTGTGTTCTATTTATGGTTTGAGTTCTTGTGTTCTATTTATGGTTTGGGTTCTTGTGTTCTATTTATGGTTTGAGTTCTTGTGTTCTATTTATGGTTTGGGTTCTTGTGTTCTATTTATGGTTTGAGTTCTTGTGTTCTATTTATGGTTTGGATTATTGTGTTCTATTTATGGTTTGAGTTCTTGTGTTCTATTTATGGTTTGAGTTCTTGTGTTCTATTTATGGTTTGAGTTCTTGTGTTCTATTTATGGTTTGGGTTCTTGTATTCTATTTATGGTTTGGGTTCTTGTGTTCTATTTATGGTTTGGGTTCTTGTGTTCTATTTATGGTTTGAGTTCTTGTGTTTTATTTATGGTTTGGGTTCTTGTGTTCTATTTATGGTTTGGGTTCTTGTATTCTATTTATGGTTTGAGTTCTTGTGTTCTATTTATGGCTTCGGTTCTTGTGTTCTATTTATGGTTTGGGTTCTTGTGTTCTATTTATGGTTTGAGTTCTTGTGTTCTATTTATGGTTTGGGTTCTTGTGTTCTATTTATGGTTTGAGTTCTTGTGTTCAATTTATGGTTTGGGTTCTTGTGTTCTATTTATGGTTTGGGTTCTTGTGTTCTATTTATGGTTTGGGTTCTTGTGTTCTATTTATGGTTTGAGTTCTTGTGTTCTATTTATGGTTTGGGTTCTTGTATTCTATTTATGGTTTGAGTTCTTGTGTTCTATTTATGGCTTCGGTTCTTGTGTTCTATTTATGGTTTGGATTCTTGTGTTCTATTTATGGTTTGAGTTCTTGTGTTCTATTTATGGTTTGAGTTCTTGTGTTCTATTTATGGTTTGAGTTCTTGTGTTCTATTTATGGTTTGGGTTCTTGTATTCTATTTATGGTTTGGGTTCTTGTGTTCTATTTATGGTTTGGGTTCTTGTGTTCTATTTATGGTTTGAGTTCTTGTGTTTTATTTATGGTTTGGGTTCTTGTGTTCTATTTATGGTTTGGGTTCTTGTATTCTATTTATGGTTTGAGTTCTTGTGTTCTATTTATGGCTTCGGTTCTTGTGTTCTATTTATGGTTTGGGTTCTTGTGTTCTATTTATGGTTTGAGTTCTTGTGTTCTATTTATGGCTTGGGTTCTTGTGTTCTATTTATGGTTTGAGTTCTTGTGTTCAATTTATGGTTTGGGTTCTTGTGTTCTATTTATGATTTGGGTTCTTGTGTTCTATTTATGGTTTGGGTTCTTGTGTTCTATTTATGGTTTGAGTTCTTGTGTTCTATTTATGGTTTGAGTTCTTGTGTTCTATTTATGGTTTGAGTTCTTGTGTTCTATTTATGGTTTGGGTTCTTGTGTTCTATTTATGGTTTGGGTTCTTGTGTTCTATTTATGGTTTGAGTTCTTGTGTTCTATTTATGGTTTGAGTTCTTGTGTTCTATTTATGGTTTGAGTTCTTGTGTTCTATTTATGGTTTGAGTTCTTGTGTTCTATTTATGGTTTGGGTTCTTGTGTTCTATTTATGGTTTGCGTTCTTGTGTTCTATTTATGGTTTGAGTTCTTGTGTTCTATTTATGGTTTGAGTTCTTGTGCTCTATTTATGGTTTGAGTTCTTGTATTCTATTTATGGTTTGAGTTCTTGTGTTCTATTTATGGTTTGGGTTCTTGTGTTCTATTTATGGTTTGAGTTCTTGTGTTCTATTTATGGTTTGAGTTCTTGTGTTCTATTTATGGTTTGAGTTCTTGTGTTCTATTTATGGTTTGGGTTCTTGTGTTCTATTTATGGTTTGAGTTCTTGTGTTCTATTTATGGTTTGGATTCTTGTGTTCTATTTATGGTTTGAGTTCTTGTGTTCTATTTATGGTTTGAGTTCTTGTGTTCTATTTATGGTATGAGTTCTTGTGTTCTATTTATGGTTTGGGTTCTTGTATTCTATTTATGGTTTGGGTTCTTGTGTTCTATTTATGGTTTGGGTTCTTGTGTTCTATTTATGGTTTGAGTTCTTGTGTTTTATTTATGGTTTGGGTTCTTGTGTTCTATTTATGGTTTGGGTTCTTGTATTCTATTTATGGTTTGAGTTCTTGTGTTCTATTTATGGCTTCGGTTCTTGTGTTCTATTTATGGTTTGGGTTCTTGTGTTCTATTTATGGTTTGAGTTCTTGTGTTCTATTTATGGTTTGGGTTCTTGTGTTCTATTTATGGTTTGAGTTCTTGTGTTCAATTTATGGTTTGGGTTCTTGTGTTCTATTTATGGTTTGGGTTCTTGTGTTCTATTTATGGTTTGGGTTCTTGTGTTCTATTTATGGTTTGAGTTCTTGTGTTCTATTTATGGTTTGAGTTCTTGTGTTCTATTTATGGTTTGAGTTCTTGTGTTCTATTTATGGTTTGAGTTCTTGTGTTCTATTTATGGTTTGGGTTCTTGTGTTCTATTTATGGTTTGAGTTCTTGTGTTCTATTTATGGTTTGAGTTCTTGTGTTCTATTTATGGTTTGGGTTCTTGTGTTCTATTTATGGTTTGAGTTCTTGTGTTCTATTTATGGTTTGGGTTCTTGTGCTCTATTTATGATTTGAGTTCTTGTGTTTTATTTATGGTTTGGATTCTTGTATTCTATTTATGGTTTGAGTTCTTGTGTTTTATTTATAGTTTGGGTTCTTGTGTTCTATTTATGGTTTGGGTTCTTGTGTTCAATTTATGGTTTGGGTTCTTGTGTTCTATTTATGGTTTGGGTTCTTGTGTTCTATTTATGGTTTGGGTTCTTGTGTTCTATTTCTGGTTTGGGTTCTTGTGTTCAATTTATGGTTTGAGTTCTTGTGTTCTATTTATGGTTTGAGTTCTTGTGTTCAATTTATGGTTTGAGTTCTTGTGTTCTATTTATGGTTTGAGTTCTTGTGTTCTATTTATGGTTTGAGTTCTTGTGTTTTATTTATGGTTTGAGTTCTTGTGTTCTATTTATGGTTTGGGTTCTTGTGTTCTATTTATGGTTTGGGTTCTTGTGTTCTATTTATGGTTTGGGTTCTTGTGTTCTATTTATGGTTTGAGTTCTTGTGTTCTATTTATGGTTTGAGTTCTTGTGTTCTATTTATGGTTTGAGTTCTTGTGTTCTATTTATGGTTTGGGTTCTTGTGTTCTATTTATGATTTGAGTTCTTGTGTTTTATTTATGGTTTGGGTTCTTGTATTCTATTGATGGTTTGAGTTCTTGTGTTTTATTTATGGTTTGGGTTCTTGTGTTCTATTTATGGTTTGGGTTCTTGTATTCTATTTATGGTTTGAGTTCTTGTGTTCTATTTATGGCTTCGGTTCTTGTGTTCTATTTATAGTTTGGGTTCTTGTGTTCTATTTATGGTTTGGGTTCTTGTGTTCTATTTATGGTTTGGGTTCTTGTGTTCTATTTATGGTTTGGGTTCTTGTGTTCAATTTATGGTTTGAGTTCTTGTGTTCTATTTATGGTTTGAGTTCTTGTGTTCTATTTATGGTTTGAGTTCTTGTGTTTTATTTATGGTTTGAGTTCTTGTGTTCTATTTATGGTTTGGGTTCTTGTGTTCTATTTATGGTTTGGGTTCTTGTGTTCTATATATGGTTTGAGTTCTTGTGTTCTATTTATGGTTTGAGTTCTTGTGTTCTATTTATGGTTTGGGTTCTTGTGTTCTATTTATGGTTTGAGTTCTTGTGTTCTATTTATGGTTTGGGTTCTTGTGTTCTATTTATGGCTTGAGTTCTTGTGTTCTATTTATGGTTTGGGTTCTTGTGTTCTATTTATGGTTTGAGTTCTTGTGTTCTATTTATGGTTTGAGTTCTTGTGTTCTATTTATGGTTTGAGTTCTTGTGTTCTATTTATGGTTTGGGTTCTTGTGTTCTATTTATGATTTGAGTTCTTGTGTTTTATTTATGGTTTGGGTTCTTGTATTCTATTGATGGTTTGAGTTCTTGTGTTTTATTTATGGTTTGGGTTCTTGTGTTCTATTTATGGTTTGGGTTCTTGTATTCTATTTATGGTTTGAGTTCTTGTGTTCTATTTATGGCTTCGGTTCTTGTGTTCTATTTATGGTTTGGGTTCTTGTGTTCTATTTATGGTTTGAGTTCTTGTGTTCTATTTATGGTTTGAGTTCTTGTGTTCTATTTATGGTTTGGGTTCTTGTGTTCTATTTATGGTTTGATTTCTTGTGTTCTATTTATGGTTTGAGTTCTTGTGTTCTATTTATGGTTTGGGTTCTTGTGTTCTATTGATGGTTTGAGTTCTTGTGTTCTATTTATGGTTTGAGTTCTTGTGTTCTATTTATGGTTTGGGTTCTTGTGTTCTATTTATGGTTTGGGTTCTTGTGTTCTATTTATGGTTTGGGTTCTTGTGTTCTATTTATGGTTTGGGTTCTTGTGTTCTATTTATGGTTTGAGTTCTTGTGTTTTATTTATGGTTTGGGTTCTTGTGTTCTATTTATGGTTTGGGTTCTTGTGTTCTATTTATGGTTTGGGTTCTTGTGTTCTATTTATGGTTTGAGTTCTTGTGTTCTATTTATGGTTTGGGTTCTTGTGTTCTATTTATGGTTTAAGTTCTTGTGTTCTATTGATGGTTTGGGTTCTTCTATTCTATTTATGGTTTGAGTTCTTGTGTTTTATTTATGGTTTGAGTTCTTGTGTTCTATTTATGGTTTGAGTTCTTGTGTTCTATTTATGGTTTGGGTTCTTGTGTTCTATTTATGGTTTGAGTTCTTGTGTTCTATTTATGGTTTGGGTTCTTCTATTCTATTTATGGTTTGGGTTCTTGTGTTCTATTTATGGTTTGGGTTCTTGTGTTCTATTTATGGTTTGAGTTCTTGTATTCTATTTATGGTTTGGGTTCTTGTGTTCTATTTGTGGTTTGGGTTTTTGTGTTCTATTTATGGTTTAGGTTCTTGTGTTCTATTTATGGTTTGGGTTCTTGTGTTGTATTGATGGTTTGGGTTTTTGTGCTCTATTTATGGTTTGAGTTCTTGTGTTCTATTTATGGTTTGGGTTCTTGTGTTCTATTTATGGTTTGAGTTCTTGTGTTCTATTTATGGTTTGAGTTCTTGTGTTCTATTTATGGTTTGGGTTCTTGTATTCTATTTATGGTTTGGGTTCTTGTGTTCTATTTATGGTTTGGGTTCTTGTGTTCTATTTATGGTTTGAGTTCTTGTGTTCTATTTATGGTTTGGGTTCTTGTATTCTATTTATGGTTTTGGTTCTTGTGTTCTATTTATGGTTTGGGTTCTTGTATTCTCTTTATGGTTTGGGTTCTTGTGTTCTATTTATGGTTTGGGTTCTTGTGTTCTATTTATGGTTTGGGTTCTTGTATTCTATTTATGGTTTGGGTTCTTGTGTTCTATTTATGGTTTGAGTTCTTGTGTTCTATTTATGGTTTGAGTTCTTGTGTTCTATTTATGGTTTGAGTTCTTGTGTTCTATTTATGGTTTGAGTTCTTGTGTTCTATTTATGGTTTGAGTTCTTGTGTTCTATTTATGGTTTGAGTTCTTGTGTTCTATTTATGGTTTGAGTTCTTGTGTTCTATTTATGGTTTGGGTTCTTGTGTTCTATTTATGGTTTGAGTTCTTGTGTTCTATTTATGGTTTGAGTTCTTGTGTTCTATTTATGGTTTGGGTTCTTGTGTTCTATTTATGGTTTGGGTTCTTGTGTTCTATTTATGGTTTGGGTTCTTGTGTTCTATTTATGGTTTGGGTTCTTGTGTTCTATTTATGTATTGAGTTCTTGTGTTTTATTTATGGTTTGGGTTCTTGTGTTCTATTTATGGTTTGGGTTCTTGTGTTCTATTTATGGTTTGGGTTCTTGTGTTCTATTTATGGTTTGAGTTCTTGTGTTCTATTTATGGTTTGGGTTCTTGTGTTCTATTTATGGTTTAAGTTCTTGTGTTCTATTTATGGTTTGGGTTCTTCTATTCTATTTATGGTTTGAGTTCTTGTGTTTTATTTATGGTTTGAGTTCTTGTGTTCTATTTATGGTTTGAGTTCTTGTGTTCTATTTATGGTTTGGGTTCTTGTGTTCTATTTATGGTTTGAGTTCTTGTGTTCTATTTATGGTTTGGGTTCTTCTATTCTATTTATGGTTTGGGTTCATGTGTTCTATTTATGGTTTGGGTTCTTGTGTTCTATTTATGGTTTGAGTTCTTGTATTCTATTTATGGTTTGGGTTCTTGTGTTCTATTTGTGGTTTGGGTTTTTGTGTTCTATTTATGGTTTAGGTTCTTGTGTTCTATTTATGGTTTCGGTTCTTGTGTTCTATTGATGGTTTGGGTTTTTGGGCTCTATTTATGGTTTGAGTTCTTGTGTTCTATTTATGGTTTGGGTTCTTGTGTTCTATTTATGGTTTGAGTTCTTGTGTTCTATTTATGGTTTGAGTTCTTGTGTTCTATTTATGGTTTGGGTTCCTGTATTCTATTTATGGTTTGGGTTCTTGTATTCTATTTATGGTTTGGGTTCTTGTGTTCAATTTATGGTTTGGGTTCTTGTGTTCTATTTATGGTTTGGGTTCTTGTGTTCTATTTATGGTTTGGGTTCTTGTGTTCTATTTATGGTTTGAGTTCTTGTGTTCTATTTATGGTTTGGGTTCTTGTATTCTATTTATGGTTTTGGTTCTTGTGTTCTATTTATGGTTTGGGTTCTTGTATTCTATTTATGGTTTGGGTTCTTGTGTTCTATTTATTGTTTGGGTTCTTGTGTTCTATTTATGGTTTGGGTTCTTGTGTTCTATTTATGGTTTGGGTTCTTGTGTTCTATTTATGGTTTGAGTTCTTGTGTTCTATTTATGGTTTGAGTTCTTGTGTTCTATTTATGGTTTGAGTTCTTGTGTTCTATTTATGGTTTGAGTTCTTGTGTTCTATTTATGGTTTGAGTTCTTGTGTTCTATTTATGGTTTGAGTTCTTGTGCTCTATTTATGGTTTGAGTTCTTGTGTTCTATTTATGGTTTGAGTTCTTGTGTTCTATTTATGGTTTGAGTTCTTGTGTTCTATTTATGGTTTGAGTTCTTGTGTTCTATTTATGGTTTGGGTTCTTGTGTTCTATTTATGGTTTGAGTTCTTGTGTTCTATTTATGGTTTGAGTTCTTGTGTTCTATTTATGGTTTGAGTTCTTGTGTTCTATTTATGGTTTGGGTTCTTGTGTTCTATTTATGGTTTGATTTCTTGTGTTCTATTTATGGTTTGGGTTCTTGTGTTCTATTTATGGTTTGGGTTCTTGTGTTCTATTTATGGTTTTCGTTCTTGTGTTCTATTTATGGTTTGAGTTCTTGTGTTCTATTTATGGTTTGAGTTCTTGTGTTCTATTTATGGTTTGAGTTCTTGTGTTCTATTTATGGTTTGGGTTCTTGTATTCTATTTATGGTTTGGGTTCTTGTGTTCTATTTATGGTTTGGGTTCTTGTTATCTATTTATGGTTTGGGTTCTTGTGTTCTATTTATGGTTTTGGTTCTTGTGTTCTATTGATGGTTTGGGTTTTTGTGCTCTATTTATGGTTTGAGTTCTTGTGTTCTATTTATGGTTTGGGTTCTTGTATTCTATTTATGGTTTGGGTTCTTGTGTTCTATTTATGGTTTGAGTTCTTGTATTCTATTTATGGTTTGGGTTCTTGTGTTCTATTTGTGGTTTGGGTTTTTGTGTTCTATTTATGGTTTAGGTTCTTGTGTTCTATTTATGGTTTGGGTTCTTGTGTTCTATTGATGGTTTGGGTTTTTGTGCTCTATTTATGGTTTGAGTTCTTGTGTTCTATTTATGGTTTGGGTTCTTGTGTTCTATTTATGGTTTGAGTTCTTGTGTTCTATTTATGGTTTGAGTTCTTGTGTTCTATTTATGGTTTGGGTTCCTGTATTCTATTTATGGTTTGGGTTCTTGTATTCTATTTATGGTTTGGGTTCTTGTGTTCAATTTATGGTTTGGGTTCTTGTGTTCTATTTATGGTTTGGGTTCTTGTGTTCTATTTATGGTTTGGGTTCTTGTGTTCTATTTATGGTTTGAGTTCTTGTGTTCTATTTATGGTTTGGGTTCTTGTATTCTATTTATGGTTTTGGTTCTTGTGTTCTATTTATGGTTTGGGTTCTTGTATTTTATTTATGGTTTGGGTTCTTGTGTTCTATTTATTGTTTGGGTTCTTGTGTTCTATTTATGGTTTGGGTTCTTGTGTTCTATTTATGGTTTGGGTTCTTGTGTTCTATTTATGGTTTGAGTTCTTGTGTTCTATTTATGGTTTGAGTTCTTGTGTTCTATTTATGGTTTGAGTTCTTGTGTTCTATTTATGGTTTGAGTTCTTGTGTTCTATTTATGGTTTGAGTTCTTGTGTTCTATTTATGGTTTGAGTTCTTGTGCTCTATTTATGGTTTGAGTTCTTGTGTTCTATTTATGGTTTGAGTTCTTGTGTTCTATTTATGGTTTGAGTTCTTGTGTTCTATTTATGGTTTGAGTTCTTGTGTTCTATTTATGGTTTGGGTTCTTGTGTTCTATTTATGGTTTGAGTTCTTGTGTTCTATTTATGGTTTGAGTTCTTGTGTTCTATTTATGGTTTGAGTTCTTGTGTTCTATTTATGGTTTGGGTTCTTGTGTTCTATTTATGGTTTGATTTCTTGTGTTCTATTTATGGTTTGGGTTCTTGTGTTCTATTTATGGTTTGGGTTCTTGTGTTCTATTTATGGTTTTAGTTCTTGTGTTCTATTTATGGTTTGAGTTCTTGTGTTCTATTTATGGTTTGAGTTCTTGTGTTCTATTTATGGTTTGAGTTCTTGTGTTCTATTTATGGTTTGGGTTCTTGTATTCTATTTATGGTTTGGGTTCTTGTGTTCTATTTATGGTTTGGGTTCTTGTTATCTATTTATGGTTTGGGTTCTTGTGTTCTATTTATGGTTTTGGTTCTTGTGTTCTATTGATGGTTTGGGTTTTTGTGCTCTATTTATGGTTTGAGTTCTTGTGTTCTATTTATGGTTTGGGTTCTTGTATTCTATTTATGGTTTGGGTTCTTGTGTTCTATTTATGGTTTGGGTTCTTGTATTCTATTTATGGTTTGGGTTCTTGTGTTCTATTTATGGTTTTGGTTCTTGTGTTCTATTGATGGTTTGGGTTTTTGTGTTCTATTTATGGTTTGGGTTCTTCTATTCTATTTATGGTTTGGGTTCTTGTGTTCTATTTATGGTTTGGGTTCTTGTGTTCTATTTATGGTTTGAGTTCTTGTATTCTATTTATGGTTTGGGTTCTTGTGTTCTATTTGTGGTTTGGGTTTTTGTGTTCTATTTATGGTTTAGGTTCTTGTGTTCTATTTATGGTTTGGGTTCTTGTGTTCTATTGATGGTTTGGGTTTTTGTGCTCTATTTATGGTTTGAGTTCTTGTGTTCTATTTATGGTTTGGGTTCTTGTGTTCTATTTATGGTTTGAGTTCTTGTGTTCTATTTATGGTTTGAGTTCTTGTGTTCTATTTATGGTTTGGGTTCCTGTATTCTATTTATGGTTTGGGTTCTTGTATTCTATTTATGGTTTGGGTTCTTGTGTTCAATTTATGGTTTGGGTTCTTGTGTTCTATTTATGGTTTGGGTTCTTGTGTTCTATTTATTGTTTGGGTTCTTGTGTTCTATTTATGGTTTGAGTTCTTGTGTTCTATTTATGGTTTGGGTTCTTGTATTCTATTTATGGTTTTGGTTCTTGTGTTCTATTTATGGTTTGGGTTCTTGTATTCTATTTATGGTTTGGGTTCTTGTGTTCTATTTATTGTTTGGGTTCTTGTGTTCTATTTATGGTTTGGGTTCTTGTGTTCTATTTATGGTTTGGGTTCTTGTGTTCTATTTATGGTTTGAGTTCTTGTGTTCTATTTATGGTTTGAGTTCTTGTGTTCTATTTATGGTTTGAGTTCTTGTGTTCTATTTATGGTTTGAGTTCTTGTGTTCTATTTATGGTTTGGGTTCTTGTGTTCTATTTATGGTTTGAGTTCTTGTGTTCTATTTATGGTTTGAGTTCTTGTGTTCTATTTATGGTTTGGGTTCTTGTGTTCTATTTATGGTTTGGGTTCTTGTGTTCTATTTATGGTTTGAGTTCTTGTGTTCTATTTATGGTTTGGGTTCTTGTGTTCTATTTATGTATTGAGTTCTTGTGTTTTATTTATGGTTTGGGTTCTTGTGTTCTATTTATGGTTTGGGTTCTTGTGTTCTATTTATGGTTTGGGTTCTTGTGTTCTATTTATGGTTTGAGTTCTTGTGTTCTATTTATGGTTTGGGTTCTTGTGTTCTATTTATGGTTTAAGTTCTTGTGTTCTATTTATGGTTTGGGTTCTTCTATTCTATTTATGGTTTGAGTTCTTGTGTTTTATTTATGGTTTGAGTTCTTGTGTTCTATTTATGGTTTGAGTTCTTGTGTTCTATTTATGGTTTGGGTTCTTGTGTTCTATTTATGGTTTGAGTTCTTGTGTTCTATTTATGGTTTGGGTTCTTCTATTCTATTTATGGTTTGGGTTCTTGTGTTCTATTTATGGTTTGGGTTCTTGTGTTCTATTTATGGTTTGAGTTCTTGTATTCTATTTATGGTTTGGGTTCTTGTGTTCTATTTGTGGTTTGGGTTTTTGTGTTCTATTTATGGTTTAGGTTCTTGTGTTCTATTTATGGTTTGGGTTCTTGTGTTCTATTGATGGTTTGGGTTTTTGTGCTCTATTTATGGTTTGAGTTCTTGTGTTCTATTTATGGTTTGGGTTCTTGTGTTCTATTTATGGTTTGAGTTCTTGTGTTCTATTTATGGTTTGAGTTCTTGTGTTCTATTTATGGTTTGGGTTCCTGTATTCTATTTATGGTTTGGGTTCTTGTATTCTATTTATGGTTTGGGTTCTTGTGTTCAATTTATGGTTTGGGTTCTTGTGTTCTATTTATGGTTTGGGTTCTTGTGTTCTATTTATGGTTTGGGTTCTTGTGTTCTATTTATGGTTTGAGTTCTTGTGTTCTATTTATGGTTTGGGTTCTTGTATTCTATTTATGGTTTTGGTTCTTGTGTTCTATTTATGGTTTGGGTTCTTGTATTCTATTTATGGTTTGGGTTCTTGTGTTCTATTTATTGTTTGGGTTCTTGTGTTCTATTTATGGTTTGGGTTCTTGTGTTCTATTTATGGTTTGGGTTCTTGTGTTCTATTTATGGTTTGAGTTCTTGTGTTCTATTTATGGTTTGAGTTCTTGTGTTCTATTTATGGTTTGAGTTCTTGTGTTCTATTTATGGTTTGAGTTCTTGTGTTCTATTTATGGTTTGAGTTCTTGTGTTCTATTTATGGTTTGAGTTCTTGTGCTCTATTTATGGTTTGAGTTCTTGTGTTCTATTTATGGTTTGAGTTCTTGTGTTCTATTTATGGTTTGAGTTCTTGTGTTCTATTTATGGTTTGAGTTCTTGTGTTCTATTTATGGTTTGGGTTCTTGTGTTCTATTGATGGTTTGAGTTCTTGTGTTCTATTTATGGTTTGAGTTCTTGTGTTCTATTTATGATTTGAGTTCTTGTGTTCTATTTATGGTTTGGGTTCTTGTGTTCTATTTATGGTTTGAGTTCTTGTGTTCTATTTATGGTTTGGGTTCTTGTGTTCTATTTATGGTTTGGGTTCTTGTGTTCTATTTATGGTTTTAGTTCTTGTGTTCTATTTATGGTTTGAGTTCTTGTGTTCTATTTATGGTTTGAGTTCTTGTGTTCTATTTATGGTTTGAGTTCTTGTGTTCTATTTATGGTTTGGGTTCTTGTATTCTATTTATGGTTTGGGTTCTTGTGTTCTATTTATGGTTTGGGTTCTTGTATTCTATTTATGGTTTGGGTTCTTGTGTTCTATTTATGGTTTTGGTTCTTGTGTTCTATTGATGGTTTGGGTTTTTGTGCTCTATTTATGGTTTGAGTTCTTGTGTTCTATTTATGGTTTGGGTTCTTGTATTCTATTTATGGTTTGGGTTCTTGTGTTCTATTTATGGTTTGGGTTCTTGTATTCTATTTATGGTTTGGGTTCTTGTGTTCTATTTATGGTTTTGGTTCTTGTGTTCTATTTATGATTTGAGTTCTTGTATTCTATTTATGGTTTGGGTTCTTGTGTTCTATTTGTGGTTTGGGTTTTTGTGTTCTATTTATGGTTTAGGTTCTTGTGTTCTATTTATGGTTTGGGTTCTTGTGTTCTATTGATGGTTTGGGTTTTTGTGCTCTATTTATGGTTTGAGTTCTTGTGTTCTATTTATGGTTTGGGTTCTTGTGTTCTATTTATGGTTTGAGTTCTTGTGTTCTATTTATGGTTTGAGTTCTTGTGTTCTATTTATGGTTTGGGTTCCTGTATTCTATTTATGGTTTGGGTTCTTGTATTCTATTTATGGTTTGGGTTCTTGTGTTCAATTTATGGTTTGGGTTCTTGTGTTCTATTTATGGTTTGGGTTCTTGTGTTCTATTTATGGTTTGGGTTCTTGTGTTCTATTTATGGTTTGAGTTCTTGTGTTCTATTTATGGTTTGGGTTCTTGTATTCTATTTATGGTTTTGGTTCTTGTGTTCTATTTATGGTTTGGGTTCTTGTATTCTATTTATGGTTTGAGTTCTTGTGTTCTATTTATGGTTTGAGTTCTTGTGTTCTATTTATGGTTTGAGTTCTTGTGCTCTATTTATGGTTTGAGTTCTTGTGTTCTATTTATGGTTTGAGTTCTTGTGTTCTATTTATGGTTTGAGTTCTTGTGTTCTATTTATGGTTTGAGTTCTTGTGTTCTATTTATGGTTTGGGTTCTTGTGTTCTATTTATGGTTTGAGTTCTTGTGTTCTATTTATGGTTTGAGTTCTTGTGTTCTATTTATGGTTTGAGTTCTTGTGTTCTATTTATGGTTTGGGTTCTTGTGTTCTATTTATGGTTTGAGTTCTTGTGTTCTATTGATGGTTTGGGTTCTTGTGTTCTATTTATGGTTTGGGTTCTTGTGTTCTATTTATGGTTTGAGTTCTTGTGTTCTATTTATGGTTCGAGTTCTTGTGTTCTATTTATGGTTTGAGTTCTTGTGTTCTATTTATGGTTTGAGTTCTTGTGTTCTATTTATGGTTTGGGTTCTTGTATTCTAGTTATGGTTTGGGTTCTTGTGTTCTATTTATGGTTTGGGTTCTTGTATTCTATTTATGGTTTGGGTTCTTGTGTTCTATTTATGGTTTTGGTTCTTGTGTTCTATTTATGGTTTGGGTTCTTGTGTTCTATTTATGGTTTGGGTTCTTGTGTTCTATTTATGGTTTTAGTTCTTGTGTTCTATTTATGGTTTGAGTTCTTGTGTTCTATTTATGGTTTGAGTTCTTGTGTTCTATTTATGGTTTGAGTTCTTGTGTTCTATTTATGGTTTGAGTTCTTGTGTTCTATTTATGGTTTGAGTTCTTGTGTTCTATTTATGGTTTGAGTTCTTGTGTTCTATTTATGGTTTGGGTTCTTGTGTTCTATTTATGGTTTGAGTTCTTGTGTTCTATTTATGGTTTGAGTTCTTGTGTTCTATTTATGGTTTGAGTTCTTGTGTTCTATTTATGGTTTGAGTTCTTGTGTTCTATTTATGGTTTGAGTTCTTGTGTTCTATTTATGGTTTGAGTTCTTGTGTTCTATTTATGGTTTGGGTTCTTGTGTTCTATTTATGGTTTGAGTTCTTGTGTTCTATTTATGGTTTGGGTTCTTGTGTTCTATTTATGGTTTGAGTTCTTGTGTTCTATTTATGGTTTGAGTTCTTGTGTTCTATTTATGGTTTGGGTGCTTGTGTTCTCCTTCTGGCTTGGGTACAGTGTACTTGCATTCATATTAACTACAATGAGAATGTATTGATATATGAACATCATACCTAAATCTAAATGATTAATTGCATTCTCTTGCACAATGATGTCATAACAAATTGAAAATACAATGACCAAAAAGGGATGGAATAAACAACAAAAAATATATTAAAACACATTAATAATACTTGTACATGTATTAAAATTTATGTTTCAGATAAATGCATCGCTCCACTGAATTACATAATTGACTATTGTAGAGATGGATATTCGCATTTCTCAGAAAATACGGACAACTACAAACTAGGATGGGAACCTGTAAACACATCAGGTATCTAATGATATGCAAATTAGAATGGGAATCTTTAAACACATCAGGTATATAACAGTATGCAACATATACTAGGAATCTGTAAACACATCAGATATCTAACCATATACAAACTAGAATGGGAACTTGTAAACACATCACTGACATCAGTTATCTAACGGTATATAAATTAACTTTGAAATATTAAACACATCAGGTATGTAATGATATATAAGTTAACTAGAATATATAAATACTTCAGATATCAGATGATATGCAAAAATAATTATTGAATTTCGAATTTAGAAAAAAATATCGGAATATTTGGAATGCTATAGAAGTAATTTTTTTTTAAATACATGTACATCTCATCAACAAGAAGACAACATATGATATAGATAGAGTTATTTTAGTGTATATTTTCAATGTTTTATTTTGTTGTAGATCCCTCTGATGTTCCTAATGAATTATTTACATATAGAACGTCAGATGATATTGGTGGACATCCCTACTGGGGTATATTTTCTACATATGGAGGTGGTGGATATGTGACAGAGCTAGGGACTACTATGACAGATGCTAGTTCTACTGTAGACACCATTATGAACAATAATTGGGTGGATAACAATACCAGAGCTATATTTATTGAAGTTAATTTGTATAATCCCAACAACAATCTGTTTGGAATATGCCTTTATGTACTGGAGTTCTTACAAACAGGAGGTATTTTCTAATTAATTCTATGTATTTGCTTTGTAACAAAACGTAGATATCAAATTTAGTTCGCATAACGCGTTTCTGGAATAACCTTCATCAGGTACGCTCAAAATAGAAAGGTTGGAAAGCTAAATATCTTGAAAAGTTTTAAGAGCAAGTAAACCAAAGAACCTAAACCGGATCGCCAAAATAGCTAAGGTCACCTATGCCTGAGGGAGGAGAACCTTAGTTTTAATAATACTAACAAATTTACGACAATACCGGGTACGGGTGACAGTTCCCTGTGTTTAAATCATTGAGCTGTTCAGTGCCATGCTGAGGGGGATATGGAATACCCTATTGATTGGGGAGAGGAGATTGCTGTGTTATGATATATAAAACTTCACCGTGGATCACAGTGGGCATCGTGTTTGTACAGTGTCATGTTCCTTGCACGTTAAAGACTTCCTTTGTACAGCGCTGTAGATTTCGAAAAAAGTAAATGGATTGTAGGTGTTATGAAAAAGGCGCACTGGTAATCCAGTTTCTCCTTCAGTTTTGTATATATACATTGATGAACTTGTTCTCTTTCTGAATTTGCATGAAATATATACCGCTAGACGTTCAGCAGCAATCAATCAATCAATTTTAGAAGATATAAACCGAATTGATAAACAAAATCAATACAAAATGATGCCAACGTAGAATCGGCGATACGGGTTCAAGCACAATCTTAATGAAGAGTTTCACTTCTAAGTTCCATGTATGTATAAAATAATATGCCACTGTATCCAGATTGAAATAATAAAACTTATTTATGCTATAGTATACAAAATAAATATATTGTGCTATTATCTATATATTTATGAATGTCAATTGTAGGAATTGAACCTTTTGAAAGATTTTTTATTTTCCGGTTGGATCGTTATAGTGGCGGATTCATGTATTTTGTCATGGCTATAGAACTAATTACTGTGGCCTTCATTTTGTTCTATACTGTTAAAGAAGTTCAGAAAATAAGAAAAATGAAGATGGCATATTTCAAGGTAAGTTAGCAGTTCTTGATCAACTTGTATCACACATTTTGTTATTATGTTTGTGTTATTAAAACTGGGGATGTCGTTGTTGTGATTGTATGGTAGCTGGATTTACAACAACCTGTGCAATCAGTGCCTATCACCACTAAAGTTGTGAGTTCGAATCCCGTTCATGGCGAGGTGTACTTGATACAACATTAAGTGATAAAGTTTGTCAGTGACTTGCAACAGGTCGGTGGTTTTCCCCAGGTACTCCGGTTTCCTCCACCAATAAAACTGACCGCCACGAAATAACTGAAATACATGTATTGTTGAAAGTGGCATTAAACACCATAAACCAACCAACCATTTTCTTTTTAAAATTCAGGTGACCAGTCATTCAACAGGAAAAAGAAGACGAAATTGTGACTACAACAAACACAACATATTCGTGGTCACCCTCTCTTTTTTTTTTTTTTTTTTTTTTTTTTTTTTTTACAATTTTCTCATCTTTAGCAGACTATTATTAAATGTTCATGTTCCTATCCCACTTAGTGTGATTTATAAGCTTTAACAATTTACTACTTGTTACAATGCTATGAGCTGAGGTATAACTGGGTGCAGTTTCTAGTAACTAAACAAAGTATTCTAGATAATACAAGAACATAGTCATGTCGACTCTGTATTATTATTACGATCTCTGTGTTTATCTTTTAGCAGATTTTGTTTTTATATAATAGTTGAGACATACATTTGTAATGATACCAATGATACAAATCAAGGCTTGCCTATTGTAATGACATCTCAATTGATCCAACCGACAGTTAAACATAACTCTCTCCAAAATCCCTGGAAATGGTGCTCATTTATAATCTCTACAAAATGTTCATAATAATACAACATTCAATGAATTAAAAACTTTTGAGATATGATAATATAGGTACCTGGGAATGAACATTAAGTAAAGTCAGAAGGTACTAAATTTGTATATTTTTCTGATAATTTTGCAAGTTTAACACTGACAAATAAATATTTACAGAAATGTTAAAGCGTATTCTATAAAATGCTACAAATGCATTGCTAGTAAATATTCAATATTTAAGAGGGCCCTGGTGGCTCAATGAGTTAGGTAGTAGGATTACCTAACAACTCGTACAAGCCTATCACCAATACGGCGTGGGTTCGCACCCGGCTTTGTAAATTACAAAAAGGGTGCACTCGACTCGCAGCCGCAAGTGATAAAGTTTACCAGTTGCTTGCTCATGGTCGGTGGTTCTCTCCGGGTACTCCGGCTTCTTCCACCACTAAAACTGGTCGCCATGATATAGATGAAATATTGCTGAAAGTGGCGTTAAAACACCAAAAATAAAAAAAATAAATCAAATCAATATGTAACATTTACTAGGAATGCATTTATAGCATCTTATAGAATATGCTCATTTGGAATTGGTGTAGTATTTATCTGCAGGCTAAGAGGCCTTTCATTCTGATGAGCTTTGTACATTGTCGTAGAACTCGTTGTGATTTTGAGATGATGAACAACAATATAAATGTTGTACCTTTCATACTCGTGGTGAATTATTCTTCCGTAACATTTTATAATTCTTTCTTTCAAATTGAAATATTGTTGGAAATACATGTGCAAACATGTGAATGAGACATTTTAATAGAATTTTGAATGTTTGTGAAACCCATGGTTAAAAGTAAAAAAACATACTTGTAACTATTGCAGGAATTTTGGAATGTATGGGAGATTATAGTTTTAGCCATGGCGTACGGTTTGATATTAGTATTTATATACAGAACGGTCATAAGTGTTCAGATGATGAAGAAGATCCGAGACAACCCGAATACATTTGTTAATTTCTTCTTTGCTATTGTATGGGATGAGGTAAGTATTTTTAACTGAACGATACAGGTAACGGGGTATGAGGTAAGTATTTTTAACTGTGAAGGATACAGGTAACTTTACATTTTCTCAATTAACAACAACTAGAGGGACAGTTTACAGTAATGTTATCAAATGTCGTACCTATTGTAGTCATACAGTTATAAAATAAACGTCTGAACACTGATGGTCAACAATCAACATCAACACAACTTACAACTGTATCTCACCTAGAATCATTGAACACAAACACAAACAAATGTCTATAGCAATCCAAGTCCTGGCTTTGGACAAGCACACATATGTGGCACTGTTAAACTGGTCAAAGGTATCCAAACCCATTTTGATAATGAATGTTCAATGGGAAATACAGAGCATATATTGACTTCTATATAGAGTATGCAAATGAAAATAAGTTCAGTTCGAACTATAAATCGAATAATGGGAGTAATAAGCACAATATGATACTGATGATTAAATCTGACCACATATGTTCTATTTATTTGACAGCAATATTTCAATCTCTCATTTTAACATAAAAATCATTAACAAAACTTTAACTTTGTAAGAACTTTCGTTGCTATGAATCAACATAAGACAAAAGAAGAATGTTAAACACAGGGAGAACTCATCTAATGCTAAATAAATTATTGCTTAATTATCAAATTATAATCTTAGATGTAAATAAACGTCAGAGAAAACTGAATGTGCAGTTAAGAATGGATAATCTAGAAACACGTGCAACATTGGGCACAAGACACAGAACTAAGAAACAAAACACGAACCTCACCAAAAACTCGGGGATTAGCTCATGTGTTCGCGAATGGTAAGCAGTTCCTGTTTGTGATAGCATATGTTGTTTATATCAATTTCAGGGCCTGTTGTGTTCGTGATCGCATGGTAGTTGGATTTACATCTATCTGTGCAATCAGTGCCTATCATCACTAGTGTTATGAGTTCGAATCCCGCTCAGATCGAAGTGTACACGATGCAAGATTATGTGATAAGTTTGTCAGTGACTTGGGACAAGTCGGCGGTTTTCTTCGGGTACCCCTGTTTCCACCACCAATAAAACTGACCGCCACGATATAGCTGAAATATTGTTGATAGTGGCGTTAAACACCATAACCTTAACCTATAACCCTATCAATTCAAGTATAAAGTAATATTCCATTATGTTATAACACAGTGATATCTTTTCTTTCACAGTGCTGTGGATATTTCATCGGTTTGTTGGTATACATGGAAACATTAAGATTTTTACGGCTTTTAAGATTCAACAGGAAGGTGGCGTTATTTGGATCAACCATGATGTATATTTCCAAGCCTTTACTGAGCTTCGGTCTTGTTTTCATGTCAGGTTTCCTGGCGTTTTCTACCACAGCTTACTTCTTCTTTAACACGTACATGTTTGACTTCAGAACATTTATAGCAACGCTTAATACACTACTATCAATGATGCTGGGTAAGTTAGTACTTACTGGGGATTCTTCATTATTGTATTGGGTATCAATATACATAAGTACCAAGAATCAAAGATCAAGAGCAAAACCTACAAATTGAAAATGTGTAATAGTAAACAAACTAGTAAATACATATTTTCAGAGAAAATCACTAAAGCGTCGTTGGTAAATATCTGGTCGACTATATATCACTTTAGGCATAAGATCAAACTTTACTGCAGAAAGTAGTATAATAATTATTATATCCCATTGATTGCCTTAACCATTACTACCGCCGTCAAACGTTACTACAGAGACAAGTCTAATACTTCTTATAGCCACTCGATCACCTTAGTCATCACTATCACCTTCAAGTGTTCAAATTCTAATAATTATTATAGCACATGCTATAACCGAAGTGTAGACTTAACAATTTTTAAGAAACTTTTTCAATAAAAAGCAGACGTTGATCGAACTTGACAAATTAACCAGTAATACCCGTGAAAATACTAGTATTCAAATAGTGCCAAACAAACTGTAACCAAAATGGATTATATTTTTGGTAATTACTATAAAATAGGTAAATTTGACTACGAGGCAGCATGGACCAGTACCAGAGTTGCAGGACCTATAATATTTGGAATGTTTGCTCTGTGTTTTAACTTTATATTGGTGAACTTTTTTCTAACCATTGTTATTGATGGATTTCAAGTGGTTAGAAATGATTTATCTAAGCAATCCAATGATTATGAAGTAATTGATCACATGATGAAGAAAATAAAAATGGTTATGGGAATTGATGTCCCTAAGAAGAGGAAAGGTGCCAGCTTTTCTGTGGACCCTAGACTTCATCAGTTCACTTACATAGAAGGTATGCAAAGGTTGTGTGTAATCCAGTTACAATAAAATCCTTTAGTTAAGGCTACTTATCCAGACATATGGAAACGTTGTGCATTACTTTAGAGTCTTGTATCTTGTTGGCGTCCTAATGAAATGTAATAAGTCTCACACATCAATAGTGTCTTACATTATACCCTATGCTAATTTGATGTT
Organism: Bathymodiolus septemdierum; assembly: GCA_963383655.1. Classification (NCBI taxonomy): domain Eukaryota; kingdom Metazoa; phylum Mollusca; class Bivalvia; order Mytilida; family Modiolidae; genus Bathymodiolus; species Bathymodiolus septemdierum. The sequence continues at coordinate 86,833,747 of OY726522.1, read as the reverse complement.
TCCCTTATACTCATACATTAATGCTAGCTTGCTGTGTGCTCAAACATTAACCCTAACGTAGCATGTGCTCAAGCATGAATGCTAACTTCTCATGTATCAAAACATCAATGCTAGCATAGCTTTTCGTGTACTCAAACATCAATGATAACTTAGCTTTTTTGTGTACTCAAACATCAATGCTAACTTAGTTTTTTTGTGTACTCAAACATCAATGCTAACTTGACCTTTTCTGCACAGGCGCTCGTGGCACGGAATTACCACTCCACCCCCCTTTTTTAGCTTTCTGTTTACATATTTATTTTCAATAAAAAAAAAATATTTCTTTATTATTTCATCTCTTTTTTCTTTATTTTAACTTGTTTGTGTCCATATTCATACAATCTTATGCAAACAGCAACTTACATGTTTCGGCCCTATAGGGTAAGTTGCTGTTAACCTCAACTCTAACTCAAGCCTCTACAACATCTATAGTAACTTCCATTATTCATTATTCTGAGTGCCCGGGTGGCTCAATGAGTTAGGTAGTTGGATTACCCAACAACTCATACCAAGCCTATCACCAATACGGAGTGGGTTTGCGCCCGGCTTTGTAAATTACAAAAAATGGGGCACTCGACTCGTAGCCGCAAGTGATAAAGTTTACCAGTTGCTTGCCCATGGTCTGTGGTTCTTTCCGGGTACTCCGGCTTCTTCCACCACTAAAACTAGTTGCCATGATGTAGCTGAAATATTGTTAAACACCAAAAATCAACCAATCAAAATCAATCATTATTCTGAAACAACAATGGTAGTTAACGTTTCTTGTGTACTCAAACATCTACATCTAGGCTATTGACAGTTATACACAAAATGTACTCAAATATCACAACTAGCTTATCGTATATTCTAACATATATACTAACATCCGACCTATAATTAATGATCTTTTGTTCTAGTATACACCAAAATTTGAGAGATTTTTTAAATTGTTATTTAGCTTCCAATTAATGGAGCACACAGGTACATGACTGCTCACTCTCTTGGTTTGGTACATCTAATTAATGGAGCACACAGATACATGACTGCTCACTCTCTTGGCTTGGTACATCTAATTAATGGAGCACACAGGTACATGACTGTTCACTCTCTTGGCTTGGTACATCTAATTAATGGAGCACACAGGTACATGACTGCTCACTCTCTTGGCTTGGTGCATCTAATTAATGGAGCAGACAGATACATGACTGCTCACTCTCTTGGCTTGGTACATCTAATTAATGGAGCACACAGGTACATGACTGCACACTCTCTTGGCTTGGTACATCTAATTAATGGAGCACACAGGTACATGACTGCTCACTCTCTTGGCTTGGTACATCCAATGAATGGAGCACACAGGTACATGACTGCACACTCTCTTGGCTTGGTACATCTAATTAATGGAGCAGACAGATACATGACTGCTCACTCTCTTGGCTTGGTACATCTAATTAATGGAGCACACAGGTACATGACTGCTCATTCTCTTGGCTTGGTACATCTAATTAATGGAGCACACAGGTACATGACTGTTCACTCTCTTGGCTTGGTACATCTAATTAATGGAGCACACAGGTACATGACTGCTCACTCTCTTGGCTTGGTGCATCTAATTAATGGAGCAGACAGATACATGACTGCTCACTCTCTTGGCTTGGTACATCTAATTAATGGAGCACACAGGTACATGACTGCACACTCTCTTGGCTTGGTACATCTAATTAATGGAGCACACAGGTACATGACTGCTCACTCTCTTGGCTTGGTACATCTAATTAATGGAGCACACAGGTACATGACTGCTCACTCTCTTGGCTTGGTACATCTAATTAATGGAGCACACAGGTACATGACTGCTCATTCTCTTGGCTTGGTACATCTAATTAATGGAGCACACAGGTACATGACTGCTCACTCTCTTGGTTTGGTACATCTAATTAATGGAGCACACAGGTACATGACTGCTCATTCTCTTGGCTTGGTACATCTAATTAATGGAGCACACAGGTACATGACTGCTCACTCTCTTGGCTTGGTACATCCAATTAATGGAGCACACAGGTACATGACTGCTCATTCTCTTGGCTTGGTACATCTAATTAATGGAGCACACAGGTACATGACTGCTCACTCTCTTGGCTTGGTACATCTAATTAATGGAGCACACAGGTACATGACTGCTCACTATCTTGGCTTGGTACATCTAATTAATGGAGCACACAGGTACATGACTGCTCACTCTCTTGGCTTGGTACATCTAATTAATGGAGCAGACAGATACATGACTGCTCACTCTCTTGGCTTGGTACATCTAATTAATGGAGCACACAGGTACATGACTGATCACTCTCTTGGCTTGGTACATCTAATTAATGGAGCACACAGGTACATGACTGCTCACTCTCTTGGCTTGGTACATCTAATTAATGGAGCACACAGGTACATGACTGCTCACTCTCTTGGCTTGGTACATCTAATTAATGGAGCACACAGGTACATGACTGCTCACTCTCTTGGCTTGGTACATCTAATTAATGGAGCACACAGGTACATGACTGCTCACTCTCTTGGCTTGGTACATCCAATTAATGGAGCACACAGGTACATGACTGCTCATTCTCTTGGCTTGGTACATCTAATTAATGGAGCACACAGGTACATGACTGCTCACTCTCTTGGCTTGGTACATCTAATTAATGGAGCACACAGGTACATGACTGCTCACTCTCTTGGCTTGGTACATCTAATTAATGGAGCACACAGGTACATGACTGCTCATTCTCTTGGCTTGGTGCATCTAATTAATGGAGCACACAGGTACATGCCTGCTCACTCTCTTGGTTTGGTACATCCAATTAATGGAACACACAGGTACATGACTGCTCATTCTCTTGGCTTGGTGCATCTAATTAATGGAGCAGACAGGTACATGCCTGCTCACTCTCTTGGTTTGGTACATCTAATTAATGGAGCACACAGGTACATGCCTGCTCACTCTCTTGGTTTGGTACATCCAATTAATGGAGCACACAGGTACATGACTGCTCATTCTCTTGGTTTGGTACATCCAATTAATGGAGCACACAGGTACATGCCTGCTCACTCTCTTGGTTTGGTACATCCAATTAATGGAGCACACAGGTACATGACTGCTCATTCTCTTGGCTTGGTACATCTAATTAATGGAGCACACAGGTACATGACTGCTCATTCTCTTGGCTTGGTACATCTAATTAATGGAGCACACAGGTACATGCCTGCTCACTCTCTTGGTTTGGTACATCTAATTAATGGAGCACACAGGTACATGACTGCTCACTCTCTTGGCTTGGTACATATAATTAATGGAGCACACAGGTACATGACTGCTCATTCTCTTGGCTTGGTACATCTAATTAATGGAGCACACAGGTACATGACTGCTCATTCTCTTGGCTTGGTACATCTAATTAATGGAGCACACAGGTACATGACTGCTCATTCTCTTGGCTTGGTACATCTAATTAATGGAGCACACAGGTACATGACTGCTCATTCTCTTGGCTTGGTACATCTAATTAATGGAGCACACAGGTACATGACTGCTCATTCTCTTGGCTTGGTACATCTAATTAATGGAGCACACAGGTACATGACTGCTCATTCTCTTGGTTTGGTACATCTAATTAATGGAGCACACAGGTACATGACTGATCACTCTCTTGGCTTGGTACATTCAATTAATGGAGCACACAAGTACATGACTGCTCACTCTCTTGGCTTGGTGCATCCAATTAATGGAGCACACAGGTACATGACTGCTCACTCTCTTGGCTTGGTACATATAATTAATGGAGCACACAGGTACATGACTGCTCATTCTCTTGGCTTGGTACATCTAATTAATGGAGCACACAGGTACATGACTGCTCATTCTCTTGGCTTGGTACATCTAATTAATGGAGCACACAGGTACATGACTGCTCATTCTCTTGGCTTGGTACATCTAATTAATGGAGCACACAGGTACATGACTGCTCATTCTCTTGGTTTGGTACATCTAATTAATGGAGCACACAGGTACATGACTGATCACTCTCTTGGCTTGGTACATCCAATTAATGGAGCACACAAGTACATGACTGCTCACTCTCTTGGCTTGGTGCATCCAATTAATGGAGCACACAGGTACATGACTGATCACTCTCTTGGCTTGGTACATCCAATTAATGGAGCACACAAGTACATGACTGCTCACTCTCTTGGCTTGGTGCATCCAATTAATGGAGCACACAAGTACATGACTGCTCACTCTCTTGGCTTGGTACATATAATTAATGGAGCACACAGGTACATGACTGCTCATTCTCTTGGCTTGGTACATCTAATTAATGGAGCACACAGGTACATGACTGCTCATTCTCTTGGCTTGGTACATCTAATTAATGGAGCACACAGGTACATGACTGCTCATTCTCTTGGCTTGGTACATCTAATTAATGGAGCACACAGGTACATGACTGCTCATTCTCTTGGTTTGGTACATCTAATTAATGGAGCACACAGGTACATGACTGATCACTCTCTTGGCTTGGTACATCCAATTAATGGAGCACACAAGTACATGACTGCTCACTCTCTTGGCTTGGTGCATCCAATTAATGGAGCACACAGGTACATGACTGCTCACTCTCTTGGCTTGGTACATATAATTAATGGAGCACACAGGTACATGACTGCTCATTCTCTTGGCTTGGTACATCTAATTAATGGAGCACACAGGTACATGACTGCTCATTCTCTTGGCTTGGTACATCTAATTAATGGAGCACACAGGTACATGACTGCTCATTCTCTTGGCTTGGTACATCTAATTAATGGAGCACACAGGTACATGACTGCTCATTCTCTTGGTTTGGTACATCTAATTAATGGAGCACACAGGTACATGACTGATCACTCTCTTGGCTTGGTACATCCAATTAATGGAGCACACAAGTACATGACTGCTCACTCTCTTGGCTTGGTGCATCCAATTAATGGAGCACACAGGTACATGACTGATCACTCTCTTGGCTTGGTACATCCAATTAATGGAGCACACAAGTACATGACTGCTCACTCTCTTGGCTTGGTGCATCCAATTAATGGAGCACACAAGTACATGACTGCTCACTCTCTTGGCTTGGTACATATAATTAATGGAGCACACAGGTACATGACTGCTCATTCTCTTGGCTTGGTACATCTAATTAATGGAGCACACAGGTACATGACTGCTCATTCTCTTGGCTTGGTGCATCTAATTAATGGAGCACACAGGTACATGACTGCTCATTCTCTTGGCTTGGTACATCTAATTAATGGAGCACACAGGTACATGACTGCTCATTCTCTTGGCTTGGTACATCTAATTAATGGAGCACACAGGTACATGACTGCTCATTCTCTTGGCTTGGTACATCTAATTAATGGAGCACACAGGTACATGACTGCTCATTCTCTTGGCTTGGTACATCTAATTAATGGAGCACACAGGTACATGACTGCTCATTCTCTTGGCTTGGTACATCTAATTAATGGAGCACACAGGTACATGACTGCTCATTCTCTTGGTTTGGTACATCTAATTAATGGAGCACACAGGTACATGACTGATCACTCTCTTGGCTTGGTACATCCAATTAATGGAGCACACAAGTACATGACTGCTCACTCTCTTGGCTTGGTGCATCTAATTAATGGAGCACACAGGTACATGACTGATCACTCTCTTGGCTTGGTACATCTAATTAATGGAGCACATAGGTACATGACTGCTCACTCTCTTGGCTTGGTACATCTAATTAATGGAGCACACAGGTACATGACTGCTCACTCTCTTGGCTTGGTACATCCAATTAATGGAGCACACAGGTACATGACTGTTCACTCTCTTGGCTTGGTACATCTAATTAATGGAGCACACAGGTACATGACTGCTCACTCTCTTGGCTTGGTACATCCAATTAATGGAGCACACAGGTACATGACTGCTCACTCTCTTGGCTTGGTACATCTAATTAATGGAGCACACAGGTACATGACTGCTCACTCTCTTGGCTTGGTACATCCAATTAATGGAGCACACAGGTACATGACTGCTCACTCTCTTGGCTTGGTACATCTAATTAATGGAGCACACAGGTACATGACTGATCACTCTCTTGGCTTGGTACATCTAATTAATGGAGCACACAGGTACACGACTGCACACTCTCTTGGCTTGGTACATCTAATTAATGGAGCACACAGGTACATGACTGCTCACGCTCTTGGCTTGGTACATCTAATTAATGGAGCAGACAGATACATGACTGCTCACTCTCTTGGCTTGGTACATCTAATTAATGGAGCACACAGGTACATGACTGCACACTCTCTTGGCTTGGTACATCCAATTAATGGAGCACACAGATACATGACTGCTCACTCTCTTGGCTTGGTACATCTAATTAATGGAGCAGACAGATACATGACTGTTCACTCTCTTGGCTTGGTACATCTAATTAATGGAGCACACAGGTACATGACTGCTCATTCTCTTGGCTTGGTACATCTAATTAATGGAGCACGCAGGTACATGACTGCTCACGCTCTTGGCTTGGTACATCTAATTAATGGAGCAGACAGATACATGACTGCTCACTCTCTTGGCTTGGTACATCTAATTAATGGAGCACACAGGTACATGACTGCACACTCTCTTGGCTTGGTACATCTAATTAATGGAGCACACAGATACATGACTGCTCACTCTCTTGGCTTGGTACATCTAATTAATGGAGCACACAGGTACATGACTGATCACTCTCTTGGCTTGGTACATCTAATTAATGGAGCACACAGGTACATGACTGCACACTCTCTTGGCTTGGTACATCTAATTAATGGAGCACACAGGTACATGACTGCTCACTCTCTTGGCTTGGTACATCTAATTAATGGAGCACACAGGTACATGACTGCACACTCTCTTGGCTTGGTACATCTAATTAATGGAGCACACAGGTACATGACTGATCACTCTCTTGGCTTGGTGCATCCAATTAATGGAGCACACAGGTACATGACTGTTCACTCTCTTGGCTTGGTACATCTAATTAATGGAGCACACAGGTACATGACTGCTCACGCTCTTGGCTTGGTACATCTAATTAATGGAGCAGACAGATACATGACTGCTCACTCTCTTGGCTTGGTACATCTAATTAATGGAGCACACAGGTACATGACTGCTCACTCTCTTGGTTTGGTACATCTAATTAATGGAGCACACAGGTACATGACTGATCACTCTCTTGGCTTGGTACATCTAATTAATGGAGCACACAGGTACATGACTGATCACTCTCTTGGCTTGGTACATCTAATTAATGGAGCACACAGGTACATGACTGCTCACTATCTTGGCTTGGTACATCCAATTAATGGAGCACACAGGTACATGACTGCTCACTCTCTTGGTTTGGTACATCCAATTAATGGAGCACACAGGTACATGACTGCTCACTCTCTTGGCTTGGTACATCTAATTAATGGAGCACACAGGTACATGACTGCTCACTCTCTTGGCTTGGTACATCCAATTAATGGAGCACACAGGTACATGACTGCTCATTCTCTTGGCTTGGTACATCTAATTAATGGAGCACACAGGTACATGACTGCTCATTCTCTTGGCTTGGTACAATCTAATTAATGGAGCACACAGGTACATGACTGCTCATTCTCTTGGCTTGGTACATCTAATTAATGGAGCACACAGGTACATGACTGCTCACTCTCTTGGCTTGGTACATCTAATTAATGGAGCACACAGGTACATGACTGCTCACTCTCTTGGCTTGGTACATCTAATTAATGGAGCACACAGGTACATGACTGCTCACTCTCTTGGCTTGGTACATCCAATTAATGGAGCACACAGGTACATGACTGCTCATTCTCTTGGCTTGGTACATCTAATTAATGGAGCACACAGGTACATGACTGCTCACTCTCTTGGCTTGGTACATCTAATTAATGGAGCACACAGGTACATGACTGCTCACTCTCTTGGCTTGGTACATCTAATTAATGGAGCACACAGGTACATGACTGCTCATTCTCTTGGCTTGGTGCATCTAATTAATGGAGCACACAGGTACATGCCTGCTCACTCTCTTGGTTTGGTACATCCAATTAATGGAGCACACAGGTACATGACTGCTCATTCTCTTGGCTTGGTGCATCTAATTAATGGAGCAGACAGGTACATGCCTGCTCACTCTCTTGGTTTGGTACATCTAATTAATGGAGCACACAGGTACATGCCTGCTCACTCTCTTGCTTTGGTACATCCAATTAATGGAGCACACAGGTACATGACTGCTCATTCTCTTGGTTTGGTACATCCAATTAATGGAGCACACAGGTACATGCCTGCTCACTCTCTTGGTTTGGTACATCTAATTAATGGAGCACACAGGTACATGACTGCACACTCTCTTGGCTTGGTACATCTAATTAATGGAGCACACAGATACATGACTGCTCACTCTCTTGGCTTGGTACATCTAATTAATGGAGCACACAGGTACATGACTGCACACTCTCTTGGCTTGGTACATCTAATTAATGGAGCACACAGGTACATGACTGCTCACTCTCTTGGCTTGGTACATCTAATTAATGGAGCACACAGGTACATGACTGCACACTCTCTTGGCTTGGTACATCTAATTAATGGAGCACACAGATACATGACTGCTCACTCTCTTGGCTTGGTACATCTAATTAATGGAGCACACAGGTACATGACTGCACACTCTCTTGGCTTGGTACATCTAATTAATGGAGCACACAGGTACATGACTGCTCACTCTCTTGGCTTGGTACATCTAATTAATGGAGCACACAGGTACATGACTGCACACTCTCTTGGCTTGGTACATCTAATTAATGGAGCACACAGGTACATGACTGATCACTCTCTTGGCTTGGTGCATCCAATTAATGGAGCACACAGGTACATGACTGTTCACTCTCTTGGCTTGGTACATCTAATTAATGGAGCACACAGGTACATGACTGCTCACGCTCTTGGCTTGGTACATCTAATTAATGGAGCAGACAGATACATGACTGCTCACTCTCTTGGCTTGGTACATCTAATTAATGGAGCACACAGGTACATGACTGCTCACTCTCTTGGTTTGGTACATCTAATTAATGGAGCACACAGGTACATGACTGATCACTCTCTTGGCTTGGTACATCTAATTAATGGAGCACACAGGTACATGACTGCTCACTCTCTTGGCTTGGTACATCTAATTAATGGAGCACACAGGTACATGACTGCTCATTCTCTTGGCTTGGTACATCTAATTAATGGAGCACACAGGTACATGACTGTTCACTCTCTTGGTTTGGTACATCTAATTAATGGAGCACACAGGTACATGACTGCTCACTATCTTGGCTTGGTACATCCAATTAATGGAGCACACAGGTACATGACTGCTCACTCTCTTGGCTTGGTACATCCAATTAATGGAGCACACAGGTACATGACTGCTCATTCTCTTGGCTTGGTACATCCAATGAATGGAGCACACAGGTACATGACTGCTCACTCTCTTGGCTTGGTACATCCAATTAATGGAGCACACAGGTACATGACTGCTCACTCTCTTGGCTTGGTACATCCAATTAATGGAGCACACAGGTACATGACTGCTCATTCTCTTGGCTTGGTACATCTAATTAATGGAGCACACAGGTACATGACTGATCACTCTCTTGGCTTGGTACATCTAATTAATGGAGCACACAGGTACATGACTGCTCACTCTCCTGGTTTGGTACATCTAATTAATGGAGCACACAGGTACATGACTGCTCACTCTCCTGGTTTGGTACATCTAATTAATGGAGCACACAGGTACATGACTGCTCACTCTCTTGGCTTGGTACATCCAATGAATGGAGCACACAGGTACATGACTGCTCACTCTCTTGGCTTGGTACATCCAATTAATGGAGCACACAGGTACATGACTGCTCACTCTCTTGGCTTGGTACATCTAATTAATGGAGCACACAGGTACATGACTGTTCACTCTCTTGGTTTGGTACATCTAATTAATGGAGCACACAGGTACATGACTGCTCACTATCTTGGCTTGGTACATCCAATTAATGGAGCACACAGGTACATGACTGCTCACTCTCTTGGCTTGGTACATCCAATTAATGGAGCACACAGGTACATGACTGCTCATTCTCTTGGCTTGGTACATCCAATGAATGGAGCACACAGGTACATGACTGCTCACTCTCTTGGCTTGGTACATCCAATTAATGGAGCACACAGGTACATGACTGCTCACTCTCTTGGCTTGGTACATCCAATTAATGGAGCACACAGGTACATGACTGCTCATTCTCTTGGCTTGGTACATCTAATTAATGGAGCACACAGGTACATGACTGATCACTCTCTTGGCTTGGTACATCTAATTAATGGAGCACACAGGTACATGACTGCTCACTCTCCTGGTTTGGTACATCTAATTAATGGAGCACACAGGTACATGACTGCTCACTCTCCTGGTTTGGTACATCTAATTAATGGAGCACACAGGTACATGACTGCTCACTCTCTTGGCTTGGTACATCCAATGAATGGAGCACACAGGTACATGACTGCTCACTCTCTTGGCTTGGTACATCCAATTAATGGAGCACACAGGTACATGACTGCTCACTCTCTTGGCTTGGTACATCTAATTAATGGAGCACACAGGTACATGACTGATCACTCTCTTGGCTTGGTACATCTAATTAATGGAGCACACAGGTACATGACTGCTCACTCTCCTGGTTTGGTACATCTAATTAATGGAGCACACAGGTACATGACTGCTCACTCTCTTGGCTTGGTACATCCAATGAATGGAGCACACAGGTACATGACTGCTCACTCTCTTGGCTTGGTACATCCAATTAATGGAGCACACAGGTACATGACTGCTCACTCTCTTGGCTTGGTACATCCAATTAATGGAGCACACAGGTACATGACTGCTCATTCTCTTGGCTTGGTACATCTAATTAATGGAGCACACAGGTACATGACTGCTCACTATCTTGGCTTGGTACATCTAATTAATGGAGCACACAGGTACATGACTGCTCACTCTCTTGGCTTGGTACATCTAATTAATGGAGCACACAGGTACATGACTGCTCACTCTCTTGGCTTGGTACATCTAATTAATGGAGCACACAGGTACATGACTGCTCACTCTCTTGGCTTGGTACATCCAATTAATGGAGCACACAGGTACATGACTGCTCACTCTCTTGGCTTGGTACATCTAATTAATGGAGCACACAGGTGCATGACTGCTCACTCTCTTGGCTTGGTACATCCAATTAATGGAGCACACAGGTACATGACTGCTCATTCTCTTGGCTTGGTACATCTAATTAATGGAGCACACAGGTACATGACTGCTCATTCTCTTGGCTTGGTACATCTAATTAATGGAGCACACAGGTGCATGACTGCTCATTCTCTTGGCTTGGTACATCCAATTAATGGAGCACACAGGTACATGACTGCTCATTCTCTTGGCTTGGTACATCTAATTAATGGAGCACACAGGTGCATGACTGCTCATTCTCTTGGCTTGGTACATCCAATTAATGGAGCACACAGGTACATGACTGCTCATTCTCTTGGCTTGGTACATCTAATTAATGGAGCACACAGGTGCATGACTGCTCATTCTCTTGGCTTGGTACATCCAATTAATGGAGCACACAGGTACATGACTGCTCATTCTCTTGGCTTGGTACATCTAATTAATGGAGCACACAGGTGCATGACTGCTCATTCTCTTGGCTTGGTACATCCAATTAATGGAGCACACAGGTACATGACTGCTCATTCTCTTGGCTTGGTACATCTAATTAATGGAGCACACAGGTGCATGACTGCTCATTCTCTTGGCTTGGTACATCCAATTAATGGAGCACACAGGTGCATGACTGCTCATTCTCTTGGCTTGGTACATCCAATTAATGGAGCACACAGGTACATGACTGCTCATTCTCTTGGCTTGGTACATCCAATTAATGGAGCACACAGGTGCATGACTGCTCATTCTCTTGGCTTGGTACATCTAATTAATGGAGCACACAGGTGCATGACTGCTCATTCTCTTGGCTTGGTACATCTAATTAATGGAGCACACAGGTACATGACTGCTCATTCTCTTGGCTTGGTACATCTAATTAATGGAGCACACAGGTGCATGACTGCTCATTCTCTTGGCTTGGTACATCTAATTAATGGAGCACACAGGTACATGACTGCTCATTCTCTTGGCTTGGTACATCCAATTAATGGAGCACACAGGTGCATGACTGCTCATTCTCTTGGCTTGGTACATCTAATTAATGGAGCACACAGGTGCATGACTGCTCATTCTCTTGGCTTGGTACATCCAATTAATGGAGCACACAGGTACATGACTGCTCATTCTCTTGGCTTGGTACATCTAATTAATGGAGCACACAGGTGCATGACTGCTCATTCTCTTGGCTTGGTACATCTAATTAATGGAGCACACAGGTACATGACTGCTCATTCTCTTGGCTTGGTACATCTAATTAATGGAGCACACAGGTGCATGACTGCTCATTCTCTTGGCTTGGTACATCTAATTAATGGAGCACACAGGTACATGACTGCTCATTCTCTTGGCTTGGTACATCTAATTAATGGAGCACACAGGTACATGACTGCTCATTCTCTTGGCTTGGTACATCTAATTAATGGAGCACACAGGTGCATGACTGATCACTCTCTTGGCTTGGTACATCCAATTAATGGAGCACACAAGTACATGACTGCTCATTCTCTTGGCTTGGTACATCTAATTAATGGAGCACACAGGTACATGACTGCTCACTATCTTGGCTTGGTACATGCACTTCAATAAAAAGTGGTGAAGGTAAACTAGTTTTATGGGTCCAAAGCTACGTACCCTCTAAGTGAAATGAGAGAGTCATGAAAGTGCTTTCCACATGTGATTAAATGCTGACCTTCATAATATCTTAATCTAGAACTCTATGGATAATATATTTGTTCTTCATGATATGGAAGTTTTCATACCTATATTAGTTCTGTATAAAAAGAGTTGATGGACTTAACCATCATTTAAATGTTAGATAGCACACAAGGCCATCTGAAGATATAATATGGAAAAAATTGTCAACTTTATACTAAAATCTAAATTGTCAATATCCTCTCTCCTTATCTGTGTGCAAGCGACAGAATTCTCTTCAACACGGTGTTGATTTACTTCCGAAATCTTATTAAATGTGGATTATTGCTACAGTATGGATTACTGACAAGAAATTGATGGATGTTTTAGTAATTATAATCCTGGCAATTGCAATTTATGTTTATAAAACAGGTAAAACATCTGATCAGGAGATACTGGACGAGTTAAATGGAAAAGTAGAAAATGTGATACAGAAATGTAATGGATTGGCTGAGTTTCCTGAAGATGACGAATTAGAGGAAGAACTTAATGAAGTACAGAACAGGAAGAGAAGGAAGATTGTAGTGGGATAAAATACTTGTCATGTAACATTAGTGGGATAAAATACTTGTCATGTGACTTAACGATTTATGACAGTTATTTATAAAATTAATTGTATTATTTATTTATTTATTTTTTCATACAAAGTTATATGTATAGTTTGGTATACTCGTTAAGAAAGTGCTATAATATAAAACTGTCAGAAACAGATTTCCAACTACTTGTGCAATCAATGCCTATCACCACTAAAGTTGTGTGTTTCAATCCCACTCAAGGCAAGGTGTACTTGATACAACATTATGTGATAAAGTTTGTCAGTGACTTGCGGCAGGTCGTTGGTTATCTCGTTTCCTCCGTCATATTGTTGAAAGTGGCGCTAAATACCATAACCCTAATCCACACGAATTACAGTTATATTTCCCTTCCACATTCATGACGAGAACAAGTTAAATGGTGATGATTATTTTCACTTGGTTCTAGACCAACACTTTTTGGTTGGGTTTTTATAGTTGGCAACTCACTGAAACAAGAGTTCACATGTAGAAATGTTGCTCCACTCAGACACATTATCCTGATTTTGAGCCTACTTATTTTGCTCGCCTTGAGTGTGGTAGAGCGTGGGTTCGAGCCTGGTCGTTTCAAACTATAAAATTGGCATTTGATGCTTCTCTGCTAGACATGCAGCATTAAGATAATACCATCTTACATTTTCATCATAGCAGTCTATGTAAAACTTTGGAATCCATTTGGCCAGGTGAGCCAATAATATACATCCTACAGTTTAAAACAAGTAACCAGTTCCTCTTCTATGCTGTTATCTTATATTGAATATTTGATCTTAATACAAGAAACCTAGAGGCTCATGTCAGACTGTATCTCTAAGCTCTAAAACATGCACTTATTGGGTTCAACCGAGTTTACAGTATCCACAAAAAAGTTTTTTTTTTCGTGTTGTGTTGTATGCCATCTTGGTCCATCTTGATCCAAAGACTTTGTAAGTGACCATCCAATGACTATTAATGTACAGTTTGGATTCAATCACATTTCCACTATCTGGAGGAAATTATTATTTCATTTGATCTTGTGTTAAAAGTTTGTCCTGTTGTGTTGACCATCTTAGATTTCATTTTGAGAAAAAACATACATTTGTTAAAAGAACATCACAGGAACATTGATCCTATAGTATGTTAAATTTGTGCTGTTATCATTGTTGAGCACCCATCTTACATTTCTAATCACCACAATAAAAATAGTAAAGTACCATCCAATGAAGTTTCTGAAAAAATTGATTTATTTGTTTCCCGATAGGGTCATATATTAAAACTATGGTGGTGGCCATCTTGAATTTCAGATCGATACAAAATTCCAAACATTTTTGAAGATTCCCCTCCGAGGAACATTTCTGCCAAGTGGTTCAGGGTTTCAGATAATTTTAAAACATTTTCCCATATAAGAAACATTTCTACCATATAACAATTCCATCACCATGTGGTTTCTGAGATGATTATTTTTTAAATTTCAGCCAATCAAAAAGCATATTTTGTTTAGAAGCCATCTTCTATTTCCAAATAAAATAAAAATAATTTAAAATGCTGAGAACCACTCAAGTAACATTTCTATTGTGTCAATTGGTCAAGTGGTTTGTGAGAAAAAATATTGAGAAGAGATAGCAGTGAGAAAAAACATTGAGAAGAGATAGCAGATAACAGATGCAGACATCGATGGCAATACATTACATGGACCTTTGATCAACATAAAGTAAAAATCAATCAACTATACAGTATTTAAATAAAATTATTTATTTCACATTTTTTCACATAAATAAATAAAATCATATAGGTAACAAATTATAAATCATCACTGTAAAAAAAAGGAATGCTGTTGCAGATTGTAAACACACGTCAACATTATATATTAAAGGTTATCAACACAGAAATAAATATATAAGGCAAGAAACTCGAGTGTAACTTATGATTAGATTGTGTTTAATGGCACTGATATGAATCTAGATCTACTATATTAGTTCATTAAAGCTAAAAATAAATATTGCATCAGCACCATTTTTGATTTGACATTAAAATAATACTGCAGTGCTAAAACAAATTATCTCCCTTGGCATTTCCTGTCATAATAAAATTGAAGAAATAATAAGGCACACAAATTATAACCAGACAAATGTTAATATTTATATTACGGATGAAACATGTCTATCTTCTTTTTTCTAAGTTAGCTTAACCATGTGCATGTTTTCTTCTCCGGTTCTATCGAGATTAAAAATAAAATATCAGTCCAAATTGGTTTCAAGTAATGGTAAATGAATACATTTCATCTGAGTATATTGTCAATTAACACAAAATATTTATCAGTCTTCTTGTTCTTGTTCTGGTTCTGGTTCTTTTTCTTCTTCTTTACTTTCTGGTTCAGCTTCCTCCTACAAAAAATAAATTGTTATAAAAATAAATAGAGCCACCATCATAAAAAAAACCACCCAATATTTAAGTCAACACTCAGTTTAATATTTACTGTCAGTTTCAAAGAGATTGTTCACATTTTTAATCATCAATGTAGACTACAATGTGAAAATCTTTATGGCTTTTTAATTGTCTCGGACCTACCATTGTAGATCATATGTAATACTTCCTGTGAGATATCATTAAAATCTGATTAGGGTAGTTATGTTACTGTTTAAACAATAAGTATTTCAGTAGCGTCGGATGGCTCGAACATCATGGTTTTTTTTCCAGTTATTTTTGCAATTACAAAAAGTAGAACATTTTTTATTGTGCAGTAGTAATAACTTGTAGCAATTTACATTTTCAAACTTAAACTCAAACTCGTACAGAAATGTCAAATATTACATTAGGCCTAATTACTGTAGATACATTTTATAAGAATAGTCCATACACGCTTTTAAACCTAAAGATTTAGACATCACATGATACAACTGAAATATTGTTGAAAGTGGCGTTAAACACCATAACCATAACCCTCAAGTGTACCAGTACTTCATTATTTGCAGACGGTACTTTTTCTTAAAACTTGAACATTTTTCATGAATATCTTATGCAAGTCTTTAAAATTAGGAGGTACCAATTACCATTTTAAGTGGGTAAAAAAAGTACCTGATACCACCCCTTAGACTGAAAAACATGTCACATGATTTTAAACCTATTTTACCTTTTTTTCTTCTGTCTCTTCCTCCTTTTTCTCTGGTTCCTCTGTTTTCTGTTCTGTTGATTCCTCTGCCATTTTTGGTTCATCTGCTGGTTCTTGAGCCTCAATTACTGGAGGTAATTTTGTTGATGAGCTCTCTTTTAATGCCCTCTCAGCATCTGCCTACAAAATTACACATTAGTTAGTTTTACATTGTTAAAATGTCTACTTAAAGGTTTCCTCTAACTTAATACTCTGAATATGGTAAAATGACAAACTTTTGGCTAATTATATGAACTATTCGAGAAGTCACAAGTGAAAGTTTAATTAATAGCAAATGAAAAGTACCACAAGTCATTGTGACAATTCATTTTGTACTTTCTGTTTAAAAAAAACAATACTAGTAATTTGAACTGACAAATTTCTTGAATATGACAATGAATTTGTACATGTAAACCAATAGGTGATAGTGTTTGTACTTCTGTCAATACTTTTACAGTGCTCATGTTAGAGGGTGACTAGGGCAAAGAAGTCGACTTGTGAAGGTTGACTTCGCTTTCTTGTTGGTTCAAGTCGCCTTGTAATTTTGAAGAGTCACCCTATGTCACCCGTATCGTTTATGAAAATGTTGATATCGTGTTTATTGAAATCTATCGTATCCATTAAGTATTTTGAACGTGATTTTCTTGCAAACATCTACATTATACAATGCTCCGTTAATTGTGACGACTATGGATCGGTGTGAACATTACCCTATAAATATACGAAAAAATAACATTCACTTATTATTCAATTTTTACCTAATAAATAATACCTTTTTTTATTTTCAATTTGCTATTGTGCAATAAGTTTGCACAGTGAGGCAGATAATAGTTATAGAAGTGGGTGTGCTTGCATTGCTTTTCGTTTTATTGACTGATTTTGACTGCCACTGGAAAAGCACAGAAAATTGAATAGGAAAGGAAAGATTAGATTTTTTGTAGTGGCTACAATGCACCTACTTATTTTCAACATGTACAAAAAATGACATTAACATGGAAATACAAGGATCTTGACTTTTTATGTTATTACCTTACTGCCTAATTAAGAGGGGCATCCCCCATCTGTAACTTGTGGACAACCTGACCAATTCTGTTGGTTGAGCACTGGGAACCGTCACCAGTACCCAGATAAATGACTTGAATGTAATAATTACAATGTAAATTACATGTCTATACCAGTACATTTAAAAGTAAGTTTCAGGGAGTTCATTTCTTTTGATCTTTTTAATGAAGCTTTTATCTAGAGTTATTGTTACCTTTTTTCTTTCTGCGTCTTCTTTAGCAATCTGTTCTGCCTCCAACTTTCGTTTTTCTCTCAGAATTTCTTCTTTTTCAAAATTCTCTTTTTCTAATTCTAACTGTTTCACTTGCTCTATTTTCTGAAATCATATAAAAGATACTTACAACATTAGAGGAAACATACGATCTACTTGATTGAAACTAATTTTCTGACTATAATTACAATATACATGTATATAAAAATAAAATGTCCAACTAGTAATCCATATGTCAAACAAAACATGGCTTCTAATTTTATACCATTATATGTCCAGTGGCAAATATTTCATGAATATTCAAGACGAGAATCAGTTCAACAATATAAAAATACAATACAGAAATGAAGATATGAGGAATGTTACAAGGGCAACGACTTTTACTATCCCTGGAAAAGGAGTAAAAGCTTGACTATGGATGAAAAATTAAGTCTTTTGTAGCAGATACAATGTGCCTACTCTTTTGTTCGAAATCTTAAAAAGAGGTCTTTAACATGCAGTGTGTTGTACTCTCTAAACATGTTATCTACTATTATCCATGCAGTCTTCGCGCTAACCCACTTGCCCGAAGACCGGATTCGGAGAAGTGAAAATGATGAAAGAATTTGTTTGAATAAATAGAAAATTTGGCTTTCAGGCAAGTAGGAGAAAAACATTAAGGCAAAGACTGTCCATGGTCAGGCTCTCTGTATTATTTATTATCCGACAACCACCTCCATTGAGAGGACAAAACCTATCTACTACCTTTGTTGTTCACATTTTCCTTCATCAGAAACTTGGCAAGCTTAGTCTCCGACTTGAAAATTTGAACCCTTGGATGGAATTGTCACATCTCACATTCTAGACCATGACCGATTATCATTATCAAATATAAAAAAAAGTAGATAATAAGATATTGTCTCATTCTGTGAATGATCATATGTCTGTTTACTTTATTTTGTTTAGACGACACCTGTCTTGGATTAGATAAGTTTAATTTGATGAAGATACTTACATTGTACATGTAAATTGATGTAATTACATTTAATGTTTGGATTACAAATGTTTTTAGTTTATTCAGAGTTCAGTTTAGATATATATGTATTTCTCTGTGCATAGATTGTACCATCAAGATATAACTGATGATATTAAAAAATAAATATCCTAATAAATGATCCTGTAATAATTGTTGGACTTGTCTCGGTCGTCTGATTTTGGTTTCCCATATATTTATATAACCCTTAGGTTACGCATTCCACTGGATCTTGAAACCATTTTACTCAAGCCTTGGTTGCCCATATATTTATAGAACTCTTGATCATGTATTCTATTAGATCTTATAACTGTTTTACTCGTCTGCAGTATCAGAAATCCTTGTAGTATAAACTTCTGATGAGTCCCAACCATATGGTAATGAGCCCTCTAGTGCATTACTTGTAATTTTGTAAAATATGATGAGCCCCAAATCCAAGTAATGAATCTAGGGGTTACCTAGACGAGATACAAGTATCTTTGCAGCATAATTTTTGTTGTCTATATATCTTTATAACCATTGCCGGTGATTGGGCCATGTACATGTATAACATTTGTATTTTGCATCTTGTGGCTGTTTTACTTACATCTGCTTCATACTTTTGGTTCTCTGTATATTTATATAACCATTGGGCCATGTATTCTATAGGATCTCTGGGCCGTTTTTCTGCCACTTCAGCTAAACATGCTGTCACACAACTTCCTAGATGTTTCTTCAGGTAGGCAGTGTCCATTTTTGGTAATATATCTATAAATATGGAGAAAATAAATATCATTAAAATATATTTATATGCATAATGCTAGTTTTACTACTATTGTTTTAAGATACATTCTAAGAACTTCAACTGAATGTAATTAAGATTTCATTTATTGTTTTGGAATCAAACAGGGAGAGTGATCATCTGATAGTTGGATTTTCATCTGCTTGTGTTTGCCACTATGAGAGGTTGTGTGTAGATGTTAACAATAACCAGCATACCTACAGTTTCTTTTCATATGAGGGTACATTAATAAAACATTGCTTAAAACACTGTGTATGTTTTTATCAGGTGGCCATTCCCAGGAAATATTAAAGATTGTTTCAATGTTTGCTTATATCAGGTACATATTTCGTCATTATTTTGATCTGACGAATGATCAGAATTATCACTATCTTTATCTTCGGTGGTTGACTCCGTTTCATTGTCTTCTTTTTTGGCTGATTTACCAGTCAAGAAATCATTTCACATGCTTTTCACAGTGACTGCTAAGGACACAAGGCCATAATAATTAAAGAACAGTGAAACAGTCTGTGCCAAATCTTAGCCAAAAACCTTTTGACAAACTAGCCCAAACAGCATTTTAGAAGACTTTTTTCTATTTGATTAAGCAAATTTTAGAAGATTTTCACTAGCCACTGAGAACCAATTTTTACTAAACTGGGGCATAGGGCTAGTGTTTTTTTGGCACATACTGAGCACATGTTGTCTATTGGCACGCAACATTAACATGATTAACGCTTGCATTTCTAACATATATGCTTCCAGTTCAGTCATTTGTACGTACACGCTCGTAAAAATTATATGTGCATGATAGTTTTTGTACGTGAAACATACTGCAGAGTGCAGTATGTGAATGATTGTTCAAGTAAACTTAAATAACTGATTATGCTTGAGTTATCATACATACACATGATTGGTTGTCTTAATGCCATTTATTTCAATATTTCAGTTATATCGTGGCTGTCAGTTTTTTTGGTGGAGGAAACCGGAGTATCCGGAGAAAACCACCGACCTGTTGCAAGCTTAAGTCACTGAGAAACTTTATCACATAATGTAATTGTTGTACACCTCGCCCAGAGTGTGATTTGAACTCACAACATCAGTGGTGATAGGCACCGATTGCATAGGTACTGGTAGTTGTAAATCCAACTACCATAAGATCACGGCCACAACGGCCCTCGCTTATCACACAGAACCAGTCTAAATGATAAAGCATTGCTATGACCCAAAGTGAAATACATACCTGTTAACCTCTGGGAACTGTTAGGGGGGAGATCTCCCCCCTACCAACTCTTCTAAGGGGGAGATTTTGTGCGTCGCCTTTAAACGCACAAAATTGTACCTTGTAGTTGCATACATGTGATAGAGTTGCTATGCTACAACTGGAGATTTGGTCTCATAACTGGAGATTTTTTATTGACGTATTTCCGGTGCATGTTTTTATTGTTAATTGATGCTTTCTTTTTGTTTGTTTCAGTATTGAACCAACTGCATCCCATTTCAATATATATTGTTTACATTTCTGTCTTATTAGTAGTGTTTCATATGATGAATGAAGGATAAAAACTGTATTTATAATTTATTCATAATCATAAGTTTATAACAAAGCAATAAAAATGAAGACAGAATGCTCTGAACAATAAAGTCATAGAGCACTAAAATTAAAAAGTCACTTTGCTGCTGGTCCGTTGGGTGATAGCATACGTTTTGGCATTTTTGTGGTTTATCAATTCCATCCTGGAACTTAGTCCTTAAATAATACTTTGATCGGCTTTGGTCCCAAACAAGCCATAACAACTCAATCCGAGATGAATTCATTGCACGTTTGATCGAAATAAGAAGTTTTCCTCTGCATCAAAGGTTGTCCGACTCCTGTTTGCACAACGGTTTATAACTATTTTTAATTGCCGCTATCACACTTCTAATCATCTAAGCTTGTGCCACAAACCCACTTCCTTATCCCCAATTAACTGTCAATCAGTGGATAATTGTTGTATAATCATCAACACCTTAATTAATCGCCATGACCCAATTTACCTGTAAAGGTGTCAAACAGATCAATAACCGGATATCATTTACATTCGTATCTCTCGGCATTTTTCATCAGCACGGGAGTTCCAAATGGGAATTTCCAGAAATATTGATCGCAAAATGTAGGTCAAGATTTTTTTGTTGGGGGGATATCGTGCGGGAGGAAAAGGTGTGTGCGGGAGATTAATGTCTCCCGCGCATGAGACCCAGTCCATGCGGGAGATAAGGCTCTTACGCGGGAGACTCCCGTGAAAAGGGGGAGGGTTAACAGGTATGGAAATATGTCAAGATTCAGAATGCTTGATTTATGGGTCTCACTAATCTCGTTGAGATTAGGATTCCGAAGAAATTTTCTATCTGTATCTTCATCCTAATCTCGCTTCAAGCCCTATCAGAGGTATTCTGGAAATTAAAAAAATAATAAAATTTTACCCCTGGTGCATTCCGATGGATATTTTATGGGCTGTTGATTGGTTTTAATAAAATATTTATAACAACATAAAAAAAATTTCAAGCCGTGTAAATGGGATTTTTAAATTATAATAAAATATTTGAAATCAACATCTTGAATCTAGAAACAGGCTGTCAATATTTTTGCAGATTTGAACTAGAAAATATCTCTATATATGAAATTTTACATGCACTTGATCTGACACAATCCGTCCATGCCAAAATATCCATCGGAATGCACCGGGGATCAAATTTTAAATTACCAGAATACCCTTGATAGGACTTGAAACGAGATTAGGATGAAGATACAGACAGAAAATTTAGGGTCTCACAGAATCAATCTATATGATAAAAAGTAATGTTACAGCCCAAATCAGAATACATGTATGTCAAGATTCAGAATTGGAATGTCACAAATGAGAATTTCAGAATTCTGATGTGTGAATTTTTACTACTGAACGTCTTATTAGCCGACAGCATTGTAATTTTTCCGATTCCTGTGTGGTATCGTACAGAAAACACAGTCCCTGTGCAGAAAAAGGTTTATGCCGGTCCAGTGTCTGATTTGATTAGGTCATCTGTTGATGCTGGCTCTCCGCCACTATATCCACCTCTACTTCTTCCTTGATACAACTTATTTCGGTGTGGTTTCTGGTGTTTTCCTTGTTTTGGATGTTGGCTTTGAACTCAAATTTTACATCTTGGTGTTCCCAGTATTTATCAAGCCTTATTTCAAATTGTCTTACATCCTTTGCATCAATTACTGATTGTGGCAGAGTATTCCATAAATCAACGATTCTGTTGGTGAAAGAAAATTTCCTTAAATTTTTTTTGCAGAATTTCTTTTTGATTTTCTTACAATGGCCCCTAGTTCGAGTGTTAGGGTCGTGGTCAAATATACCTTCTGTGACTTCAATGTCATAGATACCCGTGATAATTTTGAAAGCTTCAATCATATCAGGCGTCTGTATTTCAAGGTAGGCATTTTTAATTTCTTTAGTCTATCTGGGTACTCCATATCTTTTAAGGATGGTATTTGTTTGGTCGCTCTTCTCTGTACGTTCTCTATACTGTCAATGTCATGCTGCTTGTATGGTGACCAAACAGCTGCGGTGTATTCAAGATGTGGTCTAACAAGCGCTTGAAATAAATATTTGAAAGGGAGGTTTGGCACTTTATAATCTGATTCAACCCACCATTTTTTTAGAAATGCCTGTACCAAGTCAGGGTCATTACGGTTTTCAGAGTTTTCCGGTTGTTGACTGATTTTGTCTGTTTATATACTTATGAGTTTTGACTTTCCCTTTGTAAGATTGTTCGGAGTTCGGTAATTTTGCTATTACCCTTATTTACATTGTAGGTAGGTGAATGTTCTTCTGATGAGGCCCATTATGCTGTTTGCCTTATTTATTTTCTGCTGTATATGTTTAGAATAATTTAATTGGTCATCAACTAAGACACCTATGTCTTTCTCCCCATCTGAATTTTGCATCTCTACATCTTTGCCCTCGCTGTCATATAGGTGGTATTTCTGGGTCGTATTTCTGTTCTGTTATTTCCCCTCTTCTTATTAGACACTGTCATTACCTTGCACTTGTTTGGGTGGAACTTAAGTACAATGGTTGGTATAAAATTTTATAATTCTGTTAAAACTATATCAATAAACCAATGATCATCCTTAAAATTGTACAATTAACCATTCTTACCTATTTATACAGAGCAACAAAACTTTCACCTCGTTGGTTTCCAACCGGATGTTTATAGTGAGCCTCGATTTAATGTCAACTTCCTTAGAAACTATATAGGCGTCACGTTGTCAGGTAGTTATATCAGCTGAAAGGTAACGTGTTGACACCTGAGACTGGACGATTGACAGGGTCAGTCATCAACGATGCCGACAGAAACCAATCAACAGGATGCAATGTATAACATAATTGACGGTAATGAACCATGGAAGGGAAGAATGTTGTTTACAGGTGAGACGTCAGAGTAGTTATGATTATTTTAAGGTTTAAATGCCCAATTTAAACAATAAAATCTTGTTTGCATTATCTTGATTATCTTTCATGTTAATAAGCTGATTTTAAGTGATAAGTCAAATCTATTTATCTATAAATTACATAAATTGTGAATATTAAACAATGTCAATATTTACTTACACATAATCGAACATGACACGAACTGAAAGGACAGGATTTTTTTTTATATAACATTAAAAATGAATTTGAATAACAAAAAATATATATGATAATATGGACACTTTTAAAAGGCATTATACATGTAAATGTGTAACAAAAGTAGATTATAAAATAGAAATTCACATTCCCGTTCATTACTAGAACCATTGCATGTGGTCTTTTTTGTTGTTGTTGAAAAAAAAAAGATGATTAATTGTGTCTTAATTTATAAGATGTTATTTATACATCACCACACCTTGTAACATCTTAACCACAACAAATGCATCTCATCAATAATGTGTGTGTTACAAATTGATTCTCCAGAAAATGAAATTCCCACATGAATTAATTGCAATGGTCTTAATAAACTGTCATTTACAAAAAATAGGAAAGTTAAGCCTATATTTTTAATAAAACTTTGTATCAGTCAATGGGTACACAATATAATAACACTATGTATTTCACTAAATAGCAAATCCTCTTTCTCCACCAATCCAATGCCTCACCATAATAAGATGCAACATGTATATTCTACATTTTTAATATGATAGCATTTACCTATTTACTGGTGGATTATAGCAAGTTTATCGATTATCTTAATTAAAAGAGCTATACCAGTTCCACATTAAAAATAAATTGAGCAATAATTATCGATTTAATGGGTCTACTTGAACAGGATAATTGAAACGGTGTGTTCCCATTTCGCCTTACCTGATAAAATACAGGTAAAGAAGGTAGAAAAATACTGAGGTCAAATGTGAATTGTACTATGGCAAAGTGGGAATTTGTCAATTTTATTTAAATCAAGAAATAGCAACCAAATGCAGACTTTGTTTTTATAACAAATAATTATTAATTTAATCAGATAATATTTTCTATCAAATGTGTAAAAAAGATTAATTTAAAATTTGACCTAACTTCAAACAGCTTAAATCATGAACTTGTAATTTGTTTAACATAATATTAATTTTTAAGTCATAAAGATAAAACTTTTCAAAACTAATTCTTTTTAATTATAAATTCAAGTTATTATATGAAAGTTAGATAAACTAAACTTTTAAGAATTATCCATTTGGAATGAAATATTTTTTGAATCACTGAAAAATGTATGAACTAATAATTATTTATTCATGATAACAGTATGATATTTATTTTTCACAATTACGAATTAAAATTAATATTTTAAAGTGACCAAATTATATCACAGTCATTAATTAAAAGCAAGCTTGGGCTTATTATGATTTTTGATATTAAAAAGTCGTCACTCTTCAGAACACACACACAAAAAAAAGTACCACCACTTCCATCTACCCGACCAGCAATCCAACTAGAGGTTAAATTCAGACTAACTATCAGTCAGGAACATTTCCTGCAAGCAGATGATGGAAGTATCGACAACATACTACTATCCTGAACAACAGAACATTTTCTACACGTATGTGCTGCAGCATCTTCGCTAGCCAAGGGTTACGATCCGCTCTACTCGGTGAAGATGAGTAGAGCGGATCGTAACCCTTGGCTAGGGAAGATGGTGCTGCAGAGACAGTCTACTGTGATCGTACAAAAAGATGTACAAATGTTTGACCAGATATTCACCATCCACGTATTAATTGGAGATGTTATGTTTCTGTTGGTATTTTCCTTATTACCCAAAAGACACACTGCTACATACAACAGATTCTTCACACTACTCAAGAATATTGCCAGCAGACACAACTTTAATTTTCTCCCAGAAAAGTTAGTCTTGGCTTCGAGTGTGCATCCCGCAATGCAGCTACAGGCACATTTCAAAAGGACAAAGAAATACCGTAAAATCGACGAAAGATGAACAACACTGAAGACATTGAGTATGGTGACACAGTTTCGTATGTGTTAAAGCTGGGTAGTTAAGTTAACATTGAACTGTGTGAATTTTGACAAACTGTTTTGTATTGATGTAGTGCTTAATTCTTTTAATCGTGTTTAGTGAATTTATTTCTCAGATATGTATTTAAAATAACATAATTACATGTATTTTGTTTATTGTATTGCATTATATTGTGTGAAAAATAAAATTCACATATCTTGTTTATAGTGCTAACTTTATATTGGGTTAAGATATGATCTAAATAAAGTTCGTTCTTGCTTCTGCTAAAATATAATGTGTTTCATTGGTTGTAGTACTTTATCATATCCTTATATTAATAACATTGCTCTAGATATGATTTATTTCTTTTTACTTTATCTATTTGTCTTAATATTTACTGAAGTGTAATATAATACTACACAATTACTATTACTAAATAGCAAAACAAACAGTGACACCTAATTATTTAGTGTTTACACAACTTCTCATTTTGCCTTAGTGAGGTATATCTGAACATAAAAATTCTACAAGGCAAAATGGGAATATTTTTAAATATGTAAATACACAACTAAGGCGAAATGGGAACAAACCATTGAAACTATTTATTGCCACTTTAAATTGTACATACTCAAAGACATTTTACAACCCATAAATAACTGATTACCTTTGAATAATTTATATAATTATATAAATCTGAAAGGGTTGGTTGTCTATCGATTTAATTTCCCCTTGAAATGTAATAGAACAAAAATAGACTATAGAATATGATTAGACTATTCTCGTCAATGTATTTTCTCATCATTATTTGCAATAAGGGAACACAATTATGATAAATTACACTAAAAACCAAAACACCAATGACAGTCATCAGTTTTAAACCTTATCGGATTAGAATATGCCATAGCAATAATTAAGATAAACTTTAGGTATGACCTATCTAGGGTTCTATGACTGAGTATGTAGAACTATGACCAATTGATATATCATAGCTTAAAAATTACCTACCAATTGATATATCATAGCTTAAAAATTACCTACCAATTGATATATCATAGCTTAAAAATTACCTACCAATTGATATATCATAGCTTAAAAATTACCCACCAATTGATGTACATGTATTGAAGTGGAAAATGTACGACCTAATCATGCACAAATTTGTTCAATAGTTGAGAAAATCGACCAATTCCAGCGATACGTCTTTTTATATACATGTATTGAAATAGTCTGCCATTTCCGCCATATGAAGTTCGCAATGGTAGTTAAAACTGGAAGAAATAAAGCAGTGGTACAGTTTATGACGTGCTAATTTAAGAAACAGTTGACATCTTTGTACCTGTTAAGCATGCTTTTCCACAGCTTGCATTATCTATTTTACCTAATTGTCCATAATGTGTGATCTTAGGTCCAGACGCAAACAAAGACCATAACATGACAATAGAACAGGAGCACAGACAGGTCGGCATTGGGACCATGTCTTTTGAGGGCACAAGTGAAACTGATTATCTGTGGCGTCCTGCTACTGGAACACCATTTCACAGAGCCCGAAGTAGTAAGGTCGGTGAGGTAGGCTGGGGAGTACCAAAAAAGACTGACTGGAATGTACCACAATCTGGAAAACAAATCATGGTAATTTAAATGAGAACTACTTTATTCAACGAAAAGTTGCTTCGATTATAACTAGTTTTCAATACAAATAAAGAGTTCAATTCCAGTTTTAAAATATCCTTAAAGTAAATGGTACCATGTATCTCCAAACGTTTCTGACCGCATCCATGATGTAATGATTAAACGTTATCTCCCCAGGTGCGGTATATCGTGGTATCGAGCCTCGTTCTCGTCAATCCAAAGATTTATAAAATAGGTATTTGTTTCTTCCTCACAATAAGCACGTAACATGAAGGAATAAGAGCAATGCTTGGTAGACTCCGAATCAGGATAATGAATCCGAATGGAGCGACATGTCTACCTGCGGATTGTTATTTCATTGAGCTAGCACTGCACTGCAAAAATCAAACTACGCGTGTTGGTCTAGTACACAGTGGACAATATAATCATTAAAATGTAGCAGGATATCACCATGGCATAGCTGGAATATGGTCCATTTGGCGTTAAGCAAAACCCACCCACTCACTCATACGTTTCTTATTGGAAACTTTTGTAATTATAACATCTAATTAACCAAATTAATGTAAAGAAAACTTGTATATTTCGTAATTTATGTTAACTACTCTACCCAATTGTCTGAATTGTTGAGCGTATTCTATTCCCTTTTGACCTTAAATGGTCATCACGTGATCAGTCAATGCTTTCTTATTCAGTTGGGACAATTCCGACAAGCTTGTGAAAATGGACATTCACATCTCTATCAAAATGCATGGTAAGATTTTATGTACACAATAAATGACAATAATAAAGATTTTATGTACACAATAAATGACAATAATCTTAGATTTATGGCTTTTGATTACTCTATCGGTATCTTCAAACTTTTCTGGGACCCGGGTGACTCAATGAGTTAGGTAGTTGGATTACCTAACAACTCATACAAGCCTATCACCAATACGGCGTGGGCTCGCGCCCGGCTTTGTAAATTACAAAAAGGGTGCTCTCGACTCGCATCCGCAAGTGATAAAGTTTACCAGTTCCTTGCCCATGGTCGATGGCTCTCACCGGGTACTCCGACTTCTTCCACCCCCAAAATTGGTCGCCATGATATAGCTGAAATATTGCTGAAAGTGGTGTTAAGCACAATAAATCAAATCAAATCAAACTTTTCTTGTTGGGAAGTTCAAGATTATGTGATATTGGTTCATTACTGGAATATCGACAATGCAGGAAGCCAAGTATAAATATAACTGTATATACACACCTTAAAGGGACTACGAGATAATAAAAAGTGAACAAAAAGGTCCATTTCTTAGTTCATTATTATGTTACATTTACAGATGGGATAAGAACCAATATTTTGTTCATTATTTGCAACATTGACAGATGGAAAAAAGTATCAATATTTTTTTTGTCATTATTTTAGGCATTTAATGATGAAATTTATTTATGTAAATTGTATATACATGTAAGTCCATACCCATGAATAGTACCATCCTTTAACTGGTTTAATTTCGTCACATGTTTATGTATGTCTCAAGCTAAGCTAGATATCTAGAACATTATATTGTGTTAGGATGTTTAGTATTGGCGAGAGGGTTTGTTGATAGTATATTGCTGGACAAATTTTAAGCTTTAATTCTTAGAAAGTCAGTGACTTGAGACAGGTCGGTGGTTTTCACCGGGTACTCCGGTTTCCTCCACCAATAAAACTGACCGCCACGACATAACTGAAATATAGTTGAAAGTGGTGTTAAGCACAATAAACCAAACCTATTAACATTAATTATATCAAATTCGCTACAGACCCAACACAGGGCAACTTTAATGGATGTATCTTTCGTATATGTTTAGGTACCCAGGTCCAAGTGATGAGATTCCAGAGACCAGCGATGCTGCCCTTGTCATGAATGTGTTCAGACCAAAAACATCACCACAGACTAAATCAGGTAGTTCTCGGTCTTTTTCTGCCCCACGGAGGTTTAGACGAACACCAGCTGCCACACGAACAACCAATTTTTATGTGCAACACAAATATTACAAACGTACACACCCACAAGGTATCGTGGAACGGAGATTTAATTAGTGCTACACTAGTGCATGGCTATCATTTTCATGGATATATTCCTAATCTAGATCTTAGATTTGTCAGAGTTAATATGAAAAAAGTAGTCTCTTTCGTTTTGAAAAAAAAAGAAAAGAAAAATTGAGCACACTATTCTAATTTATTATTTTTTCAGTACTTTTGTAGTTTTTAGTCGATTTAACATTAATACACGGTAAAATGACGCACATTGTTACACTACTATTACGTTTAGTTAAGTTAATTTTTTACTTTTATTTGTTTAGATCTTTTTGACACAACTTCAGGAGGACTTTTAGTGTTTAGACCGCAATTTCATGGTATATAGATAGTTTAGTGGGTTTGGGTACTGATTTTATTGTCATGTGCAATGTCACCCATGATGATATAGGAATCACTTTGTCTATAAAGTTTTCGTATGTATCTATTGATGGCGAATCTTTTCTTATTAAAGTATAATTGGACGAATGTTCAAAATTTGAATATAAAATGTTGCAAAATAACATTCAAAATTTGTACCTGATCGATATTAGACAATTTTTATCTTTTAAACAATCTTCTACAAATTGTGGGACATCTCTGACTCACTAACATGATATGTTGTATGTTGACATTCAATACATTACTCTGACTTTGAGATGAAGACCAACAATAAAGGCACTAATCAGACTTTCAGATATATGTCTATACATGTATATAGCTTGAATAATGTTTTTAATTATCAGATCAGATCGGGATGTTTATTATTCCTGTCATGCATTTAATTGCAGATTACAATATTTGTTTTAATGGAATCAGGTCAACACACGTTTTCCTAGAAAAAAAAAAACATTTTCCCCAATATGTGTTGAATGCATATATGATATGCTTGGACATTAATATAAATTAAAAATATGTTTGTGTTTCGTGTGGTTTTGCTTACAACAGAATTCCATTGCTATGCTAAATTTCTTATTTATATTTTTAAATATTGGCTTCATTGACCATTATAATTTCACATGTTTACATGGGTAAGTAAGGAACATTCGCTACAGCAATTGTTATGTTGTATAAAAGAATACCAATGTCCTTTTGTGTAATTCATATTCTCATAAAACGTAGATCTCCAGTTAAGTATACACCACGTGTTCCTGGACTAACATACAGTAGGTACACTCAAAGTCAAAAGATTGGATAGTCAAATAATTTAAAATTCTTTGGGAGCAAGAAAACCATAGGCCCTAAACAGGATGCTCAAAATCGTCTTAGATCACATATGCTGGAAGAAGTTTTAAAATAACTACATTGATTTATCATCAACAGAATTCTTCAAATTAATAGAAACCTAAGTATTTCCTTATAGAACGTTTTACACCATGAAAACAAAAATATTATGATGTGTTAAAGAAAAGTTGTGTACTATTTGTCGGGATATTTTAGCAGCCTCCCATTCAAATGTTTTAATCAGTTTGATGCTAAGTTATGGATATAAAATGTAGATTTGTACAATGGTTAAAGGCAAATTGTGTCCAAAATAGAATATACCAAAACACAGTAATTAATAAACTAGATGACTGGCAAGGTTTTGACACTATTTTCTAAGACTTTTTATTTCAGAAAATGGGTAAGTAATAAGTACATGTATATATAGCCTATCAAAACAAATATACACATCGTTATTGGAATGTAAATAAATAGTAAGATATCTAATTTTATGTGCACGAATAGCCTCCATCAGGTGCACACAAAGTCAAAACATTGGAGAGCCAGATACTTCAATACATATTTCTTTGCATTCTTATATATAATGTGATTTTAATGTGGTGTTCTGTCTTTGAAGGGAGGTGTTTCCATATCAAACGAAGGCACGAAAACTTAATATATCGAACTTGTTGTGAGTGTTTGTTGTCTATCTTAGATTTCCATTTTAAAACCTTTTTGGACAATGAAGTCATTCCATCATGAACAAATGTTTTCTTTGACTAGCGGATTTAATAATTATGAACAAAATATTTTTCAGAGCACGAAAGTTCAGATGCAATTAACAGTACCCAATAACCTGGACAACATTAGAACAAGTAAGACAAAAACTTATAGACCATTTAATTGTTTTAACCATATTTTAAGTTCATTTTTTGTTAATTGTTGCGATATTTGTTTACAGTTTTTATTTAAGTATCGTCAATAGTACTAATGCTGAAAAGATGAGAATCTAAACAGTGCAAAATATACAGAGCAAAAAATGTCAAGGATCAAATTATGTTTGACGAAATTCGTCTATTAGGACACCGTATCCACGGCAAGAAAGCCGTTGTAATATTTATTACTTATTAGATGTAAGGTATTAAGTTTTGGTTACATGTTATAAACCTTTTAAAGATATCTTATGTAAAACAAGTTTAAAGATACCAAAGGGGTATTAATCACAAGTCGTAAATCCCAGATGGATAGACAACTAAATGGCCAACAGAAAAATGACTGAATGACAAACAATGATCAACAAAACATACACATAAAACTAATGATCCAGGAACAGGAACATGTTTGAAATATATCAGTAAAACATATATCAAGTCATAAATGTATGAAGAGATCTTTAAGATACTATAAGATATTTAACAGAATAATAGATATAAAAAATCTTTAATTAGCTACTGATTTTATTTCTGATGTATGTTTCATTTATTTATTTCAGATAGAAACATTTGAGAAGAGAAATATTCCAGTGCAATAGTTCACTTGATCTTTAAAACCGCACCAGTATTATGTAAACTGCCCCAGTTCTTGCACATGTGCTTATATAGTGTTTCTATTTATATATTCCCTGTATTCTATTTATAGTATTATATATTATTCCTGTTATTTATAATGCTTCATCTGTAGACATTCACCAATGTCTTTCAGTTCACCAGTGCTTATGTTGTCTCTATAGTGTTTTATTATATGTTTTATTAAGCAAATCTTCAAATGAAGAGACAGTATTAGTTGTTAATGATTTAAAATCAAATGTTGATGAATGCTCAATTAGAAGTCTATTTTCTCAGTACCTTTATAAACATACGATGTTATTTGCTTTTGTTATCTGTGGAGTGATTTTACATATTAAATTATTTATTTTGTCCACTATGCTATGATATGAGTTTGATATTTTATTGCCCTGTAAGCACTATTTCTTGAACTGAAACCAGTGTTACTGAAACCTAGGTGACTGGTCCCTATAGTAGGAACCAATGTGATTGGTCCCTATAGTAGGAACCAATGTGATTGGTCCCTATAGTAGGAACAAATGTGATTGGTCCCTATAGTAGGAACCAATGTGACTGGTCCCTATAGTATGAACCAACATGACTGATCCCTATAGTAGGAACCAATATGACTGGTCCCTATAGTAGGAACCAATGTGACTGGTCACTATAGTATGAACCAATGTTACTGATCCCTATAGTATGAACCAATGTGACTGGTCCCTATAGTAGGAACCAATGTGACTGGTCCCTATAGTATGAACCAACATGACTGATCCCTATAGTAGGAACCAATATGACTGGTCCCTATAGTAGGAACCAATGTGACTGGTCACTATAGTATGAACCAATGTTACTGATCCCTATAGTATGAACCAATGTGACTGGTCCCTATAGTAGGAACCAATGTGACTGGTCCCTATAGTATGAACCAACATGACTGATCCCTATAGTAGGAACCAATATGACTGGTCCCTATAGTAGGAACCAATATGACTGGTCCTTATAGTAGGAACCAATGTGACTGGTCCCTATAGCATGAACCAATGTTACTGATCCCTATAGTAGGAACCAATGTGATTGGTCCCTATAGTAGGAACCAATATGACTGGTCCCTATTGTATGAACCAACATGACTGGTCCCTATAGTAGGAACCAATATGACTGGTCCCTATTGTAGGAACCAATGTGACTGGTCCCTATAGTATGAACCAATGTTACTGATCCCTATAGTATGAACCAATGTGACTGGTCCCTATAGTAGGAACCAATGTCGCTGTTTCCTAGTGTATCTGGTATTCGGACTGGATTGCATAAAGCTCCATTAAAATTAATTGACAACTAAAAGTACTATTAGAATTAATGGTAGATTATTTCTGTTGCTAAAACCGTCAGTTAAAGGTAATAAAACGGGCGCTGTTAATTTCTTAATTGATTGTACATTAAATATGGATGCCATGCAGGTACTTAGGTTGCTTTGTACCAACAATATCCGTGAGAGGCAACTTACAATGGATGATATAACCAACAGAGAACTTCATTCCCGATACAGATCTGGGAGAAATACAATAAATACAAATAAAGTACCATAACAAACCTGATGAAGATAATATATGTAAATAAACATTAGAACAAATCGAAGGGACAATCGAGAATTGAAATCCAGAGACACTGACAACATTGGGCATTCAATACACAGGACAAAGATAAACAACAATTAAAATGAAGAAAGCAAAACTATAACACAATACAGAAAACTAAAAAGATGAGAAACACAGGTGTTCGCGAAAGGGTTAACAGTTCCGGGTTTGCTACTCGGTCCAGTCAAGTCGGTAATTAATTACTATAAATAATAAAATAATTAAAAAAATATGTAAGAAATGTATTTAGAAAAAATAACAAATATCCCAAGCTTACCTCCAGAGAATTCATTTGACTAGTATCTATATATGGACGAGACAAATTAATAAACGTTAGAGAATAACGAAGGGACAATCAAAAATGGACAATACAGAGAAACTGCCAGCATAAGGTATACAAGACGAAGAAAAACAAACCAACACAACACAGTATGTGTTGGACACCACTATGGGCAAACACAAAAATAGTGTAAGTAAGACACGAGTCCTCGTACAAACAACTGGTGTAAAGACAAACCGAACATCGTTTGTATGCGGAAATCATAACGGACATCATAACACAGAACGGACCTCACCAAAAAACCTGCTTCTTATAAGACACTCGCCGTGTTACTCATGTGTAAGTCAAGTCCGGTAAAAATCTTGGCAGTAATAGAGGAAAATGTAAAAAGATCCATTGTCATTTGAGATATGGATATTTCGTAAGGGATAATAATAATAATAATAGCAGTTATGCTTCCTATCAATTCAACAACCTGCCAACTTCCTCATCTATAAACCAAAACAAAAATCAGCAAGTGATTGAATATTAATTTAGTTGATGTTTGTGCAACTCAATCCCGAATTTGAACACGGTGGGTGCCACACATAGAACAGGAACTGCTTACCCTTCCCGAGCAGTTCATCCCTGGTTATTAATGGGGTTCGCTTTGCTCGATTTTTAGTTTTCTGTGTAGTGATTATTGTTTGACATTTTGTTTGTTTCTTTTGGTCATTGTATCGTCTGTCCTTCGATTTCCGGCTTATCACAACCCCTTCGGTATTTTCATGAGCAAAAACGACATTTTCATATTAGATGGAAATCATTTGCATCTTATATTCCAGATCGACTATGCGTTTCACTTTCAATTCAAGCGCTTTATTTTATCCAAAAAGTCCACTAAAATATATTGTAAAGTGATTCCTGAAATAGATAACTATCGAATATAATCTTGATATTTTTCGCACTCAATCGAACAGATACTGATCAACAATAAAAGTCTACTTAAATGTCGATTTTGGCACTAATAAATATCTCTGCAATAAAAAGATAATTAAATACAAATTATGGGGTAGTAGGCTTCACAATAAATAGACAACAAACATCTATTAATGGATAAAAGATGAATAGAAGTACCACATTATAATTTACTGAGATCATGTTTACAATCGTGTATGTAAAAAATGGATCTCGAATGAACATATGGGCGGACATGTTTATTGATATACATTGGATAGGGTTTAACAATTTAGCTTTACAATTGACCACTAAAGACCAATCCAAACAAGCTGTTGGTCATTAGAAGCGGCTGCAAGATGTTCATTACTTGCAATAAGCAAAATAATCTCCTTACACGAGCCGCACATTTACGTTCCGTCTCCAAGGAATACAAATATCTCAATTCGGCTAGAATCATCAACTATAAGGGGTTATGGTATTTAATGCCACATTCAACAATATTTCAGTTATATCGTGGCTGTCAGTTTTATTGGTGGAGGAAACCGGGATACCCAGAGAAACCTGACCTTTATCACATAATGGTGTATCGCATCATCTATAATATTTTCCCTTATTAATGTAACAATTCCTGAACACGTGGCCCCATTAACTTTGATGGAAGCTTATTTTCTTTTATATCACTGTTGTTGTATTATGTATCCCTATCGCTCCTTTACTTGACAATATATATCCTGACATTGGTATTGGCGGTCTTATGGTAAACAAATATTCTTATATGAACATGTCCATATCAATGCCATACAAACGTATAGAAAGAAGTACATTATATATAATATATTGTTGCCTTGTGTTCTGATTTTTGCAAAATAAAAGCATAAATTTGTAAATTTGTATATCTTCTATATCATTGGTAATTATAGAAACTACAGTACAAAACACAAATTGAAGCGAAAGTGTAAAAAGAGTTTGAAAATACCAAAGGGGTAATCAGAATCCGTATATCACAGAAGAACAGACAATAAAGTAAACAATAATGAAAACAATCTAGTCAAACATAACAACACGAATCATCCTCACTTAATCTAGACATTTATGTGTAACAGCAACAGAGGCTTATGGTAATCTAGACATTTATGTGTAATAACAACAGAGGCTTATGGTAATCTAGACATTTATGTGTAACAACAACAGAGGCTTATGGTAATCTAGACATTTATGTATAATAACAACAGAGGCTTATGATAATCTAGACATCTATGTGTAATAACAACAGAGGCTTATGGTAATCTAGAAATTTATGTGTAACAACAACAGAGGCTTATGGTAATCTAGACATTTATGTGTAACAACAACAGAGGCTTATGGTAATCTAGACATTTATGTGTAACAACAACAGAGGCTTATGGTAATCTAGACATTTATGTGTAATAACAACAGAGGCTTATGGTAATCTAGAAATTTATGTGTAACAACAACAGAGGCTTATGGTAATCTAGACATTTATGTGTAACAACAACAGAGGCTTATGGTAATCTAGACATTTATGTGTAACAACAACAGAGGCTTATGGTAATCTAGACATTTATGTGTAACAACAACAGAGGCTTATGGTAATCTAGACATTTATGTGTAACAACAACAGAGACTTATGGTAATCTAGACATTTATGTGTAACAACAACAGAGGCTTATGGTAATCTAGACATTTATGTGTAACAACAACAGAGGCTTATGGTAATATAGACATTTATGTGTAACAACAACAGAGGCTTATGGTAATCTAGACATTTATGTGTAATAACAACAGAGGCTTATGATAATCTAGACATTTATGTGTAACAACAACAGAGGCTTATGGTAATCTAGACATTTATGTGTAATAACAACAGAGGCTTATGGTAATCTAGACATTTATGTGTAATGACAACAGAGGCTTATGATAATCTAGACATTTATATGTAATAACAACAGAGGCTTATGGTAATCTAGACATTTATATGTAATAACAACAGAGGCTTATGGTAATCTAGACATTTATATGTAATAACAACAGAGGCTTATGGTAATCTAGACATTTATGTGTAATGACAACAGAGGCTTATGATAATCTAGACATTTATGTGTAACAACAACAGAGGCTTATGGTAATCTAGACATTTATATGTAATAACAACAGAGGCTTATGGTAATCTAGACATTTATGTGTAATAACATTTCCCTTTCACTCCTTCATCTGTAACAGCATGGGAAGCTGAACGCTGCTGGAATTGCATATTTGTTACATGAATTTTAATTTATCAGAAAAAGTTTTAAGGATTGTTTAATTGCCAGAAGAGCTGAAATGACAACAATAGTTCTACAATGTATTTATATATTATACACATTTTCTACGAGAGGCTTAAGGACTATACCTTTTAATCAACCATTATGCAAGACAGAGGATACCTAAGTCCAAAGAGAGGATTAGAAATCTGGATCTAATAGAGTATCTATGAAAACACAACAAAAACGGTTAGAGTATAATTGGTCAGCAATTTATTGCAATCTGAATAATCTGTTCTCGCCGGACATAAAATGCAGTCATAACATACAGCTTCAGTCATACTAATGTGTCCAAGTGTAGTCAGGTGCTTCAGAAGCATGGAGATAACAGTTTAATTTATCAGCAGACAATCAAACCACTGCGTTCTTGCTGGAATGATGCGTTCAAGAAAAAACATTACGGAACCAACGTACGATTTATTAGCTGGTACTAACAATAATTGGCAATAGCAAGGTCAGCATTCCAAGAAACAAGCATCGCGGAACCTGTTGGTACTCAGAATAATGTGTAACGCTAGGATCAGGTAACAGGTACCAGATTTATCAGATGGCATGTAAATAAAGTTTATTAGTGGAGTCATGTGTTAAAAACAAGACTGTTATTTGTTGTGCCCAGCCACCTTGCTGTTGCTACATGAGCAATAAAATATGTTTAATATGTTAGACATTATAATTTACTGAGTGAACACTTACCGCAATGTGTCATTAAAATAATGGAGGAAACATATTTATATAAATAATTAATGACAGGATTTCAAAATAAAATCATAAAATTATGACGATCACAGATTAAACATACGCAATATTAACAGAAGGCATTTTAAACCAAGAATATTTCACCATGACAAGATGAACATGATTGCTATTTATTATTTGGTTTTTGCACTTTGTGTCTGTCCTTGTGTCTGTAAGTATACTTTCTTGTTTACATTTAGGTGATACTGCTTTTTTCATGTTACTTGTAATTTGTTTGACTTTTTGAATTCGATGGTAAAAGTAACTTTGAGAGGACTTACTATAGGAAGTAGTGGATTCTCTAAGAATAATAGACGAGCGTCTTATTATATGAATCATATGAATGGCAAGTTATTTGTAATCTAAGTATATAAATAAGTATCTGTTGGTTATTAATATATTTTCTTGCATAAAGTTGACTTACAAGTATACTGACTAAACATTCTTTGCTGTTTGTTTTCAGAAAGAAATTTTAAAATACTTTGGAAAAATACGAACCATAAAAAGGTTTTTGTTAAATGTTTAGAAGAATAAATGATAAGAAAGCTGGACCATCAATAGAACTAAGATATCAGAAAAAATAATGACGATAAAATTAAAACGTAGAAATCTAATGTAGTGCGCACGATACGTTTTTGGTTAATTTGATTAGATTTTTGGTGTTTAACGCCACTTTCAGCTATATCATGGCGTTTTTGGAGAAAACTTCATCAGGTATACCCAATAACATAATATTTATAATTTTAAACACTTTGAGAGCAAGAAAACCAAAGGTCATTAACAGAATTAACAGAATCGGGTAAAATCACCAATCTTTGAGGGAGGAGAAACTTAGTTTTGTTAATAATTACATTATTTGGAAACTGTAAATTTCGATAGTAAATATATCTAATAAACCATGTAAGTACCGAAGCACTGACTACTGGGTGGATGATACCACCCGGGACTAATAGTACACACGCAGAGGGATCAACCTAGTGATAGCAATACAAATAGCTTTACGGAACAATTTGTTAAAAAAAAAACAACTGTGGCAGCATACACACTATTAAGCATTCAATTATATTTTATACAAATAAAGAAAGTCAACAACAATTTCTACGAAATCGGTATAAAGCATACTATATATAATATATCTGTAGGTTCCAGCACAGTGAAACCATTGCAGTTGATGAGAAGTGTTGATGTTAGCAACGCAGTTGATTCGTTTGGACAAGGTTCCGGGAATTATGCGGAATTCCCAGACAAACATAGTGATATTTTCAATCCCCCTACTGGTGTTATATACAGGGACCAATCAGCTTTGGATCAATGGATAAAGAACAAAACAGCACCGGAAACAGTGAGTTGAAAAAATAAAAATATAAAATAAAAATTAAAAATTAAAAATATAATTTCTTTCATATTATATAATGGAAATACGAGACACAATATATAACATATACATGTATATGAATAGAAATTGAAATCACCTCCATGTTATATATACTCCATAATGCATACATATACAGGTAGCTCATGAAATGTTGTATTCCACTACCTGCTTTATGCTACACATGCCTATACGCATTGTTTCTAACGATAGTGATGTGTACTGGTGAACGTTCCTAGGACTAAAACCCACAGAGCTGCTCAGCGCGTCCCAGGGTGGCGGTTAGAGAGGGTCCTCACGATAAAGATTATCAGGTTATAATACCCCAAATCTGATCGTGGACCTTAGTGTGTAACGTATTTGGAGAGTGCCCTGTACGCTAAATACATTTTCTTGTAGATTTCGAAAAAGAGTAGGCGCATTGTAACAGATAAACTACTTTGTTCGTCTCTACACACATCCCCATACCTTTTTCAATGGCAAGGAAACGTTGTTGACGCGGTTGACCCATCATTTCCCTCATTTTTATATACCGGTAGTTTTTAAGTATTATTGAACTTGTTCTCGCCCAGAATATATATGAAATACTCATCGCTAGAAACCAATCAATCAATCAATCAATCAATCAATCAATCAATCAATCAATCAATCAATCAATCAATCAATCAATCAATCAATCAATCAATCAATCAATCAATCAATCAATCAATCAATCAATCAATCAAAAAGCAGTACACGTATGTTTTACTTCACTACCTGTTACACATGTCTACGTGTATTATTTCCAGGGTAGTACATGCAATATTGTATATTCCACTACACGGATTGTTTCTAGATGTAGTACACGAATGTTGTTTTGCACTGCCTGTACTTATCTACAAATGTCTGTCTACACGTGTTGTTTCGACAGGCCGTACATGAAATGTTTTATTACGCTGGTTGCTTTGGGTTAGACCTGTATACAAGCATTATTTCCGCAAGTAAAACATGAATGATTTATTTCACCCACTATTATTTTAATAATGTTTATTTCGGGTTGGGAAGATGTTGACATATCTATTTCTACAGGTACATCGACTATTTTATTCCACTGACTGCTTTGGGTTAGACCAGTCTGCGTGTATTTTGTTTTCTATAGAAGAGCTTGAGGATACCAAATGGGTAATCAGAATCCGTATATCGAAGAAGAACAGACAACACAATGGTCAAAAGAAGAAGAACAGACAACACAGTGGTAAAAAGAAAAAAACAAAAGGACAAACAACGATCTACAAAACATACATATAAAACTAACAATCGAGTAGCACGAACCCCACTAAAACCCGAGGGTGAACTCAGGTGCTCCGGAAGGGTAAGCAGTTCCTGCTCCACTAGTGGCACCCATCGTGTTAATCTAGTTACAAACCCAGTGATAAGTCGTGAATGAGGAAAGGACCAGGAAGTGTTTACGACAAGTGGAACATATCCGTGGTCATTTGTGACACAGAGATTCCATAACGGATTAGCAAATATTGAAGTACATACAGGTACAGATGTATTGAATTTCTTGGATTACACATGTGCACATGCAGTAGTTCTATAATATGTCTTGTATAGCCAATGGTAATTGAATGTCCTCAATTCAATTACCACAGTCCTACTATATAAAATACATATTTAGTAACATGTATATATCCTACTGAAATGATGGAATTCAGAACAAATGTATCTTATATTTCAATATAATATGTTTGCAATTTTCGGTGAAAGTAAAGTTAAATCGTTATGTAAAAGCAATTTATATACTTTTAGGTATCTGTTCTACTTTACAACAGACATGGGGATATGTTATCTAAAACCACATTTAATGTGTCTATGTCTTCTACAATGTCCTTCACTTCGTTATTGAATGATTCTAACATCATATATACAGATCCGAAGATTTATGAAGCAGTTGATGTCGTAATTAAGTAAGTTACATACCAAAGATAGATAGTGTTATTGTTGTAAATACCACAAATATAAAATAAAAACAATCATAATAAGAAATATGATATCCGTTACAATTTCTGTATAAAAACGATGTTCGGCTCGTCTTTACATCCAGTCGTTTGTAGGAGGGATCGTGTCTTATTTCGTTACTTGTGTTTGGTTTCGTATAGTGGTCTCCAACACATATCCGATCTGGAACTTATATAATTAAGAAATAAATCATGGAAGCCAGAATGTGTTTTGAGTTTTAGCATGGGTTGGCGGATATTGGCATTTTATCCCGAGCCGGAGTCAAGGGATACAATGTACTAATATCCTCCAACCCATGTTAAAACTCAAAACACATTCTGGCTTCCATGAATTAGTTCGATTCTGATATGTCTAAGAGTACAAATACGGTAGTATGCTTTGATTGGAAGACGGTAATTTATATTTACGTTTGCGGACAATGTCGCACTTAATTATGGTGCCAAATTCGAGCAGATTCATCAACATGTACATTTACGACGGGAAAGTCAGTCACATGCACCGGCGCATGTGCTAATGAGATTATGAGATTATAAATCGCTCGTTTGTTCACAGAGCGAAAGAAGGACGTCATGTTAGAATAATAGACAACTCGCATGGTCGATGCATTATATTAAGTTTACTGTAAATAAAGCAGATGTTTGCATGTTCTAGCCAAAGAATTAATATATTATGGTTACATAAACGTCAGAAGAAACCGAAAGAACAATCCAAAGACACAGGCAACAAAGAAAGAAAGCAAACAATACAAACAAAAACGCACAATACAAAAAGCTAAAACACGGACCCTAAAATCATTGATGCGTTAGTATTATCAGTTCACGGCAAACTTTTAATGTTGTAAAACATTGTATGCTGTAGCATAAGCCACATTCCTCTATATATTCCTACCAACAGTTCACAGATAGTAGCATAAACAACATTTAGCTGTACTAATAGTTCACAAATAACATTTCATTGTATAATACATAACATTCCTCTAAATATTCGTATGAACAGTTTACAGCTAGTATTTTATTGTTGTAGTAAATACGGCGTTCCTCTGTCTATAAGTAGCCGTACCAACAGTTCTGAAAGTTACATGGCCATAGTTTACAACAGTGAAAACAACAACACAAAACTTCTGTTTTCAAAGAAGAATGGAAAACCATTCTACTTGGGACATGGTAAAATATTATCAATACGATTTTGAGTTATCAATCAATTTACACATACTTATTGATTAAAGTATTGGTTTTTATCATGCAATCGTTCCATTTAAGCAGCAGAATTGTATTTTCTGTATATTTTCTATGATTTATAGTCCACGACTGTATACAGTCTATTAGTTATCATGCTTCTATGTAGAATAAAAGCCGCTAGACGAGTACTGATTAAATACCGTCCATGACGAGGACACCCTGAACATTTGGTTTGGAATGGCTTGAATGTTATTTGTTGTGTGTAAATCTGACAGCTGCAACTTGTTTGATATAGCATGATGAACACAATATATATATATATTTATAAGAAAGAAAATAAACAAAAAGATGATATTCGACCTACAATACACTATTCTAAAAACTGAAGATTGAGCAACACGAATCCAATAAAAACAAATCGGGGATAGTCACAGGTGATCCGGAACGACAAGCAGTTCCTGTTCCACTAGTGGCACCGTCGTTTTTTCTTATCTAAAATCTGATGGTAAGTCATGAATACATATGACGAGATTGTGATTACGACAAAGGATCATATCCGTTGTCATTTGTGACACAGATATTCGGTAACAGTTAAATCAGTCAATAATTATGTTGTCAATAAAAAGTTTTTAGATGACGTTAGTTTCAGATTGTTATTTAAAAATAAGATTTAAACCTTCCTAAAACAAGATATTTTGCATTTTTGCATCTAGTTTGACCATTCTTATTTAGTGTAAGAGTGGAGAATGGTTGTGTAAAGGGAAAAGAAGTTAGATGTATCAGTTCTATCTTATGAGGAATGTGACCTTGATAATCATAAACACAGCTATTGATTTGTTTAACAGGGATAGTAACAACAAAATATAAATACTGTTTGGAATATAGCAACAGACCAACATTTGCATTTCCTAGTGAAAGATTAACAACCATTGATGAGTGTGTAGAGAAATGTACAGGAAGTTCCATTATCTTAGTTCAGGTGAAGTAGAACTAAAACAATAAGCATAATATGCATGTAAATATATACATGCGTTTATCTTTTATCGCCCAGGGAATTAGAATGTTGTATTGACACACTTTTATTTTATGCTTACATTATACTTGAAGTAACGCCTCGATACAGCTGACATAATGCTAACGTTGGAATTAAACATCAATCAATCAATCAATCAATCAATCAATCAATCAATCAATCAATCAACCTTAATATCATCCACTTTAATGATATAGTCTCCTACACGGAAGATAAAAAAATCTCTGGACGTAATGAATTTATATGAATGATATGTATCAATGAAATTAAGAACAAAACCAAAAATACCACACTAATGTTTATATCTATAGAGTAATGGCCTTCACTCCCAAGGCCAATCATTTCTTAGCTAATAGGCAGTTAATTCATTTCCGCATAGATTTTAACTTCTTAAAGCTAGTAGTCAATTCATTACCCACAACGTTTAGAATCATAGCTATTAGGCAGCTTGCTTATCTATTGACAGTCAAATTCTGACTTCCTAGCTAGTAGTTAATTCTGTCATTGACCTACACATTCTTATTTCCTAGCTATTAGT
This sequence comes from Bathymodiolus septemdierum, assembly GCA_963383655.1. Taxonomy (NCBI): domain Eukaryota; kingdom Metazoa; phylum Mollusca; class Bivalvia; order Mytilida; family Modiolidae; genus Bathymodiolus; species Bathymodiolus septemdierum. Next base: position 86,788,912 of record OY726522.1, on the reverse strand, counting down.
CAGTTCATTCATTGCCGGTTGTTGTAGTGTTCATAATATGTTGTAATATATGTATTAAGAAGAGCTTGAAGATATCAAAGGGAGGTAATCCGAATCCGTAAATCGAAGGACAGACAACACAATGACCAAATGAAAAAGGACAAAAGGATAGACAACGATCTAAATAACACTACACAGAAAACTAAAGATCGAGCAACACGAACCCCACAAAAACCGGGGGTGAACTTAGCTGCTCCGGACGGGAGAGCAGTTCCTGCTCCACTAGTGACACTCGTCGTGTTGCTCCAGTTACAAACACGGTGATAAGTCATGAAACAGAAGTCATAAATAAAATATGCTTAGAATATTCTTTCTTGATTTGATCAATTTCATAAACCAACTTTATAACCCCGCCACAATTTTGAGATTCATTCATTGAGTAGTTGATAGTAGTGGTTTGATGATTAATTTGGTCATGTTTGATATTTCAGTTTATCACTACAACTTCATCTATTCTCTGTGAATGTAGTGTAGATATGCTATACCATATTGTAGTAGATGATGACAAATGTCACCTTTATACCTGTCCAGATGAGACTGGTACCCTACAACCATGTGGAGGAAGTCCTTATAAAGCAGTTTACACTTTTAGTGAGTACAATTAAAGAACAAGGTATACTTTTGTGTAAATCGTTTTGATTATTAGATATTAAAATTGTGGACTTTTTTTGTGTTAAATACACACTCAACACATGTTTGTAGTGTTCAGGTAAGTTTAGCTATTTAGCTATATAAAGTTGTAATGTATTAGAAAAATAGATAAAATGCTGAGAAATACTAATTATTTTATAATTCAGTCGAAAAAAGTATGTTTATGTTTTCTCTGTTCAAATATAAGCAACAGATTTTAGAGAATAATGGTAGGTTTTGAATTGGCAGATACGTATTATTAATTTGACTTGATCGCACTCTCTTTCCAAAAACAAAACTATAATTTTGTTTTCTTCTCTTTATGTAGGTCATAAATCTTTCGAAAACAGGTTATCCACGGCACTCTACAGAGAAACTTCCATAAATAATGTGCATTTTGAGATAAAGGTATGCATCATTATAAGAAGAGTTTGAAGATACCAAAGGGGTAATCAGAATCCGTAAATCGAAGAAGGACAGACAACCCAATGGCAAAAAGAAAAAAAGGACAAAAGGACAAACAACGATCTACAAAACATACTCATAAAACTGAAGATCGAATAACACGAACCCACTAAAAATCAGGGGTGAACTCAGGTGCTCCCGAAGGTTAAGCAGTTCCTGATCTACTAGTGATACCCGTCGTGTAAATCTAGTTACAAATCCGGTAATAAGCCATGAATGAGGAAAGGACCGGGAAGTGCTTACGATAAGTGGAACATTTGAAGTGATGACTTCAACTTAGCCAATAGGAACCCTTGGTTCAGTAACTTCCTTGTCAGCAGCAAGTCTCTATCAAGGAATTCTTGATAGGAACCACAAGCTGTGGGATATCACTTCAACTTAGCCAATAGGAACCCTTGGTTCAGTAACTTCCTTGTCAGCAGCAAGTCTCTATCAAGGAATTCTTGATAGGAACCACAAGCTGTGGGATATCGTATCAACTTAGAGAATAATACTCCATATGTAGGTGCTGCTGGAATGTTGCAACATATAAATGGAAAGTTCACAATGGGAAAATCATTTGTCGTAAAGTTTCATTCTGAAAGGCCCCTCACTGTCAATTTCGAGGTGTAGATCAAAATATGAAGCAGACCTATCTGTATCTTTCGTATCCTTTATTTTAAGCTCAATAGGATAGATGCGATCAACGAAATCACCAAACATAGAATTAATTAGTGAAAAGACAGCATCTATATAAATTAGCATGCAATCAAATGTAGTTGTTCACTCTTGTAATTATTCATGGCGCTTTGCAAACTCGACTTCATAACCAGGAGAAGAACCAAGCGTTCCAGGGAGATATTATTTCAATTTATTTTCGTTTGCAATACATAAATCTAATGTTTCACTATATACAGTGTATGGCCAAAAGTGAGTCTTCAAAATGGCCGACGTCAAACGTTTTAACCAGTGATGTCAACGGATTCAATGGACTATTTCATAAGTAAAAAAAGCATAACTTACCCCTTGTTCCTAATATTTTGTTGCGTGACCTTTTGATCTGATAACCTGGCAAAGTCTTTTCGGAATTGATGCATATAAACTCTGTAATAATGCTGAGGACGGGAGGTCCATATTTCTTTCATTTTTGCCACAAGTTGGGTCCTGTTTTTGACATCAGTTATCTGGTTTTGTAAACAGATCTTAATGGTACGCCACACATTTTCTATTATGCTAAGGTTCGGTGATTGATGTCATACATTTAATATTGTTTTCCTGTTTCCACCGTTTTGTCTCTCTGGAAAGATGTACGGGGGCATTTTCATCTTGTAACAGATACTCGTCAGTTGGGAAATGGCGACCAATTACAAGCCATAAATATGTGTCTAAGATATTAATATACTTCCGTGAGTTAATATTACCCTCAACTTCCGTAAAAGTTTCGACTTCTTGATAAGTGATACAACGCCAGAGCATAGCAGAAAATTTACAGTTACCACGAAGTCCGAGACATTCGGGTCGCCAAACTTCACCAGGGCGTCTCCACACATAAACACGATTGCTTGAATCAACCACCACCTGTGTTTCATCGCTGAATATAACCCTTTTCCAGTCTCTATTTAAAGTCCATCTAAGTTTTGATCTACACCAATCTACGCAGCGATGTCTGTTCTCAGTCCGAATGGTGAGGTCTTACGAATTTTTCTCCTTGTGAACTCATGGAATCGTAATCGTCTACGAACAGTCCTTGAAGAAATCGTGTTTGGCAAGGAATTATTCACTTTGTTCGTTATTTCCTTCAAACTTTATCGTCTGTCCGTTTTCACACAACGCAAAATCTTCCTGTCACCGCGGTCATCAGTTTTTCTTGGTCGACCACTTCGTCGTTCATTTTCACAACTTTCACGCTAGTTGAATCACTTCAAAAATTTTGACACACCTGATTTACTTATTCCTAATATTTCTACAATTCGGGACTGGTTTACTCCATCCTCGAACAAAGATATAACAACTTGTTTCTGTGATGTTGAAATTTGCGTACGCTTTCCGGCCATTGTTTCAGCAGACGATTTTTCTTAGACAGAAAGGTCAATGTCCACCGTGACGTCATTAAATGTTACCATATTAACCCTACTTAACACACACATAAAATGCATTGCTTGCTTATTTCAAAATTTAGGAAAAATAAAGGAAATGGATCTCATCATTTAATTTTTTTATTTGTGTCGGCCATTTTGATGACTCACTTTTGGCCATACACCACATGTATGCTTCCCTAATTTCTACATAAATCAGTTGTCAATAAACATGTAATTTGCTACACGCTGCATAAATGAATATTGTTTCACAATACATTAAAAAGTTGCAGAAAATAGCATTGCATCACAATCTAAAACGTTAAAGAAATAAATATTGTATCAGAATTTTTAAAACGCTTTGATATAGAAATTAACATTATATCACAATTTGATATCAAAGGTTTAATCAGAAGCGAAAGGGGACGGAAATTTATATAATGGCCAAAACGAAAAGGCAAGAGGCCAAAAACAATGACCTACAAAACACTACATAGTAAGCTAAAGATTGAGCAACAAAAACATCACTACAAATCAGAGGTGCTCCGCAAGGATAAGCAGTTCATGCTCCACATGTTGCACCCGTCGTGTTACTATTGTCCCTACTCGGTGATATGTCATGAATGAAGAAAGGACTGGGTGGTGATAACGACAAACAACATATCCGTGGCACAACTATTAATTTCGTAATGTCATGGTGGTGACCGTAATTTTTTTTAGCATTGTTTCCCAATTTATAGAACGTTACAGAAATTAACCTTTTGTCACTATTGCTTTATTTTACAGATCAGTTTAGATTATAGTATCTTGATGAATGGAATCAAACTGGAAAATGACAACACTTCGGTAGAGAATTATTCTCTAAAAACATCCGATGGATATTGTACTGGAGCTGACTCGAGCTCGCTTCACAGTTATACAAATGTAGCTGGAGAATTGTTTGTAAGAATATTGTTGCTTCCCAAAACATATATATTTATTTTCCAGTAATACCTTTCAGTTCATTTATTTAATTTGAGATATTTCAATCTCTTATTCCTAAAATATAAAGTTCAGTTTCATTCAATTCAGAATTGCAAGATAAAATGTTGGTTCTATTACTTTAATGATTAATTAATAATTCTGATTAATTTGAATCAATGGCCATTTTATTTTGCTTTTCTATTGTAATGAAGCATAAGCAATCTGTAATGTCTTCGTTTTTTTGTTCTGAGGTGTCAAAATCTTGTAGTTTTATCTCTTCCTTGTACTGAAGCATCACCAATTTGTTATTATATTTCAATTTTTTGTGCTATTTTTTAAATTATCACCAATATATATATCTGTAGTTATTTTCCCATTTGGCGATGAAGTTTCACCAATCTGTAGCTTGTTCTGTTCTTTGTGATGACGTTTCACCATTCTGTAGTTTGTTCTGTTCTATGTGATGACGCTTCACCATTCTGTAGTTTGTTCTGTTCTTTGTGATGACCTTTCACCATTCTGTAATTTGTTCTGTTCTTTGTGATGACCTTTCACCATTCTGTAGTTTGTTCTGTTCTTTGTGATGACCTTTCACCATTCTGTAGTTTGTTCTGTTCTTTGTGATGACGCTTCACCATTCTGTAGTTTGTTCTGTTCTTTGTGATGACGTTTCACCATTCTGTAATTTGTTCTGTTCTTTGTGATGACCTTTCACCATTCTGTAGTTTGTTCTATTCTTTCTGATGACCTTCACCATTCTGTAATTTGTTCTGTTCTTTGTGATGACGTTTCACTATTCTGTAGTTTGTTCTGTTCTTTGTGATGACGTTTCACCATTCGGTAGTTTGTTTTGTTCTTTGTGATGACGTTTCACCATTCTGTTGTTTGTTCTGTTCTTTGTGATGACGTTTCACCATTCTGTTGTTTATTCTGTTCTTTGTGATGACGTTTCACCATTCTGTAGTTTGTTCTGTTCTTTGTGATGACGTTTCACCATTCTGTAGTTTGTTCTGTTCTTTGTGATGACGTTTCACCATTCTGTAGTTTGCTCTGTTCTTTGTGATGACGTTTCACCATTCTGTAGTTTGTTCTGTTCTTTGTGATGACGTTTCACCATTCTGTAGTTTGTTCTGTTCTTTGTGATGACGTTTCACTAGTGGTTTAGTTTCTTAGTGATGTGGTGTTTTTCTCTACAAAATTGTTACCATCTGTAATGAATGTCAGTAATCTATATTATTTTTTTTCTTTGTGCTGAATTATCGGCCATTTTCTTTCTACTCAATACGGCGTGGCTTCGCGTCCGTTTTTGTAAATTACAAAAAGGGTGTACTCGACTCGCAACCGCAAGTGATAAAGCTTACCAGTAGCTTGCCCATAGTCGGTGGTTCTCTCCGGGTACTCCGGCTTCTTCCACCACTAAAACTTGTCGCCATGATATAGCTGAAATATTGCTGAAAGTGGCGTTAAACACAATAAATCAAATCAAATCTTCTTTCTACTCTTTGTCCTGAAGGATCGGCAATCTGTAGTGTTTTCACTTCTTTGCGTTAAAGGTTCAATAATCTATAGTGTATTCTGTTTTGTGCGCTAAGGTATCACCAGTCTGTAGTGTTTTTCTTTCTTTGCGCTAAAGCATCACCTGTCTTTAGTGTGTTCCTATCTTTGTGCCAAAGTATCACCAATCTTTAATGTGTTCCTTTCTTTGCACTAAAGCATCACCAGTCTTTAGGATTTTCCTTTGTTTGCACTAACGTATCACCAGTCTTTAGTGTGTTCCTTTCTTTGCGCCAGCGTATCACCTGTTTTTAGTGTGTTCCTTTCTTTGTGCTAAAGTATCACCAGTCTTTAGTGTGTCCCTTTCTTTGTGCTAACTTATGACCTGTTTTTAGTGTGTTCCTTTCTTTGTGCTAAGGTATCACCTGTCTTCAATGTGTTCCTTTCTTTGTGCTAAAGTATCACCTGTCTTTAGTGTGTTCCTTTCTTTGTGCTAATGTATCACCAGTCTTTTGTGTGTTCCTTTCTTTGCCCTAAGGTATCACCAGTCTTTAGGGTTTTCCTTTCTTTGTGCTAAAGTATCACGTCTTTAGTGTGTTCCTTTCTTTGCGCGAAAGTATCACCTGTCTTTAGTGTTTTCCTTTCTTTGTGCTAAGGTATCACCAGTTTTTAGTGTGATCCTTTCTTTGTGCTAAAATATCACCTGTCTTTAGTGTGTTCCTTTCTTTGCGCTAAAGTATCACCTGTTTTTAGTGTGTTCCTTTCTTTGCGCTAAAGCATCACCTGTCTTTAGGGTTTCCTTTCTTTGCGCTAAAGTATCACCAGTCTTTAGTGTGTTCCTTTCTTTGTGCTTAAGTATCACCTGTCTTTAGTGTGTTCCTTCCTTTGTGCTAAAGTATCACCAGTCTTTAGTGTGTCCCTTTCTTTGTGCTAACGTATGACCTGTCTTTAGTGTGTTCCTTTCTTTGTGCTAAAGTATCACCTGTCTTCAATGTGTTCCTTTCTTTGTGCTAAAGTATCACCTGTCTTTAGTGTGTTCCTTTCTTTGCGCTAATGTATCACCAGTCTTTTGTGTGTTCCTTTCTTTGCGCTAAGGTATCACCAGTCTTTAGTGTTTTCCTTTCTTTGTGCTAAAGTATCACGTCTTTAGTGTGTTCCTTTCTTTGCGCTAAAGTATCACCTGTCTTTAGTGTTTTCCTTTCTTTGTGCTAAGGTATCACCAGTTTTTAGTGTGATCCTTTCTTTGTGCTAAAATATCACCTGTCTTTAGTGTGTTCCTTTCTTTGCGCTAAAGTATCACCTGTTTTTAGTGTGTTCCTTTCTGTGCGCTAAAGCATCACCTGTCTTTAGGGTTTTCCTTTCTTTGCGCTAATGTATCACCAGTCTTTTGTGTGTTCCTTTCTTTGCGCTATGGTATCACCAGTCTTTAGGGTTTTCCTTTCTTTGTGCTAAAGTATCACGTCTTTAGTGTGTTCCTTTCTTTGCGCTAAAGTATCACCTGTCTTTAGAGTGTTCCTTTCTTTGCGCTAATGTATCACCAGTCTTTTGTGTGTTCCTTTCTTTGCGCTAAGGTATCACCAGTCTTTAGGGTTTTCCTTTCTTTGTGCTAAAATATCACGTCTTTAGTGTGTTCCTTTCTTTGCGCTAAAGTATCACCTGTCTTTAGTGTTTTCCTTTCTTTGTGCTAAGGTATCACCAGTTTTTAGTGTGATCCTTTCTTTGTGCTAAAATATCACCTGTCTTTAGTGTGTTCCTTTCTTTGCGCTAAAGTATCACCTGTTTTTAGTGTGTTCCTTTCTGTGCGCTAAAGCATCACCTGTCTTTAGGGTTTTCCTTTCTTTGCGCTAAAGTATCACCAGTCTTTAGTGTGTTCCTTTCTTTGTGCTAAAGTATCATCAATATTGTGTTCTGCTCTTTGTACTGAAATATTGTAAATATGTGGCCCTTTTCTAATATACAGGTTTTTTTTCTCTTTTATGTTGAAATATCACCTATCTGTAATTGTATAATTTTTTCCCATGAAATGTCACTAATCCAGTGTTTTCTCTTCTTTGCTTTGAAGAATGGCCAATCTGTAGTGCTTACTGTTCTTTGTCGTGAAGATTCACCATACTGCAGTGTTTTAATATTTTGTTTACTGATGTATCACCAATATGTAATGTATTTTGATTGTGTGTCTTTATATATACTTTATATCCCCAATCTGTTGTGTTTTGTTCTTTATCCTGATGATTCATGAATATGCAGTGTTTTTTTTTATTTCTTACACAAGATTTTTCGCAAGTCAAGGGTGGAACTTATTCAACCGATACGAGTCACCTGTTTAAATGTCAAGCTCATAACCGACACTCTATCCAGCACTTACCCTGACAATCTTTATTTCAACGTTACAATATACGAGGTTAAAGGTTAGTATACGTTAGAAATATGACATTCAACATCATGGTAGAACAGACAGGTTGATAATGACGCTCGAAATGGCGTCCTAGGTGGAAAGAGGACTTTAACCCAACTTTCACCAATTCAACAATATTTCAGCTATATCTGGGTCGACAGTTTTATTGGTGGAGGAAACCGGAGTACCCGGTTAAAACAACCTACCTGGCGCAGGTCACTGACAGACAAACTTTATCATATCATGCGCGGAATTCATACTCACAACTGGTAATGGGCGCCAGGCGGAAAGAGTAGTAAACATATGATAATTAAAGAGAAAAGTGATAATTTCTTCATTCAATTGATTGATTGATTGATTGATTGTTTTCTTTTTACATCAAGTGAACAGCATTTCGGTTATTATCATGTCGAGAACAACTTTACCAGTAATAAATCATGCAAGTCAAAAAGTGTTACTGGAATATGCGAAAGTTTCAATTTACACAGGAAAAACGTTTATAATGGATTGGGTAGGAAATATGTCCTTTGAACAGACCATCAACGACAACTTCATATAAATTGTTGTTCATTAGAAGTGCTACAAGTTATCTTTAGTTGTAAGATATGTAGCAATCTCTGTACATGATACACTCATTTATGTCCCGTCGTAAGTCCGAGTTATGCATGTGAATAGAATATGAAGTCGAACAGAAGGCTAAAATATGCATGTCTGCTCAGAACACTTACATTGGTAAAATTTTATTAGTTATGTAAATTATAGTGCGGGAATGTGCTGTAGGACCAGGGAATAACGAATAATTATAGCTGTGTACCGTCACATGCTGATTCAACAAGTCAATGTCTCATATTTAAGGAGTTTCAATTTAGTAATACATATTTCTATAGTGGTAGTTGGGTGCTTTTTGTATGTTCTATTTATAGAATAGATTCTAATTTTTATAGAGGACTATGGTATTGCAGAAATATTGGCAATATATGGAAACTACACTAACACAAAGGGTAAGGAAAAGTGTAGCCTTAGACATCTGATTATAAAGTTTGTACAATAAGATGAAATATTAAGACTTGAAATAGTTGAGAATATCTACCTTGCTGACAATAAGGTGAACATATTATTTTTATTTGGGTCTTTATGATAGTATACACTAAATACAATAAAATATGTTACTCTTTTACCAACTTAAATTAAGCAATATTTCGATATTTGATATACTGTCAAATATGCATGGCAAAGTTGAAGAATTTTGATAAATGAATGTGAACAATTATGTATTTGTGGAATATAATCTAAACAGTAATACATGTATAATTGCAGCACTGGTATACGAGTTTTCAGGTATGGTTAGTTGTCCTCTCTCGAATGATTATTTCCTAAACAGTTTATAGTCACTATAATCTCGACCATATATGAGATTTAAAGACCCAGTGTCGGGAATAGTTTGATAGTTTTTTAGACAGACGAAATCACAGATTTGGTTACGAGGATATATAGAAGAAAATAAATATAAAGTAAAATATATACAAATAGTGACACGGGCCACAACAATGAAGCTGGAGAAGTATTCCACACCCTATGTAGGGAGGCTTTTCCTTATAGTGTATGCCCAATATATATTTAATTTGACTGTTTCTGCGATTTTCGGATTGAATTTGCAGAACTAGTACTGTTCTGACGAATTGGTATGTTTTGGATTTCACTATGTATTTTCCAGATTACTCTTCTACTTCAGAAATCATGCCATTGACAGCTACATATACAGATGTAATACCTACTCAAACGTCCACCAGTGAGACAGCATATTTACAAAGTTCGTTCTACGTGAGTGAAACGAACATTGTGTCTGTAGGTAAGATGTCGACGATAAAAAATACAAACGAAATAACCAGTAGTATGTATAGTACGATGGTAATATTCCAGACTGAACCAGAATTAGCAACTTCCACCACGAAAACCGTATCTGCAGCCATGCTATATACAACAGGTACTGAAACCACTGTTTTTGTTGAACCAGAACCTATATTCCAAATATGATTACACTACAATCAGAAATTCCAATATCTGCTTCAGAACCCTAAATGAGTTCAATATACAAATTGTCAGAACAGGAATCAGAAGGTACAACCTATTACCCAGACACTGTAATGGAGATATGCCAAGAAAACAACCTATAATATTTTAATCTAACATGTTGCTAATTTTGCTACAAGTACAGTGAAACCAGTTCAAACCGAACCCTGAATAAAACTGAATCCTGCATAAACCTAGCTGTAAATAAAGTATCCAGTGTAAGAAATCTTTGTTAATTTAACATGTATAAAACAAACCACTGTCTGTTCTGAACACACACGTTGCTCCCAGTGAGGTCCGGTTTAAACAGGTGTCACTGGAGTATTCTCCGACCAACTGGGAGGCCTCTTCTTATACTATTACCCAACAAAGGTAAACTCTTATTTTTCTTATTATAATCTCTTTTTATTTTCCCTTTTTTTTGCACGATTTTCCTGTTGGATTTTGAAACTGTTCTGATAATGTGGTATTTTTGTGTTTCATTTTATATTTTTCAGATTATTATTCTCTTAATGAAATGACGTCATTGACACTCACTGATGTATTACCCACTCAAACCATGCTATATACAACAGCTAGTTCAATATACAATTTGACAGAACCGGAAGCAGAAGCTACAATCTATAATCCAGACACGGTACCGGAGACAACCTCAGAAAAGCCAAAAGATTTCAATCTAACGTGTTATTCATTTTGCTACAATAAGCATAATGTCAATATTAATTCTAAAGAAAAGGAACATATCCGAAAAGAAATAGAGAAGGTACTAAAGGTGAAAAAATATAACCTCTCCTCCCATACTAGAAAGAAGACATGTGCTAAAGATGACAGAGCAAGCTCGGCGGCCATTGGTACTGTAGCGGCCATTATAATGATCATAGCAATTGCTTGTGTAATACTTGCAGACATTAATACTATAACGATTTTCATATTTAGAATGGCGCAGAGCATCATGAATTTTTGTCGGAAGTTGAAAAACTGGGTAGTTTTTGCATGGTTTTGACACTACAATACTTCAAGAAACCCATAAAGATCAAATAACTACACGGTAATTTTGCATTGTACGTGTGTGGTTTTGTGCACCAATAAAAAGATCATAATCTTTTCTTTTTATGATGAACAAAATATACTCCATCGAGAAGACATTAAATTAACGTACCAAAGTAGATTGAAATAACTGTCTGATTGGAGTATAACCACTATACTTTCCAAACATAAATAAAAATATCTGTCTGAATGGGATATGACCACTACACTCTCCAAACATAAATAAGAATGTCTGTCTGAATGGGATATGACCACTACACTTTCCAAGCATAAATAAAAATATCTGTCTGATTGGGATATGACCACTACACTTTCCAAACATAAATAAAAATGTTTGTCTGAATGGGATATGACCACTACACTTTCCAAACATAAATAAAAATGTCTGTCTGAATGGGATATGACCACTACACTTAACAAACATAAATAAAAATGTCTGTCTGATTGGGATATGACCACTACATTTTCCAAACATAAATAAAAATGTCAGTCTGATTGGAGTATGACCACTACACTTTCCAAAAATAAATAAAAATATCTGTCTGATTGGGATATGACCACTACACTTTCCAAACATAAATAAAAATGTCAGTCTGATTGGAGTATGACCACTACACTTTCCAAACACAAATAAACATATCTCTCTGATTGGGATATGACCACTACACTTAACAAACATAAATAAAAATATCTGTCTGATTGGGATATGACCACTACACTTTCCAAACATAAATAAAAATATCTGTCTGATTGGGATATGACCACTACACTTTCCAAGCATAAATAAAAATGTCTGTCTGAATGGGATATGACCACTACACTTTCCAAGCATAAATAAAAATGTCTGTCTGAATGGGATATGACCACTACACTTAACAAACATAAATAAAAATGTCTGTCTGATTGGGATATGACCACTACATTTTCCAAACATAAATAAAAATGTCAGTCTGATTGGAGTATGACCACTACACTTTCCAAAAATAAATAAAAATATCTGTCTGATTGGGATATGACCACTACACTTTCCAAACATACATAAAAATGTCAGTCTGATTGGAGTATGACCACTACACTTTCCAAACATAAATAAACATATCTCTCTGATTGGGATATGACCACTACACTTAACAAACATAAATAAAAATATCTGTCTGATTGGGATATGACCACTACACTTTCCAAACATAAATAAAAATATCTGTCTGATTGGGATATGACCACTACACTTTCCAAACATAAATAAACATATCTCTCTGATTGGGATATGACCACTACACTTAACAAACATAAATAAAAATATCTGTATGATTGGGATATGACCACTACACTTTCCAAGCATAAATAACAATGTCAGTCTGATTGGGATATGGGAACTACACTTTCCAAACATAAATAAAAATGTCATTCTGATTGGGATATGAGTACTACACTTTCCAAACAAAGATGACACACCAAGCTCGGCGGCCATTGGTACTGTAGCGGCCATTACATTGATCATAGCAATTGCTTGTGTAATACTTGCAGACATTAATACTATAACGATTTTCATATTTAGAATGGCGCAGAGCATCATGAATTTTTGTCGGAAGTTGAAAAACTGGGTAGTTTTTGCATGGTTTTGACACTACAATACTTCATGAAACCCATAAAGATCAAATAACTACACGGTAATTTTGCATTGTACGTGTGTGGTTTTGTGCACCAATAAAAAGATCATAATCTTTTCTTTCTATGATGAATAAAATATACTCCATCGAGAAGACATTAAATTAACGTACCAAAGTAGATTGAAATAACTGTCTGATTGGAGTATAACCACTATATTTTCCAAACATAAGTAAACATATCTGTCTGAATGGGATATGACCACTACACTTTCCAAAAATAAATAAAAATGTCTGTCTGATTGGGATATGACCACTACACTTTCCAAACATAAATAAAAATGTCTGTCTGAATGGGATATGACCATTACACTTTCCAAACATATATAACAATGTCAATCTGATTGGAGTATAGCCACTACACTTTCCAAACATAAATAAAAATATCTGTCTGATTGAGATATGACCGCTACACTTTCTAAGCATAAATAAAAATATCTGTCTGATTGGGATATGAGTACTACACTTTCCAAACATAAATAAAAATATCTGTCTGATTGGGATATGACCACTACACTTTCTAAGCATAAATAAAAATATCTGTCTGATTGGGATATGACTACTACACTTTCCAAACATAAATAAAAATATCTGTCTGATTGGGATATGAGTACTACACTTTCCAAACATAAATAAAAATGTCAGTCTGATTGGGATATGACCACTACACTTTCCAAACATATATAACAATGTCAGTCTGATTGGAGTATGACCACTACACTTTCCAAACATAAATAAAAATATCTGTCTGATTGGGATATGACCACTACACTTTCTAAGCATAAATAAAAAATATCTGTTTGATTGGGATATGACTACTACACTTTCCAAGCATAAATAAAAATATCTCTCTGATTGGGATATGACCACTACACTTTCTAAGCATAAATAAAAATATCTGTCTGATTGGGATATGACTACTACACTTTCCAAACATAAATAAAAATATCTGTCTGATTGGGATACGACCACTACACTTTCCAAACATAAATAAAAATGTCTGTCTGATCGGGATATAACCACTACACTTTCCAAGCATAAATAAAAATATCTCTCTGATTGGGATATGACCACTACACTTTCTAAGCATAAATAAAAATATCTGTCTGATTGGGATATGACTACTACACTTTCCAAACATAAATAAAAATATCTGTCTGATTGGGATACGACCACTACACTTTCCAAACATAAATAAAAATGTCTGTCTGATCGGGATATAACCACTACACTTTCCAAGCATAAATAAAAATGTCTGTCTGATTGGGATATAACCACTACACTTTCCAAACATTAATACAAATGTCAGTCTGATTGGGATATGACCACTACACTTTCCAAGCATAAATAAAAATGTCTGTCTGAATGGAATATGACCACTACACTTTCCAAACATAAATAAAAATATCTGTCTGATTGGGATATGAGTACTACACTTTCCAAACATAAATAACAATGTCTCTCTGATTGGGATATGACCACTACACTTTCCAAGCATAAATAACAATGTCTGTCTGATTGGGATATGAGTACTACACTTTCCAAACATGAATAACAATATCTGTCTGATTGGGATATGACCACTACACTTTCTAAGTATAAATAAAAATATTTTTGATTGGTATATGAGTACTACACTTTCCAAACATAAATCAAGATGTCTGTCTGATTGGGATTTGAGAACTACACTTTCCAATCATAAATAACAATGTCAGTCTGATTGGGATATCAGAACTACACTTTCCAAGCATAAATAAAAATGTCAGTCTGATTGGGATATGAGTACTACACTTTCCAAACAAAGATGACACACCAAGCTCGGCGGCCATTGGTACTGTAGCGGCCATTATATTGATCATAGCAATTGCTTGTGTAATACTTGCAGACATTAATACTATAACGATTTTCATATTTAGAATGGCGCAGAGCATCATGAATTTTTGTCGGAAGTTGAAAAACTGGGTAGTTTTTGCATGGTTTTGACACTACAATACTTCAAGAAACCCATAAAGATCAAATAACTACACGGTAATTTTGCCTTGTACGTGTGTGGTTTTGTGCACCAATAAAAATATCATAATCTTTTCTTTTTATGATGAACAAAATATACTCCATCGAGAAGACATTAAATTAACGTACCAAAGTAGATTGAAATAACTGTCTGATTGGAGTATGACCACTACACTTTCCAGACATAAATAAAAATGTCTGTCTGATTGAGATATGACCACTACACTTTCCAAACATAAAAAAAAATGTCAGTCTGATTGGGATATGACCACTACACTTTCCAAACATACATAAAAATGTCTGTCTGATTGGGATATGACCACTACACTTTCCAAGCATAAATAAAAATGTCTGTCTGATTGGGATATGACCACTACACTTTCCAACCATAAATAAAAATATCCGTCTGATTGGGATATGAGTACTACACTTTCCAAACATGAATAATAATATCTGTCTGATTGGGATATGACCACTACACTTTCTAAGCATAAATAAAAATATCTCTCTGATTGGGATATGAGTACTACACTTTCCAAACATAAATAAAAATGTCTGTCTGATTGGGATTTGAGAACTACACTTTCCAAACATAAATAACAATGTCAGTCTGATTGGGATATGAGAACTACACTTTCCAAGCATAAATAAAAATGTTAGTCTGATTGGGATATGAGTACTACACTTTCCAAACAAAGATGACACATCAAGCTCGGCGGCCATTGGTACTGTAGCGGCCATTACATTGATCATAGCAATTGCTTGTGTAATACTTGCAGACATTAATACTATAACGATTTTCATATTTAGAATGGCGCAGAGCATCATGAATTTTTGTCGGAAGTTGAAAAACTGGGTAGTTTTTGCATGGTTTTGACACTACAATACTTCAAGAAACCCATAAAGATCAAATAACTACACGGTAATTTTGCATTGTACGTGTGTGGTTTTGTGCACCAATAAAAAGATCATAATCTTTTCTTTTTATGATGAATAAAATATACTCCATCGAGAAGACATTAAATTAACGTACCAAAGTAGATTGAAATAACTGTCTGATTGGAGTATGATCACTACACTTGCCAAACATAAATAACAATGTCAGTCTGATTGAGATATGACCACTACACTTTCCAAGCATAAAAAAAAATGTCAGTCTGATTGGGATATGACCACTACACTTTCCAAACATAAATAAAAATGTCTGTCTGATTGGGATATGACCACTACACTTTCCAAGCATAAATAACAATGTCTGTCTGATTGGGATATGAGTACTACACTTTCCAAACATAAATAAAAATGTCAGTCTGATTGGGATATGACCATTACATTTTCCAAACATAAATAACTATGTCAGTCTGATTGGGATATGAGTACTACACTTTCCAAACATAAATAAAAATGTCTGCCTGATTGGGATATGACCACTACACTTTCCAAACATAAATAAAAATGTCTGTCTGATTGGTGTATGACCACCACACTTTCCAAGCATGAATAACAATGTCTGTCTGATTGGGATATGACCACTACACTTTCCAAACATAAATAACAATGTCTGTCTGATTGGGATATGACCACTACACTTTCCAAGCATAAATAAAAATGTCTGTCTGATTGGGATATGACCACTACACTTTCCAAGCATAAATAACAATGTCTGTCTGATTGGGATATGAGTACTACACTTTCCAAACATAAATAAAAATGTCAGTCTGATTGGGATATGACCATTACATTTTCCAAACATAAATAACAATGTCAGTCTGATTGGGATATGACCATTACATTTTCCAAACATAAATAAAAATGTCAGTCTGATTGGGATATGACCATTACATTTTCCAAACATAAATAAAAATGTCTGTCTGATTGGTGTATGACCACCACACTTTCCAAGCATGAATAACAATGTCAGTCTGATTGAGATATGACCACTACACTTTCCAAACATAAATAACAATGTCTGACTGATTGAGATATGACCACTACACTTTCCAAACATAAATAAAAATGTCTCTCTGATTGGGATATGACCACTACACTTTCCAAACATAAATAACAATGTCTGACTGATTGGAATATGACCACTACACTTTCCAAACATGAATAAAAATGTCTGTCTGATTGGGATATGACCACTACACTTTCCAAACATAAATAAAAATGTCTCTCTGATTGGGATATGACCACTACACTTTCCAAACATAAATAACAATGTCTGCTGATTGGGATATGAGTACTACACTTTCCAAACATAAATAAAAAGGTCTTTCTGATTGGGATATGACCACTACACTTAGATTGATCGGTGTTGGCGATTCAGACATGTATTGTGAACTTTCGATTAATATGTAGCAACATTCCAGCAGCACCTGCGAACGATGTTTATATCCCTCAGTTGATACGATATTTCAGAGGGTTGTTGCTCACAAGTATTCTACTGAACTAATTCTTTGTGGCTAAGCTATGTCAGGAAGATTAAATATATAAAGTATAATGCTCAAGATGATAGCGTTCTTTTAAATAAGACTGTTCTCCCGGATATATGTGATGCTTTGCATTTTCCTTACACGTGGAAAATACTTGTCTGACAGCATCATTACACTAAGAAGGAAGGTTTTGGTTGAAAAAATAGTTCAACCCTGCCATCTTTCTTTTTTATTGAAATGCCTGTACCAATCCCGGAAAGTAAGTGGTCGCGATCGTGTATTTGTGTTTTAGGGACATCGATTTGTTTTAAATATTCTGTGGTATTATTTGTTTTTCATTTTATCGTATATGTGCCTCTGATGTGGATTGATAAATAATGTCAAATTTATATCAGCACTCACTTACGTGTTAATCCTATTTTCATTTTCAATTATCCATTGTGTTTAAGACATTTCTATATCAAATTAAAAAAATAATAAGTAAATATTGTAATAAGAAGGTAATCCCAATATTTAGGCATGTAACACAAATATTAACTTCAGACATTTATATACACCATAAATAATTAGAGTAATAAAACTGCAGATACATTGATATTTATCTAGTAGAAATTAATATAATAATTTTAATCTTTAAATATAAACAGATTATTCAACACTACATATAGTATACACAAGAAAAGTAAAATACTCTCTTGTTTGGTAATCTCTTCACTAAAGATATATGATGTAGCTGAAATATTGCTGAAAGTGGCGTTAAGCACAATAAATCAAATAAAATCAAATCAAATCATTACCAGTGCCACAAAAACTTTCATTTCAAAAAGACCGAGCTTCATAAAAAGAGATAAGATTCACGGGAAATGATATTTCCTCGTCTTAGTGTCTTCTTTTATTAAAAAGATCCTTTTTTTCCTAAGATTCCTAGGCAATAACACATAGCAGTCAGGGTAAATACAGTGATGTTTTACTCACTTATTCCAGTAGCTTTTTCATAAGAAAATAAAATAAATAGAAGGGCTTATCTCCCTTTGTTGAGCAATTTATAAGACCACTCCAAGTGATAATTTGAAAAGCACGTATTTTAAGTTTGTTAAGTTCTGACAGTGTAGTAACTCGAATAATTCAGCGCCCTCTATCGGCCGATATCCAGTTAATGTAGCGACCAGCGGGAGCGTAATATAACGACTGGATTATTCGGGTTAACAGTGTAGTGTTTTATCTTTTGTTTTACATTTTATTTGGTTGTTAATTATAAGTTTTATTTTAGGTGTTTGAGATACTAGATGTTGAAATGATAGTTTAAAACCTTTGACATCAATGATCATAAAAGTGTTATTTCTTTCCCGCCTAAGATTGATTGATTTTGATTTTTGGTGTTTTAACGCCACTTTCAGCAATATTTCAGCTATATTCATGGCGACCAGTTTTAGTGGTGGAAGAAGCCGGAGTACCGGAGAGAAACACCGCCCATGGGTAAACAACTGGTAAAATTTATCAATTGCGGCTGCGAGTCGAGTGCACCCTTTTTTATAATATACAAAGCCGGGCGCGAACCCACGCCGTATTGGTGATAGGCTTGTATGAGTTGTTAGGTAATCCAACTACCTAACTCATTGAACCACCCGGGCCCTACAACTACTTAACTCATTGAACCACCCGGGCCTTTTCTCGTCTAAGAAGGATAACTTAACATGTACATTGTGCACCATGATGGTAGGATAGTTCTCCCGTAAGTCGGAAGCTTGCTTTCATTTTACAACAATCAGAGTCACATAATTGGTGATATATATGGTAGACCTTTCGGAAATCATTTACAGGTACATTGTACTTAGATAGCAAGAAAAACACCCGAAATTCTTTCGAAACTTCTTTTGAGTGTTCATTTAAGTATTTTAAGCACATTTATCAATTTTGCCCAAGAAACTGACACATTTGGCATTTTACACGGAGCATCAAAATATACGAAAATAAATCGAATGTAGCATATCTTTATTTATATTAAATAATGGCGCATGTTTTCAATCGAACATTTAATTTTAATATAAATCTATTTCATATTTGTTTTGTTCAATAATGTATCGATGAGGATAAAACAACCAAGACCGGTCAATTCGTGCTTTTGTCGGACATGATGTCTGAGTCAAAGGCATATGTCATGCTCAAAATCTCACCCCTTTAGGAGTACTATTAAGTCGTGCAGATATTTATTGATGACAGATGACATTACATTTAGATTTAGCTACGTCTGTCGTAACTTTCTCTTTTGGATGCAAAATGAATAAACACTCGAAAATAATCTGAACTAGACAGCAAACACGTCCAACATAGAGGCGAACTACTCTATCATGTTACCTCAACAGCAATTAAGATAGCAAGCTTGCACAAAAAATACATTTCATATTTGCAATACATTATTCAGTAAAATTCTTTGAAGCATAGGTCCTTACAACTCACCATTTTCAGTTGCGACTCGGCAATTTTTTTTCAAATATTCTAAAGATACTTGCAATGGTGAGACTCGCTAAAAATGTATTCCTGCTTTTGATCATTCTCAAATAATTGACTTTTTTGACATATTGATTAAAAAATTTACCATAACAAAAATCGTGCAATACCCTTACATACCAATAGACGTTGAAATAAGTCAAATGACTTCCGAAAAATAACACAAAGTAGAAACTGCTTACCCTTACCGTTAGCACCTGACTTCACCCCTGACCTTTTGGTGGGGTCCATGTTGCTCATATGTTTAGCTGTTATGTGTCTCTACGTCCCTGAATTCCGTGTTGTGATGTCCGTTACGATTTCCGCATGAAAACGATGTTCGGTTCGTCTTTACCTCCAGTTGTTTGTATGAGGACTCGTGTCTTATTTCCGTTATTTGTGTTTGTTTACGCATAGTGGTGTCCAACACATATTGTGTTGTTTATTGCTTTGTTTTTCTTCGTCTTTTGTGCCAGATTCTCTGGATTGTACATTTATGATTGCTCCTTCGGTATTCTCTAACGTTTATTTACGAAACAATTGTTTATTTAGTTTTTTTTTGTCTGTTGTGGATGACGTGGGTAATGTGTTGACATTTTCTTTGCTAATTTCATTTTATTAGAGATTACTTTTACCAATGACGCTGTTGTCAAACCATTTAAAATGTTAATATAAAGACATACTTCATTTTGTCTGAACATCCATTAGTTCTACCGTATAATTACTAAATATACAACATATGACATAGTATCGTTCATGTTAACTTTACAATTAATTTTTAATGGCTTTAGAAAATTGGATTTGTAGCAAAAACAAAAATTCAGATAAATATGAAGACATGATATTCATTCAACTAACTACAAAATTATCTTGCTGTCGTAATGTTTCAAAACAGTCATTTATTTGAGGACTAATCTTTGTAATTTGGTAGTCTAATACTGGTTTTGTGTTTGTTATTTAGGATTGTCTGTTCTCTTATTTTACTCTTAGAGCTTTGGGATATATGTTATTGGTGTATTTAGGCACTTTCAACATTATTTCAGCTATGAAAATGTTCAAATTTAAACCTAAATCTACCGTGACTTAGTTAACCGTTACGGAACATCTGTGTAACAAATGACCACGGATGTGCTCCGTTTGTCGTAAACACTTTCAGGTCCTTTTCTCATTCATGACTTATCACCGGGTTTGTAACTAGAGTAACACGACGGGTGCCACTAGCGGAGCAGGAATTACCTACCCTTCAGGAGCACCTGAGTTTACCCCCGATATTTAGTGGGGTTCGTGTTCCTCGATCTTTAGTTTTATGTGTAATGTTTTGCATATCGTTGTTTGTCCTTTTGTCATGTTTTTTGGCCACTGTATTGTCTGTCCTTCAATTTGCGTATTCTGATTACCTTTTTGGTATCTCCAACCTCTTTTTACAATAATTTCTCTGATATTGAATCGCAAAATGAAAACAAAGACGATTTTAATATTTTTGCCGTATTTATTGAGAACGTATTGCGGGAGAACAATGTATTGTTACAATAAAATGATACTTATTCTAACATATTTCAGTAACCTGATTTGCCTTCTCCTCCTCCATCATTTTTTTCACAATTAAGTTCTCTGCTTCCCCGAGCTTTCAGTTTTTGAATTGGTAAATTGCTTATACAAATTACTTCTGTGCCGAAAACGCGTTTACATTACCAGAAAAATTAGTAAAAATCCTTGAAATAACTTGTATTTCCAGACTCCGCAAATATTTTATAATGATGATGTATTATTTATCGATTTATCGTCACAACGTTTTGCCCTTAAAACAAATAATAATGTTCATTTAAGGCTTTCATATCAGGCATGCATCATAATCAACATATTACGGTGCAATCAAGAGATGAATTGTGCAATTTGTGTCGTACTTCAAATTGTTAAATTTATCTGCAAAATAATAAGTCAATAATAATACATGTGTAGATTAGATAATACTTTTGATTTCACCTCAATATAATGACCATGATGTTACGTAAATGTGTTCTTTTATATGTGCTAAATGCTTTTGTGCATTTACCCGAAAAATGAAACATGGAAAAGTAGAACACGTCGAAGTCTGAATGGACAGAACAACACTAGTGAAACATTGAATAACTATTCAGAGGAAAATTACATGATATCAGAATCTCAATGAACAAAAGCATTACACGTGACCCATGAAATAACAATTAGTGGGAACAGTAGTTTGGCTTATGGTGTTTAACGCCACTTTCAACAATATTTTAGCTATATCGTGGCGATCAGTTTTATTGGTGGAGGAAACCAAAGTACTCGGAGAAAATCACCGACATGCCGCAAGTCACTGACAAACTTTATCATATAATTTTGTGTCGAGTACACCTCACCATGAGCGGAATAAAAATCACAACTCTTAGTAGTTGACCACAGTGAAATCTGAATGGACAGAAAGATAAATCATAAAATAACAATCACTGGGAAAAGTAAAAGTCACCACAATTTAGATGGAAAAAACACCGTGAAATACAAAATTACACTACAATGGAATAACTAGAGCCTTGTATGTGAGCATGTATTGACCACCTTGTAAAAACGATTTAATGAACTACAAATGTATTGCATATCGTAGCACATGTAAAATGTTGATCTTCAAGGGCGTGAATCAAAGAGATACTGTGTCATTTATTGACACAATATTGAATATTCATCTCACAATGCTAATGCACGTCAAATACAATTGCACTTCTATTCTTGGTCATTTATACGAGTTTTGATTTTTTCCCTATTGCAACATATTTTGAAGAACAAGGCCCCAAAAATCATAGGCCCTTAGATCATTTATTTATTTTGTGTCTTGCCGTCTCTGCGTAACTTTGTTTATTTATCCAAGAAAAAAATAGCACTTTAAAAAAATGACATTTTTGACATTTTGATACCCCAGTGATATATAGCATACCTTTACCCTCAAAATTAGAGTAAAGGTTAATTTTGAATAGCCACTGGGTATGTATACCTCTCCACACTCTATAAAATAACAAGAAGATATAATTATATCCCCTTTTCCGTTTAGTAGGTTTAATATGGTTGACATTTTGATTACTCATTAATATCCTCATACGATTTTATTCAAATTAGTATTATGCTTAGAGTGGCAGTATTTAGATATGGAATATACTTCAAAAGGAAATTAAATTAACAGTATATAAAATATATTTGTTTCATTTTCATTTGACGAGGTTAAAATATACACTTTTGAAGATATATTATAGACATTCTTATAGAATAATTGGATTCTAATATGAAAATGTAAGCTTTTTGGTCATAAAGATATATTGTTGAAAAGTATAAAATGCGTCGAAGTAGGAATGAAGCCGTTGATTTATTTTATGCCTGTAAAGATTGTCCATAGTGTGCTATACTGTTCTCTATAATTTATATTCCATGTTTTACTAGTGTTGCTTTGACTACCCTGATTTTACACTGTTCCCTTTTATGGGTATCTTGTGTTTAATTTGTGCTGTTTTATTTATCCAGGATTGTGATTTCAATAGTGTTGTTTTATCTATTGACGAAATGTTGTTGTTGTACTGCTCACTCTAATTGGTATATAACTAGTGTTGTTTTATCTATTGACGAAATGTTGTTGTTGTACTGCTCAATCTAATTGGTATATAACTAGTGTTGTTTTATCTATTGACGAAATGTTGTTGTTGTACTGCTCACTCTAATTGGTATATAACTAGTGTTGTTTTATCTATTGACGAAATGTTGTTGTTGTACTGCTCACTCTAATTGGTATATAACTAGTGTTGCTTTATCTAGTGACGAAATGTTGTTGTTGTACTGCTCACTCTAATTGGTATATAACTAGTGTTGTTTTATCTATTGACGAAATGTTGTTGTTGTACTGCTCACTCTAATTGGTATATAACTAGTGTTGTTTTATCTATTGACGAAATGTTGTTGTTGTACTGCTCAATCTAATTGGTATATAACTAGTGTTGTTTTATCTATTGACGAAATGTTGTTGTTGTACTGCTCACTCTAATTGGTATATAACTAGTGTTGTTTTATCTATTGACGAAATGTTGTTGTTGTACTGCTCACTCTAATTGGTATATAACTAGTGTTGCTTTATCTAGTGACGAAATGTTGTTGTTGTACTGCTCACTCTAATTGGTATATAACTAGTGTTGTTTTATCTATTGACGAAATGTTGTTGTTGTACTGCTCACTCTGATTGGTATATAACTAGTGTTGTTTTATCTATTGACGAAATGTTGTTGTTGTACTGCTCACTCTAATTGGTATATAACTAGTGTTGTTTTATCTATTGACGAAATGATGTTGTTGTACTGCTCACTCTAATTGGTATATAACTAGTGTTGTTTTATCTATTGACGAAATGTTGTTGTTGTACTGCTCACTCTAATTGGTATATAACTAGTGTTGTTTTATCTATTGACGAAATGTTGTTGTTGTACTGCTCAATCTAATTGGTATATAACTAGTATTGTTTTATCTATTGACGAAATGTTGTTGTTGTACTGCTCAATCTAATTGGTATATAACTAGTGTTGCTTTATCTATTGACGAAATGTTGTTGTTGTACTGCTCAATCTAATTGGTATATAACTAGTGTTGCTTTATCTATTGACGAAATGTTGTTGTTGTACTGCTCACTCTAATTGGTATATAACTAGTGTTGTTTTATCTATTGACGAAATGTTGTTGCTGTATTGCTCACTCTAATTGGTATATAACTAGTGTTGCTTTGTCTATTGACGATATGTTGTTGCTGTATTGCTCACTCTAATTGGTATATAACTAGTGCTATTTTATCTATTGACGAAATGTTGTTGTTGTACTGCTCACTCTAATTGGTATATAACTAGTGCTATTTTATCTATTGACGAAATGTTGTTGTTGTACTGCTCAATCTAATTGGTATATAGCTAGTGTTGCTTTATCTATTGACGAAATGTTGTTGTTGTACTGCTCACTCTAATTGGTATATAACTAGTGTTGTTTTATCTATTGACGAAATGTTGTTGTTGTACTGTTCACTCTAATTGGTATATAACTAGTGTTGTTTTATCTATTGACGAAATGTTGTTGTTGTATTGCTCACTCTAATTGGTATATAACTAGTGTTGTTTTATCTATTGACGAAATGTTGTTGTTGTACTGTTCACTCTAATTGGTATATAACTAGTGTTGCTTTATCTATTGACGAAATGTTGTTGTTGTACTGCTCACTCTAATTGGTATATAACTAGTGTTGTTTTATCTATTGACGAAATGATGTTGTTGTACTGCTCACTCTAATTGGTATATAACTAGTGATGTTTTGTCTATTGACGAAATGTTGTTGTTGTACTGCTCATTCTAATTGGTATATAGCTAGTGTTGCTTTATCTATTGACGAAAAGTTGTTGTTGTACTGCTCAATCTAATTGGTATATAACTAGTGTTGTTTTATCTATTGACGAAATGTTGTTGTTGTACTGCTCACTCGAATTGGTATATAACTAGTGTTGCTTTGTCTATTGACGAAATGTTGTTGTTGTACTGCTCAATCTAATTGGTATATAACTAGTGTTGTTTTATCTATTGACGAAATGTTGTTGTTGTACTGCTCACTCTAATTGGTATATAACTAGTGTTGTTTTATCTATTGACGAAATGTTGTTGTTGTACTGCTCATTCTAATTGGTATATAGCTAGTGTTGCTTTATCTATTGACGAAATGTTGTTGTTGTACTGCTCACTCTAATTGGTATATAACTAGTGCTATTTTATCTATTGACGAAATGTTGTTGTTGTACTGCTCAATCTAATTGGTATATAACTAGTGTTGTTTTATCTATTGACGAAATATTGTTGTTGTACTGCTCAATCTAATTGGTATATAACTAGTGTTGTTTTATCTATTGACGAAATGTTGTTGTTGTACTTCTCACTCGAATTGGTATGTAACTAGTGTTGTTTTATCTATTGACGAAATGTTGTTGTTGTACTTCTCACTCTAATTGGTATGTGACTAGTGTTGTTTTATCTATTGACGAAATGTTGTTGTTGTACTGCTCACTCTAATTGGTATATAACTAGTGTTCCTTTATCTATTGACGAAATGTTGTTGTTGCACTGCTCACTCTAATTTGTATATAACTAGTGTTGCTTTATCTATTGACGAAATGTTGTTGTTGTACTGCTCACTCTAATTGGTATATAACTAGTGTTGTTTTATCTATTGACGAAATATTGTTGTTGTACTGCTCAATCTAATT
This sequence comes from Bathymodiolus septemdierum, assembly GCA_963383655.1. Taxonomy (NCBI): domain Eukaryota; kingdom Metazoa; phylum Mollusca; class Bivalvia; order Mytilida; family Modiolidae; genus Bathymodiolus; species Bathymodiolus septemdierum. The sequence goes on along the minus strand of OY726522.1, from coordinate 86,762,872 downwards.
GGTATATAACTAGTGTTGTTTTATCTATTGACGAAATGTTGTTGTTGTACTGCTCAATCTAATTGGTATGTAACTAGTGTTGTTTTATCTATTGACGAAATGTTGTTGTTGTACTGCTCACTCTAATTGGTATATAACTAGTGTTGTTTTATCTATTGACGAAATGTTGTTGTTGTACTGCTCACTCTAATTGGTATATAACTAGTGTTGTTTTATCTATTGACGAAATGTTGTTGTTGTACTGCTCATTCTAATTGGTATATAGCTAGTGTTGTTTTATCTATTGACGAAATGTTGTTGTTGTACTGCTCACTCTAATTGGTATATAACTAGTGCTATTTTATCTATTGACGAAATGTTGTTGTTGTACTGCTCAATCTAATTGGTATATAACTAGTGTTGTTTTATCTATTGACGAAATATTGTTGTTGTACTGCTCAATCTAATTGGTATATAACTAGTGTTGTTTTATCTATTGACGAAATGTTGTTGTTGTACTTCTCACTCTAATTGGTATGTAACTAGTGTTGTTTTATCTATTGACGAAATGTTGTTGTTGTACTTCTCACTCTAATTGGTATGTGACTAGTGTTGTTTTATCTATTAACGAAATGTTGTTGTTGTACTGCTCACTCTAATTGGTATATAACTAGTGTTGCTTTATCTATTGACGAAATGTTGTTGTTGCACTGCTCACTCTAATTGGTATATAACTAGTGTTGCTTTATCTATTGACGAAATGTTGTTGTTGTACTGCTCACTCTAATTGGTATATAACTAGTGTTGTTTTATCTATTGACGAAATATTGTTGTTGTACTGCTCAATCTGATTGATATATAACTAGTGTTGTTTTATCTATTGACGAAATGTTGTTGTTGTACTGCTCAATCTAATTGGTATGTAACTAGTGTTGTTTTATCTATTGACGAAATGTTGTTGTTGTACTGCTCACTCTAATTGGTATATAACTAGTGTTGTTTTATCTATTGACGAAATGTTGTTGTTGTACTGCTCACTCTAATTGGTATATAACTAGTGTTGTTTTATCTATTGACGAAATATTGTTGTTGTACTGCTCAATCTAATTGGTATATAACTAGTGTTGTTTTATCTATTGACGAAATGTTGTTGTTGTACTGCTCAATCTAATTGGTATATAACTAGTGTTGTTTTATCTATTGACGAAATGTTGTTGTTGTACTGCTCAATCTAATTGGTACATAACTAGTATTGTTTATCTATTGACGAAATGTTGTTGTTGTACTGCTCAATCTAATTGGTATGTAACTAGTGTTGTTTTATCTATTGACGAAATGTTGTTGTTGTACTTCTCACTCTAATTGGTATATAACTAGTGTTGTTTTATCTATTGACAAAATGTTGTTGTTGTACTGCTCACTCTAATTGGTATATAACTAGTGTTGTTTTATCTATTGACGAAATGTTGTTGTTGTACTGCTCACTCTAATTGGTATATAACTAGTGTTGCTTTATCTATTGACGAAATGTTGTTGTTGTACTGCTCACTCTAATTGGTATATAACTAGTGTTGTTTTATCTATTGACGAAATGTTGTTGTTGTACTGCTCACTCTAATTGGTATATATCTAGTGTTGTTTTATCTATTGACGAAATGTTGTTGTTGTACTACTCAATCTAACTGGTATCATGTGCTCCAATAGTGCGCCGCTGTTTTATATATTCAGATTGTGAACGTGTTGTGCTTTACCCTGTAATTGGTATATAACTAGTGTTGCTTTGTCTATCCAGGGTATTGTTTTGTTTTACTGTTTCATGTAATTGGTATTTGTACTAGTGTTGTGCTATATATCCGTTGGTTTTATTGCTCCCAAAACTTTAAATTATTTGGCTTTCGAACCTTTCTATTTTGAGCGTGCCTTATGAAAGTTATACCAGAAACGCGTCTTGCGTTTTAAATTTGATATCTACGTTTTTATTACTAGCACTGGATCGATACCTCTGTCGGTGGACTATTACTTCCCGAGGTTATCATCCGCTCAGTAGTCTCCTGCACTGACATGGTTTATTAGATATTTTCATTACTGAAATTTACAGTTCCTAAATACTGCCATTATTGATAAAACTAAGGTTCCCTCAATAAAGGTTACAACTTAAAACATGTCGATACTATCGATTTCAATCCTATTGCATTAGATTGCAAATCAAATTTCGAATAAGATTATCTACTTTAATATCTGTGAGCCTTTTTTTCATTGCATGTCCTGAGTGTACATTGTATGTCCTGAGTGTACATTGTATGTCCTGAGTGCAATCAGGAGTCCTGAGCGGTGTTTAGACGTATACTCTAGCCGATTTTGGCTATTTTGGCTAGGCCCTTTGATTTTATTACTCCTCTCAAGAACTTTTAAGTTATTTGGCTTTCTAATCTTTCGATTATGAGAATACTTGATGAAGATTATTCCAGAAACGCGTCGTGTGCATTAAATTAGATATCTACGTTTTTATTTGTTAGACTGTTTATTGTTATTGCCTTTTTATCTTTATCCTATGACAGACAGATGACACAAGCAAGCTATATTAGGATTGTTATTTCTTTCCTATGACAGACAGATGACACAAGCAAGCTATATTAGGATTGTTATTTCTTTCCTATGACAGACAGATGACACAAGCAAGCTATATTAGGATTGTTATTTCTTTCCTATGACAGACAGATGACACAAGCAAGCTATATTAGGATTGTTATTTCTTTCCTATGACAGACAGATGACACAAGCAAGCTATATTAGGATTGTTATTTCTTTCCTATGACAGACAGATGACACAAGCAAGCTATATTAGGATTGTTATTTCTTTCCTATGATAGACAGATGACACAAGCAAGCTATATTAGGATTGTTATTTCTTTCCTATGACAGACAGATGACACAAGCAAGCTATATTAGGATTGTTATTTCTTTCCTATGATAGACAGATGACACAAGCAAGCTATATTAGGATTGTTATTTCTTTCCTATGACAGACAGATGACACAAGCAAGCTATATTAGGATTGTTATTTCTTTCCTATGACAGACAGATGACACAAGCAAGCTATATTAGGATTGTTATTTCTTTCCTATGACAGACAGATGACACAAGCAAGCTATATTAGGATTGTTATTTCTTTCCTATGACAGACAGATGACACAAGCAAGCTATATTAGGATTGTTATTTCTTTCCTATGACAGACAGATGACACAAGCAAGCTATATTAGGATTGTTATTTCTTTCCTATGATAGACAGATGACACAAGCAAGCTATATTAGGATTGTTATTTCTTTCCTATGACAGACAGATGACACAAGCAAGCTATATTAGGATTGTTATTTCTTTCCTATGATAGACAGATGACACAAGCAAGCTATATTAGGATTGTTATTTCTTTCCTATGACAGACAGATGACACAAGCAAGCTATATTAGGATTGTTATTTCTTTCCTATGACAGACAGATGACACAAGCAAGCTATATTAGGATTGTTATTTCTTTCCTATGATAGACAGATGACACAAGCAAGCTATATTAGGATTGTTATTTCTTTCCTATGACAGACAGATAACACAAGCAAGCTATATTAGGATTGTTATTTCTTTCCTATGACAGACAGATGACACAAGCAAGCTATATTAGGATTGTTATTTCTTTCCTATGATAGACAGATGACACAAGCAAGCTATATTAGGATTGTTATTTCTTTCCTATGACAGACAGATAACACAAGCAAGCTATATTAGGATTGTTATTTCTTTCCTATGACAGACAGATGACACAAGCAAGCTATATTAGGATTGTTATTTCTTTCCTATGATAGAGAGATGACACAAGCAAGCTATATTAGGATTGTTATTTCTTTCCTATGACAGACAGATGACACAAGCAAGCTATATTAGGATTGTTATTTCTTTCCTATGACAGACAGATGACACAAGCAAGCTATATAAGGATTGTTATTTCTTTCCTATGACAGACAGATGACACAAGCAAGCTATATTAGGATTGTTATTTCTTTCCTATGACAGACAGATGACACAAGCAAGCTATATTAGGATTGTTATTTCTTTCCTATGATAGAGAGATGACACAAGCAAGCTATATTAGGATTGTTATTTCTTTCCTATGACAGACAGATGACACAAGCAAGCTATATTAGGATTGTTGTTTCTTTCCTATGACAGACAGATGACACAAGCAAGCTATATCAGGATTGTTATTTCTTTCCTATGATAAACATATAACACAAGCAAGGTATATTAGGATTGTTATTTCTTTCCTATGATAAACAGATGACACAAGCAAGCTATATTAGGATTGTTATTTCTTTCCTATGATAGACAGATAACACAAGCAAGCTATATTAGGATTGTTATTTCTTTCCTATGATAGACAGATGACACAAGCAAGCTATATTAGGATTGTTATTTCTTTCCTATGATAGACAGATAACACAAGCAAGCTATATTAGGATTGTTATTTCTTTCCTATGACAGACAGATAACACAAGCAAGCTATATTAGGATTGTTATTTCTTTCCTATGACAGACAGATGACACAAGCAAGCTATATTAGGATTGTTATTTCTTTCCTATGACAGACAGATAACACAAGCAAGCTATATTAGGATTGTTATTTCTTTCCTATGACAGACAGATGACACAAGCAAGCTATATTAGGATTGTTATTTCTTTCCTATGACAGACAGATGACACAAGCAAGCTATATTAGGATTGTTATTTCTTTCCTATGATAGACAGATGACACAAGCAAGCTATATTAGGATTGTTATTTCTTTCCTATGACAGACAGATGACACAAGCAAGCTATATTAGGATTGTTATTTCTTTCCTATGACAGACAGATGACACAAGCAAGCTATATTAGGATTGTTATTTCTTTCCTATGACAGACAGATGACACAAGCAAGCTATATTAGGATTGTTATTTCATTCCTATGACAGACAGATGACACAAGCAAGCTATATTAGGATTGTTATTTCTTTCCTATGATAGACAGATGACACAAGCAAGCTATATTAGGATTGTTATTTCTTTCCTATGATAGACAGATGACACAAGCAAGCTATATTAGGATTGTTGTTTCTTTCCTATGACAGACAGATGACACAAGCAAGCTATATTAGGATTGTTATTTCTTTCCTATGATAGACAGATGACACAAGCAAGCTATATTAGGATTGTTGTTTCTTTCCTATGATAGACAGATGACACAAGCAAGCTATATTAGGATTGTTGTTTCTTTCCTATGACAGACAGATAACACAAGCAAGCTATATTAGGATTGTTATTTCTTTCCTATGACAGACAGATGACACAAGCAAGCTATATTAGGATTGTTATTTCTTTCCTATGACAGACAGATGACACAAGCAAGCTATATTAGGATTGTTGTTTCTTTCCTATGACAGACAGATGACACAAGCAAGCTATATTAGGATTGTTATTTCTTTCCTATGACAGACAAATAACACAAGCAAGCTATATTAGGATTGTTATTTCTTTCCTATGACAGACAGATAACACAAGCAAGCTATATTAGGATTGTTATTTCTTTCCTATGACAGACATGACACAAGCAAGCTATATTAGGATTGTTGTTTCTTTCCTATGACAGACAGATGACACAAGCAAGCTATATTAGGATTGTTATTTCTTTCCTATGACAGACAGATGACACAAGCAAGCTATATTAGGATTGTTATTTCTTTCCTATGACAGACAGATGACACAAGCAAGCTATATTAGGATTGTTATTTCTTTCCTATGACAGACAGATAACACAAGCAAGCTATATTAGGATTGTTATTTCTTTCCTATGACAGACAGATAACACAAGCAAGCTATATTAGGATTGTTGTTTCTTTCCTATGACAGACAGATGACACAAGCAAGCTATATTAGGATTGTTATTTCTTTCCTATGATAGACAGATGACACAAGCAAGCTATATTAAGATTGTTATTTCTTTCCTATGACAGACAGATGACACAAGCAAGCTATATTAGGATTGTTATTTCTTTCCTATGACAGACAGATGACTCAAGCAAGCTATATTAGGATTGTTATTTCTTTACTATGACAGACAGATGACACAAGCAAGCTATATTAGGATTGTTATTTCTTTCCTATGACAGACAGATAACACAAGCAAGCTATATTAGGATTGTTATTTCATTCCTATGACAGACAGATAACACAAGCAAGCTATATTAGGATTGTTATTTCTTTCCTATGATAGACAGATGACACAAGCAAGCTATATTAGGATTGTTATTTCTTTCCTATGATAGACAGATGACACAAGCAAGCTATATTAGGATTGTTATTTCTTTCCTATGACAGACAGATGACACAAGCAAGCTATATTATATTGTTATTTCTTTCCTATGACAGACAGATGACACAAGCAAGCTATATTAGGATTGTTATTTCTTTCCTATGACAGACAGATAACACAAGCAAGCTATATTAGGATTGTTATTTCTTTCCTATGATAGACAGATAACACAAGCAAGCTATATTAGGATTGTTATTTCTTTCCTATGATAGACAGATAACACAAGCAAGCTATATTAGGATTGTTATTTCTTTCCTATGATAGACAGATGACACAAGCAAGCTATATTAGGATTGTTATTTCTTTCCTATGACAGACAGATGACACAAGCAAGCTATATTAGGATTGTTATTTCTTTCCTATGACAGACAGATAACACAAGCAAGCTATATTAGGATTGTTATTTCTTTCCTATGATAGACAGATGACACAAGCAAGCTATATTAGGATTGTTATTTCTTTCCTATGACAGACAGATGACACAAGCAAGCTATATTAGGATTGTTATTTCAATCCTATGACAGACAGATGACACAAGCAAGCTATATTAGGATTGTTATTTCTTTCCTATGACAGACAGATGACACAAGCAAGCTATATTAGGATTGTTATTTCTTTCCTATGACAGACAGATGACACAAGCAAGCTATATTAGGATTGTTATTTCTTTCCTATGATAAACAGATGACACAAGCAAGCTATATTAGGATTGTTATTTCTTTCCTATGACAGACAGATGACACAAGCAAGCTATATTAGGATTGTTATTTCTTTCCTATGACAGAGAGATGACACAAGCAAGCTATATTAGGATTGTTATTTCTTTCCTATGATAGACAGATGACACAAGCAAGCTATATTAGGATTGTTATTTCTTTCCTATGACAGACAGATGACACAAGCAAGCTATATTAGGATTGTTATTTCTTTCCTATGACAGACAGATGACACAAGCAAGCTATATTAGGATTGTTATTTCTTTCCTATGATAGACAGATGACACAAGCAAGCTATATTAGGATTGTTATTTCTTTCCTATGACAGACAGATGACACAAGCAAGCTATATTAGGATTGTTATTTCTTTCCTATGATAGAGAGATGACACAAGCAAGCTATATTAGGATTGTTATTTCTTTCCTATGACAGACAGATGACACAAGCAAGCTATATTAGGATTGTTATTTCTTTCCTATGATAGACAGATAACACAAGCAAGCTATATTAGGATTGTTATTTCTTTCCTATGACAGACAGATGACACAAGCAAGCTATATTAGGATTGTTATTTCTTTCCTATGACAGACAGATAACACAAGCAAGCTATATTAGGATTGTTATTTCTTTCCTATGACAGACAGATGACAGAAACAAGCTATATTAGGATTGTTATTTCTTTCCTATGATAGACAGATGACACAAGCAAGCTATATTAGGATTGTTATTTCTTTCCTATGACAGACAGATGACACAAGCAAGCTATATTAGGATTGTTATTTCTTTCCTATGACAGACAGATAACACAAGCAAGCTATATTAGGATTGTTATTTCTTTCCTATGACAGACAGATGACACAAGCAAGCTATATTAGGATTGTTATTTCTTTCCTATGACAGACAGATGACACAAGCAAGCTATATTAGGATTGTTATTTCTTTCCTATGATAGAGAGATGACACAAGCAAGCTATATTAGGATTGTTATTTCTTTCCTATGACAGACAGATGACACAAGCAAGCTATATTAGGATTGTTGTTTCTTTCCTATGACAGACAGATGACACAAGCAAGCTATATTAGGATTGTTATTTCTTTCCTATGATAGACAGATGACACAAGCAAGCTATATTAGGATTGTTATTTCTTTCCTATGATAGACAGATGACACAAGCAAGCTATATTAGGATTGTTATTTCTTTCCTATGACAGACAGATGACACAAGCAAGCTATATTAGGATTGTTTTTTCTTTCCTATGATAGACAGATGACACAAGCAAGCTATATTAGGATTGTTATTTCTTTCCTATGATAGACAGATAACACAAGCAAGCTATCTTAGGATTGTTATTTCTTTCCTATGACAGACAGATGACACAAGCAAGCTATATTAGGATTGTTATTTCTTTCCTATGACAGACAGATAACACAAGCAAGCTATATTAGGATTGTTATTTCTTTCCTATGATAGACAGATAACACAAGCAAGCTATCTTAGGATTGTTATTTCTTTCCTATGACAGACAGATGACACAAGCAAGCTATATTAGGATTGTTATTTCTTTCCTATGACAGACAGATAACACAAGCAAGCTATATTAGGATTGTTATTTCTTTCCTATGATAGACAGATGACACAAGCAAGCTATATTAGGATTGTTATTTTTTTCCTATGACAGACAGATGACAGAAACAAGCTATATTAGGATTATTATTTCTTTCCTATGACAGACAGATAACACAAGCAAGCTATATTAGGATTGTTATTTCTTTCCTATGACAGACAGATAACACAAGCAAGCTATATTAGGATTGTTATTTTTTTCCTATGACAGACAGATGACAGAAACAAGCTATATTAGGATTATTATTTCTTTCCTATGACAGACAGATGACACAAGCAAGCTATATTAGATTGTTATTTCTTTCCTATGACAGACAGATGGCACCAGCAAGCTATATTAGGATTGTTATTTCTTTCCTATGACAGACAGATCACACAAGCAAGCTATATTAGGATTGTTATTTCTTTCCTGTGATAGACAGATGACACAAGCAAGCTATATTAGGATTGTTATTTCTTTCCTATGACAGACAGATGACACAAACAAGCTATATTAGGATTATTATTTCTTTCCTATGACTGACAGATGACACAAGCAAGCTATATTAGATTGTTATTTCTTTCCTATGACAGACAGATAACACAAGCAAGCTATATTAGGATTGTTATTTCTTTCCTATGACAGACAGATGACACAAGCAAGCTATATTAGGATTGTTATTTCTTTCCTATGACAGACAGATGACACAAGCAAGCTATATTAGGATTGTTATTTTTTTCCTATGACAGACAGATGACACAAGCAAGCTATATTAGGATTGTTATTTCTTTCCTATGACAGACAGATAACACAAGCAAGCTATATTAGAATTGTTATTTCTTTCCTATGACAGACAGATGACACAAGCAAGCTATATTAGGATTGTTATTTCTTTCCTATGACAGACAGATGACACAAGCAAGTTATATTAGGATTGTTATTTCTTTCCTATGACAGACAGATGACACAAGCAAGCTATATTAGGATTGTTATTTCTTTCCTATGATAGACAGATGACACAAGCAAGCTATATTAGGATTGTTATTTCTTTCCTATGATAGACAGATAACACAAGCAAGCTATATTAGGATTGTTATTTCTTTCCTATGATAGACAGATGACACAAGCAAGCTATATTAGGATTGTTATTTCTTTCCTATGATAGACAGATAACACAAGCAAGCTATATTAGGATTGTTATTTCTTTCCTATGATAGACAGATGACACAAGCAAGCTATAATAGGATTGTTATTTCTTTCCTATGATAGACAGATAACACAAGCAAGCTATATTAGGATTGTTATTTCTTTCCTATGATAGACAGATCACACAAGCAAGCTATATTAGGATTGTTATTTCTTTCCTATGACAGACAGATGACACAAGCAAGCTATATCAGGATTGTTATTTCTTTCCTATGACAGACAGATGACACAAGCAAGCTATAATAGGATTGTTATTTCTTTCCTATGACAGACAGATAACACAAGCAAGCTATATTAGGATTGTTATTTCTTTCCTATGATAGACAGATGACACAAGCAAGCTATAATAGGATTGTTATTTCTTTCCTATGATAGACAGATGACACAAGCAAGCTATATTAGGATTGTTATTTCTTTCCTATGATAGACAGATGACACAAGCAAGCTATATTAGGATTGTTATTTCTTTCCTATGATAGACAGATGACACAAGCAAGCTATATTAGGATTGTTATTTCTTTCCTATGACAGACAGATGACACAAGCAAGCTATAATAGGATTGTTATTTCTTTCCTATGATAGACAGATGACACAAGCAAGCTATATTAGGATTGTTATTTCTTTCCTATGATAGACAGATGACACAAGCAAGCTATATTAGGATTGTTATTTCTTTCCTATGATAGACAGATGACACAAGCAAGCTATATTAGGATTGTTATTTCTTTCCTATGACAGACAGATGACACAAGCAAGCTATAATAGGATTGTTATTTCTTTCCTATGATAGACAGATGACACAAGCAAGCTATATTAGGATTGTTATTTCTTTCCTATGATAGACAGATGACACAAGCAAGCTATATTAGGATTATTATTTCTTTCCTATGACAGACAGATAACACAAGCAAGCTATATTAGGATTGTTATTTCTTTCCTATGATAGACAGATCACACAAGCAAGCTATATTAGGATTGTTATTTCTTTCCTATGACAGACAGATGACACAAGCAAGCTATATTAGGATTGTTATTTCTTTCCTATGACAGACAGATAACACAAGCAAGCTATATTAGGATTGTTATTTCTTTCCTATGATAGACAGATGACACAAGCAAGCTATATTAGGATTGTTATTTCTTTCCTATGACAGACAGATAACACAAGCAAGCTATATTAGGATTGTTATTTCTTTCCTATGACAGACAGATGACACAAGCAAGCTATATTAGGATTGTTATTTCTTTCCTATGATAGACAGATGACACAAGCAAGCTATATTAGGATTGTTATTTCTTTCCTATGACAGACAGATGACACAAGCAAGCTATATTAGGATTGTTATTTCTTTCCTATGACAGACAGATGACACAAGCAAGCTATATTAGGATTGTTATTTCTTTCCTATGACAGACAGATGACACAAGCAAGCTATATTAGGATTGTTATTTCTTTCCTATGATAGACAGATGACACAAGCAAGCTATATTAGGATTGTTATTTCTTTCCTATGATAGACAGATGACACAAGCAAGCTATATTAGGATTGTTATTTCTTTCCTATGACAGACAGATGACACAAGCAAGCTATAATAGGATTGTTATTTCTTTCCTATGATAGACAGATGACACAAGCAAGCTATATTAGGATTGTTATTTCTTTCCTATGATAGACAGATGACACAAGCAAGCTATATTAGGATTGTTATTTCTTTCCTATGACAGACAGATGACACAAGCAAGCTATATTAGGATTGTTATTTCTTTCCTATGACAGACAGATGACACAAGCAAGCTATATTAGGATTGTTATTTCTTTCCTATGACAGACAGATAACACAAGCAAGCTATATTAGGATTGTTATTTCTTTCCTATGACAGACAGATGACACAAGCAAGCTATAATAGGATTGTTATTTCTTTCCTATGATAGACAGATGACACAAGCAAGCTATATTAGGATTGTTATTTCTTTCCTATGATAGACAGATGACACAAGCAAGCTATATTAGGATTGTTATTTCTTTCCTATGATAGACAGATGACACAAGCAAGCTATATTAGGATTGTTATTTCTTTCCTATGACAGACAGATGACACAAGCAAGCTATAATAGGATTGTTATTTCTTTCCTATGATAGACAGATGACACAAGCAAGCTATATTAGGATTGTTATTTCTTTCCTATGATAGACAGATGACACAAGCAAGCTATATTAGGATTGTTATTTCTTTCCTATGATAGACAGATGACACAAGCAAGCTATATTAGGATTGTTATTTCTTTCCTATGACAGACAGATGACACAAGCAAGCTATATTAGGATTGTTATTTCTTTCCTATGACAGACAGATGACACAAGCAAGCTATATTAGGATTGTTATTTTTTCCTATGACAGACAGATGACACAAGCAAGCTATATTAGGATTGTTATTTCTTTCCTATGATAGACAGATGACACAAGCAAGCTATATTAGGATTGTTATTTTTTCCTATGACAGACAGATGACACAAGCAAGCTATATTAGGATTGTTATTTCTTTCCTATGACAGACAGATGACACAAGCAAGCTATATTAGGATTGTTATTTCTTTCCTATGACAGACAGATGACACAAGCAAGCTATATTAGGATTGTTATTTCTTTCCTATGACAGACAGATAACACAAGCAAGCTATATTAGAATTGTTATTTCTTTCCTATGACAGACAGATGACACAAGCAAGCTATATTAGGATTGTTATTTCTTTCCTATGATAGACAGATGACACAAGCAAGCTATATTAGGATTGTTATTTCTTTCCTATGACAGACAGATGACACAAGCAAGCTATAATAGGATTGTTATTTCTTTCCTATGATAGACAGATGACACAAGCAAGCTATATTAGGATTGTTATTTCTTTCCTATGATAGACAGATGACACAAGCAAGCTATATTAGGATTGTTATTTCTTTCCTATGACAGACAGATGACACAAGCAAGCTATAATAGGATTGTTATTTCTTTCCTATGATAGACAGATGACACAAGCAAGCTATATTAGGATTGTTATTTCTTTCCTATGATAGACAGATGACACAAGCAAGCTATATTAGGATTGTTATTTCTTTCCTATGATAGACAGATGACACAAGCAAGCTATATTAGGATTGTTATTTCTTTCCTATGATAGACAGATAACACAAGCAAGCTATATTAGGATTGTTATTTCTTTCCTATGACAGACAGATGACACAAGCAAGTTATATTAGGATTGTTATTTCTTTCCTATGATAGACAGATGACACAAGCAAGCTATATTAGGATTGTTATTTCTTTCCTATGACAGACAGATGACACAAGCAAGCTATATTAGGATTGTTATTTCTTTCCTATGACAGACAGATGACACAAGCAAGCTATATTAGGATTGTTATTTTTTTCCTATGACAGACAGATGACACAAGCAAGCTATATTAGGATTGTTATTTCTTTCCTATGACAGACAGATAACACAAGCAAGCTATATTAGAATTGTTATTTCTTTCCTATGACAGACAGATGACACAAGCAAGCTATATTAGGATTGTTATTTTTTTCCTATGACAGACAGATGACACAAGCAAGCTATATTAGGATTGTTATTTCTTTCCTATGACAGACAGATAACACAAGCAAGCTATATTAGAATTGTTATTTCTTTCCTATGACAGACAGATGACACAAGCAAGCTATATTAGGATTGTTATTTCTTTCCTATGACAGACAGATGACACAAGCAAGTTATATTAGGATTGTTATTTCTTTCCTATGACAGACAGATGACACAAGCAAGCTATATTAGGATTGTTATTTCTTTCCTATGATAGACAGATCACACAAGCAAGCTATATTAGGATTGTTATTTCTTTCCTATGACAGACAGATGACACAAGCAAGCTATATTAGGATTGTTATTTCTTTCCTATGACAGACAGATAACACAAGCAAGCTATATTAGGATTGTTATTTCTTTCCTATGATAGACAGATGACACAAGCAAGCTATATTAGGATTGTTATTTCTTTCCTATGACAGACAGATAACACAAGCAAGCTATATTAGGATTGTTATTTCTTTCCTATGACAGACAGATGACACAAGCAAGCTATATTAGGATTGTTATTTCTTTCCTATGATAGACAGATGACACAAGCAAGCTATATTAGGATTGTTATTTCTTTCCTATGACAGACAGATGACACAAGCAAGCTATATTAGGATTGTTATTTCTTTCCTATGACAGACAGATGACACAAGCAAGCTATATTAGGATTGTTATTTCTTTCCTATGACAGACAGATGACACAAGCAAGCTATATTAGGATTGTTATTTCTTTCCTATGATAGACAGATGACACAAGCAAGCTATATTAGGATTGTTATTTCTTTCCTATGATAGACAGATGACACAAGCAAGCTATATTAGGATTGTTATTTCTTTCCTATGACAGACAGATGACACAAGCAAGCTATAATAGGATTGTTATTTCTTTCCTATGATAGACAGATGACACAAGCAAGCTATATTAGGATTGTTATTTCTTTCCTATGATAGACAGATGACACAAGCAAGCTATATTAGGATTGTTATTTCTTTCCTATGACAGACAGATGACACAAGCAAGCTATATTAGGATTGTTATTTCTTTCCTATGACAGACAGATGACACAAGCAAGCTATATTAGGATTGTTATTTCTTTCCTATGACAGACAGATAACACAAGCAAGCTATATTAGGATTGTTATTTCTTTCCTATGACAGACAGATGACACAAGCAAGCTATAATAGGATTGTTATTTCTTTCCTATGATAGACAGATGACACAAGCAAGCTATATTAGGATTGTTATTTCTTTCCTATGATAGACAGATGACACAAGCAAGCTATATTAGGATTGTTATTTCTTTCCTATGATAGACAGATGACACAAGCAAGCTATATTAGGATTGTTATTTCTTTCCTATGACAGACAGATGACACAAGCAAGCTATAATAGGATTGTTATTTCTTTCCTATGATAGACAGATGACACAAGCAAGCTATATTAGGATTGTTATTTCTTTCCTATGATAGACAGATGACACAAGCAAGCTATATTAGGATTGTTATTTCTTTCCTATGATAGACAGATGACACAAGCAAGCTATATTAGGATTGTTATTTCTTTCCTATGACAGACAGATGACACAAGCAAGCTATATTAGGATTGTTATTTCTTTCCTATGACAGACAGATGACACAAGCAAGCTATATTAGGATTGTTATTTTTTCCTATGACAGACAGATGACACAAGCAAGCTATATTAGGATTGTTATTTCTTTCCTATGACAGACAGATAACACAAGCAAGCTATATTAGAATTGTTATTTCTTTCCTATGACAGACAGATGACACAAGCAAGCTATATTAGGATTGTTATTTCTTTCCTATGATAGACAGATGACACAAGCAAGCTATATTAGGATTGTTATTTCTTTCCTATGACAGACAGATGACACAAGCAAGCTATAATAGGATTGTTATTTCTTTCCTATGATAGACAGATGACACAAGCAAGCTATATTAGGATTGTTATTTCTTTCCTATGATAGACAGATGACACAAGCAAGCTATATTAGGATTGTTATTTCTTTCCTATGACAGACAGATGACACAAGCAAGCTATAATAGGATTGTTATTTCTTTCCTATGATAGACAGATGACACAAGCAAGCTATATTAGGATTGTTATTTCTTTCCTATGATAGACAGATGACACAAGCAAGCTATATTAGGATTGTTATTTCTTTCCTATGATAGACAGATGACACAAGCAAGCTATATTAGGATTGTTATTTCTTTCCTATGATAGACAGATAACACAAGCAAGCTATATTAGGATTGTTATTTCTTTCCTATGACAGACAGATGACACAAGCAAGTTATATTAGGATTGTTATTTCTTTCCTATGATAGACAGATGACACAAGCAAGCTATATTAGGATTGTTATTTCTTTCCTATGACAGACAGATGACACAAGCAAGCTATATTAGGATTGTTATTTCTTTCCTATGACAGACAGATGACACAAGCAAGCTATATTAGGATTGTTATTTTTTTCCTATGACAGACAGATGACACAAGCAAGCTATATTAGGATTGTTATTTCTTTCCTATGACAGACAGATAACACAAGCAAGCTATATTAGAATTGTTATTTCTTTCCTATGACAGACAGATGACACAAGCAAGCTATATTAGGATTGTTATTTCTTTCCTATGACAGACAGATGACACAAGCAAGTTATATTAGGATTGTTATTTCTTTCCTATGACAGACAGATGACACAAGCAAGCTATATTAGGATTGTTATTTCTTTCCTATGATAGACAGATGACACAAGCAAGCTATATTAGGATTGTTATTTCTTTCCTATGATAGACAGATGACACAAGCAAGCTATATTAGGATTGTTATTTCTTTCCTATGATAGACAGATGACACAAGCAAGCTATATTAGGATTGTTATTTCTTTCCTATGATAGACAGATGACACAAGCAAGCTATATTAGGATTGTTATTTCTTTCCTATGATAGACAGATGACACAAGCAAGCTATATTAGGATTGTTATTTCTTTCCTATGATAGACAGATGACACAAGCAAGCTATATTAGGATTGTTATTTCTTTCCTATGACAGACAGATGACACAAGCAAGTTATATTAGGATTGTTATTTCTTTCCTATGATAGACAGATGACACAAGCAAGCTATAATAGGATTGTTATTTCTTTCCTATGATAGACAGATGACACAAGCAAGTTATATTAGGATTGTTATTTCTTTCCTATGATAGACAGATGACACAAGCAAGTTATATTAGGATTGTTATTTCTTTCCTATGATAGACAGATGACACAAGCAAGCTATATTAGGATTGTTATTTCTTTCCTATGATAGACAGATAACACAAGCAAGCTATATTAGGATTGTTATTTCTTTCCTATGATAGACAGATAACACAAGCAAGCTATATTAGGATTGTTATTTCTTTCCTATGACAGACAGATGACACAAGCAAGTTATATTAGGATTGTTATTTCTTTCCTATGATAGACAGATGACACAAGCAAGCTATATTAGGATTGTTATTTCTTTCCTATGATAGACAGATAACACAAGCAAGCTATATTAGGATTGTTATTTCTTTCCTATGACAGACAGATGACACAAGCAAGTTATATTAGGATTGTTATTTCTTTCCTATGATAGACAGATGACACAAGCAAGCTATATTAGGATTGTTATTTCTTTCCTATGATAGACAGATGACACAAGCAAGCTATATTAGGATTGTTATTTCTTTCCTATGACAGACAGATGACACAAGCAAGCTATATTAGGATTGTTATTTCTTTCCTATGACAGACAGATGACACAAGCAAGCTATATTAGGATTGTTATTTCTTTCCTATGACAGACAGATAACACAAGCAAGCTATATTAGGATTGTTATTTCTTTCCTATGACAGACAGATGACACAAGCAAGCTATAATAGGATTGTTATTTCTTTCCTATGATAGACAGATGACACAAGCAAGCTATATTAGGATTGTTATTTCTTTCCTATGATAGACAGATGACACAAGCAAGCTATATTAGGATTGTTATTTCTTTCCTATGATAGACAGATGACACAAGCAAGCTATATTAGGATTGTTATTTCTTTCCTATGATAGACAGATAACACAAGCAAGCTATCTTAGGATTGTTATTTCTTTCCTATGACAGACAGATGACACAAGCAAGCTATATTAGGATTGTTATTTCTTTCCTATGACAGACAGATAACACAAGCAAGCTATATTAGGATTGTTATTTCTTTCCTATGATAGACAGATAACACAAGCAAGCTATCTTAGGATTGTTATTTCTTTCCTATGACAGACAGATGACACAAGCAAGCTATATTAGGATTGTTATTTCTTTCCTATGACAGACAGATAACACAAGCAAGCTATATTAGGATTGTTATTTCTTTCCTATGATAGACAGATGACACAAGCAAGCTATATTAGGATTGTTATTTTTTTCCTATGACAGACAGATGACAGAAACAAGCTATATTAGGATTATT
Organism: Bathymodiolus septemdierum; assembly: GCA_963383655.1. Lineage (NCBI taxonomy): Eukaryota > Metazoa > Mollusca > Bivalvia > Mytilida > Modiolidae > Bathymodiolus > Bathymodiolus septemdierum. The sequence continues at coordinate 86,744,813 of OY726522.1, read as the reverse complement.
ATTTCTTTCCTATGACAGACAGATAACACAAGCAAGCTATATTAGGATTGTTATTTCTTTCCTATGACAGACAGATAACACAAGCAAGCTATATTAGGATTGTTATTTTTTTCCTATGACAGACAGATGACAGAAACAAGCTATATTAGGATTATTATTTCTTTCCTATGACAGACAGATGACACAAGCAAGCTATATTAGATTGTTATTTCTTTCCTATGACAGACAGATGGCACAAGCAAGCTATATTAGGATTGTTATTTCTTTCCTATGACAGACAGATCACACAAGCAAGCTATATTAGGATTGTTATTTCTTTCCTGTGATAGACAGATGACACAAGCAAGCTATATTAGGATTGTTATTTCTTTCCTATGACAGACAGATGACACAAACAAGCTATATTAGGATTATTATTTCTTTCCTATGACAGACAGATGACACAAGCAAGCTATATTAGATTGTTATTTCTTTCCTATGATAGACAGATAACACAAGCAAGCTATATTAGGATTGTTATTTCTTTCCTATGACAGACAGATGACACAAGCAAGCTATATTAGGATTGTTATTTCTTTCCTATGACAGACAGATGACACAAGCAAGCTATATTAGGATTGTTATTTTTTTCCTATGACAGACAGATGACACAAGCAAGCTATATTAGGATTGTTATTTCTTTCCTATGACAGACAGATAACACAAGCAAGCTATATTAGAATTGTTATTTCTTTCCTATGACAGACAGATGACACAAGCAAGCTATATTAGGATTGTTATTTCTTTCCTATGACAGACAGATGACACAAGCAAGTTATATTAGGATTGTTATTTCTTTCCTATGACAGACAGATGACACAAGCAAGCTATATTAGGATTGTTATTTCTTTCCTATGATAGACAGATGACACAAGCAAGCTATATTAGGATTGTTATTTCTTTCCTATGATAGACAGATAACACAAGCAAGCTATATTAGGATTGTTATTTCTTTCCTATGATAGACAGATGACACAAGCAAGCTATATTAGGATTGTTATTTCTTTCCTATGACAGACAGATAACACAAGCAAGCTATATTAGGATTGTTATTTCTTTCCTATGATAGACAGATGACACAAGCAAGCTATATTAGGATTGTTATTTCTTTCCTATGATAGACAGATGACACAAGCAAGCTATATTAGGATTGTTATTTCTTTCCTATGATAGACAGATAACACAAGTAAGCTATATTAGGATTGTTATTTCTTTCCTATGATAGACAGATCACACAAGCAAGCTATATTAGGATTGTTATTTCTTTCCTATATGATAGACAGATGACACAAGCAAGCTATATTAGGATTGTTATTTCTTTCCTATGACAGACAGATGACACAAGCAAGCTATAATAGGATTGTTATTTCTTTCCTATGACAGACAGATGACACAAGCAAGCTATATTAGGATTGTTATTTCTTTCCTATGACAGACAGATGACACAAGCAAGCTATATTAGGATTGTTATTTCTTTCCTATGACAGACAGATGACACAAGCAAGCTATATTAGGATTGTTATTTCTTTCCTATGACAGACAGATAACACAAGCAAGCTATATTAGGATTGTTATTTCTTTCCTATGACAGACAGATGACACAAGCAAGCTATATTAGGATTGTTATTTCTTTCCTATGACAGACAGATAACACAAGCAAGCTATATTAGGATTGTTATTTCTTTCCTATGACAGACAGATGACACAAGCAAGCTATATTAGGATTGTTATTTCTTTTAAATCATCTGGTAAAGTTAGTGTAAATATGCTTGACACAAGTACACAAAGGCCATTTAATGTTAATATCATCTTTACAAGACATTTGACAGTATATAAGAAGTAGACACAATATCAGCTGTTACTATTCAGATTTGTACATTACCCATTTCTCCTACGTGGAAAGCTATTAACTATTGGTAGTTGATATTAGACATCATTCTCAAATGATCAGTTTATGTCAAGGTTTATTATTATTATAAATAGGATTTAATAGACCTATTACATATCACGCAATGTCAGAAAAAAGAGATTTGTCTCAAGGGGAACTCCTATTTACATAGCTATCGTCACTCAATTATATACAAATTGTCTTCTCTGTGTTAGCTTTATCATATTTATATTGCTTTCTCGGTCTCATTTGTAAAGATTGGAAAATACTATTATATTATTGAAACATTTATTTAGCGCGATTTGATTGATTTGATTTTTGGTGTTTTAACGCCACTTTCAGCAATATTTCAGCTATATCATGGCGACCAGTTTTTAGTGGTGGAAGAAGCCGGAGTACCCGGAGAGAACAATCGACCATGGGCAAGCAACTGGTAAACTTTATCACTTGCGACTGCTAGTCGAGTGCACCCTTTTTTGTAATTTACAAAGTCGGACGCTAACCCACGCCGTATTGGTGATAGGCTTGTATGAATTGTTAGGTGATCCAACTACCTAACTTATTGGGCTATCGGGCCCTATATTTAGCGCGATGAATCGAAATAATGCGAATAGACAGTGTTAGTATACGATTGTATAGTGTGTGTCTAGATCTTGATTTTTCTGTCTAGATCTTGATTTGTGCGTCTAGATCTTGATTTGTCTGCCTAGATCTTGATTTTTCTGTCTAGATCTTGATTTGTGTGTCTAGATCTTGATTTGTGTGTCTAGATCTTGATTTTTCTGTCTAGATTGTGATTTGTGTGTCTAGATCTTGATTTGTCTGTCTAGATTGTGATTTGTGTGTCTAGATCTTGATTTGTGTGTCTAGATCTTGATTTGTGTGTCTAGATCTTGATTTGTGTGTCTAGATCTTGATTTGTCTGTCTTGATCTTGATTTGTCTGCCTAGATCTTGATCTGTGTGTCTAGATCTTGATTTGTGTGTCTAGATCTTGATTTGTGTGTCTAGATCTTGATTTGTCTCTCTAGATTGTGATTTGTGTGTCTAGATCTTGATTTGTCTGTCTAGATTGTGATTTGTGTGTCTAGATCTTGATTTGTGTGTCTAGATCTTGATTTGTGTGTCTAGATCATGATTTGTCTGTCTAGATCTTGATTTGTCTGTCTAGATTGTGTTTTGTCTGTCCAGATCTTGATTTGTGTGTCTAGATCTTGATTTGTGTGTCTAGATCTTGATTTGTCTGTCTAGATTGTGATTTGTGTTTCTAGATCTTGATTTGTGTGTCTAGATCATGATTTGTCTGTCTAGATCTTAATTTGTCTCTAGATTGTGTTTTGTGTGTCTAGATCTTGATTGTTCTGTCTAGATCTTGACTTGTGCGTCTAGATCTTGATTTGTCTGCCTAGATCTTGATTTGTGCGTCTAGATCTTGATTTTTGTGTCTAGATCTTGATTTGTGTGTCTAGATCTTGATTTGTGTGTCTAGATTGTGATTTGTGTGTCTAGATCTTGATTTGTGTGTCTAGATCATGATTTTTCTGTCTAGATTGTGTTTTGTCTGTCTAGATCTTGATTTGTCTGTCTACATCTTGATTTGTCTGTCTAGATCTTGATTTTTCTGTCTAGATCTTGATTTGTGTGTCTAGATCTTGATTTTTCTGTCTAGATCTTGATTTGTGTGTCTAGATTGGGATTTGTCTGTTTAGATCTTGATTTGTCTCTCTAGATCTTGATTTGTGTGTCTAGATCTTGATTTTTGTCTACATCTTGATTTGTCTGTCTAGATCATGATTTGTCTGTCTAGATCTTAATTTGTCTCTAGATTGTGTTTTGTGTGTCTAGATCTTGATTTTTCTGTCTAGATCTTGACTTGTGCGTCTAGATCTTGATTTGTCTGCCTAGATCTTGATTTGTGCGTCTAGATCTTGATTTGTGTGTCTAGATCTTGATTTGTGTGTCTAGATCTTGATTTGTGTGTCTAGATTGTGATTTGTGTGTCTAGATCTTGATTTGTGTGTCTAGATCATGATTTTTCTGTCTAGATTGTGTTTTGTCTGTCTAGATCTTGATTTGTCTGTCTACATCTTGATTTGTCTGTCTAGATCTTGATTTGTCTGTCTAGATCTTGATTTGTGTGTCTAGATCTTGATTTGTGTGTCTAGATCTTGATTTTTGTCTACATCTTGATTTGTCTGTCTAGATCTTGATGTGTCTGTCAAGATCTTGATTTTTCTGTCTAGATCTTGATTTGTCTGTCTAGATCTTGATTTGTTTGTCTAGATCTTGATTTGTGTGTCTAGATCTTGATTTGTGTGTCTAGATCTTGATTTGTCTGTCTAGATTGTGATTTGTGTGTCTAGATCTTGATTTGTGTGTCTAGATTGTGATTTGTGTCTAGATCTTGATTTGTGTGTCTAGATCATGATTTTTCTGTCTAGATTGTGTTTTGTCTGTCTAGATCTTGATTTGTCTGTCTACATCTTGATTTGTCTGTCTAGATCTTGATTTTTCTGTCTAGATCTTGATTTGTGTGTCTAGATCTTGATTTTTCTGTCTAGATCTTGATTTGTGTGTCTAGATTGGGATTTGTCTGTTTAGATCTTGATTTGTCTCTCTAGATCTTGATTTGTGTGTCTAGATCTTGATTTTTGTCTACATCTTGATTTGTCTGTTTAGATCATGATTTGTGTGTCTAGATCTTAATTTGTCTCTAGATTGTGTTTTGTGTGTCTAGATCTTGATTTTTCTGTCTAGATCTTGACTTGTGCGTCTAGATCTTGATTTGTCTGCCTAGATCTTGATTTGTGCGTCTAGATCTTGATTTGTGTGTCTAGATCTTGATTTGTGTGTCTAGATCTTGATTTGTGTGTCTAGATTGTGATTTGTGTGTCTAGATCTTGATTTGTGTGTCTAGATCATGATTTTTCTGTCTAGATTGTGTTTTGTCTGTCTAGATCTTGATTTGTCTGTCTACATCTTGATTTGTCTGTCTAGATCTTGATTTGTCTGTCTAGATCTTGATTTGTGTGTCTAGATCTTGATTTGTGTGTCTAGATCTTGATTTTTCTGTCTAGATCTTGATTTGTCTGTCTAGATTGGGATTTGTCTGTTTAGATCTTGATTTGTCTCTCTAGATCTTGATTTGTGTGTCTAGATCTTGATTTTTGTCTACATCTTGATTTGTCTGTCTAGATCTTGATGTGTCTGTCAAGATCTTGATTTTTCTGTCTAGATCTTGATTTGTCTGTCTAGATCTTGATTTGTTTGTCTAGATCTTGATTTGTGTGTCTAGATCTTGATTTGTGTGTCTAGATCTTGATTTGTCTGTCTAGATTGTGATTTGTGTGTCTAGATCTTGATTTGTGTGTCTAGATTTTGATTTGTGTGTCTAGATCTTGATTTGTGTGTCTAGATCTTGATGTGTCTGTCAAGATTGTGATTTGTCTGTCTAGATCTTGATTTGTGTGTCTAGATCTTGATTTGTGTGTCTAGATCTTGATTTGTGTGTCTAGATCTTGATTTGTGTGTCTAGATCTTGATTTGTGTGTCTATATTTTGATTTGGATGTTCAGACTTTGATTTGATTGTCTAGATTCTTGTGTACTGTTCTTTTCATTTGCATTTGGCATTTTACTTTTTTTTGATAATTTAGAAAAAATACTTTTACTATAAAAGGCATTAAAAAAGACGAAATGATAAAAGCCACAATGATGAATTAGCCTTGACCGTGATGCTATTTACACGAATCGATCTATTGAGGTATTACCCCCTGTCTGAAAGCTTCTTACGTATTTGATGTAGCACAACATGCCTTTCAGTGTTAATACGGTGTGATAAAGTTGATCTAGGCGCCAGTTAATTGTGTGCTGATTTCATTTACTAGCTATTAAAAACATAAAATACGTACATCTGAACTTAACAAACCTAGTGTTGCTTGGGCAAAGCAGTTGGAAAACAAAATATAAATACCAAATAGTTAGGAGCTCATTGAAATCCACATTACACAAATTACTGCTAAACCCAGTTAACATAGTTAAATTATTTAGCTCTCCAAGCTTTTGTCTAGATCTGATGAATGTTATTTTCGAATAAACGCCCTGTATGCTAATATTTATAAATGTTCTACGGAGATAACAAAAAAGTTGACTTGATAAACAAAACAAAAAAACCATAGACATCAAATTTAATGCACACCACGCTTTCCTGGAAAACAGTAATACAGACAAATAGTTGAAGTTTTAGCGAATAATGCTTAAAAGATATACAGATCCACAAGTCTCAGTTGTTATCTAATAAATATACATTTCTGTTGACTGGCCCTCTGGAACATGGATTTACAATTACTATGCTGACTGTATGATAAATACGTATATCCTAATAGACTTGTTTTAATGGTTATTCAATAGGTAATTATCTACATCGCATCTATCCAAAATGAGCTTGAAGATAAGGATACTATATATACTCAAAAGTCTGCTTCTTACCTTGACACTCACCTTGAAATCGACAACGGAGGAAGATTAAAATCAAAATCTGCGACAAACGTGATGATTTCACTTTTCCAAGTCAACTTCTCTTTCATCAGTTGCAATATTCCAGCATCATCAGCGTATGGATTTACCTTTCACAACTCATACGTTATTCTAGAGCTTGTGTTCAGTAGAGTGATTTTCTGGACAGAGCTCGGCTGCTGACGCACTCATACACGATAGAGAATACCGAAGGGGCAATCAAAAATGGACAATCCAGAGCAACTGGAAACACAGGGTGCACAAGACGAAGAAAATCAAACAAAAACATAACACCATATGTGTTGGACACCACTATACGCCAGCAAGCACAAATAACGCAAATAAAACATTTAAGGATTTAAAACCAAAAAACGTCGCTAAGTCAAATCGATAGAGTTGGTTTATGTCGAACAAGACGTCAAATCATGTCTAACCAAGGGTATTTGGTGGATTGACGGACACTAAAATAAAATAAGAAAAAATAAAACAAACATATACCTTAAAGTACACAAAGGACAAATTATACCCAAAACAAAAGACACCTCAAAGGTCAAATGCTTCCATTGACTCGGCACTGTATCACACTTTAACTCTATATTTCTTATTTGAGTTGTATCTTTGATGTCACCTGGACGATGTAGTGAATAAGAAACTCTTTAAGCGACGTAAAGCAAGCAACGTAAGCATATTCTGTTGTTGAAGAAGGTCATGCTACAGAGAAATTAAAAATAAATGAAGATACCAAATGGGTAATCAGAAGCCGTAATAAGCAAGGACAGATAATACAATGGCCGAAAGAAAAAGACAAAGGGACAAACAATCATCTACAAAACACTACACAGAAAACTTAAGATTGAACAACACGAACCCTACTCTAACTATATAGATATTATATTGTTGGGTGTTTCAAAGACATGCACTTTTGCTTCTAATTCTTAGTTTTTTCGGATTGTGTTTTTATAAATGTTCTGACGGTGTTGCTTTTTTGTGTGTGTTAATACTAGTTTGTGTTTTACTATTAGACATATATACAAATAGAACCGATTAACAACTACAATAAGATACCTATTACAACAGTCGTTCAGGTTTAGGTTGTTGTAGACTTGTTACATCTAGTTTCAACCAAAACTTCACAATTTTATTTAGGTTTTGTAATTTGTTAGAACATGATTATGGAAATTATCTAGGAATGACAATGGCATCAACTATGACATAAGAGCAGTTAAGTAAATATCAAAGAATTAGATTATCATCAATGGTTTCGTATATTGTTCTATCAATATGCAATTTACAATTCTCCTCGGATCTCATGGAAGGCTGTGCAAAGTTTAAGATGCACGTGAACTGCCACATGGGAAGACTCGATTTGTCTCCCAGCATGGAAAGATGAGAAAACATATCATAGACATTTTAATTTAATGTAATATAATTGTCTCTTTATGCATTTTTACAATAACCTCATCATTCTTACGATGTCACTTAGGGCACAATTATTGTGTGTTGTTTTATGTTTCGTCAATTACAATCCTTTTTGTGTATATTAAAGGTTGTACGGGGATATCTTAGTTCCCTTTAATCATGCATCGATCAATTCATTGGTAGCAAAACATGTATTACTTATAAAGATAATTAGCCTGACCTTTCAACATATATGTATCCTAAGATGACTCAGCATGCCTCGGCACTGACATTTATTAGATATATTTAATACTGAAATTTACAGTTCCTAAGCAAAATAATTATTAATAAAACTAAGGTTCTCCTCCCTCAAGCATAGGTGATCTTAGCCGATTTTGGCTATAGTGTTTAGACCCTTTGGTTTTATTGCTCCCAAAACTTGAAATTATTTGGTTCTCGAATCTTTCGATTTTGAGCGTACCTGATGAAGGTTATTCCAGAAACGCGTCGTGCGCACTAAATTTGCTATCAACGTTTTTATTATTTCTGAATAAGCTAATATCATATGCATAGATAGTATATCCTCGTCTGACAATAAGTTGGTCAGTCATTGGATAATGTTTGATTATTTTTTTCATGTTTGAAAAGTAAAATTGTTTTTCTTTTTAATCGATAATAATTACATACTGACCCATATTTGTTTACCCTCCCTTTTCGAAATGGTGTCGTATGACGTCACATAAAGTCGGTCAAAGTTCAATAAAGCACATGATTTTGTCATAGGCCAACCAAGCTTAAAAAGTAAACCAGATTAAGAAAGTACAGTATTTTAGCTTTTTCTGTGTAATTGATTTGTCTGAAAAATTTCAAAAGATCTTTTTTTTAAATAGTTTGAAATTGAAGTATTAAAAATTAATCATTTGATGCAAATATTAAACTTGCTTACCCATATAATGAAGTATTTAATCCAGTGAATTTTGTGTTTTTGCTTTTGTCAATACAATTAGACTGACTATGTTCTGCCATATTTTTGTAAAACAATTAATGACTGATTTCAATCAATTTATTTTAATCACATTTAATATCACAGTATACATCACTCACTTACAATGAACACACAGAAATTCACTCTCAGTTCTCACGACTCTCACATCAGTACAAAACATAAGATGTGTCCAATACTCACACTTGTCACTCTGCACCCACTTAACAAAAAATAATGAAACACTCTTTCTCACTGCATCAGGTTCAAACTTTCCACACACACAACATTTATCCTTCTCTTCAATTTGATCATGCTCATCACTGTCTACATCCATATCTAACTCATCGACATCCACACACATATGACTTGGTCCTGGCTTTGGTGATGCAACATTTTTCTTGCTATAATTTTTCACTATCTTTCTCTTTCCTTTCCCTTTCAATTTACAATCTTTCTTTCCACTTCCCTTCTCTTTTTCAGAACTCTTCTTGCTTATCCTATCAGCATAATCTACAGACTTCTTACTCTGCTGACTCACATGCACTCTAACTTTCTCTGCAACATCACTTTCAGTAATACATCTTCCACTTACAACCTTACTAAGCGTGTTTCTTGGTTTCACTACTTTTTCACTCTTGACTTTCTTCCCATTTTCAAACCTACTACCAAAAAAGTTACACCCATACTCACTTCTACTATCATCCATCCCTCCTACTTCCTCTTTTGTAACCAGGCCTCTCTCCTCCACCTCAACAACTACAGATTGGGAGTCATTTACAACAACATCATTCATAGTTACATTAATGTTTTCATTGTGGAACACTTCAGCAGGAACAAACATGTTACTATCAATAATGTCTCTGTTAAGGGGAAAAAAATCCCTATTTTCTTGAAGGCTGATATTAGGTTTTCAGGGGTAGCTGACTTCATGTCTGCAGCACAGGCAAGCTGGCATGCATCTTCCTTCATGATGACAGTGGATGTAGTTCTGGTCTTCTTATGACAAAGACTATCATACATTTTTTGTATGGGCCCATAAATACCAACATCCAATGGTTGCAGAAAGTGGGATGTGTGTGCTGGTAGTACATGAATTATAATGTTATTATCCTGTGCCCACTCAATAACTGGCAATGAAACATGAGACTTGTGACCATCAAGTAACAACAATATTTTATCATTCTGTCCTGGCACATACAGCTTAAAATAGTGTTTCAAATAGTCCAAAAATATTTGCGAATTGAACCAACCACTGTCCGATACTGTTCTAACAGCGCCCGGAGTAGAACCATCCACCCATCTACTCTGCATTTTCTTCCCAGGATAAACAAAGTATGGTGGGATAGAATTTCTTGCAGCATTTCCACAACCAAGGAAGGTAATTGTTTCTGACCTTCCAGCAGTCACTGCAGGAGGATAATATTCAGTGCTACCAACTACATTTGGGGGTTTGTGATTGGCCTGTGTACCCTTCTCATCTACATTGTGAGATTAAATGTGGTTTGTCTTCAAGATTATACTTGTGAATAACTGCACTAAGTTCATCAAAGTACTTGTCGACACACAATTTATTGGAACCTTTGACTCTTGCTATTTCCAAAGCACGTGGTTTAACAACTCCGAGATCTGGTCATCTTTTCAAAAAGGAATAAAACCATCTTAAACTAAATGGATTGTCTAATTTTCTAATATCTAAGTCTGCAGCATAGTCACTTGCAAGGTCTACAACTTCTTGTCTAGTGTAACCATACCCAATTAGAGCTATTTCTTTCAAGTGTGATACCAGTTTTGCTTCCTCCTCTAAACTCAACACTGGACTTCGTCTCATCTGTATGCACTCGGGATCAACTGTGCCAGCCACCCGATCTCTTAAGGTTTGGAATGGTACACCAAACCGCTGTGCTGCCTTTCTTATTGATAACTTGTCCTTCCCAGTAGCTGCTATATAGGCATCTGTCATCCTACTGGGACTATACAGCCTCAATTTCCTTCTAAATTTTCCTTTCAGATGTGCAGGGTGTAACTGAAAATATAAAGAATAGTATAATGAGATTATATTATCAAACTTGTTAATTTCTTTGCTTGCTTATTGTTTTTATTATCATCTTGCTAAATGTATTTTATATGTAATGTATATATATATACATGTCAACATGATACACTGTATGCCAGTAAAAAGCTAATAAAAGTGTATGTTTATTGTTCTTTATATGCCCAAGCAAAAATAAAACCTTTTGTATTTGTATTGTATAATGTTTTGTTGATGCTTTTTGTAAGGGACCTAATGACAGGTTACCCCCTCCCCCGATATAATCTCATTTATCTGTTTGGTTTAATTCAATTCTCTGTTCAGTTTATGCTATAAATTTTGATTATTTCAGTTAAATTAATTTTTTTCTATCTTCTCTGTGAATATCATTTCATTCCATCAAGAATTAAAGGTTATATTTGTTATAAAAGCAGCAGTGGATATGCAAAATAATCTGCCATTTTGTGACTAATGAAGAGCACTTGTTTTAAAAGTATATATTTTCCCGGAAAAATCAGCCATTTTCTAAAAAATGGTAGAATCTGAAGATCAGTCGTCATATTTTCAAAGTATTTTAAAATACAATTTCCTTGGCCTACATTCCAGAAACGGTCATGAACTGTGATGACGATTATGTCAACAAACCCGAAAGGTAAAAATGTTTGGGGAATACCATCGCTTAAAATAGATTTCACAGGCAGAATGACCAGCCAAAAAGGACATTAGTAATAAGGAGCTTTTTTACTTGCATGGAATTTGTTCAATTCAATCTTACCTGTTTTGATCTCATTTTATATCTTCCAGTTTAAAAATCTTCTTTAGCGTCTCATTTACGTTAAAAATATACAGAATGACGTCATTGATCTCGTGCTGCGCGAGCATTGTAAATCAAATCAAATGACCGACATTATTGCATGACCGAGCAGATGTCACGGTAGGATATATATAAATATATATATATATATCATTATCAGAAATTCCCGTGAAACGTAGAATGTTGATTGGCTAACACCACCCTTCAAACAATCAAATTGATGGGGAAGACAGAATTACGTAATGATTCTTATATCAGACCCTTCCTCTGATAAATTCATAACCCTGCTATATGTACTGTCCACTATTATGTTGTCGTACATTTTGTCATATTGTGTGTTGTTTATGAGTGAAATGCCATGTATGAAGGTTTTTCATTGTTTGTCGTTGGAGATCCGCGTATCAAGGGGTGGAGGTTGGATCACATTAAACCAGTTAGCACTACCTGTTCCAAGCCAATGTCTGGTTTTTCATCCCCAATATCTTTGTATTTTTGTGCTTAGCGATTTGAGATTAGAGGTAGTTTAAAACAAGCCATTTTTGACACGCATATCTGGCCTGTTTCGCACCGAGTGAAAATAATGTTTATAAAAACGTGTGATTTTGTTGTAATTGCATACTGAAATGATAAGTGATCACTTTTTAGTTTTACTATAAGGAAATAAAAAACTAAGTAAACAACCTGAAAATAGCTACTTGTGACAACGTTTTGCAATATGATCAGTTTTGTTATCAATTAGTCTTGCTGGAAGCCAATTGCCCTGTTTGCGTGTAAACATCGACTAATCATATTTTATTATCAATAAATAAATCTGACATCAAATTACTTGATAAGTTTATGCTATGAGTCACTTGAGATATATTTATTGATTATGTTCGTGACTTTATATGTTGGCGAGACAAGAAACAAACTGTGGATTAAAAGTAACACGCACGTCTTAGTACCACTGAATGAAAATAGTATAACATTTGTACTATAAGGAGGCAAAGGAACGTTTAAAGATACTAAGGGGTACATTTGGTGTATGTCATTTCAACTGTTTACAAACTTCATATAAACCTTTATCTGACATTGGCTATATATTCCATAGAAATACAGGATTTTAACCACTAGATACAAACCGTCAGATACAAAACCTTGCATCATAAATGTATATGATACTAGATGCCCTTTAGTCGGTTCTACGATGTCATTATCCTTGAATGAAATGGGAGTGGGGATTTCTATAACGTCTTCGTTATTAAATAGTAAATCCAATTGACGAATACTTTAGAATAACGTGTGATATGTTTATTTTAATGGCCGTTAAGTATGCCATTAACAATTACACTTCAAACCAAACATGTCGTGCCACAGAAACCGTAGATCAATCGTTGTAAATACGGACAGTGCTTGATGAATAAAACGTTTAATTGAATGTAATGACATGACGCAACGCGATCTGTGACGTAGAGAACTATTTTGAATTTGCTGAAAATGATTAAATATATTGATGAAACCTAACAATATTGCCATATTTTGCACTAAGAAGATGCTATATGTAGATACATGTATTATGTGCATTTATGTGTGGGGACAGTTGTTTGTGTCATGTCTTGTCAGTTCTGTAAACCGCATCACTACTTGACACTACGCGTATTGTAGTGATACGTTTTGTAAAACTAACTAACAATTTTAGTTTGATGATATTTTATTGTTCATAGACAATAGGATTGGACAGCAAGTTATACTAACTTATGTGAAGTCCTCTCCTTACAAAATATACACATGAATTAATGACAGCAAAACAAAACACTAACAATAGACATTTAGAATCTTGACACTGATAAGAAGAAAGTAAGAAGTACAGGTGAAACATTTCTGACTTAGCCCTAAAATCTTTTAGATTGATTTATAAAAGTTCGAACTTTTCTAAATATTTTAGAGTTGACGTCACTACTATAATCATCGTTCCCAAATAGTAAAGTTTCAATATTGATGTTGATATCGTCGCAATTACTTAGACGTGTTCTTAGTAACTAACAATTGTACCAACACAATATATATATACTGTGTATATATAATATTATTACATCAGATATAAATTTCTGTATTTGATGTCTTTAGATGAATAGTGATCCTGTGATTAGTTCATACAAAATTATACCCAAAATTAGATTAATATTAATTGATGAAAAGAAAGTTTAATCAGTGATGGGGATCTATTTCATCAATATAAACAAAAACGACCACTCCCCTCTCATCTTAATTGAGAACCAAGAAAAGCCCACTCCATATAACATTAGAAATCCAGATCCTGGATTGGGACAGACACAAAACTGTGGCGGGGTTGTACCGGTTAATGGGATCCCAACCCTCCAATCTTGATAAATGGATCTCCAACGGAAATACATATACAATGCATAAACAAACGAAAAAAACCCATGCACAAATTTGCTTCCACTAATACAGACCACATTCTATTACCAAAATATATATACAACATCAAATGACGTATCTATGGCGATGGAATAAACACAGATATTCAACTTAGTGTGCATGACGAGTATCTGGAATAACCTTCATCAGGTACGTCCGAATTCAAACGATTGGAAAACCAAATAATTTAAAAGTCTTTGGGAGCAAGAAAACAAAAGGCCCTCTACAAGAAAACAAAAGGCCCTCAGCAAGAAAACAAAGGAACCTCAACAAGAAAACAAATGGATTTAAGCAAGAAAACAAAAGGCCCTCAACAAGAAAACAAAAGGACCTCAACAAGAAAACAAAAGGCCCTAAATAAGAAAACAAAAGGACCTAAGCAAGAAAAGAAAAGGCCATAAACAAGAAAACAAAAGAATCTAAACAAGAAAACAAAAGGCCCTAAACAAGAAAACAAAAGGACCTAAGCAAGAAAAGAAAAGGCCCTCAACAAGAAAACAAAAGGCCCTCAACAAGAAAACAAAAGGCCCTAAACAAGAAAACAAAAGAACCTAAGCAAGAAAACAAAAGGACCTAAGCAAGAAAACAAAAGGCCCTAAACAAGAAAACAAAAGGATCACAACAAGAAAACAAAAGGCCCTAAGCAAGAAAACAAATGGACCTAAGCAAGAAAAGAAAAGGACTTAGACAAGAAAACAAAAGGACCTCAACAAGAAAACAAAAGACCGTCAACAAGAAAACAAAAAGACCTCAACAAGAAAACAAAAGGACCTCAACAAGAAAACAAAAGGCCCTAAACAAGAAAACAAAAGGACCTAAGCAAGAAAAGAAAAGGCCCTCAACAAGAAAACAAAAGGCCCTCAACAAGAAAACAAAAGGCCCTAAACAAGAAAACAAAAGAACCTAAGCAAGAAAACAAAAGGACCTAAGCAAGAAAACAAAAGGCCCTAAACAAGAAAACAAAAGGATCACAACAAGAAAACAAAAGGCCCTAAGCAAGAAAACAAATGGACCTAAGCAAGAAAAGAAAAGGACTTAGACAAGAAAACAAAAGGACCTCAACAAGAAAACAAAAGACCGTCAACAAGAAAACAAAAAGACCTCAACAAGAAAACAAAAGAATGTCAACAAGAAAACAAAAGGACCTCAACAAGAAAACAAAAGGCCCTAAGCAAGAAAACAAAAGAACCTAAGCAAGAAAACAAAAGGACCTAAGCAAGAAAACAAAAGGCCCTAAACAAGAAAACAAAAGGATCACAACAAGAAAACAAAAGGCCCTAAGCAAGAAAACAAAAGGACCTAAGCAAGAAAAGAAAAGGACTTAGACAAGAAAACAAAAGGACCTCAACAAGAAAACAAAAGACCGTCAACAAGAAAAGGAAAAGACCTCAACAAGAAAACAAAAGAACGTCAACAAGAAAACAAAAGGCCCTAAGCAAGAAAACAAAAGGACCTAAGCAAGAAAAGAAAAGGACCTAGAAAAGAAAACAAAAGGACCTCAACAAGAAAACAAAAGGACCTAAACAAGAAAACAAAAGGACATAAGCAAGAGGACCTCAACAAGAAAACAAAAGGACCTCAACAAGAAAACAAAAGACCGTCAACAAGAAAACAAAAGGACCTCAACAAGAAAACAAAAGGTCCTAAGCTAGAAAACAAAAGGACCTAAGCAAGAAAAGAAAAGGACCTAGACAAGAAAACAAAAGGACCTCAACAAGAAAACAAAAGGCCCTAAACAAGAAAACAAAAGGACCTAAGCAAGAAAACAAAAGGCCCTAAGTAAGAAAACAAAAGGCCCTAACCATGAAAACAAAAGGACCTAAGCAAGAAAACAAAAGGATCTCAACAAGAAAACAAAAGGCCCTAAGCAAGAAAACAAAAGGATCTCAACAAGAAAACAAAAGGCCCTAAACAAGAAAACAAAAGGACTTAAACAAGAAAACAAAAGGACCTCAGCAAGAAAACAAAAGGCCCTAAACAAGAAAACAAAAGGACTTAAACAAGAAAACAAAAGGACCTTAGCAAGAAAACAAAAGGACCTAAGCAAGAAAACAAAAGGACCTCAACAAGAAAACAAAAAGACTTAAACAAGAAAACAAAAGGACCTAAGCAAGAAAGCAAAAGGCCCTAAACAAGAAAAGAAAAGGACCTACACAAGAAAACAAAAGGACCTAAGCAAGAAAACAAAAGGCCCTAAACAAGAAAACAAAAGGACTTAAAAAAAAAAAAAAAGGACTTAAGCAAGAAAATAAAAGGCCGTCAACAAGAAAACAAAAGGACCTAAGCAAGAAAACAAAAGGACATAAGAAAGAAAACAAAAGGACCTAAGCAAGAAAACAAAAGGACTTAAGCAAGAAAACAAAAGGCCCTAAAGCAGAAAACAAAAGGATCACAACAAGAAAACAAAAGGCCCTAAGCAAGAAAACAAATGGACCTAAGCAGGAAAAAAAAAGGACTTAGACAAGAAAACAAAAGACCGTCAATAAGAAAACAAAAAGACCTCAACAAGAAAACAAAAGAACGTCAACAAGAAAACAAAAGGACCTCAACAAGAAAACAAAAGGCCCTAAGCAAGAAAACAAAAGGACCTAAGCAAGAAAAGAAAAGGACCTAGAAAAGAAAACAAAAGGACCTCAACAAGAAAACAAAAGGCCCTAAACAAGAAAACAAAAGGACCTAAGCAAGAAAAGAAAAGGCCCTAAACAAGAAAACAAAAGGACCTAAGCAAGAAAAGAAAAGGCCCTAAACAAGAAAACAAAAGGACTTAAAAAAAACCAAAAGGACTTAAGCAAGAAAACAAAAGGACCTAAGCAAGAAAATAAAAGGCCGTCAACAAGAAAACAAAAGGACCTAAGCAAGAAAACAAAAGGACCTAAGAAAGAAAACAAAAGGACCTAAGCAAGAAAACAAAAGGACTTAAGCAAGAAAACAAAAGGCCCTAAAGCAGAAAACAAAAGGATCACAACAAGAAAACAAAAGGCCCTAAGCAAGAAAACAAATGGACCTAAGCAAGAAAAGAAAAGGACTTAGACAATAAAACAAAAGACCGTCAATAAGAAAACAAAAAGACCTCAACAAGAAAACAAAAGAACGTCAACAAGAAAACAAAAGGACCTCAACAAGAAAACAAAAGGCCCTAAGCAAGAAAACAAAAGGACCTAAGCAAGAAAAGAAAAGGACCTAGAAAAGAAAACAAAAGGACCTCAACAAGAAAACAAAAGGCCCTAAACAAGAAAACAAAAGGACCTAAGCAAGAAAAGAAAAGGCCCTAAACAAGAAAACAAAAGACCCTAAGCAAGAAAACAAAAGGACCTAAACAAGAAAACAAAAGGACCTCAACAAGAAAACAAAAGGACCTCAACAAGAAAACAAAAGGCCCTAAGCAAGAAAACAAAAGGACCTAAGCAAGAAAAGAAAAGGCCCTAAACAAGAAAACAAAAGGACCTAAACAAGAAAACAAAAGGACCTCAGCAAGAAAACAAAAGGACCTCAACAAGAAAACAAAAGGCCCTAAACAAGAAAACAAAAGGACCTAAGCAAGAAAAGAAAAGGCCATAAACAAGAAAACAAAAGGCCCTAAACAAGAAAACAAAAGAACCTAAGCGAGAAAAGAAAAGGACCTAAGCGAGAAAAGAAAAGGCCATAAACAAGAAAGCAAAAGGCCCTAAACAAGAAAACAAAAGAACCTCAGCAAGAAAACAAAAGGCCCTAAGCAAGAAAACAAAAGGACCTCAACAAGAAAACAAAAGGCCCTAAACAAGAAAACAAAAGGACCTAAGCAAGAAAAGAAAAGGCCATAAACAAGAAAGCAAAAGGCCCTAAACAAGAAAACAAAATGACTTAAACAAGAAAACAAAAGGATCACAACAAGAAAACAAAAGGCCCTAAACAAGAAAACAAAAGGATCACAACAAGAAAACAAAAGGCCCTAAACAAGAAAACAAAAGGACCTAAGCAAGAAAAGAAAAGGACTTAGACAAGAAAACAAAAGGACCTAAACAAGAAAACAAAAGACCGTCAACAAGAAAACGAAAAGACCTCAACAAGAAAACAAAAGAACGTCAACAAGAAAACAAAAGGACTTCAACAAAAAAACAAAAGGCCCTAAGCAAGAAAACAAAAGGACCTAAGCAAGAAAAGAAAAGGACCTAGAAAAGAAAACAAAAGGACCTCAACAAGAAAACAAATGGACCTAAACAAGAAAACAAAAGGACCTAAGCAAGAAAAGAAAAGGCCCTAAACAAGAAAACAAAAGACCCTAAGCAAGAAAACAAAAGGACCTAAGCAAGAAAACAAAAGGACCTAAACAAGAAAACAAAAGGACCTCAACAAGAAAACAAAAGGACCTCAACAAGAAAACAAAAGGACCTAAGCAAGAAAAGAAAAGGACCTAGACAAGAAAACAAAAGGACCTCAACAAGAAAACAAAAGGCCCTAAGCAAAAAAACAAAAGGACCTAAGCAAGAAAAGAAAAGGCCCTAAGTAAGAAAACAAAAGGCCCTAACCATTAAAACAAAAGGACCTAAGCAAGAAAACAAAAGGACTTAAACAAGAAAACAAAAGGACTTAAACAAGAAAACAAAAGGACCTAAACAAGAAAACAAAAGGACTTAAACAAGAAAACAAAAGGCCCTAAACAAGAAAACAAAAGGACTTAAACAAGAAAACAAAAGGCCTTAAACAAGAAAACAAAAGGACTTAAACAAGAAAACAAAAGGACTTAAGCAAGAAAACAAAAGGACTTAAACAAGAAAACAAAAGGCCCTAAGCAAGAAAACAAAAGGCCCTAAACAAGAAAACAAAAGGACTTAAACAAGAAAACAAAAGGACCTTAGCAAGAAAACAAAAGGACCTAAGCAAGAAAACAAAAGGACCTCAACAAGAAAACAAAAAGACTTAAACAAGAAAACAAAAGGACCTAAGCAAGAAAACAAAAGGCCCTAAACAAGAAAACAAAAGGACCTAAACAAGAAAACAAAAGGACCTAAGCAAGAAAACAAAAAGACTTAAACAAGAAAACAAAAGGACCTAAGCAAGAAAACAAAAGGACCTCAACAAGAAAACCAAAAGACTTAAACAAGAAAACAAAAGGCCCTAAACAAGAAAACAAAAGCACTAAACAAGAAAACAAAAGGACCTAAGCAAGAAAACAAAAGGCCCTAAACAAGAAAACAAAAGCACTAAACAAGAAAACAAAAGGACCTCAACAAGAAAACCAAAAGACTTAAACAAGAAAACAAAAGGCCCTAAACAAGAAAACAAAAGCACTAAGCAAGAAAACAAAAGGACCTCAACAAGAAAACCAAAAGACTTAAACAAGAAAACAAAAGGACCTAAGCAAGAAAATAAAAGGCCGTCAACAAGAAAACAAAAGGACCTAAGCAAGAAAACAAAAGGACCTAAGCAAAAAAACAAAAGGACTTAAACAAGAAAACAAAAGGACCTAAACAAGAAAACAAAAGGCAGTAAAAACAAGAAAACAAAAGAACCTAAGCAAGAAAAGAAAAGGACTTAAACAAGAAAACAAAAGGACTTAAACAAGAAAGCAAAAGGACCTAAACAAGTAAACAAAAGGACCTCAACAAGAAAACAAAAGGCCCTAAGCAAGAAAACAAAAGGCCTTAAACAAGAAAACAAAAGGACCTAAACAAGAAAACAAAAGGCAGTCAAAACGGACCTAAACAAGAAAAGAAAAGGCAGTAAAAACAAGAAAACAAAAGGACCTAAGCAAGAAAGCAAAAGGACTTAAACAAGAAAACAAAAGGACCTCAACAAGAAAACAAAAGGCCCTAAACAAGAAAACAAAAGAACCTAAGCAAGAAAGCAAAAGGACTTAAACAAGAAAAGAAAAGGACTTCAACAAGAAAATAAAAAGACCTAAACAAGAAAACAAAAGGACTTAAACAAGAAAATAAAAGGACCTAAGGAAGAAAAGAACAGGACCTCAACAGGAAAATAAAGGGCCCTAAGCAAGAAAACAAAAGGACATAAACAAGAAAACAAACGGACCTAAGCAAGAAAAGAAAAGGCCCTAAACAAGAAAACAAAAGACCCTAAGCAGGAAAACAAAAGGACTTAAACAAGAAAACAAAGGGACCTCAACAAGAAAACAAAAGAACCTAAACAAGAAAACAAAAGGATCTAAGCAAGAAAACAAAAGGACCTAAACAAGAAAACAAAAGGACCTAAACAAGAAAACAAAAGACCCTAAGCAGGAAAACAAAAGGACTTAAACAAGAAAACAAAGGGACCTCAACAAGAAAACAAAAGAACCTAAACAAGAAAACAAAAGGACCTAAGCAAGAAAACAAAAGGACCTAAGCAAGAAAACAAAAGGACCTAAACATGAAAACAAAAGGACTTAAACAAGAAAACAAAAGGACCTAAACAAGAAAACAAAAGGACCTAAACAAGAAAACAAAAGGACCTAAGCAAGAAAACAAAAGGACCTAAGCAAGAAAACAACAGGACCTAAGCAAGAAAACAAAAGGCCCTAAGCAAGAAAACAAAAGGACCTAAGCAAAAAAACAAAAGGACCTAAGCAAGAAAACAAAAGGACTTAAACAAGAAAAGAAAAGGACCTCAACAAGAAAACAAAAGGCCCTAAGCAAGAAAACAAAAGGACTTAAACAAGAAAACAAAAGAATCTAAGCAAGAAAACAAAAGGACCTAAACAAGAAAACAAAAGGACCTAAACAAGAAAATAAAAGGACTTAAACAAGAAAACAAAAGGACCTTAGCAAGAAAACAAAAGAACCTTAACAAGAAAACAAAAGGACCTAAGCAAGAAAACAAAAGGACTTAAACAAGAAAAGAAAAGGATCTCAACAAGAAAACAAAAGGCCCTAAACAAGAAAACAAAAGGACTTAAACAAGAAAACAAAAGAACCTAAGCAAGAAAACAAAAGGACTTAAACAAGAAAACAAAAGGACCTAAACAAGAAAAGGCCCTAAGCAAGAAAACAAAAGACCCTAAGGAAGAAACCAAAAGGCCCTAAACAAGAAAACAAAAGGACCTAAGCAAGATAGCTGAAATCGGCAAAGGTTACATATGCTTAAGGGGAGAATCTTAGTCTTAATAATAATTACATTACTGAAGAACTGTAAATTTCTGTAGTAAAAATATATCGAATACAACATGTCAGCGCTGAAATCTAATACGTCATTAAAGTGTGATTATCATATAAACAGATTTACTGAAATAAGGACCGCCACGATATAGCTAAAGTATTGTTGAAAGTGGCATTAAGCACCATCACGTCTACCCCCTCTCTGAAATAAGGAAAACACAAATTGCAAATAGATATTTAGTTATATTGATGTGGCCTGAAATGAGCTACATATGTACCTGTCAGCCTGTGTCTAAATTACTTATGATCGAGCCAATGTTGAGCATGGAAAGTGATAAGAAATTGCACACTCATTTTACTAAAAGGAAATTATAGTTGCAATGAAATGACCCGAGTTCATGGTCAGCATAATATACAAGCTCTTATACAAAGCAATATACAAATAGCATATTTATAATTAAGTAAACAACATAAAACAACGTACTTGTGGCAATGTTTGGCAATATGGGCCAGCTGTAATCAATTTGTCTTACTGAGAGCCAACTGTCCTGCTAGAGTGTTAAACAATGATTATTATAGATTATAGTGGTAATAAATAAACTTCCCCTCCAATTACTCGATAAGATTAGCTAATTAGGATGTATTTATTGTAAAGGTTCGTGACTTATTACGAACTCTAGACAAGAAACAAAACAAGTGTTTTTGACATTTACTTTCGTAGTTAAAATACTTCAGGTGACTCGGGGTTGTTGATGGAGATGGTTCACGATAGATGTTCCACCCTCCTCACTGAATTTGGTACTGCTTTGACAATTAACTTACCTGTTTTGTTCCAGTATTGTTATAAATACTGCTATAGTGACAGCTGGAATCTTTGAGCCGTAATGAAAGCGGGAGGTTTGGCGCTTTAAAATCTGATTCAGCCCACCATTTCTTTAGAAATGCCTGTATCAAGTAAGGGTAATAACAAAATTACCGAACTCTGAACAATCTTACAAAGGGAAAGTCAAAACTCATAAGTATATAAACAGACAAAATCAGTCAACAACCGGAAAACTGTGAAAACCGTAATGACCCTGACTTGGTACAGGCATTTCTAAAGAAATGATGGGTTGAATCGGTAAGTTTGTTATTACCCTTATTTTAAAGGTAGCGTTGACTCTGCTCGTTGAAGTTTGTACGGTACTATAAAGAGGCAAATAATATCTTTTAGGTTCCATTTGATATTTCTCCCGACCGAGTGCCAAGGAATACAATGATTTTCATTTTTCTCATATCAGCATGCACAGTGAATTCAATATTCATAGATAATACATGTGCGAATTTCTTTCATTTCGCCTTATTTGACTGTCTTTATTACGATTGCAACTTTTAAAATCAAAATGTAGATTGAACTCATCGCCATAACAAAATGCACAAAGCAAAATAAGAATGGCCAGTAGGTCACGATAGGAACCACTGACATGATCTAGAATATTGGATCAACTGAGAGATATATACTCCATATACAGGTGCTGCTGGACTGTTTCCACATAATAAAGGAAAGTTCACAACTTTGCTATGAATGATTTATATAATATCACAGTTTAATCTATCTTTTAAGAAAGTTTGTATATTTCATGCATGAATGAGTTTGCTTTAGTTCTTTTTTTCGACGTGGTCGTATATGACAACTCTGATCTATTCTTAAGAAAAAAGGTCATATTCGCCTGTTGCAAATCAATTGTGCACTCATGGAATTAGTTATATTGAAATAATTATAGCGCTGCAAATGAAACCCAGATTTGTTTTTATCATAAACAAATTGGTGAATAAATATTAAGTTTCATTGTTTTTCTTTTGTTTAAATTAGTAAATTAGAGGAAATTACTTTATACATTTTGTCCACCTTATGAAAGAAATTAAATCAATGAATCTGGTTATCATAGAAGGAACCATAGTATACGTTTGAAATATAATCGTTTCCATTCTATTACTATGAAATTAAGGTCGGATATATTTTAAGGTTAATTGTTGTATTTGTTGTGTTTTTCATTTTATTATTCCTTCACAGTTGAATGACCAATGGGTCGGCAAACTTACTTGGAAGGCTAATACGTTCATCAGTAGACCTATCCGATTACTTGTTATTTTTTTGTTTTCAAATATAGAATACATGCTTAATTTGTCCATCTAGTCAGTGTAGTGTGACTAATTTGTCCGCCCAGCGTGACACTGAACAACACAGAAATATCCTGCAATAAAATTTACACAAAAAAATGTTATTTAATTTAATAAAAGCTAAAAGCTCGTCTTTACCCCGTTTCTAAGCCTCGCCACATAAATTCTATATTTACCGTCAATACACCAATAGTGTATTTATCTTGCAATAAAGAAAAAAAAAAGTTATTTAATTTAATAATAAAAACAAGGAAAACGGAAACATTATTGATACCTCAATATTAGTTCCGGTAAGGGGCGTGGCTTAATAGCTTTATTAGGCTAATGTGAAAAGTGTTATTATGACAGGGGTTGGCTTAATAGCTTTATTAGGCTAACGTGAAAGGTGTTATTATAACACTCATAATAAAGTAACAGTTTATTTCAACCTATTTATTATGACAAAAAATAACCCAATTGCAGGATGTTAGACTGATGTTTCTGATCATCTGCATGTATAAGATCATGGGTTGATTTGCATAGCTGCATTGTTATTCTTGACGTTTGTCAAATATTCCGTCGAAATAACATTGTAGATTCCATACATAGGTAAAATGTCCAATATAAATCATATGTGTAATACTACATGATAACCGGAAGAATGCTTATGTGAAACATATTCACTTCACATTCTTCCCATGATAACATGCAAACACTATGCATGTTGAACACGGAATACAGTCAAGTGACAAACAATTATAGCATGTGAAAAAGTGCATTAATATATATGTATTAAATAAACACGAGTTGTTATCTTCATTAGTATGATAATTATTGCACTTAGACTTTGTGTGTTCATGTGGTTTCTTTTTACGACCAAATTATTACATACAAATGTGAATATAATTAAAATTGTCATTGCAACTTCTGGTTCTATCTTTTTTTTAGATTTCCCATTATATGTACTATTGCTTTGTAATTTTATTATATTATGGCTATAATTATTGACCACTTTCTACAATATTTCAGTTTTATTGTTCGAGTTAACCAGAGGATCCGCGAAAAAGCACCGATCTGTTACACACTTTAGATTTTGGTTCAAGACGACAGCTCGGTCTGTATGGTCGTAAAGATACTTTCAGGTTATCAGTGAATACTGAAGAATGGTTACTGATTGGATAATGCATATAGCATGCACATATTACATCCCAAAACTAGAATAATTTGAAAACGTTTCTAATACACTGCCCAATAACACATGGTGATTATATAAAAAAATAACTGCCCAATAACACATGGTGATTATATAGAAAATAACTGCCCAATAACACATGGTGATTATATAAAAAATAACTGCCCAATAACACATGGTGGTTATATAAAAAATAACTGCCCAATAACACATGGTGATTATATAAAAAATAACTGCCCAATAACACATGGTGATTATATTAAAAATAACTGCCCAATAACACATGGTGATTATATAAAAAATAACTGCCCAATAACACATGGTGATTATATAAAAAATAACTGCCCAATAACACATGGTGATTATATAAAAAATAACTGCCCAATAACACATGGTGATTATAAAAAATAACTGCCCAATAACACATGGTGATTATAAAAAAATAACTGCCCAATAACACATGGTGATTATATAAAAAATAACTGCCCAATAACACATGGTGATTATATAAAAAATAACTGCCCAATAACACATGGTGATTATAAAAAAATAACTGCCCAATAACACATGGTGATTATATAAAAAATAACTGCCCAATAACACATGGTGATTATATAAAAAATAACTGCCCAATAACACATGGTGATTATATAAAAAATAACTGCCCAATAACACATGGTGAATA
Source organism: Bathymodiolus septemdierum (assembly GCA_963383655.1). Taxonomy (NCBI): domain Eukaryota; kingdom Metazoa; phylum Mollusca; class Bivalvia; order Mytilida; family Modiolidae; genus Bathymodiolus; species Bathymodiolus septemdierum. Next base: position 86,719,643 of record OY726522.1, on the reverse strand, counting down.
TATAAAAAATAACTGCCCAATAACACATGGTGATTATATAAAAAATAACTGCCCAATAACACATGGTGATTATATAAAAAATAACTGCCCAATAACACATGGTGATTATATAAAAAATAACTGCCCAATAACACATGGTGATTATATAAAAAATAACTGCCCAATAACACATGGTGATTATAAAAAATAACTGCCCAATAACACATGGTGATTATAAAAAAATAACTGCCCAATAACACATGGTGATTATATAAAAAATAACTGCCCAATAACACATGGTGATTATATAAAAAATAACTGCCCAATAACACATGGTGATTATATAAAAAATAACTGCCCAATAACACATGGTGAATATATAAAAAATAACTGCCCAATAACACATGGTGATTATATAAAAAATAACTGCCCAATAACACATGGTGATTATATAAAAAATAACTGCCCAATAACACATGGTGATTATATAAAAAATAACTGCCCAATAACACATGGTGATTATATAAAAAATAACTGCCCAATAACACATGGTGATTATATAAAAAATAACTGCCCAATAACACATGGTGATTATAAAAAATAACTGCCCAATAACACATGGTGATTATATAAAAAATAACTGCCCAATAACACATGGTGATTACATAAAAAATAACTGCCCAATAACACATGGTGATTATATAAAAAATAACTGCCCAATAACACATGGTGATTATAAAAAATAACTGCCCAATAACACATGGTGATTATATAAAAAATAACTGCCCAATAACACATGGTGATTATATAGAAAATAACTGCCCAATAACACATAGTGATTATATAAAAAATAACTGCCCAATAACACATGGTGATTATAAAAAATGACTGCCCAATAACACATGGTGATTATATAAAAAATAACTGCCCAATAACACATGGTGATTATATAAAAAATAACTGCCCAATAACACATGGTGATTATAAAAAAAATAACTGCCCAATAACATATGGTGATTATATAAAAAATAACTGCCCAATAACACATGGTGATTATAAAAAATATAACTGCCCAATAACACATGGTGATTATATAAAAAATAACTGCCCAATAACACATGGTGATTATAAAAAATAACTGTCCAATAACACATGGTGATTATATAAAAAATAACTACCCAATAACACATGGTGATTATATAAAAAATAACTGCCCAATAACACATGGTGAATATATAAAAAATAACTGCCCAATAACACATGGTGATTATATAAAAAATAACTGCCCAATAACACATGGTGATTATAAAAAAAATAACTGCCCAATAACACATGGTGATTATATAAAAAATAACTGCCCAATAGCACATGGTGATTATAAAAAATAACTGCCCAATAACACATGGTGATTATATAAAAAATAACTGCCCAATAACACATGGTGAATATATAAAAAATAACTCCCCAATAACACATGGTGATTATATAAAAAATAACTGCCCAATAACACATGGTGATTATATAAAAAAATAACTGCCCAATAACACATGGTGATTATATAAAAAATAACTGCCCAATAACACATGGTGATTATAAAAAATAACTGCCCAATAACACATGGTGATTATATAAAAAAATAACTGCCCAATAACACATGGTGATTATATAAAAAATAACTGCCCAATAACACATGGTGATTATATAAAATATAACTGCCCTATAACACATGGTGATTATATAAAAATAACTGCCCAATAACACATGGTGATTATATAAAAAATAACTGCCCAATAACACATGGTGATTATATAAAAAATAACTGCCCAATAACACATGGTGATTATATAAAAAATAACTGCCCAATAACACATGGTGATTATATAAAAAATAACTGCCCAATAACACATGGTGATTACATAAAAAATAACTGCCCAATAACACATGGTGATTATATAAAAAATAACTGCCCAATAACACATGGTGATTATATAAAAAATAACTGCCCAATAACACATGGTGATTATATAAAATAACTGCCCAATAACACATGGTGATTATAAAAAATAACTGCCCAATAACACATGGTGATTATATAAAAAATAACTGCCCAATAACATATGGTGATTATATAAAAAATAACTGCCCAATAACACATGGTGATTATATAAAAAATAACTGCCCAATAACACATGGTGATTATATAAAAAATAACTGCACATGAATATTTAATATACAGGTTTCTGATACAATCTAAACTGACTAAGTAGGAAAATGGTTAATTCTGTTTTTTTTTCTTTTTAAAGTTAAATACAAATTCTAAACAATCACTATTGTCGACTACGAAAAAATAATGCTACTGTGCATTAGGGTGTAAAAGATAGACAAATAAATCTTCCTGGTGGGATGATACATCGTTTCAGAGTAAGAGGAAAATTTGAAGCATCAAGGCTTTATCGTTTTCGTTCTGGTCAGCTTGTCTCATTTCACATGTTTTTATTCATTAGTACAAGCTATTGGTATCACTAATGTTAAACAAGCTTACTGGAGAAAATGACATGAAGTAATGATATATATCACGTGATCAAAATGTACAGTCAGCACAAGCTATTATATTAAATTAAAACCAATTCGTCTCCTCACTGATCTAGTTAGGATATCAATCAAGTACATGCTGTTTTTGTAATTCTGTTTAACTTTTGTGATGGCAATATATTGTCAGATCAAACAAAAACAAATGTGGAGCATGTGCTATCGTTTCTTGACTGGTCAATTAATCCTTTCTTTTTGTTGGTGCATATTTGTTCCCATCATATTTATCAGATAAGTTTAACCATGTTCTACAAGGTCATCATGGTTTCTATTTTGGGAAATAACCATGTATTGGAAATAATTAGCACACTTTTATTAGTCAAATATTACACATCTTTAGAAATATCAATCTGGTGTTCATATAATGTGCTTTACTTTTTTTAGAGCTATATGCGGCTAGGGATGTGAGCATAAACGAGATCTGGTGAATGCTCAAGCGTTGCAATACATTGGAAAACAATTTGTAATAACTTCTACTGAGTAACAGGTCATTTCGGAGCTGTCTTTGTTTTTAATTGTAGATCATAACTAGACCAAAGTACCTGATTATCCATTACCTTCAATCATGTGACAAAGCATCTATCAATAGGCGTATCTTAACACGATGAATTATCATTAGTGGAACAGGCGCAGCCTATGCTTTCGGAGTACATGAGTTCACCGCATCTTTTATATGGAGTTTGTGCTTCTCAAAATTTCTGTGTATTGTATTTTGGTCTCACTCCCTTTGCCATTGCGTTGTCTTTCCTTCTTCGATTGATGTCTTCTGTTTATCTCTTTGGTATCACATTTGGTATCACATTTGGTATCACATTTGGCTCTCAATAAAAGAAAAATTGTGAAGACAAAACAGAGGTAATCAAAAGTCGTATATGTTAAAAATGCGATGATCGGAGGATGGGATTGTGATTTAATTATTATAAAGACTAAGTTTTTACTCCCTCAGTCATGGGTGACCTTATCTGATTTTGATTTCCCTGTTTAGGCCCTTTGGATGTTTTTACTCCCTCAGTCATGAGTGACCTTATCTGATTTTGATTTCCCTGTTTAGGCCCTTTGGATGTTTTTACTCCCTCAGTCATGGGTGACCTTATCTGATTTTGATTTCCCTGTTTAGGCCCTTTGGATGTTTTTACTCCCTCAGTCATGGGTGACCTTATCTGATTTTGATTTTCCTGTTTAGGCCCTTTGGATGTTTTTACTCCCTCAGTCATGGGTGACCTTATCTGATTTTGATTTCCCTGTTTAGGCCCTTTGGATGTTTTTACTCCCTCAGTCATGGGTGACCTTATCTGATTTTGATTTCCCTGTTTAGACCCTTTGGATGTTTTTACTCCCTCAGTCATGAGTGACCTTATCTGATTTTGATTTCCCTGTTTAGGCCCTTTGGATGTTTTTACTCCCTCAGTCATGGGTGACCTTATCTGATTTTGATTTCCCTGTTTAGGCCCTTTGGATGTTTTTACTCCCTCAGTCATGAGTGACCTTATCTGATTTTGATTTTCCTGTTTAGGCCCTTTGGATGTTTTTACTCCCTCAGTCATGGGTGACCTTATCTGATTTTGATTTTCCTGTTTAGGCCCTCCGGATTATTTGTTCCCAATATTATTTGACTTTCCAACCTGTCGACTTTGAGCATACTTGAGCATACTTGAGCATACTTGACGAAGGTTATTCCAGTGACGTCACAATAGATTAGATATCTACGTTTTATAGTACAGCCTTTATATAAATTTTATCTTTACAAATGAATCAAAGAGATTCCAAAACTTATTTTAATTCGTTTCACTAACAAACGAGAAAACTAATGATAAATTTTATCTTCATTAAAGAAAGTATTTAATTAACACAAAAACATGTACTAGTAATTAATTAAATTATGCTGTTAATTAATATGTCGGTTCTTCTGCCAATTAAACCAGAAAAACATGTAGTAGATAAATGCACCTAATATTATATTGGGTATAATGAATCCTTTAGATCCTGGTAACACTAATAATCAAGTCATTTGGATTTTAAAGTATTATATATATAAATGTGGATGTTTGGGTGATATATCAAGTATAAATGATGGTCTTAAGAGACCAGGAAAAAAACAAAAAACAATAAGTTTCCTATCCTCTTTACAAAAAGAAGATATATGTAAAAATTGGTTGCCATGGTGTTTGAAATTTCAGTGCAGTGCTGCAAAATGTATTTATTTTATAATTCAAATGTCTTTTGTCTGTGTAAAATTGCTTATGTATGTCATATGTTTCTTATGTTTTTTGTATTTGCATCTGCCCCTGCAATTCCTTAAGAATAAACAAATTACAACAGATTTACACAGAACATTGATCTAGTTCCCAGTATATTAAGTACACAACATACATCTTTTGTTTTGTTTTTACTATAAAGCAGCTGTCAACAATCATTATATAAAATCAAATCCTAATTACCATTATTTAGTTACATAAGATAACACTATAATAAAAAAACATTGATTGAGTTTGGCAGGGCACGTTTGATATAATTACTTACAATACTGAACTGTTATAAACAAATATAAAGTAGTTATAGGGCAATGAAAGCCATATGTTACCTAAATTCTGTACATTGTTTACCTTGTACTTTGCACTGAATATCAATTGTTAACACGTCTGCAACAAAACATTTTCCTCGTAAAGTTTATTGAGGTTAATTTCAATATTTGAGTTAATTACTAAATACATATAAAAGTATTAGAATCACAAACTTATAACCACATCAGTGGGTGATGTAATGGGTAGCGTGATCGCATTCGAGTGCTATAGGTCATGGGTCAGGTCAGGTCAAACCAAAATTGGCATTTGCCTATTCTTCCCTAAGCACACAGTATTAAGAGCGAAGACTGGTTGGCTCGGAATCATGTTCATGTGTCCGAGTGGAGCGACATGTCTATCTGCACACCTTTTTTTTTGCTTAGCTACAATGTAGTACTGATCGTGTGGGTTTGGTACACAGTGGACAGAACCATTATCATAGCGAAGGTAACAAAAATCACTTATTCACACTTGTAAAACAACAATTCTACAACTAATGCAAGGATGTAAATTCTGTAGAAAACAAACAAAAACAGGAAGTGATTGAGACCACGTTGTGACAATGGCGCTATTTCTTCTATCTAATGCATTAACCCCGTGTGGCACAGGGATGGATGATAGACACTATATAATACCTCTTATCTGATCTTCTCGTGGCAAGTAGAATTTTGATTGGCTAAAAAGGTACTTTTAAAACTTCAGGGAAGCCGTGCGGTGACAGAAAATCAATAATCGCTCTCACCTATGTGCTGTCCATTTACATTGTGCACAGCAGACATTTCACAAGATGACAGAAAATCAATAATCGCTCTCTGTGATCTTTGTCCAAAGATACACGTTATGTTTTTCCTATAATAAGGACATACTTATTAATGTTGGAACATTCAGATAAAAATGTTATCAGTCTCTAGATGTTATAAATACCGTTTTAAAGGGCAGTAGTTTTGCTAAAAGGTTCGGCTGACGCATCACCTTTTAGCAAAACCACTGCCCTTTAAAACGGGATATATAACATCTGGAGACTGATAACGTATAATATCAACTATTTTTTTAAAAATAGAAATAACATCAACAAGTGTTATGGCTTTTTGAGCTATCAACAATATTACGTTAATGCCATATGAAAAGAATATATATAATGAAACGACCATTTAACTTATTAGGATGGATGGACTACGTTTTTGTTTTATTTCCTGTCGCCACAGTTATACAAAAATATATCTTGACCTGAAAGATGAAAAAAATATATATATGATCTGACTGTGGAGAGGGGAGGCTAAAATCTAAATAGTCGGTCTTCAACATGTCGAAAAGGAATGTTGTATTATTTGCGAGTAAGGCGACCATCTTTGACATGATCTCAGTATGTTATATTTATTTATTATTCCAAATTCATTAGTAAGCATGGCAAACATATGGTGTAACTAGAATATACCATGTATAAATTTAGAATATTTAACTCCTTGTTCATGCTTTGTGTTGTCTTACATAATTCGCCCTATGTCGAACTATATAAACTGAATGTACCAATGAGAATACACTCAGAATCCAGCTAAATACCGGTACAAAACATGTCATTGCCGGATTGCTCATTTTCTTAAGACTTCAACACGATTTTTATATGACTGTAAACATCCTATATCAATCTCTTAAGATTCTGACTGAAACTGTTCTCAGATACTTTCTACATCTCCAGTTGAAATAAACAATTGAGTTAAAAAATATATATGGTGAAAAATTGTCGTTATTGTGTTTTTGTCATTTTCAAAGAAACCATGAAATTAAATTATATATAACATGAGTAGGTGCAATGTATTACTGATGGTAATAACAAGTGAGAATCGCAGTCGAAAAGTTATTGCTGATATTAAATGATATATATTTTTTTCCATATGACATTATTTCATAAATAACACTAAATTTGATTTCATATCTTAAAGAAGAACAAGAAGACTTTGTTTTTTTTAGCATTTCTAACAATGTCCTTCAAAATAACTTATTAAATGGAAATAAAAATATAGTTTTATATATCTTCAATTCATTCACGGCTACTCATAGGGTGGTGGGTGCACACTACACAAATCCTTCCTTAGATATTTGATACCTGCTGTTATAAGATGAGTATACTAAAGAATTTACGATCTTTTGTTTGACTAAATCTTGTAAAATTGAGACATAGATATAAAAAGGCTTAGATATATGAATATACATCAAGATCAATGTAATAACGCTATCTTATAACATGTGTTTATCTGTGAAACAATATTATACTAGGAATAATATATCCCCGTATGAAAATACATGTAAGTCGGTCAGTCATTGGATAATGTTTGATTATTTTTTTCATGTTTAAAAAGTAAACATTTTTTTCTTTTTAATTATATTCCTCATCTATTCTTGCTCACATGTGTAAAGTTCCATGGAAAAAAGATCAATAATAATGACACACTGACCCATATTTGTTTACTACCCTTTTTCCAAATGGCGTCCTATTACGTCACATAAGGCCGGTCAAAGTTCAATATAGCACATGATTTTGTCATAGGCCAACCAAACTTAAAAAGTAAACCAGATTAAGAAAGTACAGTATTTTAGCTTTTTCAGTGTAATTGTTTTGTCTGAAAAATTTCAAAAGATCTTTTTTTTAAATAGTTTGAAATTGAAGTATTAAAAATTAATTATTTGATGCAAATATTAAACTTGCTTGCCCATATAATAAAGTATTTAAACCAGTGAATTTGGTATTTTTTCTTTTGTCAATACAATCTATTAGACTGACTACATCCTGCCATATTTTTGTAAAACAATTAATGACTGATTTCAATTTATTCAATCACATTTATTATCACAGAGATGTAACAATACAGTTTTGTTGATGCTATTTGTAATATTGACAGTTTTTTTTTACCCAGATAATCTCATTTTTCTGTCTGGTTTAATTTAATTCTCTGTTCAATTTATGCTATAAATTTTGATTATTGCTGTTAGATTAATTCTTTTTCTATTTTCTCTTAATTTCATTTCATTACCCCAAGAAGTAAGAGGTATATTTGTTATTAAAGCAGTAGCTGAAATGCAAAAGAATCTGCCATTTTGTGACTAATGGAGAGCACTTGTATGTATTTCCCAGGTAAAATCGGCCAATTTCTAGAAAATGGTGGAATCTGAATGATCCATCATCATATTTTCAAAGTATTTTAAAATACAATTTGCTTGGCCTACATTCCAGAAACGGTCATGAACTGTGATGACGATTATGTCAACAAACCGGAAAGATAAAAATGCTTGGGGAATACCATCGATAGAAACATATTTAACAAGCATAATGATCAGGAAAAAAAGACATTAGTAAAAAGGATTTTTTCTACTTGCATGGAATTTATTCATTTCAAACTTCTCTGTTTTAATCTCATCTTGTAATTTTGACGTTGAAAAGAATTCCCTCTGTGTTTATGTACGCTATGAATATACAGAATGACGTCATTGGTCTCGTGCTGCGCCAGAATTGTAAATCAAAACAAGTGACCGACTTTAGTGCATGACCGAGCAGATGTCATGACATGATACCTCATATAAGGTATTAACCGCATCGGTGGTGTAATGGTTAGCGTGCTCGCCTCGAGTGCGGTAGTTCGTGGGTTCAAGTCCCGATTTGTTGTTTCAGTGAGCTAGCACTATACAAATCAAACTAAGCGTGTTGGCCTAGTACAAAGCGGACCGCATTATAATTTCATTGAAATTAACTTGTTCTCGCCATGATATGGCTGCAAAATTGCTCACTCACTCATATGAGGTATTGGCAAAGAATTTTCTACGTTTGCATTTCGGCTTACTGCAGATTATCGCCATATCAATTGTCTCATTTTGTGGACCTGTGAACCAACTTCTCTGTTTTAAATTGGTCGTGAGGGAAAGAGAGATAATAAAGATATACAACATATTTATTGTCATAATTCAGTTATCCATACATAGGTAATGCTTGACACCGACCGATCTGAGACTCAGTGTTGGCCACATTTTATTTATCACAGAATACTCAAAGTTTTCTTTTTACATTAATCGTATTCTTGAATATGATACAAGAGTGAAAAGTATTTCCAAAAATATATGATAATACGGTTGTTTCGAATCATGTCAATTCCGACCACGTTCCGTTTTTTTCGTGTCTTGTCGTCTGAACAAAGCGGCAGGCAACGTCCGGTGTTTACGCTATTACTGTGACAACGTCTGCATATCATAGTCATAGATGCGGTAGATTATAAGTAATTGTAACATGGACATGGAAACCGCTGAATAAATACTGGTGTTCGGTACCCCACTATCTGTCTGATATCAGAAATAGATACATAAAGGTTTTCCTTTGATGATGCTGACAGAAGCAAACAAGGAAAGAAAACAAATTTAATCTTAAAGAAGTATTTGTCTCTGCATTGAAGTCTTTGATACAAATAAAATAATTTAATTGATATCTGTCTTTTACAGAAAATGTTAGGATTTTTTTTAAGTTGAGGATCGAACGTTAAAACGGCACATATCGATTGGAGTTTTTGTTGTGTACATTGACATGGGAAGTTCAGTGCAAGGTATTCCATCGAAATCACGTGATCTGACGGACGAAAATAAAAAAAATTGACGGAATGGAAATGATTCAAAACAACCGTATTGAGAAACTTTTTCTAATTGTGAATTTTCTGCCGTTATTTCCCTGTCATATCGCTTGTCTACGTATAAAGATCGATAACATGTTGAATAACATGTTTGTTTATCTATATTCATTTGTATGACATAAATGTTTTATTTGATGAATTTATGCTAAAGTATATCTTGGCTTTAGGTTTACAAGATAACAAAACAATATTGTATCTGGACACGCAACCTTAAGATAAAAATAAAAATGAAAATAAAAACAACACACAACGTCAACCTGCATATTTATAATAGCCTCGAAATGTCATGAATATCGTACATTGAAAGGATTATCTTCCCCTTATCCAGATACATTAAATAATCTCTTAAGGTAAATGTTGCTTTCATGACGCTTTGGAAGACAAACAACGTTTTCATCGATGTTTTGTATCCCATCCACTAGACTGGGAGTGTTTTGTATCCCATCCACTAGACTGTTCCTTATCATACTCCCTCTTCCCCTGTTGGTTTTCTTCTTTTGGCGTTTCAGTATCCAAACCACTAGTCGTGTTCTACCAGATTTACGTTTCCGCCCTTTTTTTGCTTCCGTCCACCAATCTTGTTAAGTGGACTTTCGCTTCCGCCATTGTTGTTTCTGGTCTAGTTAAACAAGACACTGATCTTAAGCAAAAAGACTTCCGTTTCGTTCCATTTGGCAATCCACATCCACTTAAAACCGTCTCATATCCACTAGCCATGTTCAACCAGGTTCCCATTACCTCCTTTTTTGTATTCTCTTCTCCCATCCACAAGTGTTGTTCAACTACACCTCCGTTTCTTCCCTCATTGCGTTTTCGTCTCCTATCCGAAGCTGAAAGTCTTCTAGTGTGTCTGTCTCTCATCCACATATTTGGTTAAACCAGACCTCCTTTCCTTCCATCTAACAGTCCTCCAATCCAGTAGACTTGCACAATCAGTTAGACATTCGTTCCTTTCATTTATATATCTACCTTTAATGCACTAGTTTAGATCTCATTCAATCTAAGGTTACGCCAGTTTATGCTTCTTATAGCACTAATTGACAAATATACTGACGAATCCTTTTAGAATAGTTGAAGAAGAACAGGCCCCCAAGAGAGGTATCAGTAGCAATAGCAATATATCATATGCAACGAAATAGATGATATGATACATAATGTAGGAAAATATACTCAAAACGAGGTCATCATGATCATCGTGTATTTTGAAATACAGTAGACACGTTGAAGTTTATATATGAGATCTTATATAACTACCAGTCATGCATGTAATGCTAATGGTCATTATATACATGACGAATATGTTGTAACTAAAAGGATCGGAGAATAACGAAACATCATCTAAATAAATTGAAAGCACTGACATGTTTACAAGATATATTCTAGTATTACATAGATGGCCGTGAAATACTGAGATTCCACTGCGTGACGTCAGTAGAATCCTATATTATAATTTGCCTTTAACACTCATAGAACAACTGCTTCCACGTATCTCTTATGGGTCAAAATATACTAGCAATATAAAACAGATTATAGCTACTACTTCATGTGAAGCATCATGCTAAAGAGAAAGCCGTTTCTTTGTAAATGCGTTTGTATTTCACAGATAATCCCCACTGTCACGTGAACATTCAAAAGTTATCACCGGGTTTGTAATTAGATTAACACAACGAGTGTCACTAGTGGAGCAGGAACTGTTATCCCTTCCGGAGCACCTGAGTTCACCCCCGGTTTTTAGTGGGGTTCGTGTTACTCGATCTTTAGTTTTATATGTATATTTTGTTGATCGTTGTTTGTCCTTTTGTACTTTTACTTTTGGCCATTGTGGTGTCTCTGTTCTTCGATATATGGATTCTGATTGCCCCTTTGGTATCTTCAAGCTCTTCTTACATGTTACTTTTCAACAAGTTAACCTAGACGAAGTTAATATAACAACACAAATGATAGAAATAAGTGCCTGTGTTATATCATAATCTGTATACATTTACAGTGTTTAAGAAATCTGTATAGCACTATAACTCTGTTCACTCTGTTATTTGTGGAAGTTAATATTTTAGTCATATGTGGAAAATGAAAAACACGCATATGACCATATCATTTAACTAAGAGGGAATTGAGTTGGCTCACTAATATACTTTACCCCCGCCATTTTACAATGAAGTGCCTGTACCAAGCCAGGAAAGTGTGCATTCATGTACATGTGTATTAGGTGTATCGATTTTGTCAGCTTCCACGATTGTTTTATTAGGTTTTACTTACATTCGTTCCTTCCATTGATATGTTTGTCTTTTATCTATTAGGTTATATATCATTCAATCAGACTTCCATCTAAGGCTATGCCAGTTTATACTTCTCATAGTACTAACTGACAAATATACTGACGAAACCTTACTTAGAATATTTGAAGAAGAACAGGCCCCCGAGAGAGATATCATTAGCAATCGCAATATGTCATATGCAACGAAATAGATGATATGATACATGACGTAGGAAAATATACTCAAAACGAGGTCGTCATGACCATCGTGTATTTTGAAATACAATAATATACGTTGAAGTTTATATACGAGATCTTATATAACTACCAGCCAAGCATGTAATTTTAAATTTCCATTAGACAAACGACGGATACGTTGTAATCTAAATGAAGGCAGAATAACGAAAAATCATCTAAATAAATTGAAAGCACTGACAGGTTTACAATATATATTCTAGTATTACATAGATGGCCGTGAAATACTGAGATTCCACTGTGTGACAGTAGCTCAGTTGAATCCTATATTAGAATTTGCCTTTAACACTCATAGAACAACTGTTTCCACTTGGGTTTTAATGGTGGTTCGTGTTACTCGATCTTTAGTTTTATATGCTTGTATTGTTGATCGTTGTTTGTCCTTTTGTACTTTTTCTTTTGACCATTGTGTTGTCTGTTCTTCTTCGATTTATGGATTCTGATTGCGCCTTTGTCATCTTCAAGCTCTTCTTACATGCTACATTTCCACAGTTTTACCTATGCGACGTTAATATAGCAACACAAATGATAGAAATAAGTGTCTGTGATGCATTATAATCTGCATACATTTTCATTGTTTAACAAATCTTTATAACATTAGAAGGCTGTTCACCCAGTTATTTGTGGAGGTTAGCATTTTAGTCCCCTGTGGAAAAATGGAAAGCACTCATATGGCCATATCATTTAACTAAAAGGGGATGGACTTGGCTCACTAGCTTTACCCCCGCCACTTTCTTATAACATTAGAAGGCTGTTCACCCAGTTATTTGTGGAGGTTAGCATTTCAGTCCCCTGTGGAAAAATGGAAAGCACTCATATGGCCATATCATTTAACTAAGAGGGGATGGAGTTGGCTCACTAACATACTTTACCCCCGCCACTTTCCAATGAAGTGCTTGTACCAAGCCAGAAAAGTGTGCTTTCATGTACATGTGTATTAGATGTATCGTTTTTGTCAGTTTCCACGATTGTTTTATTAAGCTTTGGAATTGTTCTGACGGTCTAGTATTATTTTCCCCCATTATATCTAAGGTTACCTCATATTTAATTTTACTTACATGCTCCAAACATACTCTTTTTATTCTGGTCTTCCATGAAAACCATTGATTTCTTTGGATGTTCATAACTGATTAATATTAAATTGTTTGTCTTTGGATGTTCATAACTGATTAATATTAAATTGTTTGTCTTTGGATGTTCATAACTGATTAATATTAAATTGTTTGTCTAAAAGACAAACCGATTCTACATTCCTAGATAGTGGTAAGTTGACTACGAGCATTCATTGACCGTGTTATTGCACTGTTCATCTTCATATTGCCATTCAATTTTGTGAGAGTATGTAGTCTTGTTGAATCTGTGCAGGTTTTGTTTATCGTCTTGTTTATACAGTATTGCCGTTCTAGATCCAGTTATTTGAGATTCCATTAGCATGTTTAACCCCACCACATGTATGTGCCTGTGCCGAACCAGGACCTGAATTTCCAACGTCACGTGTCGTGGTCTTTTAATATTCAGTGAAGTTAAGATCATGAGAGATTGTCCCTTTTGTTGATATTGGCGGAATTGATGACCTTCACAGTTTAGACTTTGTTTTCCTAACATATACAAACACTATAATTGTATTTATTATTAAAGATAAGGTTCTTCTCGCTCAGGCACATGAAACTTTAACTATTTTATGCTATCCTGTTTCTGCCCTTTGACGTTCTCGCTACTAAAGACTTGTATATTATTTGGCTTTCCACTCTATTACTTTGAACTTACCTACTGCTGACAACGGTAATTCCTCAATCGATTCGTGCCTTAATTAGATATCTACGTTTGTATTACTATTTAAGGTATAACAGTACTGTATTTGAAGAGAGTTGGAGGTGTCAATTGTGGATTTGACGGTCGCAAGTGCAGTTTTACTGGCGACGCAAATAACGTCTGATCTTTACAATTTAAACTGGAAGTCTTCATATGATGTCACGTTGTTTATGTACCAAATTCGTTCAACAATATTTTCCGGAATTTTAATTTTTGTGACTTTTAGACCCAGGGATATGCAAGAATACATTTTTATGTTCAGTATTGCATTAGAATGGACAGTAAACTCGATTTGCGACCATCAAATCTCCAGTTATCAGTTATCTCCTAAATAGGTCGTCAGCGTCAAATTCATAGTCGGAAATATCTGGGTCAGCCATATTGTTTACAAACAAGTGCATTCGGTGTAGGAATATAGCATTCCTTCAGGCATGTCAACTGCATGTCAACTGCAGATTTGACAGCCCTCGATAGCCAATGAAAATACGCGTTACATTATAATTGCATTATAATATCTTATGATAGGCCGTTAGTCATTTTACCAGAAATAAAATCGCCCATCAAGTCACAGTGATTATAGGCTACTATATAAATGCCAGCAGTGGAGAACATTCACCCAAATTTACTCACCAGGTGTCGCTCGAGTACCAACGGTGGTTAGCGGAGCGTTTTATTATCGCTTAGACGTTTGTAACCGATGTAAACTATTATTTCAAACACAATTTATATCTAATTATCCAACAATAATTATTTTTTATTTGTATAACAATATTCCTCAAGTTAACAACAAATGCATCATAAGTTGTAACCATCTTCTGACATGTTACTAAATTACTAAAGTGATCACGTTATTACGTTGAAATAAGACAAGGACAACGTTGCAATCATATCTGGGTCACGGGCACCTGTTACTAACTGTGAATGCGAATATAAAATAAAATTGAATACATTCTTATTAATTTTTTCTTATGTTCTCCATGAGCAAAAATCTATACTTTCAATAATTTTGTAATTAGCAAATACGCATAGCATACGTACAATAATTGTTGAATGAGGAAATTATAGTACACGTGTACATACGTTGTTAAACAAAATTTGATATTTGTTCACATTCTTTGTATTTCCCTTTTTAAAAGATTTTCGTGTTGGTTTCCTAGTTTTGTTGTATCGTGATTTTCTACTTTCATGGTAAATAATCGTTTATTAATGGTTAGAATCAAATAATTTCGATCAATTTCACGTACATTAATTATTCTTTGCGAATTTTATGTACTGTTCTGTTCCGGATTACAACCACAGTGACTTGTCTTTAAGACATATAACTTTATTAATAAAAAAAAAATATGCACCCCTATATCGTTTTTAAGATATATTTATATATATTATGGATGAATTGAAGATCAGGAGTTTAAATATCAAAGTAGGTCAGTTGTGTAAACAAGTAAAAGATAATATGTGTAACAGTTTTCTTGATTTTTGGAATGGAGAAAGGGTATATGCCATTGGCAGCAACAGGGGTAAATTAGATACATACTTTTACATAAAGGGTTAGACCCATTTTGGGAAAGAGAAATATTTAGAAATTAATAATTTTAAAATTCGACAGTCTATCTGTAAGATAAGAGTCAGTGCTCATTCATTAAATATTGAAACTGGCAGATATAAGAACATTATAAGACCAGAAAGAAAATGCACAAATTGTTCTAAGGGAGATATTGAAGATGAGAAACATTTTATAGTTGACTTTTTTTTATAAAGTTATTGACTTATGTCCAAATTTTAGATACATGGACACATCAATCAAAATTTGTCTGGCTATTTACCAATGAATATGAATAAGTAATAAACAAATTAGGTAGCTTTATTGAAGAATGTTTTCTGCTGCGAGGACACAACTGCATTAGGTTAGGTGAATTATTATAGTTATTATACATGTTATATTAAATGTGAATTGATTTATGGTGGTATTTGATAGGCTCTGGCGACCGTTTCACTAAAGTGATCGTAAATCGTAAGTCTAAGATCACTCTTAAGATTTCCTTACGTGCACGTATACGTGCGTTTCACTAAGCTAGTCCTAATCGTAAGAGTTACGACTTACGACTTGCGACAAGTAACATCTCCTATAATGGAGGTAAAAAGATACATTGTATCATATATAATGATTGATTGTTGGTATTTAACACCACTTTAAGCAGTATTTCAGCTATATCATAGTGGTGGAAGAAGCCGGAGTACCCGGAGAGAACCACCGACCATGGGCATGTAACTAGTAAACTTTATCACTTGCGACTGCGAGTCGAGTGCACCCTTTTTAAAATTTGGTGATAGGCTTGTATGAGTTGTTAGGTAATCCAACTACCTAACTCATTGAGCCACCCGGGTCCTATATTTTATTTATAAACCCAACAGATCGGAAGCTGATTACATTAATAATCACATTTTAAATGTGTTTAAATACATTTTTAATATTCAACTAATTATAAAACTCTAAAGTGTTTTTTTAAATGAATAAACCAAAGCTATCAGAAAAAAAATTGTTAAGTGTAAAATTTTACCGAAATTTGAGAAGAAATTTATTTTATGGAATATATTTTAACAAATTTCATGCTATATGCAGTCACTTGTAGTTTCAAAAATAAGGGGAAAAATATAAGAAAAACTTCGAAACATGTTGGTTATCTATATAATAAATAGGGAAATTTTTTCGAAAGAAATTTCCGAAATGTGACCATAGATTTGGCAATACATTCACATTCTGCACCGATATATCCTACATTTACGTGAAGAATTTAAACACATGACAATTGTGCGGATTTTTTGTACCTTTCTTTAAAGTATATTTCGCATTTTCATAATATTTTATGGTTTTTATAAGTACTGATGTACAACTTCTTTTTTACCTCTTTATTTACTCCTTTCGCCTTCCAGAAATTACTTAATCTGTAACCACTGCCCATCATGGGGTGGGGTGGGTGTTTGGATTTGGGTAGTTTTATTGCATCACTACATTAAACAACAAAAATGCACATCTTACAATATTATACCTTAACATGTACATGTACTGTTGATTTAAATTCATAGTGTGTGTTTTAATCCTTTATATAATCAATAAAAACTACCAATGAATATTAACATTTGGACTGCTAGAATATTTGTTGCCTTCAAAATTATTGGGTTTTTTAATACATGTATGTTACAAATTTTTGCTTTAATTTATATTTCATATATGTGTATCTATGTTATTCTGATATTTTTTGTTTTCATTTTAAAGGATGACGAAAGAGGTGAATAATCCATATTGCATCGTCAGTCATGCTTCAAAATGCAGAAAATGTTATGAGTAAATTAAATATATTCTAAATAACAGGTAATCCGCGTAAATGCAAAAAAAAAGAGTATCAGGTACATTTTACGAGCAATTGTAATGCTCCGTGCAAAAGTAATACCTGTTAATCTCCAAATCCACGCAAATGTAATGCGCCCTCTGTGTGTGCTTAATTTTATTTTTGAACTATTGTTTGTACATGTACCCGATATAGTTCTTTTCTAGAAATTTCTTCTAGGTACACATTCGTTAATAAAATATGTTAATAAATTGTAAATGCAGAACTGAAACAAACAATAACGTGTAGCTGTTTTAATGATTTTTTATGACTCTCGAAATATAAAAAAAATGTAGCGTGCATCTAATATGTATTGTTTGCTTCATTTGATTTAATGTTCATATTAAAAAAAAAATACAGATAGCAATTTTTCTCTTCAAAATTAGGTTTACGATTTACGACTTGCGAGTACCTTCCACCAGTCTTAACTTTGCGATCACTTTTTGTCGCAAGTCGTAAATCCTAACTATTAGTGTACACTTACGTCTACGTTTACGACTTACGACCTTTAGTGAAACGGTCGCCTGATCTGGCCGTGCAGTCACTGAACATAAATATGTTTTCCTGTTTTTTTTGGGTTTTTTTTTGGTGTGTTTACATGTATCTTTGTATGTCTCCAATCATTTCAATCATTGTATTATATTGTTTGCCCCTTGTGGGACCTTAATTGGCAATAAAAAATTCTTATTCTTATTCTTATATATTATAAAAAAAAAACTAAGCGTGTTGGGACCTCATCTTCATCTCATTGAAAATTAACTTGTTCTCGTCGTGATATAGCTGAAAAATTGCCGTAAACAACAATTACTCACTGATCCCCAACATGATATTAAAAACATATTCTGTGTCAAACATAAATATCTACATTTATTAATCTACCATTTAAGTGGTTATTTCCGAAGGGGTGTTAATTTTGCGTTTTTAAGTCAAACTGTTCGCGTGGGCTCTAATTTTGCGAAAATTGAAAAAAGCAAAATAGAAAATTTTACGATTTCAACTTTATCTTAAGCCATTCAAATAAAGGCATCAAACATTCTGAAGATTTTGAAAAAATAAAATCAAACTGGGTCATATTATAGATAATGTTGACTTTTTTCATGAACAGTCATGTGTACATTTTATTTCCATCAACAGTCATGTATGGATTTTATTTTTCATCAACAGTCGCTTTCAAGACTATTATTAATTGGCAATAATACTAATGTGATTTCTATGTGATAAAGTTTGTCAGTGACTTGTGGGAGGTCGGTGGTTTTTTCAGGGAACTCCGGTTTCCTCCACCAACAATAAAACGGGCCGAATAAAACTGACCGTCACGAAACAAGAAGTGTACTGTTTCATTTCAACGGTAATACAAGCTATTTAACAACCTCTACACTAAATACAAAATATATTTGGGCGGTGTTGATTAAATTACATGATAGTGCTACATATGATGATAGAAGAAAATCATATGAATGGTTAAAGCACCAAGCATTAAAATGCAACTTATCTCTTTGAAGGTTTACTTTTTAAGGAATCAATCTTATCGGGACAAATCCGCGAATCAGAAGCAATAATTAAACTGTTGAACTTTCTTGCATAAGGTTCTTGAAATCCGGACACGTATTATACGAGTGATTGTTGTTGTTTAACGTCAATTCAGCAATTTTTCAGCTATATCATGGCGAGAACAAGTTAATTTTCAATGAGATGATGATGAGGTCCGCTTTGTACTAGACCAACACACTGAGTTGGATTCTTATAGTGCTAGCTCACTAAGACAACAGTCCGCAGATAGACATGTCGTTCCACTCGTACACATTATCCTGATTCCGAGCCGACCAGTCTTTGCTCTTTCTCCTTAATGCTACGTGCTTACCAGAGAAGCAACAAATATCAATTTGTATAGTCTTTGGCATGACCCGACCGGGGCTCGAACCCACGATCTACCGCACTCGAGGCGAGCACTCTAACCATTGCGTCACCGATGCGGTTCGTATTATACGAAGCTGCATGGACGCGGCCGAGACACACATTCATGTCATTAAGGGGACGACTATTTAACTTTTAGGATGTTTTTTTCTGAAAAAAAAATTAATTATGTGGTGAAATTTTAAAGAAACAAAATAAATTGACACGAAAGATGCAAAAATATCATTAATCCGGCCCTACAGTTCTCAACGAGAAATTTATGATAAAAATTTGAAGGGAAATTACTGATTTTTTTTTATGTCCAAAAAATAGAAATCTGATTTTTGTTTCCTGTGAAAAAATATATCGCTGTGGGGGAAATGATAATTTTCTGTGTAGTGTTTTGTAGATCAGTGATTGTCCTTTTTCTGTTGGCCATTGTATTGCCTGCCCTCGCGCTTGGGGATCTTTTAAAACTCTTCTTGCATTGTTTTTGAAGCAAAAGTGAGTTCGCAAATTTGTATATGTAAGAACATGATAATCCCTGTCTTCATGAATAAGTACGAGCGATGCCACCTGGGGGGAAATGGGTGAATGTTCTCCATTTGTTCAGTTTTATCATGTTTTCTAACAAGCCAATATCTGACAGGTCGGTGAATTTTATCCGAGTCCTCCGGTTTGCTCCACCAATAAAACTGACCGCCACGATATAACTGAAATATTGTAGAAAGTGGCGTTAAGCACCATCAAACCAACAAACCAATATCTGAACTTGGAGTCATTACGAGAAACATTTTTTTTGTCTCTCTACGATTCTGTAGGATTTGTTTTCCTGTCAAAAATAACGATTTATTAGTTTAATCGGTGTTTTAATCAAGATATTTTTTTTATTGATATCTAAATTAGTCCACACGATGCGTTTCAGGAATAACAAAAATTTGCTGTATAGAATCTTGAAAGGGCACGACATTTTATACGATTTGTAAAGGACGGCAATATATGTATTAAACGCACGCCTGTTTAATATCAAAATATGTCGGAACACTCTCCTCCAGTTCGGTAGTAACTATCTAAAATTTTGATTCATACAGTATCATACATGGTCTTCAAAGCTATGAAAAGGTCCTTTACAAAAGAAATTGTACTAAAAGCTATGAAAATGGCCAATTACAATAGAAATGGTAGGGGCCGTCGTGGTGGTGATCGTATTGTAGCTGGATTTACAACTACCTGTGCAATCAGTGCCTATCACCACGAAAGTTGTGATTTCGAACCCCGTTCATGACGAGGTGTACTCGATAGAACATTGTGTGATAAAGTTTGTCAGTGACTAGCGACAGGTCGGTGGTTTTCTCCGTGTACTCCGGTTTCCGCCACCAATAAAACTGATCGCCACGATATAACTGCAATATTGTTGAAAGTGACGTTAAATACCATGAACAAAAACCAAACCAAAAGATATGGTAATAAAAGCTATGGAAATATCAAACTGCAAAAGCATCTGAGTTCACCCCCGGCTTATTGTGGGGTTCGTGTTAATCGATCTTTAGTTTTATGTGTATGTTTTGTAGATCGTTGTTTGTCTATTTGTACTTTTTCTTTTTGCCATTGGGTTGTCTGTTCTTCTTCGATATGCGGAGTCTGATTACCCATTTGGTATCTTCAAGCTCTTCGTACTCAAGACCAATTACAAAAAAGCATGGCACCGAAAGGTATGGTAGGGTTAATTACAAAAGCAAATAAATATTTTCCTTATCCAAATTTTATATATAAATGAAATAGTGATGTGGGAATCAAAAACCCGTATATTAAAAAAATGCATACCTGTTATGCGAAATATTTAGTGAAGGTTATTTCTAAAGTACTTTATTGTTTTTACAATTATAGTGTTTTTGCATAAGTATTTTTATTTGTCAATAAAGAAACAATACGGCTAACTATTATTTAATAATGGCCAATTATGAAACAAGAGGGATAATTATGAAACAAAATTGACATTTATGAAAACAAGATTGCCATCTATGAAACCAGACCAACAATGTTGAAACAAGATGGCCATTCATGACACCAGATGGATAATTATAACTAGGATGGTCAATTATGAAGCTACATTGTAGGAGTCAAGATGGCCAATTAGGAATCAAGATGGACAAATATGAAACAATACGGTTGGTTAACTTTAAAGCGCACGCGAGAGCCAATTAAGAAAACTACCAAACAAATATAAAATAACATGAAAGAAAATGGATAATTATTTAGACACTATTTAATTTATATCTCCACGATATTGTGTTTTCTAATGCGTCGACTGTTACTTTAAGCAATATTTAACAGACAATTTGTGTTTCCTGTTCGTACATTACCGGTATAAGAGAGATTCTCATACAAATCAGAAGACTTGGCTTTTATTACTTTCTATTACCTATTTGACGTTGTTACAGTTAGATTAGTTTCATGTCTTGTAGGGTGATGACAATGGTCATAAATCATGCTGTAATTTTAAATATATACTTCTAGTTTACTTCTAAATGATAAGAAAATGGTGTTTAATACGTTTATCATTATACATTGATTTACTAATAACTTATTGATCACCTGGTGGTAATTGAGCATCTCAAAGATGATGTAGTCATATGCACGTCAAAGGGTGTTAACTGCTTTTATCTTCAAATGTGAACTGCCTTTGACAGGAGCCAGTTGATATTGATTGCTAGTCAGTATTAAACAGATAAACTTCTATCTCATCGTAAATTTCATCAGCAAATGTCGGAATAACACCACCAGTGTTGAACTTCCACGTTTTTTCAGTAAATTTAGGAAATAACGTAAAATGGAAAATTATGGGTATAACCTTATAAATGAAACATTATGCGGTTTAAATAACACGGAAAATGAGTTATATGTTGTGGATTGTAAAGGATTTCTTTCCAGTGACTACAGCGATATGCCATATTACGGCGAGTTAAAGGTTGTTCCTATTTGGGAAATTGTTATTAAATCTATTTTATTTGTTGTGATTATTTTATTTTCGATTTTCGGAAATATTCTAATAATTATAGTTGTCATAAAGAACCATACAATGTGGACAACGACCAACTATTACCTGATCAATCTAGCAGTAGCCGACCTAATGGTAACAATATCTTGTACATGGGTAAGACTTGTAGATGACGTCACAGAAGGATGGGTACTTGGAGCATTCTTTTGTAAAATAAATACATTCACAAATAGTAAGTATTATTTTAGTCATAATTTAAATGTACAGAATGAGTAAAAGAATCTTGTCATTATGCACCATGATGGATTGTACACTGTTGTAAATTCTGCTGTATCTGCCAGTCATCGTGGGATAGACGGGTACTGTTGTCATGGTCACTTTAAACTTTCAGAAAATAATCATGAATTAGATGGATACTCATGTCATTGTCACGCTCTGCCTGTCTCATCCTCATGATTTAGGCGGGTACTGCTTTTTTGCCACCTTCTGTTTGTCATCATCATGATTTAGGCGGGTACTGTTGTTTTTGCCACGCTCTGTTTGTCATCATCATGATTTAGACGGGTACTGCTATTTTGCCACGCTCTGTTTGTCATCATCATGATATAGACGGGTGTTGCTGATTTTGCCACGCTCTGTTTGTCATCGTCATGATTTAGACGGATACTGCTTTTTTTCCACGCTCTGTTTGTCATCATCATGATTTAGACGGGTACTGCTATTTTTGTCACGCTCTGTTTGTCATCATCATGATTTAGACGGGTACTGCTATTTTTGTCACGCTCTGTTTTTCATCATCATGATTTAGACGGGTACTGCTTTTTTGCCACGCTCTGTTTGTCATCAGCATCACTTAGACGGGTACTGCTATTTTTGGCACGCTCTGTTTGTCATCATCATGATTTAGACGTTTACTGCTATTTTTGTCACGCTCTGTTTGTCATCATCATGATTTAGACGGATACTGCTGTTTTTGCCACGCTCTGTTTGTCATCGTCATGATTTAGACGGGTATTACTTTTTTGTCACGCCCTGTTTGTCATCATCATGATTTAGACGGGTATTTCTATTTTTGTCACGCCCTATTTGTCAGCATCATAATTTAGACCGGTACTGCGTTTTTATCACGCCCTGTTTGTCATCATCATGACTTAGACGGGTACTGCTATTTTTGTCACGCCCTATTTGTCTTCATCATAATTTAGACGGGTACTGCGTTTTTATCACGCCCTGTTTGTCATCATGATTTAGACGGGTACTGCTGTTATTGCCACGCTCTGTTTGTCATCATCATGATTTAGACGGGTACTGCTGTTTTTGTCACGCCCTATGTGTCTTCATCATAATTTAGACGGGTACTGCGTTTTTATCACGCCCTGTTTGTCATCATGATTTAGACGGGTACTGCTGTTATTGCCACGCTCTGTTTGTCATCATCATGATTTAGACGGGTACTGCTGTTTTTGTCACGCTCTGCTTGTCATCATCATGATATAGACGGGTACTGGTGTTTTTGTCACGCTCTGTTTGTCATCATCATAATATAGACGGATATTGCTGATTTTGCCACGCTCTGTTTGTCATCGTCATGATTTAGACGGGTACTGCTTTTTTGCCACGCTCTGTTTGTCATCGTCATGATTTAGACGGGTACTGCTGTTTTTGTCACGCTCTGCTTGTCATCATCATGATATAGACGGGTACTGGTGTTTTGTCACGCTCTGTTTGTCATCATCATGATATAGACGGATATTGCTGATTTTGCCACGCTCTGTTTGTCATCGTCATGATTTAGACGGGTACTGCTTTTTTGCCACGCTCTATTTGTCATCGTCATGATTTAGACGGGTACTGCTTTTTTGCCACGCTCTGTTTGTCATCATCATGATTTAGACGGGTACTGGTGTTTTTGTCACGCTCTGCTTGTCATCATCATGATTTAGACGGGTACTGCTGTTTTTGCCACGCTCTGTTTGTCATCATCATGATTTAGACGGGTACTGGTGTTTTTGTCACGGTCTGTTTGTCATCATCATGATTTAGACGGGTACTGGTGTTTTTGTCACGCTCTGTTTGTCATCATCATGATTTAGACGGGTACTGCTTTTTTGCCATGATCTGTTTGTTATCATCATGATTTAGACGGGTACTGCGTTTTTGCAATGCTCTGTTTTTCATCATCATGATTTAGACGGGTACTGGTGTTTTTGCCACGCTCTGTTTGTCATCATCATGATTTAGACGGATACTGGTGTTTTTGTCACGCTCTGACGTTCTATGTGTTATGCACAAGACACCCATCTGCAAGTTGCGGATTCCACACACTTATCCATGGTCGAGAGTTACAGCGGTCAGTGCGGTATAACTTCCAGAACTTTCCTTCAGCTAAATGGAATAGGTACGAGTTGTACCGAAAAATGAATTGAAAGTGACGATAACCACGATATACCTAACCCAAGCAGAAAAAAAAATATCATTGCCATCTTGAAATATTTTTCTGTTGTGTTAAACATCAGAAATATCGGACATTCAAAATGAGAACAAAATCAAATTGTTCTTTTATAAATCTTAAGATTATGCGGTTTTCTATTTATGCATAATTACATAATGCCCTTATTGAAGTGCCATGAGAGTTAAAAGCATGTTTATCATATACTTAGTTACTGTTTCAAGTTATAGATCAGCAACATCGTACAACAATTTTCTAAGCTCCCGTGACCGACTATGATTATTTAGACGGTAAGTAAATAGTTGAAGGTTGATCATAGTCGGTCACTAGGGAGCTTAGAACTTACATGATATGAAAAATGCCATGTAATCATCTATACATATGTGCGAGAGGGATATCGATGAGAGGGATATCCATAGTTACCTCCGTTTCTACGATTTTCAAATTGATTTTAAAACTGTTCCCATAATGTGGTATTTTTGGGGTCTTTAAATATTTTTTTATTCCAATTTGTTTTTGATTGACAAAATGTACATTTTAAAGCATTCATTGAACTTTGATATGATAAAATCTGTTTGTTTGTATTTTTATTAACAATGCCTCAGCGAGTGATTATTATTTTTTTAATATATATAAGAAGTACAATGTATTATAATGTAATACTCATGGATATATACTAGATACAAATAGAAGGAGATTGAAATGATAAGACAGAAAATATATTAAACTTCAGGCTTACTTATATGGGTAGAACAATTCTGCATACAATATATGTGTCCATGGGGATTGTATACCAGATTGATAAAGGCAATCTATACCTTTCATCTTTGTATTTATTTAATGACTGATTTAGATTCCAACTATCAGGAGATTTTAAGAAAATTAATCAATTCTCTTCTTTACTTGAAGAAAAGGCGATTGAAGTAAAATGCTTAATAGAAATAGGGATAATAAAACTCTCTGGTGCAAAAATTTTGAAAAGAAGCTGTCGTAGAATAGTCTTATATATGATTAGTGTTTTTGTAAAGTATTAAAAAAAACAAAAAATACCAAACAAAAATGATCTAAAAAATATTAAAAAAAATTAAAAAATACACAAAGAAAAATCTCACAAAAAACAAAAACAACGGTACATTGACAGATATTTGTTTCTGTAGTACCTTTTTATGTTGAAGTAGTGCCTCTTGGTATTCAGAACAGAAATGATTAGAAATTCAATACCTTTAGAAAAAGGCTATCTAATTGTGATTGTGATTGTTTATCTAACCAGTTAGAATGGCAGTTATCGAGTTTCTCATACATATCAACAGGATTATATATAAACTTACATACAAACTCCACACTACACAAACAATAAGTTACGAATAACTCGTAGTTTTATACACATAGACGTCTAACTGAATTGTCAAAATGGCCTTTCTAGTATAACTTATGACAATGGCTTTAAAGTCAGCACTTCCAGAGCTTTACGATCACCATTATACAATATCAGGATATGTGGACCCGATGCCTGTAACTCGAGGTGGCCTGGTCACCAAGAGTCACAGGTCAAGGGTCCTAATTTCCTGTTAGAAGAGTTTGAAGTTATCAAAGGGGTAATCAGAATCCGTATATCGAAGAAGAACAGATAACACAATGGCCAAAAAAAAAGTACAAAAGGACAAACAACGATCTACAAAACACATAAAACTAAAGATCGAGTAACACGAACCCCACTAAGAACCGGTGGTGAACTCAGGTGCTCCAGAAGAGTGAGAAGTTTCTGCTCCACTAGTGACACCCATCGTGTTAATCTAGTTACAAACCCGGTGATAAGTCATTATTCAGGTGACACATATATTCCAAAACGGTCAACAGAAGTCATGGTGGCAGCCGTAAAACTTTCGAAGAGATGACTCCAACTTGACCAAGAGGAACCCTTAATTTAGTAGCTTCCTTGTTAGCATCAACCCTCTATCACGGATATTAATTGTTTTATTATAACACTTTCTATTAATGCTGCATGTTTATTAGAGGACCATCAAATACTAACTTTAAAGTCTATTTCGACAGAACTTGGACTGAACCCATGATAGCTATCTGACCATGATAAATCGTGCTTTTTGAAATTCAAGAGATGAAAGCGGCCATTTTGTTTTTGAATGTAGTCAATATTGCAAGGTCATATCTATCGCATGTTATACTGTCAAAAATAATCGCAGGTCACGTGGTCCAAAATAGCAAATGAGACGCGTATTTAGCAATATCTATTAATGAGGTATAACAACATAATTTTCCTAACCGCTGTCACAGATGACCACAGATATGTTCCGTTTCCTTAGTAACAATGCGGCCATTTCCTTCTCCGTTCATGAGATCATCGTCCTTTTTATTTTGACCATTTTACATGTTTTATTGTCTTTCCTTCTCCGATGTATGCTTCACATAACCCTTTTGATATCGTCAAGCATATCTTTTTCAGAAATATTTAATACTTTAACCCTGATGAAAACACTATGAACGTGGTACACTAAAATACCAGGGTCAAGGAATTGCTCATAATTAATTGACTACTAGCTAAGAAGGTATAAATTGGCAGTTGTATACATAAGGATAAAAATATCGCAGGCGATATGCTTCTGATGGATTTCCTAGTAACAATTTATCATTAAAAAACTAAACTATCTTAATGCTTAGCAAGGAAAACGTCTCTTTTTTTGTTTTTCTTTTTTTTTATACCGAGTATGGCTTTTGTAAATACAATTTGCCAAAAATATTATAATTCTGGAAGTATCAAATGTAAACTGTAAATCTTTACAATGGACGCTCTTGAGATAGAATTAAGAAATAGTTTATGGAAGGGGTAAGTTTGTTGGAGATTTTAATATGGGTATCATCATCTGCGCAAAAATTTTCGCAGATAATGTTACCCATATTAAAATCTCCAACAAACTTACCCTTTCCATAAATTATTACTATTCTAATAGGACATATACGGTAAATTTTTAATCCACATTCCTTTATAGTGTACCCATATTAAAATCTCCAACAAACTTACCCCTTCCCATATTAAAATCTCCAACAAACTTAGCCCTTCCCATATTAAAATCTCCAACAAACTTACCCCTTCCATAAATAAGGGTAATAACAAAATTACCTAACTCCGAACAATCTTGCAAATGGAAAGTCAAAACTCATAAGTATATAAACAGACAAAATCAGTCAACAACCGGAAAACTGTGAAAACCGTAATGACCCTGACTTGGTACAGGCATTTCTAGAGAAATGGTGGTTTGAATCAGATTTTAAAGCGCCAAACTTCCCGCTTTCATTACGGCTCAAAGGTTCCGGCTGTCACTATGGCAATATTTATAACAATATTGGAATAAAATAGGTAAAATAGTTGTCAAAGCAGTATCAAATTCAGTGAAATAAATGTCAAAAACACTCTTACGTCACACATTGATAAAAAAAAAATTTTGACATTTTTGTTGACTTCCTTATCTTTATACATTTTCACTAAATGAAATTCCATCGTTTATTATCGTCTCTGCAGAGACGGAATATATTTCGACAAGATCTTGGTATCGGAATATAAACCTTTTAAGAGATCCAATAAGGCGAATCTTTTCATAGCCCTGGTCCAGTAGCCTGTTTCTCAGATAAAGATGACGTTTCAGGAAATCAGCATAATTGCTACTGGCCCTTGCAAAACGAATCAATTGCGAGATGTAAGCACCATATGCAGGAGAAGCTGGTATATTGCTGCGCATATTTGGAAAATTAATGATTTTAAAATTGAAATCGTCCCGTTTATCATAAATTTTAGTACTGAGTTGACCACTGTCGTCAAATTCGAGATATAAGTCCAAAAATGATGCGGACGAAGCTGTATCTGTGGTCTCTTTAACTTCCAGCTCTGGAGGATATATCAATGGAAGAAATTCTGTAAATCTAGAATTATTGATAGATAAAACGTCATCAATATACCTGTATGTGAAATTAAAGGCTCTAGCCTCATGAATCTTCTTATCTTTTACAAGCTTTTGAAGAAACTCCGACTCATATGAGTATAAAAATAAATCGACTAGAAGAGGGGCACATTTCGTACCCATTGATATGCCGACGACCTGTTGAAACATTGTCCCTCCAAAGGAGACAAACATGTTATCGATGAGGAACTCCAGCATACTGATCAGTTGTTCCTCGGAGTAGCATGTTTTACCTTTTTGAATTTTGTTTGAAAAATATGTGGAATTGTAACCTAACACAACAAATTTTGAGCCATAGTTTCTATGACTGAAAGCTTTGTGAATTGTTTCTTTTAAGCGGGTTTTTAATTTGTCATGCGGTAGGGTAGTATATAGAGTTGAAAAATCAAACGTTTTGATGGAGGATACCTGAGAGAAAGATCTTGATTTAAGGTTATCCAAAAGATCTTTAGAGTTTTTCAAAATCCACATGTGATTTATGCCACTACGGGAGTAAACAGTTTCACAATATTTCTGTTGTCCCTCTTTTACTGCAGATATAATCTTTGTCAGGTGAATAGACAATTCTTTAGTCGAACAAGTTGATGATCCCGCTATGTACCTTTCTTTGCATGGTGTCTTATGGAGCTTAGGTATCCAATATAAATAGGGTAAATCCTCAGACTCTTTACCAGAGGGAATGCTTAAAGAGGTCATGAAGGATCTGTGGTTAGCTAGGATTTCATCTTTGTCGAATGAAGTTGGTTTGTATGTGATATTACTAGAGGTGTTGCTATTTATGCCTAATTCCTTGATTAGGCATTCGAAGTAATATGATTTACATACAAACACGATATTGTTGGAAGCCTTGTCTGCAGGAACGATAACATATTTGTCATGAAGAGAGGAAAGACACTTAATAGCTTCTTGGTCTTTAAATACAGACTTAGGTCGACTATTAACACAATTTTTTAGTTTGTGAATCCGACCTTGTACTAGCTAGAGACCTAATTGTTCTAACCCAGTCTGACAAGGACTCTAACTCAGGATCTTGGTCTACTTCTCTCTTTATCCACCTTCTGGCATAATCTTCAATAGCATCCATAATTATCTTGAAATTATGTTTCCAATTGATGTGTTGATGTTCTCTGAATCTAAAACCATGAGAAATCACCTTTCGGAGACTCTCATGTTGAATGATATTCAGATCACCAGTGATTACATGTCCAGATGGGTTGTATTGAAAAGGAGAGTGGGAGCAGTCACAAGTCAGAGGATTCTTAAGGTACTCTTCTATGTTAATATCTTGCAATGCTTCTTTGTAGTTGAAAATTTTACGGCCAATGCTGTTAGTGTAGCTATAGGAGACAATGGGAACAGATTGATTTTTGAAATATGGTGGAATTTCTTTTACGACCTCTTTTCTATTAAGAATGTTGTTGATGTTAATAGCATCGATTCCTTTGTTAGCAAACGGAATATGGAGGAATTTTCTGTTGTTATCATGAAGAGGTTCAGATCGAACTGGTTCGAAAAGACGAAAGGACGTCACGTCACATATAATACTAGACATCTATGACGTGCTGTTTTGGCTTTGTAAACAAAAGGGTATAATAGAACAGCCAAATACGTCATGATCATCAGCGCGTGTAAGTCATAATGAATCGGGGATTTTTATACCCTTTTGTTTACAAAGCCAAAACAGCACGTCATATTAGAATTGCATTTCTAAAGAATACCATTGTAACCCAAATATAATATGGCTAATGTTGGTATAAACATATTTATACCTGATAAACTGGTATAATGTTACAATACACACACATTTTGTTTTAACATGACAGGATTCGGAAACAAGCTAAGCTTATACTAATCCGTCTCCTAGTTAATGTTTACAGCTCTTTACATTTGCATATATCTAAAAAATAGTTTTTGATTAAAATAAAAAAAAATATTACAAATAAAAAATTCCATTGTTCATCAATAATTGAAAATTCTATCGCGTGATAATTAGGTACGTCAAATTACTTGTTTACATCTCTTTGTAAGAAAACACAAACAAGAATTTAATTAAACAGGAAATTGGTGTCGTTTTCTTCACTACTTTTCAGAACCCCTGAAGGGAAAAAACCGTGACCTTGGAATGTTTTGATCTGTTACAATATTAATTACCAATGATTTGTTAAAACCGTTGGCAATTACAACTTATCGTTCAATTTCGTCCAGTAACGGCTTCCACCAAGTTTCCAATAATAGTTGTGCCTCTTACAAAGTCTCCAAATGTTTTAGTCACAATATAGCAAGGCTTCGGTATCAATCCCAACCATTTTTCATCCATTATTTTTCTGTTACTGTCTTTGGAGTTATTGTGAAAAATGAAAGAGCAAAATATAAAACGATAAATTGTAGGAAAAATGACTTTAATCATATACAGGTATTTCAGAAAAACATTCAGGGTTTTCCCTATAGAGAAAGTAATTTAATTTTCATCAGAAGAAATACAATAAGGTGTTCCTCTTTGGAAACATCCACAGAAAGATCTTGTGGTATTCTGTCGGTGAGATAGTCATTCGAAAAATAAAATTAACAACATAAAATGCATTCAACCGTAAACGTTATTCTTCGTCTGCTTTCCATAGTTTGCGATTGAAAAGTCATATTATTGTCTCAGGATTGTCCATTCACTATTGTCCCTTCGGTTTTCTCTTACGTTTATACTTGATATTATTTATAATGGCGGAGAAAGAGATGAGGTGTTGTATTTTTCAATCAGATCATTTATGTATCAATATGTTTTCATTCGTTATACTATACTGTCTGTCTGCCACAAGTTTTGTCGATAAATATCTCCAGTAAATTGAATCAAACATATCTTTTTAATTAAAAACATATACATGGCAAAGAAAGAGGAACTGGCTACAGTTTAGTATTGAAATAATTATCTTCTTTTTGCTCATTCTGTCAATGAAAACAAGAGACACAAACATGGCAGACGACTCTACAAAAATACAATAAACACGTGCATAAAATTTATATCGTGAGAAAACAAAATTAACCTTTCACGTTATATTAGAATGTTTGGCTTTATAGACAGTTTATTAATCAGTGATCAGTCATGTCATATATTGTCACCGATGTATTTTGCGGAAGTAAAATGTATTTAGAATAATTCGTTTGTTCTAAAGTGTTATAACGCGTCGTCCATAACAATCTAATTTAAATTATAGACCTCTCACTTGTTCCCCGTTATGTCTGAAGTGACCTTATATAATTAATATATAATGATATGATAAATACGGTTATGGCCTTTTTCGGCCAATCGGATTGCTCGTAGCATGTAAGACGGTTTAGTAACACTTTCAAAACTTCGAAATCGCTATTTTCATTGGATGGCACATAGGGTCACACGCATGTAACCCGTAATGGAATTTCCTCACATCTCACATCCGCAACATATCGGTAAAGAGGAGCAATCGGAAGCTCAGATTTTAATCAAATTGCATCCCTTGGAATTATTTGTATTATTTTGTATCTGTATATGACGTCCTTCTTTCGCTTTGCAAACAAACGAGCGATCAATCAGATGACAAATTATCGTCTGCTCGAATTTGGTAGCATAAATTGTGTGCGACATTGTCCGCAAACGTAGATATAAATTAGCGTCTTCCAATCAAAGTATACTATCGTATTTGTACTGTTAGACATATCAGAATCGAAATAGTTCATGCAAGCCAGAATGTGTTTTTAGTTTTAACATGGGTTGGCGGATATGAGTAAATTTTAGTAAAATACTAATATCCACCTACCCATGTTAAAACTCAAAACACATTCTGTATTCCATGATTTATTTCTTAATTTTCACTTGTTTGAGCAACAAATAGGTCTCCTGTTACTGGAAGAAATATTTCTGAGTGATTGAACGACGGTGTTGAATGGAAAATCTAACTATTAAAACCACCCCTTCAATCAGTTTAAATTACTCACTTATCACAATACCTAGATTATACAATACACAGTACTCGTGTACTAATGCTAATTATTCGTATTTAAGCTTGTATTTTGATATAGTTCTTAAACTCATACTGACTTATAGGTTCAACTGATCAGTAATTGTATTAACTAGTAATTATCAAAGGGTAGTAGTATGTGTACACGCATAGATTACATGTGTCCAAGGATTTATATAGTAGGATAGTAGGAAGGATATCCTACTAACTATATAAATCCTTGATGTGTCGTAATAATAAACATACTACTTATTACACATTATTTATTACCTTCTATACAAATATTGAATATATTGATGAGAAGAAATAGTGTGTTTATTTTAAGATGAATGTGTATTTTTTGTCTCTTTTCTGGTTGTCATTGTATTGTCTGTCCTTCTTCGAATTACGGCTTCACATTATCCCTTTGATAACCTCGAATGTTCGTGTTGATAATTGTTTTCCTTTTTCTTTTGGCAATTGCATTGTCTATCATTTTTCGATTTACTACTTCTGATTACCCCCTTTGATATCTTCAAACTACGATTTTATATACGATAGAATATCCCAGCAATGGTATCAATGTTCTGTTGCAATGTGTTTTGTTTAGGTGTTGTTAGAATTGACATTTGCCAATGGGAATGTGTACCTCAAGTAGTAACAGCCACGCGTGGTTTGAGTGAGTGAGTGAGTGAGTGAGTGAGTGATTGTTGTTTACCGCCAACTCAGCAATTTTTCAGCTATATCATGGCGGGAACCAGTTACTTTTCAATGAAATGATGATGAGGTTCGCTTTGTACTATACCAACACTCTTAGTTGAATTTTTCCAGTAATAGCTCACTGAAACAACAGTCCGCCCCACTCGGACACATTATCCTGATTCCGAGCCACACAGTCTGTTCTTTCTTCTTAATGCTACGTGCTTAGCGGAGAAGCAACAGTTACCATTTTAATAGTCTTTGGTTTGACCCGATCGGAGCTCGAACTCACGATTTGGTGTTTAACGCCACTTTCAACAATATTTCTGTTATATAGTGGCTGTCAGTTTAATTGGTGGAGGAAACTGGAGTACCGGGAGAAAACCACGAGCTGTCGCAAGTCACTGACAAACTTTATCACATAATGTTGTATCGAGTACACCTCGCCATGAGCGGGATTCGAGCTCACAATATTAGATGTGATAGACACTGATTGCACATGTAGATGTACACCCAAATAGCACATGGTCACGACCACGAAGGCCCCAACAAACGTATAAGAATACGACAACACGTGTAATGTGTCGTCAGTACGTGTATGTATACAGGGTTATTACTGTATGTAGATTAACGTATTTCATTCCTATTTATCAATAAATCTAAGCATTAGGACGATTAATGATTACTGATATATTATCAATATATACACAGGGGAAACAAATTGATAGGCGGAATATCTGGTTCATTAAGAACACATGCCTCCGAGAAACAAATATGCACACAATGATATATAAAAGAGAAGATTCGTCAAGTTGTAGTCGCTACACCAGAACTAATATGAACTCTCCATACTTTTCCAGTGGGTATCAAACTGTTGTCTCTTTCTGTTTAAATTTACTACATTGTTGAACTTGTTATCGTCCATAACATGCATTTAATATAACGTATCACCAATTACAAATTAGAAAAAAAAAAATATTCTCGTAGATATTTGCATAACAACGGAAGTAAATGTTAAATGAGTCATTTGTTGTAGCAACGACATTGTTGTCTCTCTTGCCTTACAGGACATTTGTTTCTTCATTCTAGCGTCCAATACACCTTGCATCATATGACTTAAGCAGAACGGTCTATTGTACATGGGCGTTTTTTTACAGCATAAGATTTGATTGGATGGTTTCATGCTTAATTAAAAAGGGGTCTTTGGATTGAAAATGTCAAGTTACCTAATCTGAATTAAAAAGTCGCGTTAAAAGATTATAAACGATGGATTTTCATATAGTGAAAATGTATAAAGATAAGGTGTCAACAAAAATGTCAAAAATATTTTTTATCAATGTGTGACGTAAAAGTGTCTTTGACATTTACTTCACTGAGTTTGGTGCTGCTTTGACAACTGTTTTGCCTGTTTTGTTCAAGTATTGTTATAGATACTGTTATAGTCACAGCCGGAGACTTTGAGCCGTAATGAAAGCGGGAGGTTTGGCGCTTTAAAATCTGATTCAACCCACCATTTCTTTAGAAATGCCTGTACCAAGTCAGAGTCATTACGGTTTTCACAGTTTTCCGGTTGTTGACTGATTTTGTCTGTTTATATACTTATGAGTTTTGACTTTCCCTTTGTAAGATTGTTCGGAGTTCGGTAATTTTGTTATTACCCTTATTTAACGTTTAAAACATACAACTGTAAATCCGAGTTAACATTTTATATTACAAATATAATACCTTTAATTAGAGAAACACCTTTGATCAAACGCGAATGAAGCCTCAAACATTAAAAATTATTTGGACAATAGGAATCATTCACCGCTTCTCCCGTTTGGTGACGCTGCTGTTCCATAAGTGGTTGCATGTGTGTTTGAATCATAAGTGTCATCGAGATTAAAACGTTCCGCTAACCACTTATGGAACAACAGCGACGTCTGTCGAAAGAAATTTAGTGACTGATCCCCATTGTTATTCCAGAAAAGGGTCGTAATCACTTAATTAAATATCTACATTTTATTCATATGACGGAGTCGATATTTCTGCTCATGGACCATTAGTCCACAAGGTATCATTCGACCAGTAAGTAGTGTTTCGGCCCTTAAACATGATTTAAAAAAACAAAATTAAATACATTTCCCAAAGAAGGCAATTATTTTTACATTAATGTTCATCTCCTTCAACCATGGGTTATGGGTGTCAATGGTACAATCATATGGGATAACATTTGATTGTTTGCTTCCAAAGATTTTTAGATTGTTTGACTTTCTCAACGTTTGAATTTGAGCGTACCTGATCAAGGTTATTCCAGAAACGTGTCGTGTAACTCAATACGGTTGTTTCGAATCATTTCCATTCTGTCAAAATTTTGTTATTTTCGTCCGCCAGATCACGTGATTTCAATGGAATGTAAAGCACTGGACTTCCGATGTCAATGTACATAAGAACAATTCCAATCGATATGTGCCGTTTTAACGTTCGATCCTCAAATTAAAAAAATCTTAACATTTTCTGTAAAAGACAGATATCACTTAAATTATTTTATTTGTATCAAAGACTTCATTGCAGAGATTACTTCTATAAAATTAAATTTGTTTTCTTTCTTTATTTGCTGCTGTCAGCACCATGAAAGGAAAACGATCTGCCTTTATATATTTCTGATATCAGACAGATAGTGGGGTACTGAACACCAGTATTTATTCAGCCGTTTCCTTGGGGTCTCCATATTACAATTACTTATAATCTACCGCATCTACGACTATGATAGGCTGACGTTGTCACAGTAATAGCGTAAACACCGGAAGTCGTCTGCCGTACCTTTCCGACGTCAAGACACGTAAAAGACGGAACGTGGTCGGAATTGACATGATTCGAAACAACCGTATTAGGTATCTACATTTATAAATATTTACATTTCAAAAATTTCATTCTTTCTTGGCCATCTTTTAATGCTCCATCCCCTTTCAATCAACACATTAGATGACGAGTTGCTAAACATGAATATCAAGTAAAGAATTGTTTATTTCTGTAAACAACCGTAAGAAAATAAAAAACAAACTTATTATAGATGACGTTGATTTATCCATATGATTAATATTAATATTCTAAACTTATTTAATTTAATGTGATGGAAGCAAAAACGCAATGGTTAATTGTTTCCACTTTTAGATATCTATTTTGAATCTCCTCCTTTGACTTCTATAAATAGCAAAAATAAGAATTAAAATAGATTTGTGTTCACATTTTATGTGATATACTATATACATCTCCCACCAGTGTGTCAGTTTTAACAGGAAGCATACAATTGATTCTAACATGACGTCCTTCAAAAATCCCACTAATACGTGAATTAAGAACATTAAGAAAATCAAATTGTTACAGTTTATCTCGATGATAATCCCTTTTCAGACAAATCTAGTTAATCTGGAAAAAAAATATTCAACATCGGAAGTTATATGAGTAATATCTTTAACTGTTGTAAGAACAACAAAAATGAATTCATTCTATAGTATACAATTATAGTCTTTTGTTGAGGTCAATACGAGTTGTTATGGACCTTCAAAACGATATTCACCGAAGCCTCT
Source organism: Bathymodiolus septemdierum (assembly GCA_963383655.1). Taxonomy (NCBI): domain Eukaryota; kingdom Metazoa; phylum Mollusca; class Bivalvia; order Mytilida; family Modiolidae; genus Bathymodiolus; species Bathymodiolus septemdierum. Next base: position 86,682,596 of record OY726522.1, on the reverse strand, counting down.
AAGGTCCATAGAAACTCGTATTAACCGATACAAAAGACTGTAATTGTTTTATTACATTAAAATAAAAAGTGAAAGTGAAACCAAGTCATTATGAAATTAATCACTTCATTATGACGTCATACATAATGCAATGGAAAGTGAAAGTGAAAGCGAGTCAATACGAGTTTTAATCAAACAATATCAAATTTTACGGAATGTCATGTGACAGCATGATAGCCAATCAAATTGTTTAAATAAAACCATTATGTAGTAATATACAATTAGTCTTTTGTTGAGGTCAATACGAGATTTTATGGACCTTAAAAACGATATTCACCGAAGCCTTTAGGCTGAGGTGAATATTGATTTCTAAGGTCCATAAAAACTTGTATTGACCGATACAAAAGCCTGTAATTGTTTTATTACATTAAAATGAAAAGTGAAAGTGAAACCAAGTCTCCGAGATTTCTGCAAATCTCCGTTTGACTTCTGCAAGCCCATCGCCTGCGTCGGACATGATGATTACTTGTTCATTCTAAAGTAACGCTAATACGACGATTCTGATTGGACGAAATTTCACATTACCTTTATGTCCATTGGTCGAATAGAAATAGAATTCACGTGATTCTTTTCATAGATTTCGTTAGAAAACGAAAGTGAAACCAAGTCAATACGAGTTTTAATCAAACAATATCAAATTTTACGGAATGTCAGGTGACAGCATGATAGCCAATAAAATTGTTTAAATAAAATCATTATGTAATAATTTGGATAATAAGTCATTTCCTCACATTATTCAATTAGTGTACATTTGTTTGTGCAGATTGATACTATTACATTAAGGTACATTTTCTGTGGATTCTGACGTCTTTACTATGCATATAATTGTTTTTTGTATGGACCGCAATATATTTTATTGCTTTGTATGGAACATGTCTTAATTTTAACTGTATTGTTTTGTATAAAACACCATAACTGACTTAATGTACATTTTATTGCTTTGTATGGAACACCGTAGATGTCTTACTTTAAATTTCATTGTTTTGTATTATTATGTTAATCTTATATTGGTAGCACAAGCTACATCTTTCTTACAATTTAGGAAAGTCTGACTTACTGATATAAGTTTTATATCAATTTATATAAGGTACAGTGGCAAGATATACTTTTTTATCCTGCAATCAGTACATTTGCTGTACAAATATGCTACATTGTATACGAATAAATGTTTGCTTTATTCGTACTAGACGAATACACTTTTCAGCCTACGAATAAACTTTTAAACCTACGAATAAACTGTTAAGCCCCGCCTATATATATTCCGGAACTACATTGTTTGTGTTTTTGCTCTCCTGTGAAGGAGTTAAAATATTAACCGTAACCAATGTCAATAATCGACGTCGTCTTTTTCTAATAAATGTTTTCGTTCTCACTATTTGTAAATTTACAAACCGACAAAATGAAACTAATAATTTTAAAATTTCATATTTTTTATACATATTTTACGATAAAAAAAATCCTAGAAGTCAATAAAAAACAAAACAAAAATCTTAAACAAATCCGAATCATTTATAACTTGACAGGGAAGCTTTGAAAACAAAACAAAAGCAGCTAAAACTACAGGACAAAGGGAATAAACCAAAGAGGGCATGCCCTCCAACAGATGAGGAAATTAACATCCTTTATAACAGAAACGTTCTGGGCAGTCACACACCACAATCTTTACTAAACACACTTATATGGTTAAATAACTCAGTACAGTTTGAACATCAAACTCTAAGATTACTACATATATTTTATTATAAGATTTCTTCATATTAAATGTTCAATTAATACACATCAATTACTTCAACATATCAGATAGTAGATTTCTTCAAGGTGAAAAGATCACATATTCCTGCTATTGCATCAAGTCACTTTAAAATTATAGATAATTATTTATATTCTGAATTCTTTATGACACCACAACATATCTATATAATTTGTTTTAACCATTTGGAATAATTGTATTCAGTCACTTCCTCCAATCATTTCGCATCTTTTTTTAAAACATTTTTTTCTTTTGCAAAATTCCAACAAAGTTGTATGATTTGTCAGTTGAAACTAGTGTTTTATCTGCTGGAATTCTACTCACTGTTGATCAGGATTACAGTACATTTTTTATTTTGTGCAATTCCATTTGAAACTGATTCACATACCTCTGGCCTGTATGCAACAACTGAGTGATAGTTCTTGAAAAATGTCCTTTGTTTAATCAGATCTTTATAAAACGTTCATAGGTTTTTATGCAATTATTTCTTTCATATATATAGTCTTTGCACTTATTTCAAACATCACATGTTAGACCATTAATCCAGCCATTCATCTGAAAGACATTAATATATCATTGATTATAATTAAAATACATGTTATTATATATTTACTAATAAAATAACAAGAAAAAAGGAACAAAATGCAGACTAAATTTGCAATGTTTGAATATTTGAAACTTCAAGCTTTCATAATGCATTTTTGAATGATCCGACTCAGAAAATATATTCGCACATTAGTCATTACTCGCAACAGCCAACATTATCATGTAAATATTGTTCATTCCAGAAAAATATATCCTTCACTCTAATATTTTTCTGGTCACAACACTTCTGCAATAAACCTATGTCCATAATATTCTTGGTTCCTTAGTGACATCGCATTATGTAATTTACCAATCAATGGATTATGGTTTAATAATAGCAAATTTGATATGAAGAAAATAGTTGGTGGGGATTCTACATACATGTAGACTTCAATGCATATTAATTCATTTGATTATGATATGCAAACAGAAGTTAAATATAGTAATTAAAATCATATCTGGTGCTTGTTGACACTAAATCAGATCTCTATTTTGATTTTCTTCAATTTAACGTGTATATATATGAAAGTTTTATTTTATTCTATAAAAATAAATTCCAATTTTCCATTGAAACCTATGTAAAGTCCAGAAGATTGGTATTAGCTTCTTCTCCTTTATATACTTGCATTGTCGCAAAATACATAATTTATTTGTACGAGCTTTAGAAACACAAGAGGTAGAATATTATTTTTTTTTGTCGCGCAAAGCGCACATTTTTTTTCTCCAGAATTCAACATTAGGTTATATGACAAAAACTCTGAATCAGATTATTTTTTTTTCCTCCACCAAAATCAGAATATTTTTTTCAGCAACATTGGGAATCAGAATATTTTTTTGGAAAAAATTCATAACCCCCCCTTCAAGTTAAATGGTCGTTCCCTAACAGAAATGCTTTTCAGCAAACTTACCTCGTAAAACCTCCACAAATTCTACAGCCAGTAGCACTTCTGATGTTTCGTGTCGAAGCAATCCCGATGTTCCTTCTTACAGTTCCAATACAAATATGTCAAGTCAAATTAGTTCTATGTTTTACGGCGTGGTCATCCACAGGCGCTTGTGTAGAGTCAAAAATATGCTCGCTCTGTACCTAAAATACCACAAGGCCGGACTCACTCCTACTACCCCTGTCACTTCAATCGCTATTTTCCCTGTCAAAATGTCGATAGGACGCAAATCGCTTACTAATTTGCGTAGTGAAATGATTTTTCTTCAAGGAAAACCCGTTTTTTATATCTTCCTACCATCTACACCCCCATACTGACAGATAATCCTCAGATTTTGTTGACAATGGACACCTAAGTGGCAGCAAAGCGAAAGTAGGTCACGTGCGACATATTTCCGCCTTTAGGTCGTTCTCGGGTTTTATCATTGCCTTACGAAACATACCTGAGAAGTTCAGAAAGAAAAGTTCGGGAAACGTAATTATATATCAGTATTGTTACTGTATAATTATAATGTTTTTTTAAATACAATTATTTCCTATGCCTTATTTTTAGTATTATATGCATACCAAGAAGCACTGAAGTTTTCATTCATTTTGTCAGTCATATCATTGTATTTTGGCGCCTTGTAATGTTTCTAGTGTTTAGTAATTATATATGATAAAACCCGAGAACGACCGAAAGGCGGAAATATGTCCACGCGACCTACTTTCGCTTTGCTGCCACTTAGGTGTCCATTGTCAACAAAATCTGAGGATTATCTGTCAGTATGGAGGTGTAGATGGTAGGAAGATATAAAAAAACGGGTTTTCCTTGAAGAAAAATAATTTCACTACGCAAATTAGTAAGCGATTTGGGTCCTATCGACATTTTGACAGGGGAAATAGCGATTGAAGTGACAGGGGTAGTAGGAGTGAGTCCGGCCTTGTGGTATTTTAGGTACATAGCGAGCATATTTTTGACTCTACACAAGCGCCTGTGGGTCATCCATAACAAATGGTGAATGTGTACACAATTTTCACAAATGACTTATATCCCAATAACTGAGCATTTGAGTGTTTGACATCGTTGTTAAATACATTTCCGTGAATCAGTTCAGTTTGTTGAGATACATGATTAATCTTTCTGTTTTCTCTACTCTACCTAGTTTACTTAAGACATGCTCGAATCGTCGATACATGTATACATTTGTGTGTTGCTTTCACATGTTTACAAACTGTGTGGGTCATACTTAAATACGCCTGCAGTAGTAACCAGGTAAATATATACGCCTGTGTGTCATACAAAGGTGGACGCTTGCAACTATATGGTTCTTTTTTATTTTTTTTTTTTTAATATAGACTAGTAAAAGGAATATATCGGATGTTTAATATTTGATATAAAAAAATAAAAATAAAAGTGAACCATATAGTTGCAGGCGTATACCTTTTCACACAGGCGTATATATTTACCTGGTTACTACTGCAGGCGTATTTAAGTATGACCGCATGTGACGTATGATCGATAAATTAATGTGTTTTCATATCTATGAAAAACATATTAAATATATATTTTTCAGGTTCTAAGCTATCAATTTTCTATATAGATTTTCATCTTAATCAATAAATCTTCATTTAAATAAAGTTATTTCACTTCCTTTTGAGAACTATTTGTTCGCGAATTTTTGTCGGCAAAAATTTTTTGGTATTTTACTACGCCAAATAGTGAGGATTCCGTTGCATTAAAAAATGCATTTTTACGAGTTAAGATTATTTTTTAGGACATCGTGGATTGCAGGATAAATACAATATTGGTCTGTTGACGGTAAATATAGAATTTATTTGACTCGGCGCGAAACGGGGAGAAAGACTCGCTAAAAGCTCGTCTTTCACCCCGTTTCTTAGCCTCGTCAAATAAATTCTATATTTACCGTCAACAGACCAATATTGTATATATATGTATCCAGTATAAAGTGGAAGATGGATACACACACTAGTATCAATCCACTCCAAAATGTTGGTTTTGACATTAGAAAGGTAATCTTGAATTCAGCATAGAATACAAATTTAAACATTTTTGTGCAATGAATTTTTGTTCTGGTCGTATTTATTAGCTTTGTAGCAAATCTTCAACCATTGAATATGTTAAAATAATACTAAAATATATCCTATGTTGTATTTTCCCTATTTGTCTTTGTTAGCGAGCCGCTCAATATAATGTTTTCTTCCGGATTTTGTCCGAACTCGTTTTTGGCCTTAGATATACAATAGCAAAAAACATGTCGTCTGACAGATTCGCTTCGGTTCATATAATATTTTGTGGGTGACATCCTGGTCCATAAACTGCCATATGGCCCTTAGTGCCATGAACTATTTGTTAAATATTGTACATGCTGGAAAAATAGTCCTTCAATTATTCCAAGTATGTTAATTTCAATATTAGATTCTAGGTCTATATTTTTTTCTCGCTCAGCCAATATATGATGGATGCGCCCCACCCCCAGCTGTTGTGTTTTACAACATGTTGTCTGATGTTTCCTTTTCTGATAAACAAAATCTACATTGATTTATCGACTGCTTTGAAATTTTATTAGCTTCTTATTTTTGTATATAATTCTGTTTATAAACGTTAAATGGAAAGATTTTCATTTCAACAAAAGTAATAGTATTTACTTGAAAGAATTAGAGCCATTCAACCTCTTATACGTAGTGATAAGTTGACCCAATAATACTGTCAGACTCTCATGACGCAATAATACTGGCAGATTGTCATGACGCAATACTACTGATAGACTGTCATCTTAAATATATACGTGCATTGTTGTAAAATATCAAATTTATTTGTACGAGCTTTATAAACAAATTTAAAAAGCGAGCTTTTCTAGCCTGTTTCGTAGCGAGTGCATATTAATTTGATATTGAACGACAATGTACGTATATTGTGCTTATCCAGCAATATCAAATAGTTCAAAATACCTGCCAAAATGTCTGAAAATAACTGAAACAGGCGTCGTTTTATTCGTTTGCAATTAATGTCGCTCTACATGAATCAGGTAACAGATATGCTTTATTACGTCCATAACCGAATAACACTGAAATTTATTTGACCCCTTGTATTAGTACTCAAAATCAAACAGATACAGGATAAAACGTCACTACACATGTCATAGCTGACATAGCAATACTGTGGAGTTGTTCTTGTAAAAAGAAATAATGACAGTCTATCATCCAAAAACGTCAATATACACCCTACTTCCTACTATTAGCTAAGCAATGGTGATTATGTTGTTTTCTGCATCTGAAGGAATTTTGCCCCAATGACATATTTGACATTCTCCCAGAAAATCATCCATTTTGAATATGACAACCGTGTTATCTTCATGTAGAAAACATATTTAGATGAGAACATAATGGTGTTTTAGCAGAAAAATTTGAAGAACATTTTGAGTATGTTTTAAAGATTATTTTCAGTTTTTCATGTGTTTTTTAGGAAACTGATTAATATAAGCGTTACGCTTGTTTCCGAATCCTATGTTTTATTGGATTATGGAATTTTTTTTGTATGTTATTTATCAATAAAATATGTTTAAATCAAGAACATTTCCGAAATAGAATCTAAATCACAGTTTTAGAGATTTTGTCTCTTTCGATGATTTTGATGTTTGATTTTTAAATTGTTCCGACAGTGTGGTATTTTAGAATTGTTTCGACAGTGTGGTATTTTCATTTTTATTTTCATTTTATTACTCAAACATTGATATTTACTATGTCAAAACAGTATTTTTCGGTAAATCATGCTAATATACTTTACATTTCCAAGATATCCTGTTTACAATATACAAACATGATTCAAGACACATAAAGATAGTTCTTAATGGGGAAATTTACAAAGGCAAAACAAATAATCTTCGGCATGATATTCATTAATAAAACGTAATGCTCATTATTTCATCAAATGTTGACAGAAGAAAATCAGAATTTAAGAAAGAGATAGATTAAAAAGCACGATAATTACTTATGACGGAACAGGTTAAAAACGGGATTAATTCTTACTTGTGTGTAAAAAGTAAAAAACACGGCACTGATATACATGATGAAACAGGAAAAACAGCACACTGAATTATGACAGAGCAGGGAATACACAACACTGACATATAACGGAACCCTTAAAGACGACACACTGACATAAGAATAGTTTGAAGATACCAAAGTGGTAATTAGAATCCGTATATCGAAGAAGAACAGACAAAACAATGGCCAAAAGAAAAAGTACAAAAGGACAAACAACGATCTACAAAACATACACATAAAACTAAAGATCTAGTAACACGAACACCACTTAAAACTGGGGTTGAACTCAGGTGCTCCGGAAGGGTAAGGAGTTCCTGTTCCACTAGTGGTACCCGTCGCGTTAATCTAGTTACAAACCCGATGATAAGTCGTGAATGAGGAAAGGACCGGACGGAACTGGTAAAACATTTCACTGACTTAAAACGAAACAGGTGAATACATAATACTGACTTATGACGGAAGTAGTAAATACATCTTATTAATAACAGAACAAGTAAAACAACACGATACTGATTTATGCCAGAACCGGTAACACATTTCACTTATGAGGGAACAGATCACAAACATCACACTGGGTTATGACGAACCGGTAAAACTCTTAACTTATCATTGAACAAGTAAAAAACATGATACTGACTTATGACTGAACAAGTAAAAACATGACACTGGGTTATGACAAACCGGTAAAACTCTTAACTTATCACTGAACAAGTAAAACATGATACTGACTTATGACGACACCAGTGAAATACTACACTTTTCACGGAATAAGTAAACACACCACACTGACATATAACGACACCGGTGAAAACACCACACTGACTTATAGCGACACCGGTGAAAACACCACACTGACTTATAACGACACCGATGAAAACACCACACTGACTTATAACGACACCGATGAAAACACCACACTGACTTATAACGACACCGATGAAAACACCACACTGACTTATAACGAAACCGATGAAAACACCACACTGACTTATAACGACACAGGTGAAAACACCACACTGACTTATAGCGACACTGGTGAAAACATCACAATGACTTATAGCGACACTGGTGAAAACACCACACTGACTTATAGCGACACCGGTGAAAACACCACACTGACTTATAACGACACCGATGAAAACACCACACTGACTTATAGCGACACCGATGAAAACACCACACTGACTTATAACGACACCGATGAAAACACCACACTGACTTATAGCAACACCGATGAAAACACCACACTGACCTATAACGACACCGATGAAAACACCACACTGACTTATAACGACACCGATGAAAACACCACACTGACTTATAACGACACCGGTGAAAACACCACATTGACTTATAGCAACATTGGTGAAAACACCACACTGACTTATAGCGACACTGGTGAAAACACCACACTGACTTATAGCGACACTGGTGAAAACACCACACTGACTTATAACGACACTGGTGAAAACACCACACTGACATATAACGACACCGGTGAAAACACCACACTGACTTATAGCGACACCGGTGAAAACACCACACTGAATTATAGCGACACCGGTGAAAACATCACACTGACTTATAGCGACACCGGTGAAAACACCACACTGACTTATAGCGACACCTGTGAAAACACCACACTGACTTATAGCGACACCGGTGAAAACATCACACTGACATAACGACACCGGTGAAAACACGATACTGACTTATAGCGACACCTGTGAAAACACCACACTGACTTATAACGACACCGGTGAAAACACCACACTGACTTATAGCAACACTGGTGAAAACACCACACTGACTTATAACAACACCTGTGAAAACACCACATTGACTTATAGCGACACCGGTGAAAACACCACACTGACTTATAGCGACACCGGTGAAAACACCTCACTGACTTGTAGCGACTTCGTTGAAAACATCACACTGACATAACGACACCGGTGAAAACACGATACTGACTTATAGCGACACCTGTGAAAACACGATACTGACTTATAGCGACACCTGTGAAAACACGATATTGACTTATAGCGACACCTGTGAAAACACCACACTGACTTATAACGACACCGGTGAAAACACCACACTGACTTATAGCAACACTGGTGAAAACACCACACTGACTTATAACAACACCTGTGAAAACACCACATTGACTTATAGCGACACCGGTGAAAACACCACACTGACTTATAGCGACACCGGTGAAAACACCTCACTGACTTGTAGCGACTTCGTTGAAAACATCACACTGACATAACGACACCGGTGAAAACACGATACTGACTTATAGCGACACCTGTGAAAATACGATACTGACTTATAGCGACACCTGTGAAAACACGATATTGACTTATAGCGACACCTGTGAAAACACCACACTGACTTAAAACAACACCGTTGAAAACACCACACTGACTTATAGCGACACTGGTGAAAACACCACACTGACTTATAACAACACCTGCGAAAACACCACACTGACTTATAGCAACACCGATGAAAACACAACACCGACTTATAACGACACCGGTGAAAACACCACACTGACTTATATAGACACCGATGAAAACACCACACTGACTTATAAAGACACCGGTGAAAACACCACACTGACTTATAACAACACCGGTGAAAACAGGACACTGACTTATAGCGACATCGGTGAAAACACCACACTAACTTATAACTACACCTGTGAAAACACCAGACTTATAACGACACCGGTGAAAACACCACACTGACTTATAGCGACACCGGTGAAAACACCACACTGACATATAACAACACCGGTGAAAACACGACACTGACTTATAGCGACACTGGTGAAAACACGACACTGACTTATAACAACACCGGTGAAAACAACACACTGACTTGTAACGAAACCGGTGAAAACAACACACTGACTTAAAACGACACCGGTGGAAACATCACACTGACTTATAACGACACCGGTCAAAACAACACACTGACTAATGATGGAGCAGGTAAATCACCACGATGACTAATGGTGGAGCAGGTAAATTACCACACTGATTAATGATAGAGCAGGTAAATCACTACACTGACTAATGGTGGAGCAGGTAAATCACCATGCTGACTAATGGTAGAGCAGGTAAATGACCATGCTAACTAATGGTGGAGCAGGTAAATCACCACTCTAATTAATGGCGGAGCAGTTAAAACACCACACTGACTAATGGTGGAGCAGGTAAAACACCACGCTGACTAATGGTGGAGCAGGTAAAACACCACACTGACTAATGGTGGAGGAGGTAAATCACCACACTGACTAATGGTGGAACAGGTAAATCACCACACTGAATAATGGTGGAGCAGGTAAATCACCACACTGAATAATGGTGGAGCAGGTAAAACACCACACTGACTAATGGTGGAGCAGGTAGATCACCACACTGACTAATGGTGGAGTAGGTAAATCATAACGCTGATTAATGGTGGAGCAAGTAAATCACCACACTGAATAATGGTGGAGCAGGTAAATCACCACGCTGACTAATGGTTGAGTAGATAAAACACCACACTGACTGACTAATGGTGGAGCAGGTAAATCACCACGCTGACTAATGGTGGAGCAGGTAAAACACACTGACTAATGGTGGAGCAGGTAAATCTCCACGCTGACTAATGGTGGAGCAGGTAAAACACCAAACTGACTAATGGTGGAGCAGGTAAATCACCACGCAGATTAATGGTGGAGCAGGTAAATCACCACACTGACTAATGGTGGAGCAGGTAAATCACCACGCTGACTAATGGTGGAGCAGGTAAAACACCACACTGACTAATGGTGGAGCAGGTAGATCACCACAATGACTAATGGTGGAGCAGGTAAATCATAACGCTGATTAATGGTGGAGCAGGTAAATCACCACACTGAATAATGGTGGAGCAGGTAAATCACCACGCTGACTAATGGTGGAGTAGATAAAACACCACACTGACTGACTAATGGTGGAGCAGGTAAATCACCACGCTGACTAATGGTGGAGCAGGTAAAGCACACTGACTAATGGTGGAGCAGGTAAATCACCACGCTGACTAATGGTGGAGCAGGTAAAACACCACACTGACTAATGGTGGAGCAGGTAAATTACCACGCTGACTAATGGTGGAGTAGATAAAACACCACACTGACTGACTAATGGTGGAGCAGGTAGATCACCACACTGACTAATGGTGGAGCAGGTAAATCATAACGCTGACTAATGGTGGAGCAGGTAAATCACCACACTGACTAATGGTGGAGGAGGTAAATCACCATGCTGACTAATGGTGCAGTAGATAAAACACCACACTGACTGACTAATGGTGGAGCAGGTAAATCACCACGCTGACTAATGGTGGAGCAGATAAAACACACTGACTAATGGTGGAGCAGGTAAATCACCACGCTGACTAATGGTGGAGCAGGTAAAACACCACACTGACTAATGGTGGAGCAGGTAGATCACCACACTGACTAATGGTGGAGCAGGTAAATCATAACGCTGACTAATGGTGGAGCAGGTAAATCACCACACTGACTAATGGTGGAGCAGGTAAATCACCACGCTGACTAATGGTGGAGTAGATAAAACACCACACTGACTGACTAATGGTGGAGCAGGTAAATCACCACGCTGACTAATGGTGGAGCAGATAAAACACACTGACTAATGGTGGAGGAGGTAAATCACCACGCTGACTAATTGTGGAGCAAGTAAAACACCACATTGACTAACGGTGGAGCAGGTAAATCACCACACTGACTAATGGTGGAGCAGGTAAATCACCAAGCTGACTAATGGTGGAGCAGATAAAACACACTGACTAATGGTGGAGAAGGTAAATCACCACGCTGACTAATTGTGGAGCAAGTAAAACACCACATTGACTAACGGTGGAGCAGGTAAATCACCACACTGACTAATGGTGGAACAGGTAAATCACCACACTGAATAATGGTGGAGCAGGTAAAACACCAACGTGACTAATGGTGGAACAGGTAAAACACCACGCTGACTAATGGTGGAGCAGGTAATTTACATACCACTCTACTATTGCTTAGAAGTAAACTATACAGTAGCATTTTAATGTAAATGAATGAATGAATGACTTGTTAATTATTTTGAAATAAAACAATGAAAAATGTGAAACAAATGGCTTAGATGGTACATTATGTCCACGAAAGTAATTAATGCCTTTTTTAAATTAAATGGATACACCACTCCAGGGAAATATTCATTTTAATATGAGCTTTTAGTTAAATGTGAATGGCTCCGAGATTTAATGGTTTAACTAGATTTAAGTTTTAATTGCTTTTCTTATGGAAAGTGCTGTTTAATGTTGTCGATTCTAATTAAGTTTAGTTAAATGATCGGTAAGCTGGGAAAACATGATTTTCTTCAATGCTTTCTTAGAAATGGCAGATGCTATTATATTTGTAGAATAACGTGACTATTATGTTGTAATTGTTAAGTGGAGGTTGATTGTGTGGAAGAAATTAAAATAAAATTCTTAAAATTATCTACTAGATGCAAGAGGAATTTTTTTTATTTCTTTTCTTTTTTTTCCTTTTTTTTTTCTTTTCCTTTTTCTTACAAAAAATACAATATCGGTAAATGATAGCATTAATTAACGACCGACGCTGATTTTAATGTCATCTGAAATCTTCGAATATGTCATTAGAATTGAATTAAACTACGAACATAAATGGAACTGCCAAATCACCTCTTAAATGTGTAGGTCGACCAACCACATATACTGGATCAAAAACAGCATTTGCATTAAATAGATTGAAGACAGAAATAGCTAATTGTTGGGATGAGGATCATCTTGTTGATAAAAAATAATATTTCAAGCTCTCAGCTAAACCCTGCCCCGTTATGAACTCGATAAACGTATTCATTTTTACGTTCCGCCATTATAATAACAGATTAATATCGAAATGTTCTATTTGATGAGTAAAACAAAAAGTACACTGTTGGGAATCATTGTCACTAAATAAATTTAATATATGATTGATATGTATAATTCATATGCTGGTCGTTTTGTTAGATTGGTATTAAGATTAATAAGTTATTTATACTCCAGAGAAAACAGCCATTTCTAATCTCCATCTTTTACAACTGATTTCATTATCTTTTTAATGATCATATAATTTATTGTCATCTTTATTACGTGGTGCACTTCACTGTCATTGTAAATTGAAAGTTAACGAGCATGGTTACATCTGAAATTATTACGTAAATATATATGGTTCCAATTACGTCAATCTACATGTTACCAGTTACGTCATTGTGAATATTTCCTTTCCTGTTTTCTAATGACTTTGCTTCAATATCTACGATTCCAATTTTCCAATGACGTCAATATGTATGATTCCAATTTTCCAATGACGTCAATATGTATGATTCCAATTTTCCAATGACGTCAATATGTATGATTCCAATTTTCCAATGACGTCAATATGTATCCCACCTGTTGTAGTTTCATTTGTAATCTTTCATTGTATGTAACATTCGTGTAAAATCGACTGTGCATGTACGTATCATATTGAAGTGTTCAGTCCAATGAACACGAGCGTATTTATACGTGTTGTGATACAATTGACGAGAAATTGACTGTAAATTCACATTTTAGATACAGCCTCCGTACATAAAATCATACGAAATTGACTGCAAGTTGGTGTGTTAAATACAGCGTTCGTACATAAAAGTCATATTAAATCAGCTGTACGTTTGGCGTATTAAAATACAGCATTTGTACATGAAAGTTCCATTTAATCACCTCTACACTGTTGAATTAAATATATCGTTCCTACAACAAAATCATAAGACGCCGATTTCCAGTTAGTATTGAATACAGCGTTCGCACATAAATAAAGAAGAGCTTGAAGATACCAAAGGGGTAATCAGAATCCATATATCGAAGACGAACAGACAACACAATGGTCCTAAAGACAGGTTAGAGAAAACAAAAGAGACAATGAAGTATGGATAACTTAAAGACACCGGTAGCACTGGGTACACACGACATAGGACGAAGACAAAGAATTCAAAAACACACAACACAGTAAGCTAAACAGATGAGCAACACAGACCCCACCAAGTGTTATAAAGCCGCCTGCACGTGGATGTATTACATAAAAGTCTAAAGAAATTGACTGTAATTTGTCATATCAAACATAACATTCGTATATAAAAGTGATGAAAATCCGACTGCGTGTTGGCGTATTAAATACAGTTTCCGTACATAAAAGTCTTCAGAAATTGACGGTAGGTTGGCGTTTCCTATATAGCTTCCGTAATGATGTTGCTGCAAGTTGAATTAGACTTTAATGCAAATTATTTGAATACTGTCTCAGTGGTAGATAAAATAACGTCATCTTCCATAGCCTTTGTTAAATATCCTGTATATAACAATCAAACGGTATATCATTTTGATATATTTCCGTTGTCGGATTTTTGAATAGAATAAAAAAGACATGGCTGTTCTATTTATACAGTCAATAATTTCCTTTAGATTTCCTGTGTTACCATTGTGTGTGATGAGAAAAATAATATAATTGGTGTGCTATTAAAATATAAATCAACTGTTGATAGGGTCTATTTACCATCAGAAATATTTATATAAAAAAAAAACACACAAAAAAAACCACGGGTGAATCATGAAATTGAAAATTAATTGAAAATTATTATATTTTTCATTATGTCATTTAGACATGTACAAGTACAAGGCTTAACAACCTATTTTCAGGTCTTATAACATGCATACCGCTGTTTCTGTTTATTGATAAGAATGGAAAAGCAAGTAATATTAATGAGGTCTCTACGTTATACTAAAATAAATGACTCAAAATTACTAATTTGTTATTTTTCTTAAATAAAATAAAATTGCTGTCTTCAAAATAGGGTAAAATAAATGATAGTATTGTACAGCGGGATACGTGTTCAGAAGTTGTATCATGTAGAATAAATGATAGTATTGTACAGCGGGATACGTGTTCAGAAGTTGTATCATGTAGAATAAATGATAGTATTGTACAGCGGGATACGTGTTCAGAAGTTGTATCATGTAGAATAAATGATAGTATTGTACAGCGGGATACGTGTTCAGAAGTTGTATCATGTAGAATAAATGATAGTATTATACAGCGGGATACGTGTTCAGAAGTTGTATCATGTAGAATAAATGATAGTATTGTACAGCGGGATACGTGTTCAGAAGTTGCATCATGTAGAATAAATGATAGTATTGTACAGCGGGATACGTGTTCAGAAGTTGTATCATGTAGAATAAATGATAGTATTATACAGCGGGATACATGTTCAGAAGTTGTATCATGTAGAATAAATGATAGTATTGTACATCGGGATACGTGTTCAGAAGTTGCATCATGTAGAATAAATGATAGTATTATACAGCGGGATACGTGTTCAGAAGTTGTATCATGTAGAATAAATGATAGTATTATACAGCGGGATACGTGTTCAAAAGTTGTATCATGTAGAATAAATGATAGTATTGTACAGCGGGATACGTGTTCAGAAGTTGTATCATGTAGAATAAATGATAGTATTGTACAGCGGGATACGTGTTCAGAAGTTGTATCATGTAGAATAAATGATAGTATTGTACAGCGGGATACGTGTTCAGAAGTTGTATCATGTAGAATAAATGATAGTATTGTACAGCGGGATACGTGTTCAGAAGTTGTATCATGTAGAATAAATGATAGTATTGTACAGCGGGATACGTGTTCAGAAGTTGTAACATGTAGAATAAATGATAGTATTGTACAGCGGGATACGTGTTCAGAAGTTGTATCATGTAGAATAAATGATAGTATTGTACAGCGGGATACGTGTTCAGAAGTTGTATCATGTAGAATAAATGATAGTATTATACAGCGGGATACGTGTTCAGAAGTTGTATCATGTAGAATAAATGATAGTATTGAACAGCGGGATACGTGTTCAGAAGTTGTATCATGTAGAATAAATGATAGTATTATACAGCGGGATACGTGTTCAGAAGTTGTATCATGTAGAATAAATGATAGTATTATACAGCGGGATACGTGTTCAGAAGTTGTATCATGTAGAATAAATGATGGTATTGTACAGCGGGATACGTGTTCAGAAGTTGTATCATGTAGAATAAATGATAGTATTGTACAGCGGGATACGTGTTCAGAAGTTGTATCATGTAGAATAAATGATAGTATTGTACAGCGGGATACGTGTTCAGAAGTTGTATCATGTAGAATAAATGATAGTATTGTACAGCGGGATACGTGTTCAGAAGTTGCATCATGTAGAATAAATGATAGTATTATACAGCGGGATACGTGTTCAGAAGTTGTATCATGTAGAATAAATGATAGTATTATACAGCGGGATACGTGTTCAGAAGTTGTATCATGTAGAATAAATGATAGTATTGTACAGCGGGATACGTGTTCAGAAGTTGTATCATGTAGAATAAATGATAGTATTGTACAGCGGGATACGTGTTCAGAAGTTGTATCATGTAGAATAAATGATAGTATTGTACAGCGGGATACGTGTTCAGAAGTTGTATCATAATGCAATGCGTAATAAACCAAACAAAGAAGAAACAAATCAATCGTCAAAATGCAGATATTCTGTTTCTAGTACCACTACAGCAGTTGACGTATTTTCTGCATGACGAACGTAATGAACGATGGTACAGGACTAAATTAACTACGATTGGTTAAAAGTGCTGATTTGAAAATGAAAACAATTAGATATTAGAATGTCCCTCAATTTTCATTTAGTTTCTGCAAACATGTATTCCTTGTCAACAGCAATTCAACATGTCAGATTCCATGAACAAGGCAGAACGTTATTGAATTCAATTCTGTATTAGAAAGCTGTATTATCACGTGATGATAAAATGGCAGATTGAGTAAACAATTTTCAATTTCTATCATTACCGAAAGTCTAAAATACAAAGCTTATCAAAATAAAGGCATAGACCATGGTGGATGAAAGAACAGATTTAAAAAATGAATGATTGAATTATTGTCAAAATTAATCAACATATATGTTGTGCTTGGTAGAACTTGTGAATACATTGGTTTTCGTGTTTGCAAGAACTGGAGACCATAATTGTTTGTTGTGCTTGGTAGAAGTGGTGATGACCATTGTTTGTTGTGCTTGGTAGAAGTGGTGATTACCATTGTTTGTTGTGCTTGGTAGAAGTAGTGATCACCATTGTTTGTTGTGCTTGGTAGAAGTAGTGGTCACCATTGTTTGTTGTGCTTGGTAGAAGTGGTAATTACCATTGTTTGTTGTGCTTGGTAGAACTGGTGATTACCATTGTTTGCTGTGTTTGGTAGAAGTAGTGATTACCATTGTTTGCTTGGTAGAAGTGGTGATTATCATTGTTTGTTGTGTTTGGTAGAAGTGGTAATTACCATTGTTTGTTGTGCTTGGTAGAACTGGTGATTACCATTGTTTGCTGTGTTTGGTAGAAGTAGTGATTACCATTGTTTGCTTGGTAGAAGTAGTGATTACCATTGTTTGTTGTGTTTGTTTGAAGTGGTAATTACCATTGTTTGTTGTGCTTGGTAGAACTGGTGATTACCATTGTTTGCTGTGTTTGGTAGAAGTAGTGATTACCATTGTTTGCTTGGTAGAAGTGGTGATTATCATTGTTTGTTGTGTTTGGTAGAAGTGGTAATTACCATTGTTTGTTGTGCTTGGTAGAACTGGTGATTACCATTGTTTGTTGTGCTTGGTAGAAGTGGTGATTACCATTGTTTGTTGTGCTTGTTTGAAGTAGTGATTACCATTGTTTGTTGTGTTTGGTAGAACTGGTGATTACCATTGTTTGTTGTGCTTGGTAGAACTGGTGATTACCATTGTTTGTTGTGCTTGGTAGAAGTGGTGATTACCATTGTTTGTTGTGCTTGGTAGAAGTGGTGATTACCATTGTTTGTTGTGTTTGTTTGAAGTAGTGATTACCATTGTTTGTTGTGTTTGTTTGAAGTAGTGATTACCATTGTTTGTTGTGTTTGTTTGAAATGGTGATTACCATTGTTTGTTGTGTTTGGTAGAACTGGTGATTACCATTGTTTGCTGTGTTTGTTTGAAGTGGTGATTACCATTGTTTGCTGTGTTTGTTTGAAATGGTGATTACCATTGTTTGTTGTGTTTGTTTGAAATGGTGATTACCATTGTTTGTTGTGTTTGTTTGAAGTAGTGATTACCATTGTTTGTTGTGTTTGGTAGAAGTGGTAATTACCATTGTTTGTTGTGTTTGTTTGAAGTAGTGATTACCATTGTTTGTTGTGTTTGGTAGAAGTGGTGATTACCATTGTTTGTTGTGTTTGTTTGAAGTAGTGATTACCATTGTTTGTTGTGTTTGGTAGAAGTGGTGATTACCATTGTTGGTTGTGTTTGTTTGAAGTAGTGATTACCATTGTTTGTTGTGTTTGTTTGAAATGATGATTACCATTGTTTGTTGTGCTTGGTAGAACTGGTGATTACCATTGTTTGTTGTGCTTGGTAGAAGTAGTGATTACCATTGTTTGTTGTGCTTGGTAGAACTGGTGATTACCATTGTTTGCTGTGTTTGGTAGAACTGGTGATTACCATTGTTTGTTGTGCTTGGTAGAAGTAGTGATTACCATTGTTTGTTGTGTTTGGTAGAAGTAGTGATTACCATTGTTTGTTGTGTTTGTTTGAAGTAGTGATTACCATTGTTTGTTGTGTTTGGTAGAAGTGGTGATTACCATTGTTTGTTGTGTTTGTTTGAAGTAGTGATTACCATTGTTTGTTGTGTTTGGTAGAAGTGGTGATTACCATTGTTTGTTGTGTTTGTTTGAAGTAGTGATTACCATTGTTTGTTGTGTTTGTTTGAAATGGTGATTACCATTGTTTGTTGTGTTTGTTTGAAATGGTGATTACCATTGTTTGTTGTGTTTGTTTGAAATGGTGATTACCATTGTTTGTTGTGTTTGGTAAAAGTAGTGATCACCATTGTTTGCTGTGTTTGGTAGAAGTAGTGATCACCATTGTTTGCTGTGTTTGTTTGAAGTAGTGATTACCATTGTTTGTTGTGTTTGTTTGAAGTAGTGATTACCATTTTTTGTTGTGTTTGGTAGAAGTAGTGATTACCATTGTTTGTTGTGTTTGTTTGAAGTAGTGATTACCATTGTTTGTTGTGTTTGGTAGAACTGGTGATTACCATTGTTTGTTGTGTTTGTTTGAAATGGTGATTACCATTGTTTGTTGTGTTTGTTTGAAATGGTGATTACCATTGTTTGTTGTGTTTGGTAGAAGTAGTGATCACCATTGTTTGCTGTGTTTGGTAGAAGTAGTGATCACCATTGTTTGCTGTGTTTGGTAGAAGTAGTGATTACCATTGTTTGTTGTGTTTGTTTGAAGTAGTGATAACCATTGTTTGTTGTGTTTGGTAGAAGTAGTGATTACCATTGTTTGTTGTGTTTGTTTGAAGTAGTGATTACCATTGTTTGTTGTGTTTGGTAGAACTGGTGATTACCATTGTTTATTGTGTTTGTTTGAAATGGTGATTACTATTGTTTGTTGTTTGTTTGAAATGGTGATTACCATTGTTTGTTGTGTTTGTTTGAAATGGTGATTACCATTGTTTGCTGTGTTTGGTAGAAGTGGTGATTACCATTGTTTGTTGTGTTTGTTTGAAGTAGTGATTACCATTGTTTGCTGTGTTTGGTAGAAGTGGTGATTACCATTGTTTGTTGTGTTTGCTTGAAGTAGTGATTACCATTGTTTGTTGTGTTTGGTAGAACTGGTGATTACCATTGTTTGTTGTCTTTGTTTGAAATGGTGATTACTATTGTTTGTTGTTTGTTTGAAATGGTGATTACCATTGTTTGTTGTGTTTGGTAGAAGTGGTGATTACCATTGTTTGTTGTGTTTGTTTGAAGTAGTGATTACCATTGTTTGTTGTGTTTGGTAGAAGTGGTGATTACCATTGTTTGTTGTGTTTGTTTGAAGTAGTGATTACCATTGTTTGTTGTGTTTGTTTGAAATGGTGATTACCATTGTTTGTTGTGTTTGTTTGAAATGGTGATTACCATTGTTTGTTGTGTTTGTTTGAAATGGTGATTACCATTGTTTGTTGTGTTTGGTAAAAGTAGTGATCACCATTGTTTGCTGTGTTTGGTAGAAGTAGTGATCACCATTGTTTGCTGTGTTTGTTTGAAGTAGTGATTACCATTGTTTGTTGTGTTTGTTTGAAGTAGTGATTACCATTTTTTGTTGTGTTTGGTAGAAGTAGTGATTACCATTGTTTGTTGTGTTTGTTTGAAGTAGTGATTACCATTGTTTGTTGCGTTTGGTAGAACTGGTGATTACCATTGTTTGTTGTGTTTGTTTGAAATGGTGATTACCATTGTTTGTTGTGTTTGTTTGAAATGGTGATTACCATTGTTTGTTGTGTTTGGTAGAAGTAGTGATCAACATTGTTTGCTGTGTTTGGTAGAAGTAGTGATCACCATTGTTTGCTGTGTTTGGTAGAAGTAGTGATTACCATTGTTTGTTGTGTTTGTTTGAAGTAGTGATAACCATTGTTTGTTGTGTTTGGTAGAAGTAGTGATTACCATTGTTTGTTGTGTTTGTTTGAAGTAGTGATTACCATTGTTTGTTGTGTTTGGTAGAACTGGTGATTACCATTGTTTATTGTGTTTGTTTGAAATGGTGATTACTATTGTTTGTTGTTTGTTTGAAATGGTGATTACCATTGTTTGTTGTGTTTGTTTGAAATGGTGATTACCATTGTTTGCTGTGTTTGGTAGAAGTGGTGATTACCATTGTTTGTTGTGTTTGTTTGAAGTAGTGATTACCATTGTTTGCTGTGTTTGGTAGAAGTGGTGATTACCATTGTTTGTTGTGTTTGCTTGAAGTAGTGATTACCATTGTTTGTTGTGTTTGGTAGAACTGGTGATTACCATTGTTTGTTGTGTTTGTTTGAAATGGTGATTACTATTGTTTGTTGTTTGTTTGAAATGGTGATTACCATTGTTTGTTGTGTTTGTTTGAAATGGTGATTACCATTGTTTGCTGTGTTTGGTAGAAGTGGTGATTACCATTGTTTGTTGTGTTTGTTTGAAGTAGTGATTACCATTGTTTGCTGTGTTTGGTAGAAGTGGTGATTACCATTGTTTGTTGTGTTTGCTTGAAGTAGTGATTACCATTGTTTGTTGTGTTTGGTAGAACTGGTGATTACCATTGTTTGTTGTCTTTGTTTGAAATGGTGATTACTATTGTTTGTTGTTTGTTTGAAATGGTGATTACCATTGTTTGTTGTGTTTGTTTGAAATGGTGATTACCATTGTTTGCTGTGTTTGTTTGAAGTGGTGATTACCATTGTTTGTTGTGTTTGTTTGAAGTGGTAATTACCATTGTTTGTTGTGCTTGGTAGAACTGGTGATTACCATTACTTGCTGTGTTTGGTAGAAGTAATGATTACCATTGTTTGTTGTGTTTGGTAGAAGTGGTATTACCATTGTTTGCTGTGTTTGGTAGAGCTGGTGATTACCATTGTTTGTTGTGTTTGGTAGAACTGGTGATTACCATTGTTTGTTATGCTTGGTAGAACTAGTGATTACCATTGTGTGTTGTGCTTGGTAGAAGTGGTGATCATCATTGTTTGTTGTGCTTGGTAGAAGTGGTGATTGTCATTGTTTGTTGTGCTTGGTAGACATTGTGATTTGCATTGTTTATCGTGTTTGATACAAATTGCCAATCACCATTGTTTTGTTTGGTAAAAATTGGTAATCACCATTAGTTGTTGCGTTTGAAAGAAATCGTGATTTTCATTGCTTATCCTGTGTGGTAGAACTGCAGCACTAGTAATCACCATTGTTTGTTGTGTTTGGTAGAATTGGTGATCATTATTGCTTGTTGTGTTTGGTATCGTCATATCGTCTGGCTATCGTCATTGTTTGTTATGTTTTCTGGGTCTGCCGACAATTCTTTATCCTTTTGTTTTGTTCTTTCCTAGCGATATCATCATAAACAATCCTCTTAACTATTAATCAGCTTTTTTTAATCAATTTCAAAACCTTGAAACAATTTAAAAGAATAGCAATCCTTGTTTTTCTATTTAAATAATCAATGAAAGCTCAAGTTTATGGCTGATGAAATACAATCTTGATATAAAAAGCAGGCATTTCTTTAAGCCATGTTCTAATCACATAAGTGTATGGAAATAAGCTTACATAAACGATTTTACATATTCTGTAATAGTTGTACATTACTCCAGGTTTGTATATTTCCATGTGAATTGCGACGTTGAAAATTTGATAAAATATTTCATTTTCATTCAATATCGGTTTTAGCGGAAAGTCGACAATAGATTTGAAAACAAAGGATAGTTTATTTTTGTAAGCAAACAATACATTTGAAAAAGATATATTGAACTATATATTTGGTCACTGCTGTATATTACAGGAGTAAACTAGGATTATCAGAAACAAATAACTTAATTGTGTCATGGTAAAACATTTGTTATAGCATTTACAACAAAGGTAATAATGCATTAAAAGATACAGAGTAATCCTTGTTATTTAGGTTAATTTACACCTCTCTAAAATTTCTTACTAATCCCCTTATTTGATCTTACCAGTTGTATGACAAACATATTCTACATTCTTAGACAGAGGTTAACTCTTCTTTACTGTAATGGTCTACAACCAACATATTCTACTATTTTAATAGTAGTCAGTTTATCCCTTGAATAATGGTCTAAGCTAATTAATGATTGAAGATTTCAAAGGGGCAATCAGAAGACGTAAATCGAAGGACAGACAACACAATGACCAGAAGACAAATGGTAAAATGGCAAACGATGATCTACGAAACACTACACAGAAAACTAACGATCGAGCAGCACGAACTCCACTAAAAATCGGGGATGACATCAGGTGCTCTGAAATGGTAAGCAGTTCCTACCCCATCCGTCATGGTTTCTTGTAAAGATCAATAGCTTACATGTTGTACATTATCAGCGAGTAGTTTATCCTTAGAATAATTGTCTACAGCTAACATATTTTAGCTATCTAGCAAGTAGATAATTCATTATCAGTTTTCTCTGGTCTTCCGTTTGCAATGCTTACGTTTATATTGTCTCGATTTCTCTTAAAAATAACTGACCTTTTAATCGTTGTAAGATATTGTAGTTTCTTTATTTATACTTGGCAAGTGTCTAGCTATGAAAGATGAAGATTACCTGGTTAAGCCCCGCAACATTTGCTGAATGTCTCAATCCCAAACCTACGTCTCCTTCGCCTACTGTTGCTGTTGTCTTTCCTCTTTTTCTTAACATTTGAGGATTGATAGACGAGTAATTCTTGGTTAATAGATGATTGCATCTTAGATCGTTAACGTTTACAGAAAGTAATTTTGAATTATGCAACCAATATCAGAAAAAAACGTTGTTTGATGGTGGAAATAAAACGACTCACTCTTTATTTCAAAGGATATATATATATATATATATATATAGATATATTTGATTTATACTACAACGTAAATAGCATTCAGACAGATTTATGAGTTATGCACGTTTATTGTACCTTTGTTTGGTAGTGTTTGTTCTTGCAATATAGTTCCTTAACTTTAAGTAAGTTTCTTCTAGCTTTGGTATACAGTCAGCGTCTAAATGCTTACCATATAACCTTGTCCTCTAATTTAGGCTAACAGCTTAATCGAATTCATCTGGAGCATCAGAAAACATGAACAAACGAACAAAGTGTTTAATTAAAGGGATATTAAAGCTCATTTTGGTAATTTTTTGTATTTCATGAAAACTTGCAATTGGTTCAATAAATGATATTTATGAAACATTAACCCGGTTTTTATCAATGAAACTTTGTAAAAGTGACATAATTCGTTGATAATTCTGTCATGTATTGCGGTCTTTGAAATAATTGATTTTTTGTTTCCTGGACAAAAATTCATTTTGACCCTTTTAAGTGATATTTTAACGATATTAGGGATTATATGGGGGTGCAAAGTATTTTTGGATTGTTTTTACAATTACATGTAAATTGAAAAGAAGCAGCCTTCATCACGAGTTGAAAAAAATATATGTTAAAACGAGCTTTAATATCCCTTTAAGGTGTCAAACCACCAATTAATTTCTTTAAGGTTTTCTACTAAATTTGTGTTTTTTCGAGCCTACCTGGTCATTTTATCTTAAGTTTAACCTTTCGAAGACCATATATTTTCTGAAACGTACATGATTCCTCTACGTTCTGTCAAAATATCAGGGCATGTTTAAAATCTTGCAGTGAAATGCCATGCTACGGAAAGCACCTACTCTAAAAATAGCTCGGTCATCCCCAAGAAATTCACTATTTATAGGTCATGCATCAAATCCTCCATAGAGGTATTAAAATACAACTAAATCCATCAAATTTGGGCTCAAAATAATCCCTATTTATTTAACTTCAATTATCAATTTTAATTAGTCCATTCCATTCAGTAGTTTTCACAATACTACAAAGTGAAAGGAACTTTTTTCTTGAAAAGGGACTACTTTCGTATATGTTCCAAGCTCTGATTGGTGAATTAGTGGTTTGACACCTAAAGACCATAAAAACTTGTTTCTTTCACCATGTGTTGGCCTAATTTCTATTCCTTAGCCAATATCAACCCAAGAAAACCTCATAAGGTATGTGGCCGTCTGATATTTGCAAGTATAAGTGTTCAAATGCAAAGGTACCCCCTTGAAGATTTTTAATGAAAATATCTCCATTTACAGCTGTTGAGTTCAGATTGTGTAATATACCAAAACTTACCTATTCTCTTATATATTACAGTTATTAAGCTAGTTTCTAACATAATAAGCAATCTTAACACATTTATATGCCTCAGTTGTATATTTAATAGCTAAATACTATGAAATGTTTGCATTTAGCCCCCCCTTTTTTCGTCCCATAAAATGAGCTCATATCATTCTTAATTTTGTTAATTCATGCTTTTATCCCATAGATTATGTGGTTTAAGACATAAAATATGTTTTTGTATATACATCTTTAGTTGAAATTCCTTCTAATTCCATCAAATTTGCAAAAATATGATTTATTGATATTCAAATCTTGGAATTTCTGATGGTGCACAACTATAATTTCCCCCAAAACTCAATAAATATATGCTTCCACATCATTTTTTCCCACTGTTTAAGTAAGCTGGATGTTCAAATGTACTGTTACAGCCAAATAATACTCTAAAACATGAAATTCAAATTGACAATTTGAAAAATTAACAGAAAATGCTAAGCAGTCAAAATAATTTTTCTGGGATCACTTAAATTACCAGGTTTTTACTACATAATTTTCAATTAAAACTGCTTTCTATAGCCTTATATTATTTTGTAAGTACATTGTACATGTATTCTACCTGAAACTATCAAAATTTACCAGGAAAAATGTGTAGGATTGAAAAAAATCCAATCATGATATCACCATATCCTATATTTGAAGTCAACAAACTGCCACATGATGAAATTTTTTAAATTCTTAATATCAACCATATTTTCAATATTATATGCCCTTCTACTGCAAAAACACATTCAATAACATATTCTCAACAATTATAAAGTCATAAAGAAAAAGAAAATGAGTTGCAATACCTGGTGTCCATGTATATCCAGTGTTTGGGAGCAATATTCCAAAATATTACATAACATGCATTTTGATCCATGTAATCTGACACCACAATGCATTTTGTAACATTTTTGTATGAAAAATGTCACTCTGGGTCTGTTGTGACATGCTTAGGCTAATTTGAACATGATAGCAACAAAAGATAATTTTGACGTTTTTGTCTTAAGGTGTCAAACCACCAATTAATTTCTTTAAGGTTTTCTACTAAATTTGTGTTTTTTCGAGCCTACCTGGTCATTTTATCTTAAGTTTAACCTTTCGAAGACCATATATTTTCTGAAACGTACATGATTCCTCTACGTTCTGTCAAAATATCAGGGCATGTTTAAAATCTTGCAGTGAAATGCCATGCTACGGAAAGCACCTACTCTAAAAATAGCTCGGTCATCCCCAAGAAATTCACTATTTATAGGTCATGCATCAAATCCTCCATAGAGGTATTAAAATACAACTAAATCCATCAAATTTGGGCTCAAAATAATCCCTATTTATTTAACTTCAATTATCAATTTTAATTAGTCCATTCCATTCAGTAGTTTTCACAATACTACAAAGTGAAAGGAACTTTTTTCTTGAAAAGGGACTACTTTCGTATATGTTCCAAGCTCTGATTGGTGAATTAGTGGTTTGACACCTAAAGACCATAAAAACTTGTTTCTTTCACCATGTGTTGGCCTAATTTCTATTCCTTAGCCAATATCAACCCAAGAAAACCTCATAAGGTATGTGGCCGTCTGATATTTGCAAGTATAAGTGTTCAAATGCAAAGGTACCCCCTTGAAGATTTTTAATGAAAATATCTCCATTTACAGCTGTTGAGTTCAGATTGTGTAATATACCAAAACTTACCTATTCTCTTATATATTACAGTTATTAAGCTAGTTTCTAACATAATAAGCAATCTTAACACATTTATATGCCTCAGTTGTATATTTAATAGCTAAATACTATGAAATGTTTGCATTTAGCCCCCCCTTTTTTCGTCCCATAAAATGAGCTCATATCATTCTTAATTTTGTTAATTCATGCTTTTATCCCATAGATTATGTGGTTTAAGACATAAAATATGTTTTTGTATATACATCTTTAGTTGAAATTCCTTCTAATTCCATCAAATTTGCAAAAATATGATTTATTGATATTCAAATCTTGGAATTTCTGATGGTGCACAACTATAATTTCCCCCAAAACTCAATAAATATATGCTTCCACATCATTTTTTCCCACTGTTTAAGTAAGCTGGATGTTCAAATGTACTGTTACAGCCAAATAATACTCTAAAACATGAAATTCAAATTGACAATTTGAAAAATTAACAGAAAATGCTAAGCAGTCAAAATAATTTTTCTGGGATCACTTAAATTACCAGGTTTTTACTACATAATTTTCAATTAAAACTGCTTTCTATAGCCTTATATTATTTTGTAAGTACATTGTACATGTATTCTACCTGAAACTATCAAAATTTACCAGGAAAAATGTGTAGGATTGAAAAAAATCCAATCATGATATCACCATATCCTATATTTGAAGTCAACAAACTGCCACATGATGAAATTTTTTAAATTCTTAATATCAACCATATTTTCAATATTATATGCCCTTCTACTGCAAAAACACATTCAATAACATATTCTCAACAATTATAAAGTCATAAAGAAAAAGAAAATGAGTTGCAATACCTGGTGTCCATGTATATCCAGTGTTTGGGAGCAATATTCCAAAATATTACATAACATGCATTTTGATCCATGTAATCTGACACCACAATGCATTTTGTAACATTTTTGTATGAAAAATGTCACTCTGGGTCTGTTGTGACATGCTTAGGCTAATTTGAACATGATAGCAACAAAAGATAATTTTGACGTTTTTGTCTTAAGGTGTCAAACCACCAATTAATTTCTTTAAGGTTTTCTACTAAATTTGTGTTTTTTCGAGCCTACCTGGTCATTTTATCTTAAGTTTAACCTTTCGAAGACCATATATTTTCTGAAACGTACATGATTCCTCTACGTTCTGTCAAAATATCAGGGCATGTTTAAAATCTTGCAGTGAAATGCCATGCTACGGAAAGCACCTACTCTAAAAATAGCTCGGTCATCCCCAAGAAATTCACTATTTATAGGTCATGCATCAAATCCTCCATAGAGGTATTAAAATACAACTAAATCCATCAAATTTGGGCTCAAAATAATCCCTATTTATTTAACTTCAATTATCAATTTTAATTAGTCCATTCCATTCAGTAGTTTTCACAATACTACAAAGTGAAAGGAACTTTTTTCTTGAAAAGGGACTACTTTCGTATATGTTCCAAGCTCTGATTGGTGAATTAGTGGTTTGACACCTAAAGACCATAAAAACTTGTTTCTTTCACCATGTGTTGGCCTAATTTCTATTCCTTAGCCAATATCAACCCAAGAAAACCTCATAAGGTATGTGGCCGTCTGATATTTGCAAGTATAAGTGTTCAAATGCAAAGGTACCCCCTTGAAGATTTTTAATGAAAATATCTCCATTTACAGCTGTTGAGTTCAGATTGTGTAATATACCAAAACTTACCTATTCTCTTATATATTACAGTTATTAAGCTAGTTTCTAACATAATAAGCAATCTTAACACATTTATATGCCTCAGTTGTATATTTAATAGCTAAATACTATGAAATGTTTGCATTTAGCCCCCCCTTTTTTCGTCCCATAAAATGAGCTCATATCATTCTTAATTTTGTTAATTCATGCTTTTATCCCATAGATTATGTGGTTTAAGACATAAAATATGTTTTTGTATATACATCTTTAGTTGAAATTCCTTCTAATTCCATCAAATTTGCAAAAATATGATTTATTGATATTCAAATCTTGGAATTTCTGATGGTGCACAACTATAATTTCCCCCAAAACTCAATAAATATATGCTTCCACATCATTTTTTCCCACTGTTTAAGTAAGCTGGATGTTCAAATGTACTGTTACAGCCAAATAATACTCTAAAACATGAAATTCAAATTGACAATTTGAAAAATTAACAGAAAATGCTAAGCAGTCAAAATAATTTTTCTGGGATCACTTAAATTACCAGGTTTTTACTACATAATTTTCAATTAAAACTGCTTTCTATAGCCTTATATTATTTTGTAAGTACATTGTACATGTATTCTACCTGAAACTATCAAAATTTACCAGGAAAAATGTGTAGGATTGAAAAAAATCCAATCATGATATCACCATATCCTATATTTGAAGTCAACAAACTGCCACATGATGAAATTTTTTAAATTCTTAATATCAACCATATTTTCAATATTATATGCCCTTCTACTGCAAAAACACATTCAATAACATATTCTCAACAATTATAAAGTCATAAAGAAAAAGAAAATGAGTTGCAATACCTGGTGTCCATGTATATCCAGTGTTTGGGAGCAATATTCCAAAATATTACATAACATGCATTTTGATCCATGTAATCTGACACCACAATGCATTTTGTAACATTTTTGTATGAAAAATGTCACTCTGGGTCTGTTGTGACATGCTTAGGCTAATTTGAACATGATAGCAACAAAAGATAATTTTGACGTTTTTGTCTTAAGGTGTCAAACCACCAATTAATTTCTTTAAGGTTTTCTACTAAATTTGTGTTTTTTCGAGCCTACCTGGTCATTTTATCTTAAGTTTAACCTTTCGAAGACCATATATTTTCTGAAACGTACATGATTCCTCTACGTTCTGTCAAAATATCAGGGCATGTTTAAAATCTTGCAGTGAAATGCCATGCTACGGAAAGCACCTACTCTAAAAATAGCTCGGTCATCCCCAAGAAATTCACTATTTATAGGTCATGCATCAAATCCTCCATAGAGGTATTAAAATACAACTAAATCCATCAAATTTGGGCTCAAAATAATCCCTATTTATTTAACTTCAATTATCAATTTTAATTAGTCCATTCCATTCAGTAGTTTTCACAATACTACAAAGTGAAAGGAACTTTTTTCTTGAAAAGGGACTACTTTCGTATATGTTCCAAGCTCTGATTGGTGAATTAGTGGTTTGACACCTAAAGACCATAAAAACTTGTTTCTTTCACCATGTGTTGGCCTAATTTCTATTCCTTAGCCAATATCAACCCAAGAAAACCTCATAAGGTATGTGGCCGTCTGATATTTGCAAGTATAAGTGTTCAAATGCAAAGGTACCCCCTTGAAGATTTTTAATGAAAATATCTCCATTTACAGCTGTTGAGTTCAGATTGTGTAATATACCAAAACTTACCTATTCTCTTATATATTACAGTTATTAAGCTAGTTTCTAACATAATAAGCAATCTTAACACATTTATATGCCTCAGTTGTATATTTAATAGCTAAATACTATGAAATGTTTGCATTTAGCCCCCCCTTTTTTCGTCCCATAAAATGAGCTCATATCATTCTTAATTTTGTTAATTCATGCTTTTATCCCATAGATTATGTGGTTTAAGACATAAAATATGTTTTTGTATATACATCTTTAGTTGAAATTCCTTCTAATTCCATCAAATTTGCAAAAATATGATTTATTGATATTCAAATCTTGGAATTTCTGATGGTGCACAACTATAATTTCCCCCAAAACTCAATAAATATATGCTTCCACATCATTTTTTCCCACTGTTTAAGTAAGCTGGATGTTCAAATGTACTGTTACAGCCAAATAATACTCTAAAACATGAAATTCAAATTGACAATTTGAAAAATTAACAGAAAATGCTAAGCAGTCAAAATAATTTTTCTGGGATCACTTAAATTACCAGGTTTTTACTACATAATTTTCAATTAAAACTGCTTTCTATAGCCTTATATTATTTTGTAAGTACATTGTACATGTATTCTACCTGAAACTATCAAAATTTACCAGGAAAAATGTGTAGGATTGAAAAAAATCCAATCATGATATCACCATATCCTATATTTGAAGTCAACAAACTGCCACATGATGAAATTTTTTAAATTCTTAATATCAACCATATTTTCAATATTATATGCCCTTCTACTGCAAAAACACATTCAATAACATATTCTCAACAATTATAAAGTCATAAAGAAAAAGAAAATGAGTTGCAATACCTGGTGTCCATGTATATCCAGTGTTTGGGAGCAATATTCCAAAATATTACATAACATGCATTTTGATCCATGTAATCTGACACCACAATGCATTTTGTAACATTTTTGTATGAAAAATGTCACTCTGGGTCTGTTGTGACATGCTTAGGCTAATTTGAACATGATAGCAACAAAAGATAATTTTGACGTTTTTGTCTTAAGGTGTCAAACCACCAATTAATTTCTTTAAGGTTTTCTACTAAATTTGTGTTTTTTCGAGCCTACCTGGTCATTTTATCTTAAGTTTAACCTTTCGAAGACCATATATTTTCTGAAACGTACATGATTCCTCTACGTTCTGTCAAAATATCAGGGCATGTTTAAAATCTTGCAGTGAAATGCCATGCTACGGAAAGCACCTACTCTAAAAATAGCTCGGTCATCCCCAAGAAATTCACTATTTATAGGTCATGCATCAAATCCTCCATAGAGGTATTAAAAT
The DNA here is from genome assembly GCA_963383655.1 of Bathymodiolus septemdierum. NCBI lineage: Eukaryota > Metazoa > Mollusca > Bivalvia > Mytilida > Modiolidae > Bathymodiolus > Bathymodiolus septemdierum. Next base: position 86,650,931 of record OY726522.1, on the reverse strand, counting down.
ACAACTAAATCCATCAAATTTGGGCTCAAAATAATCCCTATTTATTTAACTTCAATTATCAATTTTAATTAGTCCATTCCATTCAGTAGTTTTCACAATACTACAAAGTGAAAGGAACTTTTTTCTTGAAAAGGGACTACTTTCGTATATGTTCCAAGCTCTGATTGGTGAATTAGTGGTTTGACACCTAAAGACCATAAAAACTTGTTTCTTTCACCATGTGTTGGCCTAATTTCTATTCCTTAGCCAATATCAACCCAAGAAAACCTCATAAGGTATGTGGCCGTCTGATATTTGCAAGTATAAGTGTTCAAATGCAAAGGTACCCCCTTGAAGATTTTTAATGAAAATATCTCCATTTACAGCTGTTGAGTTCAGATTGTGTAATATACCAAAACTTACCTATTCTCTTATATATTACAGTTATTAAGCTAGTTTCTAACATAATAAGCAATCTTAACACATTTATATGCCTCAGTTGTATATTTAATAGCTAAATACTATGAAATGTTTGCATTTAGCCCCCCCTTTTTTCGTCCCATAAAATGAGCTCATATCATTCTTAATTTTGTTAATTCATGCTTTTATCCCATAGATTATGTGGTTTAAGACATAAAATATGTTTTTGTATATACATCTTTAGTTGAAATTCCTTCTAATTCCATCAAATTTGCAAAAATATGATTTATTGATATTCAAATCTTGGAATTTCTGATGGTGCACAACTATAATTTCCCCCAAAACTCAATAAATATATGCTTCCACATCATTTTTTCCCACTGTTTAAGTAAGCTGGATGTTCAAATGTACTGTTACAGCCAAATAATACTCTAAAACATGAAATTCAAATTGACAATTTGAAAAATTAACAGAAAATGCTAAGCAGTCAAAATAATTTTTCTGGGATCACTTAAATTACCAGGTTTTTACTACATAATTTTCAATTAAAACTGCTTTCTATAGCCTTATATTATTTTGTAAGTACATTGTACATGTATTCTACCTGAAACTATCAAAATTTACCAGGAAAAATGTGTAGGATTGAAAAAAATCCAATCATGATATCACCATATCCTATATTTGAAGTCAACAAACTGCCACATGATGAAATTTTTTAAATTCTTAATATCAACCATATTTTCAATATTATATGCCCTTCTACTGCAAAAACACATTCAATAACATATTCTCAACAATTATAAAGTCATAAAGAAAAAGAAAATGAGTTGCAATACCTGGTGTCCATGTATATCCAGTGTTTGGGAGCAATATTCCAAAATATTACATAACATGCATTTTGATCCATGTAATCTGACACCACAATGCATTTTGTAACATTTTTGTATGAAAAATGTCACTCTGGGTCTGTTGTGACATGCTTAGGCTAATTTGAACATGATAGCAACAAAAGATAATTTTGACGTTTTTGTCTTAAGGTGTCAAACCACCAATTAATTTCTTTAAGGTTTTCTACTAAATTTGTGTTTTTTCGAGCCTACCTGGTCATTTTATCTTAAGTTTAACCTTTCGAAGACCATATATTTTCTGAAACGTACATGATTCCTCTACGTTCTGTCAAAATATCAGGGCATGTTTAAAATCTTGCAGTGAAATGCCATGCTACGGAAAGCACCTACTCTAAAAATAGCTCGGTCATCCCCAAGAAATTCACTATTTATAGGTCATGCATCAAATCCTCCATAGAGGTATTAAAATACAACTAAATCCATCAAATTTGGGCTCAAAATAATCCCTATTTATTTAACTTCAATTATCAATTTTAATTAGTCCATTCCATTCAGTAGTTTTCACAATACTACAAAGTGAAAGGAACTTTTTTCTTGAAAAGGGACTACTTTCGTATATGTTCCAAGCTCTGATTGGTGAATTAGTGGTTTGACACCTAAAGACCATAAAAACTTGTTTCTTTCACCATGTGTTGGCCTAATTTCTATTCCTTAGCCAATATCAACCCAAGAAAACCTCATAAGGTATGTGGCCGTCTGATATTTGCAAGTATAAGTGTTCAAATGCAAAGGTACCCCCTTGAAGATTTTTAATGAAAATATCTCCATTTACAGCTGTTGAGTTCAGATTGTGTAATATACCAAAACTTACCTATTCTCTTATATATTACAGTTATTAAGCTAGTTTCTAACATAATAAGCAATCTTAACACATTTATATGCCTCAGTTGTATATTTAATAGCTAAATACTATGAAATGTTTGCATTTAGCCCCCCCTTTTTTCGTCCCATAAAATGAGCTCATATCATTCTTAATTTTGTTAATTCATGCTTTTATCCCATAGATTATGTGGTTTAAGACATAAAATATGTTTTTGTATATACATCTTTAGTTGAAATTCCTTCTAATTCCATCAAATTTGCAAAAATATGATTTATTGATATTCAAATCTTGGAATTTCTGATGGTGCACAACTATAATTTCCCCCAAAACTCAATAAATATATGCTTCCACATCATTTTTTCCCACTGTTTAAGTAAGCTGGATGTTCAAATGTACTGTTACAGCCAAATAATACTCTAAAACATGAAATTCAAATTGACAATTTGAAAAATTAACAGAAAATGCTAAGCAGTCAAAATAATTTTTCTGGGATCACTTAAATTACCAGGTTTTTACTACATAATTTTCAATTAAAACTGCTTTCTATAGCCTTATATTATTTTGTAAGTACATTGTACATGTATTCTACCTGAAACTATCAAAATTTACCAGGAAAAATGTGTAGGATTGAAAAAAATCCAATCATGATATCACCATATCCTATATTTGAAGTCAACAAACTGCCACATGATGAAATTTTTTAAATTCTTAATATCAACCATATTTTCAATATTATATGCCCTTCTACTGCAAAAACACATTCAATAACATATTCTCAACAATTATAAAGTCATAAAGAAAAAGAAAATGAGTTGCAATACCTGGTGTCCATGTATATCCAGTGTTTGGGAGCAATATTCCAAAATATTACATAACATGCATTTTGATCCATGTAATCTGACACCACAATGCATTTTGTAACATTTTTGTATGAAAAATGTCACTCTGGGTCTGTTGTGACATGCTTAGGCTAATTTGAACATGATAGCAACAAAAGATAATTTTGACGTTTTTGTCTTAAGGTGTCAAACCACCAATTAATTTCTTTAAGGTTTTCTACTAAATTTGTGTTTTTTCGAGCCTACCTGGTCATTTTATCTTAAGTTTAACCTTTCGAAGACCATATATTTTCTGAAACGTACATGATTCCTCTACGTTCTGTCAAAATATCAGGGCATGTTTAAAATCTTGCAGTGAAATGCCATGCTACGGAAAGCACCTACTCTAAAAATAGCTCGGTCATCCCCAAGAAATTCACTATTTATAGGTCATGCATCAAATCCTCCATAGAGGTATTAAAATACAACTAAATCCATCAAATTTGGGCTCAAAATAATCCCTATTTATTTAACTTCAATTATCAATTTTAATTAGTCCATTCCATTCAGTAGTTTTCACAATACTACAAAGTGAAAGGAACTTTTTTCTTGAAAAGGGACTACTTTCGTATATGTTCCAAGCTCTGATTGGTGAATTAGTGGTTTGACACCTAAAGACCATAAAAACTTGTTTCTTTCACCATGTGTTGGCCTAATTTCTATTCCTTAGCCAATATCAACCCAAGAAAACCTCATAAGGTATGTGGCCGTCTGATATTTGCAAGTATAAGTGTTCAAATGCAAAGGTACCCCCTTGAAGATTTTTAATGAAAATATCTCCATTTACAGCTGTTGAGTTCAGATTGTGTAATATACCAAAACTTACCTATTCTCTTATATATTACAGTTATTAAGCTAGTTTCTAACATAATAAGCAATCTTAACACATTTATATGCCTCAGTTGTATATTTAATAGCTAAATACTATGAAATGTTTGCATTTAGCCCCCCCTTTTTTCGTCCCATAAAATGAGCTCATATCATTCTTAATTTTGTTAATTCATGCTTTTATCCCATAGATTATGTGGTTTAAGACATAAAATATGTTTTTGTATATACATCTTTAGTTGAAATTCCTTCTAATTCCATCAAATTTGCAAAAATATGATTTATTGATATTCAAATCTTGGAATTTCTGATGGTGCACAACTATAATTTCCCCCAAAACTCAATAAATATATGCTTCCACATCATTTTTTCCCACTGTTTAAGTAAGCTGGATGTTCAAATGTACTGTTACAGCCAAATAATACTCTAAAACATGAAATTCAAATTGACAATTTGAAAAATTAACAGAAAATGCTAAGCAGTCAAAATAATTTTTCTGGGATCACTTAAATTACCAGGTTTTTACTACATAATTTTCAATTAAAACTGCTTTCTATAGCCTTATATTATTTTGTAAGTACATTGTACATGTATTCTACCTGAAACTATCAAAATTTACCAGGAAAAATGTGTAGGATTGAAAAAAATCCAATCATGATATCACCATATCCTATATTTGAAGTCAACAAACTGCCACATGATGAAATTTTTTAAATTCTTAATATCAACCATATTTTCAATATTATATGCCCTTCTACTGCAAAAACACATTCAATAACATATTCTCAACAATTATAAAGTCATAAAGAAAAAGAAAATGAGTTGCAATACCTGGTGTCCATGTATATCCAGTGTTTGGGAGCAATATTCCAAAATATTACATAACATGCATTTTGATCCATGTAATCTGACACCACAATGCATTTTGTAACATTTTTGTATGAAAAATGTCACTCTGGGTCTGTTGTGACATGCTTAGGCTAATTTGAACATGATAGCAACAAAAGATAATTTTGACGTTTTTGTCTTAAGGTGTCAAACCACCAATTAATTTCTTTAAGGTTTTCTACTAAATTTGTGTTTTTTCGAGCCTACCTGGTCATTTTATCTTAAGTTTAACCTTTCGAAGACCATATATTTTCTGAAACGTACATGATTCCTCTACGTTCTGTCAAAATATCAGGGCATGTTTAAAATCTTGCAGTGAAATGCCATGCTACGGAAAGCACCTACTCTAAAAATAGCTCGGTCATCCCCAAGAAATTCACTATTTATAGGTCATGCATCAAATCCTCCATAGAGGTATTAAAATACAACTAAATCCATCAAATTTGGGCTCAAAATAATCCCTATTTATTTAACTTCAATTATCAATTTTAATTAGTCCATTCCATTCAGTAGTTTTCACAATACTACAAAGTGAAAGGAACTTTTTTCTTGAAAAGGGACTACTTTCGTATATGTTCCAAGCTCTGATTGGTGAATTAGTGGTTTGACACCTAAAGACCATAAAAACTTGTTTCTTTCACCATGTGTTGGCCTAATTTCTATTCCTTAGCCAATATCAACCCAAGAAAACCTCATAAGGTATGTGGCCGTCTGATATTTGCAAGTATAAGTGTTCAAATGCAAAGGTACCCCCTTGAAGATTTTTAATGAAAATATCTCCATTTACAGCTGTTGAGTTCAGATTGTGTAATATACCAAAACTTACCTATTCTCTTATATATTACAGTTATTAAGCTAGTTTCTAACATAATAAGCAATCTTAACACATTTATATGCCTCAGTTGTATATTTAATAGCTAAATACTATGAAATGTTTGCATTTAGCCCCCCCTTTTTTCGTCCCATAAAATGAGCTCATATCATTCTTAATTTTGTTAATTCATGCTTTTATCCCATAGATTATGTGGTTTAAGACATAAAATATGTTTTTGTATATACATCTTTAGTTGAAATTCCTTCTAATTCCATCAAATTTGCAAAAATATGATTTATTGATATTCAAATCTTGGAATTTCTGATGGTGCACAACTATAATTTCCCCCAAAACTCAATAAATATATGCTTCCACATCATTTTTTCCCACTGTTTAAGTAAGCTGGATGTTCAAATGTACTGTTACAGCCAAATAATACTCTAAAACATGAAATTCAAATTGACAATTTGAAAAATTAACAGAAAATGCTAAGCAGTCAAAATAATTTTTCTGGGATCACTTAAATTACCAGGTTTTTACTACATAATTTTCAATTAAAACTGCTTTCTATAGCCTTATATTATTTTGTAAGTACATTGTACATGTATTCTACCTGAAACTATCAAAATTTACCAGGAAAAATGTGTAGGATTGAAAAAAATCCAATCATGATATCACCATATCCTATATTTGAAGTCAACAAACTGCCACATGATGAAATTTTTTAAATTCTTAATATCAACCATATTTTCAATATTATATGCCCTTCTACTGCAAAAACACATTCAATAACATATTCTCAACAATTATAAAGTCATAAAGAAAAAGAAAATGAGTTGCAATACCTGGTGTCCATGTATATCCAGTGTTTGGGAGCAATATTCCAAAATATTACATAACATGCATTTTGATCCATGTAATCTGACACCACAATGCATTTTGTAACATTTTTGTATGAAAAATGTCACTCTGGGTCTGTTGTGACATGCTTAGGCTAATTTGAACATGATAGCAACAAAAGATAATTTTGACGTTTTTGTCTTAAGGTGTCAAACCACCAATTAATTTCTTTAAGGTTTTCTACTAAATTTGTGTTTTTTCGAGCCTACCTGGTCATTTTATCTTAAGTTTAACCTTTCGAAGACCATATATTTTCTGAAACGTACATGATTCCTCTACGTTCTGTCAAAATATCAGGGCATGTTTAAAATCTTGCAGTGAAATGCCATGCTACGGAAAGCACCTACTCTAAAAATAGCTCGGTCATCCCCAAGAAATTCACTATTTATAGGTCATGCATCAAATCCTCCATAGAGGTATTAAAATACAACTAAATCCATCAAATTTGGGCTCAAAATAATCCCTATTTATTTAACTTCAATTATCAATTTTAATTAGTCCATTCCATTCAGTAGTTTTCACAATACTACAAAGTGAAAGGAACTTTTTTCTTGAAAAGGGACTACTTTCGTATATGTTCCAAGCTCTGATTGGTGAATTAGTGGTTTGACACCTAAAGACCATAAAAACTTGTTTCTTTCACCATGTGTTGGCCTAATTTCTATTCCTTAGCCAATATCAACCCAAGAAAACCTCATAAGGTATGTGGCCGTCTGATATTTGCAAGTATAAGTGTTCAAATGCAAAGGTACCCCCTTGAAGATTTTTAATGAAAATATCTCCATTTACAGCTGTTGAGTTCAGATTGTGTAATATACCAAAACTTACCTATTCTCTTATATATTACAGTTATTAAGCTAGTTTCTAACATAATAAGCAATCTTAACACATTTATATGCCTCAGTTGTATATTTAATAGCTAAATACTATGAAATGTTTGCATTTAGCCCCCCCTTTTTTCGTCCCATAAAATGAGCTCATATCATTCTTAATTTTGTTAATTCATGCTTTTATCCCATAGATTATGTGGTTTAAGACATAAAATATGTTTTTGTATATACATCTTTAGTTGAAATTCCTTCTAATTCCATCAAATTTGCAAAAATATGATTTATTGATATTCAAATCTTGGAATTTCTGATGGTGCACAACTATAATTTCCCCCAAAACTCAATAAATATATGCTTCCACATCATTTTTTCCCACTGTTTAAGTAAGCTGGATGTTCAAATGTACTGTTACAGCCAAATAATACTCTAAAACATGAAATTCAAATTGACAATTTGAAAAATTAACAGAAAATGCTAAGCAGTCAAAATAATTTTTCTGGGATCACTTAAATTACCAGGTTTTTACTACATAATTTTCAATTAAAACTGCTTTCTATAGCCTTATATTATTTTGTAAGTACATTGTACATGTATTCTACCTGAAACTATCAAAATTTACCAGGAAAAATGTGTAGGATTGAAAAAAATCCAATCATGATATCACCATATCCTATATTTGAAGTCAACAAACTGCCACATGATGAAATTTTTTAAATTCTTAATATCAACCATATTTTCAATATTATATGCCCTTCTACTGCAAAAACACATTCAATAACATATTCTCAACAATTATAAAGTCATAAAGAAAAAGAAAATGAGTTGCAATACCTGGTGTCCATGTATATCCAGTGTTTGGGAGCAATATTCCAAAATATTACATAACATGCATTTTGATCCATGTAATCTGACACCACAATGCATTTTGTAACATTTTTGTATGAAAAATGTCACTCTGGGTCTGTTGTGACATGCTTAGGCTAATTTGAACATGATAGCAACAAAAGATAATTTTGACGTTTTTGTCTTAAGGTGTCAAACCACCAATTAATTTCTTTAAGGTTTTCTACTAAATTTGTGTTTTTTCGAGCCTACCTGGTCATTTTATCTTAAGTTTAACCTTTCGAAGACCATATATTTTCTGAAACGTACATGATTCCTCTACGTTCTGTCAAAATATCAGGGCATGTTTAAAATCTTGCAGTGAAATGCCATGCTACGGAAAGCACCTACTCTAAAAATAGCTCGGTCATCCCCAAGAAATTCACTATTTATAGGTCATGCATCAAATCCTCCATAGAGGTATTAAAATACAACTAAATCCATCAAATTTGGGCTCAAAATAATCCCTATTTATTTAACTTCAATTATCAATTTTAATTAGTCCATTCCATTCAGTAGTTTTCACAATACTACAAAGTGAAAGGAACTTTTTTCTTGAAAAGGGACTACTTTCGTATATGTTCCAAGCTCTGATTGGTGAATTAGTGGTTTGACACCTAAAGACCATAAAAACTTGTTTCTTTCACCATGTGTTGGCCTAATTTCTATTCCTTAGCCAATATCAACCCAAGAAAACCTCATAAGGTATGTGGCCGTCTGATATTTGCAAGTATAAGTGTTCAAATGCAAAGGTACCCCCTTGAAGATTTTTAATGAAAATATCTCCATTTACAGCTGTTGAGTTCAGATTGTGTAATATACCAAAACTTACCTATTCTCTTATATATTACAGTTATTAAGCTAGTTTCTAACATAATAAGCAATCTTAACACATTTATATGCCTCAGTTGTATATTTAATAGCTAAATACTATGAAATGTTTGCATTTAGCCCCCCCTTTTTTCGTCCCATAAAATGAGCTCATATCATTCTTAATTTTGTTAATTCATGCTTTTATCCCATAGATTATGTGGTTTAAGACATAAAATATGTTTTTGTATATACATCTTTAGTTGAAATTCCTTCTAATTCCATCAAATTTGCAAAAATATGATTTATTGATATTCAAATCTTGGAATTTCTGATGGTGCACAACTATAATTTCCCCCAAAACTCAATAAATATATGCTTCCACATCATTTTTTCCCACTGTTTAAGTAAGCTGGATGTTCAAATGTACTGTTACAGCCAAATAATACTCTAAAACATGAAATTCAAATTGACAATTTGAAAAATTAACAGAAAATGCTAAGCAGTCAAAATAATTTTTCTGGGATCACTTAAATTACCAGGTTTTTACTACATAATTTTCAATTAAAACTGCTTTCTATAGCCTTATATTATTTTGTAAGTACATTGTACATGTATTCTACCTGAAACTATCAAAATTTACCAGGAAAAATGTGTAGGATTGAAAAAAATCCAATCATGATATCACCATATCCTATATTTGAAGTCAACAAACTGCCACATGATGAAATTTTTTAAATTCTTAATATCAACCATATTTTCAATATTATATGCCCTTCTACTGCAAAAACACATTCAATAACATATTCTCAACAATTATAAAGTCATAAAGAAAAAGAAAATGAGTTGCAATACCTGGTGTCCATGTATATCCAGTGTTTGGGAGCAATATTCCAAAATATTACATAACATGCATTTTGATCCATGTAATCTGACACCACAATGCATTTTGTAACATTTTTGTATGAAAAATGTCACTCTGGGTCTGTTGTGACATGCTTAGGCTAATTTGAACATGATAGCAACAAAAGATAATTTTGACGTTTTTGTCTTAAGGTGTCAAACCACCAATTAATTTCTTTAAGGTTTTCTACTAAATTTGTGTTTTTTCGAGCCTACCTGGTCATTTTATCTTAAGTTTAACCTTTCGAAGACCATATATTTTCTGAAACGTACATGATTCCTCTACGTTCTGTCAAAATATCAGGGCATGTTTAAAATCTTGCAGTGAAATGCCATGCTACGGAAAGCACCTACTCTAAAAATAGCTCGGTCATCCCCAAGAAATTCACTATTTATAGGTCATGCATCAAATCCTCCATAGAGGTATTAAAATACAACTAAATCCATCAAATTTGGGCTCAAAATAATCCCTATTTATTTAACTTCAATTATCAATTTTAATTAGTCCATTCCATTCAGTAGTTTTCACAATACTACAAAGTGAAAGGAACTTTTTTCTTGAAAAGGGACTACTTTCGTATATGTTCCAAGCTCTGATTGGTGAATTAGTGGTTTGACACCTAAAGACCATAAAAACTTGTTTCTTTCACCATGTGTTGGCCTAATTTCTATTCCTTAGCCAATATCAACCCAAGAAAACCTCATAAGGTATGTGGCCGTCTGATATTTGCAAGTATAAGTGTTCAAATGCAAAGGTACCCCCTTGAAGATTTTTAATGAAAATATCTCCATTTACAGCTGTTGAGTTCAGATTGTGTAATATACCAAAACTTACCTATTCTCTTATATATTACAGTTATTAAGCTAGTTTCTAACATAATAAGCAATCTTAACACATTTATATGCCTCAGTTGTATATTTAATAGCTAAATACTATGAAATGTTTGCATTTAGCCCCCCCTTTTTTCGTCCCATAAAATGAGCTCATATCATTCTTAATTTTGTTAATTCATGCTTTTATCCCATAGATTATGTGGTTTAAGACATAAAATATGTTTTTGTATATACATCTTTAGTTGAAATTCCTTCTAATTCCATCAAATTTGCAAAAATATGATTTATTGATATTCAAATCTTGGAATTTCTGATGGTGCACAACTATAATTTCCCCCAAAACTCAATAAATATATGCTTCCACATCATTTTTTCCCACTGTTTAAGTAAGCTGGATGTTCAAATGTACTGTTACAGCCAAATAATACTCTAAAACATGAAATTCAAATTGACAATTTGAAAAATTAACAGAAAATGCTAAGCAGTCAAAATAATTTTTCTGGGATCACTTAAATTACCAGGTTTTTACTACATAATTTTCAATTAAAACTGCTTTCTATAGCCTTATATTATTTTGTAAGTACATTGTACATGTATTCTACCTGAAACTATCAAAATTTACCAGGAAAAATGTGTAGGATTGAAAAAAATCCAATCATGATATCACCATATCCTATATTTGAAGTCAACAAACTGCCACATGATGAAATTTTTTAAATTCTTAATATCAACCATATTTTCAATATTATATGCCCTTCTACTGCAAAAACACATTCAATAACATATTCTCAACAATTATAAAGTCATAAAGAAAAAGAAAATGAGTTGCAATACCTGGTGTCCATGTATATCCAGTGTTTGGGAGCAATATTCCAAAATATTACATAACATGCATTTTGATCCATGTAATCTGACACCACAATGCATTTTGTAACATTTTTGTATGAAAAATGTCACTCTGGGTCTGTTGTGACATGCTTAGGCTAATTTGAACATGATAGCAACAAAAGATAATTTTGACGTTTTTGTCTTAAGGTGTCAAACCACCAATTAATTTCTTTAAGGTTTTCTACTAAATTTGTGTTTTTTCGAGCCTACCTGGTCATTTTATCTTAAGTTTAACCTTTCGAAGACCATATATTTTCTGAAACGTACATGATTCCTCTACGTTCTGTCAAAATATCAGGGCATGTTTAAAATCTTGCAGTGAAATGCCATGCTACGGAAAGCACCTACTCTAAAAATAGCTCGGTCATCCCCAAGAAATTCACTATTTATAGGTCATGCATCAAATCCTCCATAGAGGTATTAAAATACAACTAAATCCATCAAATTTGGGCTCAAAATAATCCCTATTTATTTAACTTCAATTATCAATTTTAATTAGTCCATTCCATTCAGTAGTTTTCACAATACTACAAAGTGAAAGGAACTTTTTTCTTGAAAAGGGACTACTTTCGTATATGTTCCAAGCTCTGATTGGTGAATTAGTGGTTTGACACCTAAAGACCATAAAAACTTGTTTCTTTCACCATGTGTTGGCCTAATTTCTATTCCTTAGCCAATATCAACCCAAGAAAACCTCATAAGGTATGTGGCCGTCTGATATTTGCAAGTATAAGTGTTCAAATGCAAAGGTACCCCCTTGAAGATTTTTAATGAAAATATCTCCATTTACAGCTGTTGAGTTCAGATTGTGTAATATACCAAAACTTACCTATTCTCTTATATATTACAGTTATTAAGCTAGTTTCTAACATAATAAGCAATCTTAACACATTTATATGCCTCAGTTGTATATTTAATAGCTAAATACTATGAAATGTTTGCATTTAGCCCCCCCTTTTTTCGTCCCATAAAATGAGCTCATATCATTCTTAATTTTGTTAATTCATGCTTTTATCCCATAGATTATGTGGTTTAAGACATAAAATATGTTTTTGTATATACATCTTTAGTTGAAATTCCTTCTAATTCCATCAAATTTGCAAAAATATGATTTATTGATATTCAAATCTTGGAATTTCTGATGGTGCACAACTATAATTTCCCCCAAAACTCAATAAATATATGCTTCCACATCATTTTTTCCCACTGTTTAAGTAAGCTGGATGTTCAAATGTACTGTTACAGCCAAATAATACTCTAAAACATGAAATTCAAATTGACAATTTGAAAAATTAACAGAAAATGCTAAGCAGTCAAAATAATTTTTCTGGGATCACTTAAATTACCAGGTTTTTACTACATAATTTTCAATTAAAACTGCTTTCTATAGCCTTATATTATTTTGTAAGTACATTGTACATGTATTCTACCTGAAACTATCAAAATTTACCAGGAAAAATGTGTAGGATTGAAAAAAATCCAATCATGATATCACCATATCCTATATTTGAAGTCAACAAACTGCCACATGATGAAATTTTTTAAATTCTTAATATCAACCATATTTTCAATATTATATGCCCTTCTACTGCAAAAACACATTCAATAACATATTCTCAACAATTATAAAGTCATAAAGAAAAAGAAAATGAGTTGCAATACCTGGTGTCCATGTATATCCAGTGTTTGGGAGCAATATTCCAAAATATTACATAACATGCATTTTGATCCATGTAATCTGACACCACAATGCATTTTGTAACATTTTTGTATGAAAAATGTCACTCTGGGTCTGTTGTGACATGCTTAGGCTAATTTGAACATGATAGCAACAAAAGATAATTTTGACGTTTTTGTCTTAAGGTGTCAAACCACCAATTAATTTCTTTAAGGTTTTCTACTAAATTTGTGTTTTTTCGAGCCTACCTGGTCATTTTATCTTAAGTTTAACCTTTCGAAGACCATATATTTTCTGAAACGTACATGATTCCTCTACGTTCTGTCAAAATATCAGGGCATGTTTAAAATCTTGCAGTGAAATGCCATGCTACGGAAAGCACCTACTCTAAAAATAGCTCGGTCATCCCCAAGAAATTCACTATTTATAGGTCATGCATCAAATCCTCCATAGAGGTATTAAAATACAACTAAATCCATCAAATTTGGGCTCAAAATAATCCCTATTTATTTAACTTCAATTATCAATTTTAATTAGTCCATTCCATTCAGTAGTTTTCACAATACTACAAAGTGAAAGGAACTTTTTTCTTGAAAAGGGACTACTTTCGTATATGTTCCAAGCTCTGATTGGTGAATTAGTGGTTTGACACCTAAAGACCATAAAAACTTGTTTCTTTCACCATGTGTTGGCCTAATTTCTATTCCTTAGCCAATATCAACCCAAGAAAACCTCATAAGGTATGTGGCCGTCTGATATTTGCAAGTATAAGTGTTCAAATGCAAAGGTACCCCCTTGAAGATTTTTAATGAAAATATCTCCATTTACAGCTGTTGAGTTCAGATTGTGTAATATACCAAAACTTACCTATTCTCTTATATATTACAGTTATTAAGCTAGTTTCTAACATAATAAGCAATCTTAACACATTTATATGCCTCAGTTGTATATTTAATAGCTAAATACTATGAAATGTTTGCATTTAGCCCCCCCTTTTTTCGTCCCATAAAATGAGCTCATATCATTCTTAATTTTGTTAATTCATGCTTTTATCCCATAGATTATGTGGTTTAAGACATAAAATATGTTTTTGTATATACATCTTTAGTTGAAATTCCTTCTAATTCCATCAAATTTGCAAAAATATGATTTATTGATATTCAAATCTTGGAATTTCTGATGGTGCACAACTATAATTTCCCCCAAAACTCAATAAATATATGCTTCCACATCATTTTTTCCCACTGTTTAAGTAAGCTGGATGTTCAAATGTACTGTTACAGCCAAATAATACTCTAAAACATGAAATTCAAATTGACAATTTGAAAAATTAACAGAAAATGCTAAGCAGTCAAAATAATTTTTCTGGGATCACTTAAATTACCAGGTTTTTACTACATAATTTTCAATTAAAACTGCTTTCTATAGCCTTATATTATTTTGTAAGTACATTGTACATGTATTCTACCTGAAACTATCAAAATTTACCAGGAAAAATGTGTAGGATTGAAAAAAATCCAATCATGATATCACCATATCCTATATTTGAAGTCAACAAACTGCCACATGATGAAATTTTTTAAATTCTTAATATCAACCATATTTTCAATATTATATGCCCTTCTACTGCAAAAACACATTCAATAACATATTCTCAACAATTATAAAGTCATAAAGAAAAAGAAAATGAGTTGCAATACCTGGTGTCCATGTATATCCAGTGTTTGGGAGCAATATTCCAAAATATTACATAACATGCATTTTGATCCATGTAATCTGACACCACAATGCATTTTGTAACATTTTTGTATGAAAAATGTCACTCTGGGTCTGTTGTGACATGCTTAGGCTAATTTGAACATGATAGCAACAAAAGATAATTTTGACGTTTTTGTCTTAAGGTGTCAAACCACCAATTAATTTCTTTAAGGTTTTCTACTAAATTTGTGTTTTTTCGAGCCTACCTGGTCATTTTATCTTAAGTTTAACCTTTCGAAGACCATATATTTTCTGAAACGTACATGATTCCTCTACGTTCTGTCAAAATATCAGGGCATGTTTAAAATCTTGCAGTGAAATGCCATGCTACGGAAAGCACCTACTCTAAAAATAGCTCGGTCATCCCCAAGAAATTCACTATTTATAGGTCATGCATCAAATCCTCCATAGAGGTATTAAAATACAACTAAATCCATCAAATTTGGGCTCAAAATAATCCCTATTTATTTAACTTCAATTATCAATTTTAATTAGTCCATTCCATTCAGTAGTTTTCACAATACTACAAAGTGAAAGGAACTTTTTTCTTGAAAAGGGACTACTTTCGTATATGTTCCAAGCTCTGATTGGTGAATTAGTGGTTTGACACCTAAAGACCATAAAAACTTGTTTCTTTCACCATGTGTTGGCCTAATTTCTATTCCTTAGCCAATATCAACCCAAGAAAACCTCATAAGGTATGTGGCCGTCTGATATTTGCAAGTATAAGTGTTCAAATGCAAAGGTACCCCCTTGAAGATTTTTAATGAAAATATCTCCATTTACAGCTGTTGAGTTCAGATTGTGTAATATACCAAAACTTACCTATTCTCTTATATATTACAGTTATTAAGCTAGTTTCTAACATAATAAGCAATCTTAACACATTTATATGCCTCAGTTGTATATTTAATAGCTAAATACTATGAAATGTTTGCATTTAGCCCCCCCTTTTTTCGTCCCATAAAATGAGCTCATATCATTCTTAATTTTGTTAATTCATGCTTTTATCCCATAGATTATGTGGTTTAAGACATAAAATATGTTTTTGTATATACATCTTTAGTTGAAATTCCTTCTAATTCCATCAAATTTGCAAAAATATGATTTATTGATATTCAAATCTTGGAATTTCTGATGGTGCACAACTATAATTTCCCCCAAAACTCAATAAATATATGCTTCCACATCATTTTTTCCCACTGTTTAAGTAAGCTGGATGTTCAAATGTACTGTTACAGCCAAATAATACTCTAAAACATGAAATTCAAATTGACAATTTGAAAAATTAACAGAAAATGCTAAGCAGTCAAAATAATTTTTCTGGGATCACTTAAATTACCAGGTTTTTACTACATAATTTTCAATTAAAACTGCTTTCTATAGCCTTATATTATTTTGTAAGTACATTGTACATGTATTCTACCTGAAACTATCAAAATTTACCAGGAAAAATGTGTAGGATTGAAAAAAATCCAATCATGATATCACCATATCCTATATTTGAAGTCAACAAACTGCCACATGATGAAATTTTTTAAATTCTTAATATCAACCATATTTTCAATATTATATGCCCTTCTACTGCAAAAACACATTCAATAACATATTCTCAACAATTATAAAGTCATAAAGAAAAAGAAAATGAGTTGCAATACCTGGTGTCCATGTATATCCAGTGTTTGGGAGCAATATTCCAAAATATTACATAACATGCATTTTGATCCATGTAATCTGACACCACAATGCATTTTGTAACATTTTTGTATGAAAAATGTCACTCTGGGTCTGTTGTGACATGCTTAGGCTAATTTGAACATGATAGCAACAAAAGATAATTTTGACGTTTTTGTCTTAAGGTGTCAAACCACCAATTAATTTCTTTAAGGTTTTCTACTAAATTTGTGTTTTTTCGAGCCTACCTGGTCATTTTATCTTAAGTTTAACCTTTCGAAGACCATATATTTTCTGAAACGTACATGATTCCTCTACGTTCTGTCAAAATATCAGGGCATGTTTAAAATCTTGCAGTGAAATGCCATGCTACGGAAAGCACCTACTCTAAAAATAGCTCGGTCATCCCCAAGAAATTCACTATTTATAGGTCATGCATCAAATCCTCCATAGAGGTATTAAAATACAACTAAATCCATCAAATTTGGGCTCAAAATAATCCCTATTTATTTAACTTCAATTATCAATTTTAATTAGTCCATTCCATTCAGTAGTTTTCACAATACTACAAAGTGAAAGGAACTTTTTTCTTGAAAAGGGACTACTTTCGTATATGTTCCAAGCTCTGATTGGTGAATTAGTGGTTTGACACCTAAAGACCATAAAAACTTGTTTCTTTCACCATGTGTTGGCCTAATTTCTATTCCTTAGCCAATATCAACCCAAGAAAACCTCATAAGGTATGTGGCCGTCTGATATTTGCAAGTATAAGTGTTCAAATGCAAAGGTACCCCCTTGAAGATTTTTAATGAAAATATCTCCATTTACAGCTGTTGAGTTCAGATTGTGTAATATACCAAAACTTACCTATTCTCTTATATATTACAGTTATTAAGCTAGTTTCTAACATAATAAGCAATCTTAACACATTTATATGCCTCAGTTGTATATTTAATAGCTAAATACTATGAAATGTTTGCATTTAGCCCCCCCTTTTTTCGTCCCATAAAATGAGCTCATATCATTCTTAATTTTGTTAATTCATGCTTTTATCCCATAGATTATGTGGTTTAAGACATAAAATATGTTTTTGTATATACATCTTTAGTTGAAATTCCTTCTAATTCCATCAAATTTGCAAAAATATGATTTATTGATATTCAAATCTTGGAATTTCTGATGGTGCACAACTATAATTTCCCCCAAAACTCAATAAATATATGCTTCCACATCATTTTTTCCCACTGTTTAAGTAAGCTGGATGTTCAAATGTACTGTTACAGCCAAATAATACTCTAAAACATGAAATTCAAATTGACAATTTGAAAAATTAACAGAAAATGCTAAGCAGTCAAAATAATTTTTCTGGGATCACTTAAATTACCAGGTTTTTACTACATAATTTTCAATTAAAACTGCTTTCTATAGCCTTATATTATTTTGTAAGTACATTGTACATGTATTCTACCTGAAACTATCAAAATTTACCAGGAAAAATGTGTAGGATTGAAAAAAATCCAATCATGATATCACCATATCCTATATTTGAAGTCAACAAACTGCCACATGATGAAATTTTTTAAATTCTTAATATCAACCATATTTTCAATATTATATGCCCTTCTACTGCAAAAACACATTCAATAACATATTCTCAACAATTATAAAGTCATAAAGAAAAAGAAAATGAGTTGCAATACCTGGTGTCCATGTATATCCAGTGTTTGGGAGCAATATTCCAAAATATTACATAACATGCATTTTGATCCATGTAATCTGACACCACAATGCATTTTGTAACATTTTTGTATGAAAAATGTCACTCTGGGTCTGTTGTGACATGCTTAGGCTAATTTGAACATGATAGCAACAAAAGATAATTTTGACGTTTTTGTCTTAAGGTGTCAAACCACCAATTAATTTCTTTAAGGTTTTCTACTAAATTTGTGTTTTTTCGAGCCTACCTGGTCATTTTATCTTAAGTTTAACCTTTCGAAGACCATATATTTTCTGAAACGTACATGATTCCTCTACGTTCTGTCAAAATATCAGGGCATGTTTAAAATCTTGCAGTGAAATGCCATGCTACGGAAAGCACCTACTCTAAAAATAGCTCGGTCATCCCCAAGAAATTCACTATTTATAGGTCATGCATCAAATCCTCCATAGAGGTATTAAAATACAACTAAATCCATCAAATTTGGGCTCAAAATAATCCCTATTTATTTAACTTCAATTATCAATTTTAATTAGTCCATTCCATTCAGTAGTTTTCACAATACTACAAAGTGAAAGGAACTTTTTTCTTGAAAAGGGACTACTTTCGTATATGTTCCAAGCTCTGATTGGTGAATTAGTGGTTTGACACCTAAAGACCATAAAAACTTGTTTCTTTCACCATGTGTTGGCCTAATTTCTATTCCTTAGCCAATATCAACCCAAGAAAACCTCATAAGGTATGTGGCCGTCTGATATTTGCAAGTATAAGTGTTCAAATGCAAAGGTACCCCCTTGAAGATTTTTAATGAAAATATCTCCATTTACAGCTGTTGAGTTCAGATTGTGTAATATACCAAAACTTACCTATTCTCTTATATATTACAGTTATTAAGCTAGTTTCTAACATAATAAGCAATCTTAACACATTTATATGCCTCAGTTGTATATTTAATAGCTAAATACTATGAAATGTTTGCATTTAGCCCCCCCTTTTTTCGTCCCATAAAATGAGCTCATATCATTCTTAATTTTGTTAATTCATGCTTTTATCCCATAGATTATGTGGTTTAAGACATAAAATATGTTTTTGTATATACATCTTTAGTTGAAATTCCTTCTAATTCCATCAAATTTGCAAAAATATGATTTATTGATATTCAAATCTTGGAATTTCTGATGGTGCACAACTATAATTTCCCCCAAAACTCAATAAATATATGCTTCCACATCATTTTTTCCCACTGTTTAAGTAAGCTGGATGTTCAAATGTACTGTTACAGCCAAATAATACTCTAAAACATGAAATTCAAATTGACAATTTGAAAAATTAACAGAAAATGCTAAGCAGTCAAAATAATTTTTCTGGGATCACTTAAATTACCAGGTTTTTACTACATAATTTTCAATTAAAACTGCTTTCTATAGCCTTATATTATTTTGTAAGTACATTGTACATGTATTCTACCTGAAACTATCAAAATTTACCAGGAAAAATGTGTAGGATTGAAAAAAATCCAATCATGATATCACCATATCCTATATTTGAAGTCAACAAACTGCCACATGATGAAATTTTTTAAATTCTTAATATCAACCATATTTTCAATATTATATGCCCTTCTACTGCAAAAACACATTCAATAACATATTCTCAACAATTATAAAGTCATAAAGAAAAAGAAAATGAGTTGCAATACCTGGTGTCCATGTATATCCAGTGTTTGGGAGCAATATTCCAAAATATTACATAACATGCATTTTGACCATGTAATCTGACACCACAATGCATTTTGTAACATTTTTGTATGAAAAATGTCACTCTGGGTCTGTTGTGACATGCTTAGGCTAATTTGAACATGATAGCAACAAAAGATAATTTTGACGTTTTCGTCTTAAGGTGTCAAACCACCAATTAATTTCTTTAAGGTTTTCTACTAAATTTGTGTTTTTTCGAGCCTACCTGGTCATTTTATCTTAAGTTTAACCTTTCGAAGACCATATATTTTCTGAAACGTACATGATTCCTCTACGTTCTGTCAAAATATCAGGGCATGTTTAAAATCTTGCAGTGAAATGCCATGCTACGGAAAGCACCTACTCTAAAAATAGCTCGGTCATCCCCAAGAAATTCACTATTTATAGGTCATGCATCAAATCCTCCATAGAGGTATTAAAATACAACTAAATCCATCAAATTTGGGCTCAAAATAATCCCTATTTATTTAACTTCAATTATCAATTTTAATTAGTCCATTCCATTCAGTAGTTTTCACAATACTACAAAGTGAAAGGAACTTTTTTCTTGAAAAGGGACTACTTTCGTATATGTTCCAAGCTCTGATTGGTGAATTAGTGGTTTGACACCTAAAGACCATAAAAACTTGTTTCTTTCACCATGTGTTGGCCTAATTTCTATTCCTTAGCCAATATCAACCCAAGAAAACCTCATAAGGTATGTGGCCGTCTGATA
This sequence comes from Bathymodiolus septemdierum, assembly GCA_963383655.1. Lineage (NCBI taxonomy): Eukaryota > Metazoa > Mollusca > Bivalvia > Mytilida > Modiolidae > Bathymodiolus > Bathymodiolus septemdierum. Next base: position 86,630,047 of record OY726522.1, on the reverse strand, counting down.
TTTGCAAGTATAAGTGTTCAAATGCAAAGGTACCCCCTTGAAGATTTTTAATGAAAATATCTCCATTTACAGCTGTTGAGTTCAGATTGTGTAATATACCAAAACTTACCTATTCTCTTATATATTACAGTTATTAAGCTAGTTTCTAACATAATAAGCAATCTTAACACATTTATATGCCTCAGTTGTATATTTAATAGCTAAATACTATGAAATGTTTGCATTTAGCCCCCCCTTTTTTCGTCCCATAAAATGAGCTCATATCATTCTTAATTTTGTTAATTCATGCTTTTATCCCATAAATTATGTGGTTTAAGACATAAAATATGTTTTTGTATATACATCTTTAGTTGAAATTCCTTCTAATTCCATCAAATTTGCAAAAATATGATTTATTGATATTCAAATCTTGGAATTTCTGATGGTGCACAACTATAATTTCCCCCAAAACTCAATAAATATATGCTTCCACATCATTTTTTCCCACTGTTTAAGTAAGCTGGATGTTCAAATGTACTGTTACAGCCAAATAATACTCTAAAACATGAAATTCAAATTGACAATTTGAAAAATTAACAGAAAATGCTAAGCAGTCAAAATAATTTTTCTGGGATCACTTAAATTACCAGGTTTTTACTACATAATTTTCAATTAAAACTGCTTTCTATAGCCTTATATTATTTTGTAAGTACATTGTACATGTATTCTACCTGAAACTATCAAAATTTACCAGGAAAAATGTGTAGGATTGAAAAAAATCCAATCATGATATCACCATATCCTATATTTGAAGTCAACAAACTGCCACATGATGAAATTTTTTAAATTCTTAATATCAACCATATTTTCAATATTATATGCCCTTCTACTGCAAAAACACATTCAATAACATATTCTCAACAATTATAAAGTCATAAAGAAAAAGAAAATGAGTTGCAATACCTGGTGTCCATGTATATCCAGTGTTTGGGAGCAATATTCCAAAATATTACATAACATGCATTTTGACCATGTAATCTGACACCACAATGCATTTTGTAACATTTTTGTATGAAAAATGTCACTCTGGGTCTGTTGTGACATGCTTAGGCTAATTTGAACATGATAGCAACAAAAGATAATTTTGACGTTTTCGTCTTAAGGTGTCAAACCACCAATTAATTTCTTTAAGGTTTTCTACTAAATTTGTGTTTTTTCGAGCCTACCTGGTCATTTTATCTTAAGTTTAACCTTTCGAAGACCATATATTTTCTGAAACGTACATGATTCCTCTACGTTCTGTCAAAATATCAGGGCATGTTTAAAATCTTGCAGTGAAATGCCATGCTACGGAAAGCACCTACTCTAAAAATAGCTCGGTCATCCCCAAGAAATTCACTATTTATAGGTCATGCATCAAATCCTCCATAGAGGTATTAAAATACAACTAAATCCATCAAATTTGGGCTCAAAATAATCCCTATTTATTTAACTTCAATTATCAATTTTAATTAGTCCATTCCATTCAGTAGTTTTCACAATACTACAAAGTGAAAGGAACTTTTTTCTTGAAAAGGGACTACTTTCGTATATGTTCCAAGCTCTGATTGGTGAATTAGTGGTTTGACACCTAAAGACCATAAAAACTTGTTTCTTTCACCATGTGTTGGCCTAATTTCTATTCCTTAGCCAATATCAACCCAAGAAAACCTCATAAGGTATGTGGCCGTCTGATATTTGCAAGTATAAGTGTTCAAATGCAAAGGTACCCCCTTGAAGATTTTTAATGAAAATATCTCCATTTACAGCTGTTGAGTTCAGATTGTGTAATATACCAAAACTTACCTATTCTCTTATATATTACAGTTATTAAGCTAGTTTCTAACATAATAAGCAATCTTAACACATTTATATGCCTCAGTTGTATATTTAATAGCTAAATACTATGAAATGTTTGCATTTAGCCCCCCCTTTTTTCGTCCCATAAAATGAGCTCATATCATTCTTAATTTTGTTAATTCATGCTTTTATCCCATAAATTATGTGGTTTAAGACATAAAATATGTTTTTGTATATACATCTTTAGTTGAAATTCCTTCTAATTCCATCAAATTTGCAAAAATATGATTTATTGATATTCAAATCTTGGAATTTCTGATGGTGCACAACTATAATTTCCCCCAAAACTCAATAAATATATGCTTCCACATCATTTTTTCCCACTGTTTAAGTAAGCTGGATGTTCAAATGTACTGTTACAGCCAAATAATACTCTAAAACATGAAATTCAAATTGACAATTTGAAAAATTAACAGAAAATGCTAAGCAGTCAAAATAATTTTTCTGGGATCACTTAAATTACCAGGTTTTTACTACATAATTTTCAATTAAAACTGCTTTCTATAGCCTTATATTATTTTGTAAGTACATTGTACATGTATTCTACCTGAAACTATCAAAATTTACCAGGAAAAATGTGTAGGATTGAAAAAAATCCAATCATGATATCACCATATCCTATATTTGAAGTCAACAAACTGCCACATGATGAAATTTTTTAAATTCTTAATATCAACCATATTTTCAATATTATATGCCCTTCTACTGCAAAAACACATTCAATAACATATTCTCAACAATTATAAAGTCATAAAGAAAAAGAAAATGAGTTGCAATACCTGGTGTCCATGTATATCCAGTGTTTGGGAGCAATATTCCAAAATATTACATAACATGCATTTTGACCATGTAATCTGACACCACAATGCATTTTGTAACATTTTTGTATGAAAAATGTCACTCTGGGTCTGTTGTGACATGCTTAGGCTAATTTGAACATGATAGCAACAAAAGATAATTTTGACGTTTTCGTCTTAAGGTGTCAAACCACCAATTAATTTCTTTAAGGTTTTCTACTAAATTTGTGTTTTTTCGAGCCTACCTGGTCATTTTATCTTAAGTTTAACCTTTCGAAGACCATATATTTTCTGAAACGTACATGATTCCTCTACGTTCTGTCAAAATATCAGGGCATGTTTAAAATCTTGCAGTGAAATGCCATGCTACGGAAAGCACCTACTCTAAAAATAGCTCGGTCATCCCAAGAAATTCACTATTTATAGGTCATGCATCAAATCCTCCATAGAGGTATTAAAATACAACTAAATCCATCAAATTTGGGCTCAAAATAATCCCTATTTATTTAACTTCAATTATCAATTTTAATTAGTCCATTCCATTCAGTAGTTTTCACAATACTACAAAGTGAAAGGAACTTTTTTCTTGAAAAGGGACTACTTTCGTATATGTTCCAAGCTCTGATTGGTGAATTAGTGGTTTGACACCTAAAGACCATAAAAACTTGTTTCTTTCACCATGTGTTGGCCTAATTTCTATTCCTTAGCCAATATCAACCCAAGAAAACCTCATAAGGTATGTGGCCGTCTGATATTTGCAAGTATAAGTGTTCAAATGCAAAGGTACCCCCTTGAAGATTTTTAATGAAAATATCTCCATTTACAGCTGTTGAGTTCAGATTGTGTAATATACCAAAACTTACCTATTCTCTTATATATTACAGTTATTAAGCTAGTTTCTAACATAATAAGCAATCTTAACACATTTATATGCCTCAGTTGTATATTTAATAGCTAAATACTATGAAATGTTTGCATTTAGCCCCCCCTTTTTTCGTCCCATAAAATGAGCTCATATCATTCTTAATTTTGTTAATTCATGCTTTTATCCCATAAATTATGTGGTTTAAGACATAAAATATGTTTTTGTATATACATCTTTAGTTGAAATTCCTTCTAATTCCATCAAATTTGCAAAAATATGATTTATTGATATTCAAATCTTGGAATTTCTGATGGTGCACAACTATAATTTCCCCCAAAACTCAATAAATATATGCTTCCACATCATTTTTTCCCACTGTTTAAGTAAGCTGGATGTTCAAATGTACTGTTACAGCCAAATAATACTCTAAAACATGAAATTCAAATTGACAATTTGAAAAATTAACAGAAAATGCTAAGCAGTCAAAATAATTTTTCTGGGATCACTTAAATTACCAGGTTTTTACTACATAATTTTCAATTAAAACTGCTTTCTATAGCCTTATATTATTTTGTAAGTACATTGTACATGTATTCTACCTGAAACTATCAAAATTTACCAGGAAAAATGTGTAGGATTGAAAAAAATCCAATCATGATATCACCATATCCTATATTTGAAGTCAACAAACTGCCACATGATGAAATTTTTTAAATTCTTAATATCAACCATATTTTCAATATTATATGCCCTTCTACTGCAAAAACACATTCAATAACATATTCTCAACAATTATAAAGTCATAAAGAAAAAGAAAATGAGTTGCAATACCTGGTGTCCATGTATATCCAGTGTTTGGGAGCAATATTCCAAAATATTACATAACATGCATTTTGACCATGTAATCTGACACCACAATGCATTTTGTAACATTTTTGTATGAAAAATGTCACTCTGGGTCTGTTGTGACATGCTTAGGCTAATTTGAACATGATAGCAACAAAAGATAATTTTGACGTTTTCGTCTTAAGGTGTCAAACCACCAATTAATTTCTTTAAGGTTTTCTACTAAATTTGTGTTTTTTCGAGCCTACCTGGTCATTTTATCTTAAGTTTAACCTTTCGAAGACCATATATTTTCTGAAACGTACATGATTCCTCTACGTTCTGTCAAAATATCAGGGCATGTTTAAAATCTTGCAGTGAAATGCCATGCTACGGAAAGCACCTACTCTAAAAATAGCTCGGTCATCCCCAAGAAATTCACTATTTATAGGTCATGCATCAAATCCTCCATAGAGGTATTAAAATACAACTAAATCCATCAAATTTGGGCTCAAAATAATCCCTATTTATTTAACTTCAATTATCAATTTTAATTAGTCCATTCCATTCAGTAGTTTTCACAATACTACAAAGTGAAAGGAACTTTTTTCTTGAAAAGGGACTACTTTCGTATATGTTCCAAGCTCTGATTGGTGAATTAGTGGTTTGACACCTAAAGACCATAAAAACTTGTTTCTTTCACCATGTGTTGGCCTAATTTCTATTCCTTAGCCAATATCAACCCAAGAAAACCTCATAAGGTATGTGGCCGTCTGATATTTGCAAGTATAAGTGTTCAAATGCAAAGGTACCCCCTTGAAGATTTTTAATGAAAATATCTCCATTTACAGCTGTTGAGTTCAGATTGTGTAATATACCAAAACTTACCTATTCTCTTATATATTACAGTTATTAAGCTAGTTTCTAACATAATAAGCAATCTTAACACATTTATATGCCTCAGTTGTATATTTAATAGCTAAATACTATGAAATGTTTGCATTTAGCCCCCCCTTTTTTCGTCCCATAAAATGAGCTCATATCATTCTTAATTTTGTTAATTCATGCTTTTATCCCATAAATTATGTGGTTTAAGACATAAAATATGTTTTTGTATATACATCTTTAGTTGAAATTCCTTCTAATTCCATCAAATTTGCAAAAATATGATTTATTGATATTCAAATCTTGGAATTTCTGATGGTGCACAACTATAATTTCCCCCAAAACTCAATAAATATATGCTTCCACATCATTTTTTCCCACTGTTTAAGTAAGCTGGATGTTCAAATGTACTGTTACAGCCAAATAATACTCTAAAACATGAAATTCAAATTGACAATTTGAAAAATTAACAGAAAATGCTAAGCAGTCAAAATAATTTTTCTGGGATCACTTAAATTACCAGGTTTTTACTACATAATTTTCAATTAAAACTGCTTTCTATAGCCTTATATTATTTTGTAAGTACATTGTACATGTATTCTACCTGAAACTATCAAAATTTACCAGGAAAAATGTGTAGGATTGAAAAAAATCCAATCATGATATCACCATATCCTATATTTGAAGTCAACAAACTGCCACATGATGAAATTTTTTAAATTCTTAATATCAACCATATTTTCAATATTATATGCCCTTCTACTGCAAAAACACATTCAATAACATATTCTCAACAATTATAAAGTCATAAAGAAAAAGAAAATGAGTTGCAATACCTGGTGTCCATGTATATCCAGTGTTTGGGAGCAATATTCCAAAATATTACATAACATGCATTTTGACCATGTAATCTGACACCACAATGCATTTTGTAACATTTTTGTATGAAAAATGTCACTCTGGGTCTGTTGTGACATGCTTAGGCTAATTTGAACATGATAGCAACAAAAGATAATTTTGACGTTTTCGTCTTAAGGTGTCAAACCACCAATTAATTTCTTTAAGGTTTTCTACTAAATTTGTGTTTTTTCGAGCCTACCTGGTCATTTTATCTTAAGTTTAACCTTTCGAAGACCATATATTTTCTGAAACGTACATGATTCCTCTACGTTCTGTCAAAATATCAGGGCATGTTTAAAATCTTGCAGTGAAATGCCATGCTACGGAAAGCACCTACTCTAAAAATAGCTCGGTCATCCCCAAGAAATTCACTATTTATAGGTCATGCATCAAATCCTCCATAGAGGTATTAAAATACAACTAAATCCATCAAATTTGGGCTCAAAATAATCCCTATTTATTTAACTTCAATTATCAATTTTAATTAGTCCATTCCATTCAGTAGTTTTCACAATACTACAAAGTGAAAGGAACTTTTTTCTTGAAAAGGGACTACTTTCGTATATGTTCCAAGCTCTGATTGGTGAATTAGTGGTTTGACACCTAAAGACCATAAAAACTTGTTTCTTTCACCATGTGTTGGCCTAATTTCTATTCCTTAGCCAATATCAACCCAAGAAAACCTCATAAGGTATGTGGCCGTCTGATATTTGCAAGTATAAGTGTTCAAATGCAAAGGTACCCCCTTGAAGATTTTTAATGAAAATATCTCCATTTACAGCTGTTGAGTTCAGATTGTGTAATATACCAAAACTTACCTATTCTCTTATATATTACAGTTATTAAGCTAGTTTCTAACATAATAAGCAATCTTAACACATTTATATGCCTCAGTTGTATATTTAATAGCTAAATACTATGAAATGTTTGCATTTAGCCCCCCCTTTTTTCGTCCCATAAAATGAGCTCATATCATTCTTAATTTTGTTAATTCATGCTTTTATCCCATAAATTATGTGGTTTAAGACATAAAATATGTTTTTGTATATACATCTTTAGTTGAAATTCCTTCTAATTCCATCAAATTTGCAAAAATATGATTTATTGATATTCAAATCTTGGAATTTCTGATGGTGCACAACTATAATTTCCCCCAAAACTCAATAAATATATGCTTCCACATCATTTTTTCCCACTGTTTAAGTAAGCTGGATGTTCAAATGTACTGTTACAGCCAAATAATACTCTAAAACATGAAATTCAAATTGACAATTTGAAAAATTAACAGAAAATGCTAAGCAGTCAAAATAATTTTTCTGGGATCACTTAAATTACCAGGTTTTTACTACATAATTTTCAATTAAAACTGCTTTCTATAGCCTTATATTATTTTGTAAGTACATTGTACATGTATTCTACCTGAAACTATCAAAATTTACCAGGAAAAATGTGTAGGATTGAAAAAAATCCAATCATGATATCACCATATCCTATATTTGAAGTCAACAAACTGCCACATGATGAAATTTTTTAAATTCTTAATATCAACCATATTTTCAATATTATATGCCCTTCTACTGCAAAAACACATTCAATAACATATTCTCAACAATTATAAAGTCATAAAGAAAAAGAAAATGAGTTGCAATACCTGGTGTCCATGTATATCCAGTGTTTGGGAGCAATATTCCAAAATATTACATAACATGCATTTTGACCATGTAATCTGACACCACAATGCATTTTGTAACATTTTTGTATGAAAAATGTCACTCTGGGTCTGTTGTGACATGCTTAGGCTAATTTGAACATGATAGCAACAAAAGATAATTTTGACGTTTTCGTCTTAAGGTGTCAAACCACCAATTAATTTCTTTAAGGTTTTCTACTAAATTTGTGTTTTTTCGAGCCTACCTGGTCATTTTATCTTAAGTTTAACCTTTCGAAGACCATATATTTTCTGAAACGTACATGATTCCTCTACGTTCTGTCAAAATATCAGGGCATGTTTAAAATCTTGCAGTGAAATGCCATGCTACGGAAAGCACCTACTCTAAAAATAGCTCGGTCATCCCCAAGAAATTCACTATTTATAGGTCATGCATCAAATCCTCCATAGAGGTATTAAAATACAACTAAATCCATCAAATTTGGGCTCAAAATAATCCCTATTTATTTAACTTCAATTATCAATTTTAATTAGTCCATTCCATTCAGTAGTTTTCACAATACTACAAAGTGAAAGGAACTTTTTTCTTGAAAAGGGACTACTTTCGTATATGTTCCAAGCTCTGATTGGTGAATTAGTGGTTTGACACCTAAAGACCATAAAAACTTGTTTCTTTCACCATGTGTTGGCCTAATTTCTATTCCTTAGCCAATATCAACCCAAGAAAACCTCATAAGGTATGTGGCCGTCTGATATTTGCAAGTATAAGTGTTCAAATGCAAAGGTACCCCCTTGAAGATTTTTAATGAAAATATCTCCATTTACAGCTGTTGAGTTCAGATTGTGTAATATACCAAAACTTACCTATTCTCTTATATATTACAGTTATTAAGCTAGTTTCTAACATAATAAGCAATCTTAACACATTTATATGCCTCAGTTGTATATTTAATAGCTAAATACTATGAAATGTTTGCATTTAGCCCCCCCTTTTTTCGTCCCATAAAATGAGCTCATATCATTCTTAATTTTGTTAATTCATGCTTTTATCCCATAAATTATGTGGTTTAAGACATAAAATATGTTTTTGTATATACATCTTTAGTTGAAATTCCTTCTAATTCCATCAAATTTGCAAAAATATGATTTATTGATATTCAAATCTTGGAATTTCTGATGGTGCACAACTATAATTTCCCCCAAAACTCAATAAATATATGCTTCCACATCATTTTTTCCCACTGTTTAAGTAAGCTGGATGTTCAAATGTACTGTTACAGCCAAATAATACTCTAAAACATGAAATTCAAATTGACAATTTGAAAAATTAACAGAAAATGCTAAGCAGTCAAAATAATTTTTCTGGGATCACTTAAATTACCAGGTTTTTACTACATAATTTTCAATTAAAACTGCTTTCTATAGCCTTATATTATTTTGTAAGTACATTGTACATGTATTCTACCTGAAACTATCAAAATTTACCAGGAAAAATGTGTAGGATTGAAAAAAATCCAATCATGATATCACCATATCCTATATTTGAAGTCAACAAACTGCCACATGATGAAATTTTTTAAATTCTTAATATCAACCATATTTTCAATATTATATGCCCTTCTACTGCAAAAACACATTCAATAACATATTCTCAACAATTATAAAGTCATAAAGAAAAAGAAAATGAGTTGCAATACCTGGTGTCCATGTATATCCAGTGTTTGGGAGCAATATTCCAAAATATTACATAACATGCATTTTGACCATGTAATCTGACACCACAATGCATTTTGTAACATTTTTGTATGAAAAATGTCACTCTGGGTCTGTTGTGACATGCTTAGGCTAATTTGAACATGATAGCAACAAAAGATAATTTTGACGTTTTCGTCTTAAGGTGTCAAACCACCAATTAATTTCTTTAAGGTTTTCTACTAAATTTGTGTTTTTTCGAGCCTACCTGGTCATTTTATCTTAAGTTTAACCTTTCGAAGACCATATATTTTCTGAAACGTACATGATTCCTCTACGTTCTGTCAAAATATCAGGGCATGTTTAAAATCTTGCAGTGAAATGCCATGCTACGGAAAGCACCTACTCTAAAAATAGCTCGGTCATCCCCAAGAAATTCACTATTTATAGGTCATGCATCAAATCCTCCATAGAGGTATTAAAATACAACTAAATCCATCAAATTTGGGCTCAAAATAATCCCTATTTATTTAACTTCAATTATCAATTTTAATTAGTCCATTCCATTCAGTAGTTTTCACAATACTACAAAGTGAAAGGAACTTTTTTCTTGAAAAGGGACTACTTTCGTATATGTTCCAAGCTCTGATTGGTGAATTAGTGGTTTGACACCTAAAGACCATAAAAACTTGTTTCTTTCACCATGTGTTGGCCTAATTTCTATTCCTTAGCCAATATCAACCCAAGAAAACCTCATAAGGTATGTGGCCGTCTGATATTTGCAAGTATAAGTGTTCAAATGCAAAGGTACCCCCTTGAAGATTTTTAATGAAAATATCTCCATTTACAGCTGTTGAGTTCAGATTGTGTAATATACCAAAACTTACCTATTCTCTTATATATTACAGTTATTAAGCTAGTTTCTAACATAATAAGCAATCTTAACACATTTATATGCCTCAGTTGTATATTTAATAGCTAAATACTATGAAATGTTTGCATTTAGCCCCCCCTTTTTTCGTCCCATAAAATGAGCTCATATCATTCTTAATTTTGTTAATTCATGCTTTTATCCCATAAATTATGTGGTTTAAGACATAAAATATGTTTTTGTATATACATCTTTAGTTGAAATTCCTTCTAATTCCATCAAATTTGCAAAAATATGATTTATTGATATTCAAATCTTGGAATTTCTGATGGTGCACAACTATAATTTCCCCCAAAACTCAATAAATATATGCTTCCACATCATTTTTTCCCACTGTTTAAGTAAGCTGGATGTTCAAATGTACTGTTACAGCCAAATAATACTCTAAAACATGAAATTCAAATTGACAATTTGAAAAATTAACAGAAAATGCTAAGCAGTCAAAATAATTTTTCTGGGATCACTTAAATTACCAGGTTTTTACTACATAATTTTCAATTAAAACTGCTTTCTATAGCCTTATATTATTTTGTAAGTACATTGTACATGTATTCTACCTGAAACTATCAAAATTTACCAGGAAAAATGTGTAGGATTGAAAAAAATCCAATCATGATATCACCATATCCTATATTTGAAGTCAACAAACTGCCACATGATGAAATTTTTTAAATTCTTAATATCAACCATATTTTCAATATTATATGCCCTTCTACTGCAAAAACACATTCAATAACATATTCTCAACAATTATAAAGTCATAAAGAAAAAGAAAATGAGTTGCAATACCTGGTGTCCATGTATATCCAGTGTTTGGGAGCAATATTCCAAAATATTACATAACATGCATTTTGACCATGTAATCTGACACCACAATGCATTTTGTAACATTTTTGTATGAAAAATGTCACTCTGGGTCTGTTGTGACATGCTTAGGCTAATTTGAACATGATAGCAACAAAAGATAATTTTGACGTTTTCGTCTTAAGGTGTCAAACCACCAATTAATTTCTTTAAGGTTTTCTACTAAATTTGTGTTTTTTCGAGCCTACCTGGTCATTTTATCTTAAGTTTAACCTTTCGAAGACCATATATTTTCTGAAACGTACATGATTCCTCTACGTTCTGTCAAAATATCAGGGCATGTTTAAAATCTTGCAGTGAAATGCCATGCTACGGAAAGCACCTACTCTAAAAATAGCTCGGTCATCCCCAAGAAATTCACTATTTATAGGTCATGCATCAAATCCTCCATAGAGGTATTAAAATACAACTAAATCCATCAAATTTGGGCTCAAAATAATCCCTATTTATTTAACTTCAATTATCAATTTTAATTAGTCCATTCCATTCAGTAGTTTTCACAATACTACAAAGTGAAAGGAACTTTTTTCTTGAAAAGGGACTACTTTCGTATATGTTCCAAGCTCTGATTGGTGAATTAGTGGTTTGACACCTACAAGTAATCAAACACTAGGATCATACTGTAGAAAAATATTCATGACTTATTAATCGATTCAAAGATTAAAGTATTTATTAATACAAAGGAAGAATGTGGGAATACAAAACAGTTAATATCTCATGTAAATAAAATAAAATGAATCTATCCACCTCCTGGTTCTACAAGATGTATATAATAACCCGTGCAATACATCGTTACGGCAAAAGTAACAGACACCTATTCGCACTGGGTTAATAGTTGGCCTTGCTCCATCAATAGATAAATAAAGCGTTCAATGGTGACAGTCAACAGCATA